>OZ018320.1:78694747-79294747 GCA_963969495.1 Ceratothoa steindachneri
TCTTTACAAACTTCTTTCTCACCTATTTATGATGTCTGGTGGCCAGTTTGCATGCTAGTCACCGACCAGCTTTCATCTTCTCATTCCTGGTCAATGCCGCAAAAGGGGGCTTTATCCCTTTCCTCTGTACTCTAGTTGGAGGGGATAAAACTCCTACATTCTTCTGCCCTTTATGCCAAAGCTTTGGTGGTGCATCATACTGGAGAAATTTGGTTACTGCCTGGTAAGATATTGCCTTTCAGTTGGGCTTAGCCAGACCAACCCGTATCCCATGCACCCACTCTAGATCAGGCTCCCAGGCAGGTTGTTTAACTCTTCTTACACAAGTATTCAATGGGTTCCCATACCTGATCATGAAGATTTGAAAAAAAGCTTGGGATATACTGGTGTTGAAAAGAACGTCGCTACGATTAAGGTTACCAAAGCTCACATTGAAGGTGATTCTCCTTTACTCATCATGTAAAGGAGCTTTCCCCTTCACCAACCTTTCTCTCCGAGTACTGCCTTCAAGTGGCTCCCTCTGCAGCATGGAGGTTCTCCTCTCTCATTTGCTGTCACAGAGTAGCATCTGATACAATAAGAGGGGGTAGCAGTATCTCTACTCAGGAAGGCAGTCTGGGGGTCATCTAGATCCCTTTAGAGGAACCTATGGTGACAGGCCCTTTTTGAGCTGGTCACAAATTTGGATCTAAGACTGGTAATTTTTGTGGCAATTATGTACCAGTTCCCCGAGTACTTCACTTTGGTGCTAGTGCAATGATGCCACTGGTGCTCCCACTAAGAAGTCCTGATGCATTATGAGGGGATGTTCAGATGGAGATCCATATTTTTAGGTGAAATTGGCCAGCCTAACCCCAGAGGGTAGGGTCATTGCTGTGACGCTGCAGGGAGTTACATTGTGTAGACTTACACCTAGTAACCTGAGTAGCAGTACATATTTGTGACCAGAGTGCCAATAGGGAGGGCCTGACTCACTGGGTTGACTTGACAGGGCCTGGAGAAGTGGGTGCCTTTCCTCTTGGAACGCGTACAAGCCAGGGCAACCAAGCTGATTCCCTCTATCCAACATAAAAGTTATGAGGATAGACTAAGGGAATTAGATCTGTTCTCCCTGGAAACCCGTAGACTGCGTGGTCAGCTCATCGAAGTTTTCAAAATACTTCGAGGGTTCAACAATGTTGACTACCGGGATATTTTCAAACTTGAACTGAAGCGTTATAACGGCAATCTGTGTGGAAATTTTTTCACCTAGGGTATCTGCGGTAAGTGGAACGCACTTCCAGTGGAAGTTGTCAACAGTGAATCTGTTGACCAGTTCAAGTCAAGACTAGACAAAGTCTTGAAAAGTGGCCGTTTAGGGAGGACATAAGGCAATTGAGCAGGGATGTGTCCGCTCGATTGCTAGTCCAAAGGTACCCTCTTTGAATGGGCCGTAAGGTCTCCTAGGGTACTTTCTTTCCTTGTAACTCCTTGTAACTCTTTCTGTTAACCCACTTTATTTCTCCTAGCTAGGTTTAAGGACCTGATCATCGACCTCATGCCTTGTCAGAAAAGTCTTTAGAATATCTATAAACAACACCTTTTAGTGCATGTAGGTTGCAAGAGACGAAGACTTCAGTGGCCCTGGGCTTTGGGGTGCAATTCCTGGTCCCAATAACCCCGTCCCTAAGCCTAATGAGTTGACCACCCCTCAGTAACCATTTTCGAATGCATAAGGCTTCACTGCCCCATTGGCTGCCAGTCCAACTAAAAGTCTCTGGGTCTGTCACATGACAAATCTTCAGATCCTGACCCTCCTGTCAATTACTAGTACCATTTAGTAAGGGATCCACCCTGCCTCTCTGGCCTATCAGTTGGGAGCTGCTGTACTTTGGTAGCAACCATCCACTGGGTGGCTTCTGGTGAGTGTCTGTTGTTCAGGCGCAGACACCACACATTGATGCATCCAGGGTTTGAGCCCTGAAATGTCTAAAATCCTGAGACAGGATGTGCACGTGCAGCTAGACACAGGAACGAGCCCACCGACCTTTTCCCTTTTTTTCTATGGTCTCAAGCTTTTGGATAAATCGTGAGGTTGACAAATTATTCAAAATTTCTGATTATGATCCCAATAGTAAAACTTCGCTCAACCTTGGGGTTTGGGGTCGGTGAAGAAAACCATCACAATTTGCCTCTTATTGGTGGAAGGGCTCCCCTCACCACTGCATATTGGTAGAGTGGTTTACCCTTTTTACCACTTCTGGAGCCGCCTTTGGACAGCTCCATCTCTGAAAAGTAGGTGCCCCCTTTCCCCCTGTGCTTTCTCAGGGGCCCCTCACTTTATTTCTTGGAGTTGCCCTTGGACCAGTCCTCTCTTAGAAGTGGCTTGATAGTGCAAACCCCTAATAGGGGCAAAGGGTAGTAGTGTACACTGTGCCAACCCCTCATTTCCCACCCACCATTACCACCACTACTTTGTGACACGTGTCTTGTGATGGCGGGGGGGGGGGGGGGGCGCTTGCCAGCCAGCCCCAAGGATATGTTTTACTACTGGGTCACAAGCCTGGCGAGTCCCCAGTCAGGATCCCCTGTGCTATGGCGGGGAGGGAGTAATTGGCTGAAAGGAGATACCCCCTGAGGCAAGTGTGACCCAAGGGACCCTCATCCCACATGACATAGTCTTGCCCAGGAGAGAACATTGACTTGTAGGAACCACCCCTAAGCCAGAGCCCCTCCGAGGCAAGGTCCTCCCAAGTTTTATATTGGCCCCTGAGAACTCAGTAGGAGAGGGCCCTCCATAACAGCCAGGTCCTTCCCCATTTGGAGAAGGATATATGTGATGCTGGCCCATCCAACCTCTTGGCCCCTTCTGGGTGCGGGATAAATCGGAGGGGGCACTTGGTGCCTTACTTTCATAAACATGTCCACCCTCATGCAAAGGCCCCTTAAGGGGCGCGGCAATTTGCCTTCCTGGCCGCCATGCTGACAGGACTCAGCGCCCCATCCGGCCCTAGCTTGGCATTCTTCAGTTAGTGCAAGCTCGTTGGTATTGTTACCATGTCAAGGCATTCATGCCCTTGCTACATAGTTGCTACCACTGCCTCCACTTCAGCCTTATGAATCAAACATTCAGATGTGTTAAGTTGGATCAACCCAAAATCTACAAACTGCTTTTAAGCCTTACATGATAAATCTGTATGGTGTAAGTCCAAGTGTGTGAAATTGAATTCTTGCATGTGCAAGTTGATGGAGAATTTGAGTAATCTTAGGTTAACTAAATCTTTAGACAGTTGAGGGCCACCTGTCTCCTGTACAGTGCGACTTTCACATGTTCCACTCCAAATCAGATACTCTGCTCTACCTGGAAAATTCAATCTATGAGACCTTCCTTCATAGACAACATTTCAACAGTCTTTTTTGATCTGTTAAAGACCTATGATACCACATGGTGACACAGTATCATGGAGACCCACCTCAACATGGGGGTGAGGGGATGCTTCTCAATCTTCTTGTATCAGTTTCTATGAGATTGTCGATTCTGCATGAAGGTGTGGGAGCTTTCTGGTCCAATAGGGCAGGCATAGGGTGTCTTGCAAGGAATTATATGGTCACTCTCTTTATATTAAGCTTCAATGGTATCACCTCAGTGCTGCCAGAAGATGTTCTCACTGCACTCTAATAGATAACCTTTAAGTCTCTCTAGGTGCATCCCAGATGGCTACTCTAGAGCAGCAATCCTAACAGGCTCTGAAGGGCATCTCTTGCTATACCAAAACATAGTTTCATTTTTCTCTGCTGAAAACAAATGTAGTACATTTCTGTCACCATCCATGCTAATCATACTCTACCTACTTGTTCCTAAAAGAGGCTCACCTAGAGTGGTAGAGTCACACCATTTTCTTGGGCTTGTTTTTGATGGATACCTCACTTAGGAGGCTCATATTCAGAACCTTCGGCTCTTTTTTTACATGTGCCATTGAAATTCTTTCTGTGATGTTCGAAACTTGAGATAGAGGTAGGGCTACTTGTACATGTGAGCCAAGCATCTTTGTTAGTCACCAACAGCTCTTATTTAATCCGTGGCTCATCTCAATGGTGTGTATACTGTTGTATGACACTAATTATACCCTAAGCCTTTCGGATTTAGGTCATGGTAACTCCTTCAAGAACTTGATGTACCTCTCAAGCCAGTGGCACCTCTGTTTCTGCTCAAGATGCTTCCCTGAACAGTACAACATTTGAACATTTGTCACCATGCCTCTGCTCCCAAAGCTCCTATACTGGAAGTACTGCATTCAGATTTCTTGGAGAACATTGTGGCATGCTGGTCCTGTGTCAATGTACACAGAGAGCTCTGGATATGAAGAAGAGGTTAGCTTTCATACCATTTGCTCTATTTGTAGCCAGTGAGGCTCTGCTAGGTGCTCCATGGCCGAGCTGGTTGTAATACACCACTCAGTAGGGGTGATTTTGTGATGTGCCTGGTTTGAAACCAGAATTGTGTTTTTTTTTTGTGACTCACAGAGTGCCCTTAGTATCCTCAAGGCTGCAATCTCCACTTGCCTGGTTCACAGTATCCGTAACACGACTGCCATGAAGTGGGAAGATGTTGAGGATGACAACTCTCTATTCTCCGACTGAGAATCTGAGCTTTGAGTGTGGTACCTGTTCCTCCTACAGAATGATGGGAGGCATTACCATCTGTTCCTGTTGTTCTTAGGGCAGATTCCTCCTTACAGTACCTTGAACCCCAAGGGATATTTTTAGCTGATACTCTATTTAAATAGTTAGAGGAGGCAGGTTCCCTTCTCTTAGCATTCATGATATGATTTACCCTTTTAATGTGTTCTTTGCAGGGTTTTGCTTTTTTTGTGTCTTTTCCTTTTATTTTTTGTTTGTTTTTCTTATATTTTGGTAGACATTTTATTTATATTATGGACAAATTTTTATAAAAATTTTGAAATTTAGATTATATAAGAAATTGGTAAGGGTTTTTATCACTAATCCAATTTCTTCTTTAATCTACAATTTGAAAGTTATATAAAAATTTCTCAATAATATGAATGTAGATTAAGGTATTGATAGTTGGGTGTTGCAGTGGCTATGTCATTGTTAGTAATGTTCTGAGGGGACTTTAAAAATAAAAAGATAAGTAGGTATGAATTATTTTATGCTTATTTGTGTGTTACTTGTTATATTTTTTTCATCAGCAATCTCAGCAGCCTGAGGCAAACAGAAGAAAATCCGTCTTTCAAGCAATTCTTGCAACGAGCCTCATAGCTCAACACCTTAAAAAAGTCTATCAAGAGTAAGTTCATCAAGTTGTTGAATATTACCTTACCCCATTTTTTTTGCTCATGGATACCATATACTTAGGTTGCTCCTGACTGAAAGGAATTTCTATCTCAACTATTTCTTCTCTGTGTGTACCATTGACACCTGGAAATAAAATTCATTACATCCCTGTTATTAAAGTATTTATTATATTATTATGTATTATAATTATTATGATTAGTATTGATTATTATTTACTACTACAGGGTCACCCCCCAAAAATGGGCCCCAACTTTCGATAGGCCTCATTTCTTAGTTTTCTGCAAAGATTGACCGAAACTTTGGTGATAACTAGTTTATTATGTTTAAAAACATATCAAAACATGAGAGTCTTCACACTTTTCTTCTTTATTCTAGAGCACATATTCGAGATGACCTACATTTAGCTCTGTGCATTTCTTGAGGCGCAGCACAAAGTTGTCCATGATGTCCTTACAAACCAACCGACTAATAGCTCTGATCTCCTCCCTGATGACTTCCTTGAGTTCTGTGGTGGCCCTAGGTCTCCCAGTTTACACTGTATCTTTAAGTTAACTGCAGGGAAAGAAATTGGGGGGGGGAGGCTAAGGTCTGGGCTGTGAGGTGCCCACTCAACATCAGTCTTGAGACTGAGAGCGTGCTCTATCTTGCTGGAACCAGAACTTCCCCATAAACGACTGGAACAGGGTCTGCAGCTCCCTCTTGAAAGTTTTGAGGACCTCAACATACCTCTCCTTGGTGACTGTTACTGTTGCGCCAGATTCCTCAAAGAAGAATAGTCCTATGTTGCCTCTGGCTGAGATTGCAGTCCATACCCTGCACTTAGGGGAGTGTAGGGGCTTGGTGGCTACCTCTTTGGTCTGGAGGTCCCCCAGAAGGCATTTGTCTTCGAGTTTACCTTTCCTGCAAGATGGAAGTGAGCTTCATCTGAGGTCCAAAAGAGGTTAAAGGAAGTTGGGGTCTCCTGAATCTTCTCCAGTATCTTGACTGCCATAGCCTTTCTCTGCTCCTTGTCTGAGGCTGTAAGGGTCTGCTTCGTCTGTATTCTGTATGGATAGGCCTTTACTTCCATTACTAGCACTCTCCTGCAAGTCTCACGGGATATACCGAGGGACTAACTTCGCTTGCGCACAAAGCGTTTTGGGCTCTGCTGAACTGACTCTTTAATGCTCTTGACCAGCTCAGTTGTACACTTCCTGAGGCCATATGAATCGCTTGGACGGTTGTCACTGGCTGCATTGAGGTTCTCCACTGTCCCATAGTTCTCAAAGTAGTCTACCCAGTCCTGAATTCTGCGCTTGGAGGGGGCTTTTTCACATTTGAACTGATGCATGAAAGTGTCCTTCACTTTCTTGAACGAGCCTGTCTTGTAGTAATGTTTGATGCAATATATTCTTTACTAGAGCTCCCATTGAGATCTCATTGTGCTCATAGGCGTTGCTTCTGTCATGTCCTACAAAGTAAGGGTGATTAGTGAATGAATGAAGGATAATCACAAAAAGTGTGTGCAGGCCGTTTTTTGGGGGGGTGACCCTGTATTAATTTGATTATTATTTAGTATGATTTTTAAATTAGTATTTATTATGATATACTATTATTATTTTGTATTATAATTATTTAATATGATTAGTATTTATTATCATTATGGCTCTCCACTAATCTTTTTTTCTCCCCACTTTGCACCAGGAGGAGTGTTTCCATAAATACATAGTTTGGTGTAGTCGCCATGGTGCCTTGGTAGACTGCATGCGATCCTGAGGTCAGCCAGCACTAGGGTATGGTGATAATAGGTGATCACCCCTACCCCCCTACTTGTTATTGGCCCCACCTATCTCTACTCTTTATTACATATCTTCCTTCCCCTTTCCACACTTTCTCTCCTATCCATAAAATTTCTGGCCGCCCAATGCACTTTTATCCACTTATGCGCCTCAGTCAAGGGGCAGTAAATGCCATGAGGTCCCTCCTACTCACTGGTTTGGGGAAGTATTAGGTATGTGGTATCCTGGACCATTGACTCTGCTCACCTTCCCCTAGTACACATATAAGGTGGCTATGCATGCCAGGTTGGCAAAGCCCATCAACGCCAGACCAGGACCAATTATTTGTAAATGGTCACATTCTGGAATTTCTGATCCTATGGAGACGTTTCTCTTAACCCTTTAACTGCAGAGTCATCATGACTGTCGCTGCCAGCATCGCAGAAAAATATTTCTGTTTCTCACAATTTTTATTAATAAAAGCCATTTCCCTCATTATTTCAAATAGTTATACTTTACTTATATAAATTTAAATAGAGTAATCATTTGTGCATATAAAAAATAAGCAATAATAGTATATATGTTATAGTTTATCAATAAAAACAAGAAATAAAGTGAATAAATCAAACTTTACCATTTTCATCACTGAATAAACTCATGGGCATGGCGTGCACTCGTTGTGTACCATAGTGAACAATATATATTAGCCTAATCAAATTTTATATATTTGTTCATGTTTTAACATGTATAATACGGCATATATTTTATATTATATTAGGAAATAAATTTTACATGAGCCTACTTGAATATTCACACCTGCATCTCCAAAAAAGCAGAACCTGGCATGTATTTCTTCACCAGCTGCCCAATAATTATGGTTGGTATCACTATCATTGTTTGTGTGTACTTCATCATTATCATCATCACTAGAATCACTGTCATATAACAAGGTACTCATTTCACTATTTAATAATCTTTTGTCCGCTATTCTGGGTTAGCAAAAGGAGCGAAACACAATTCACTTTAGCCATTTTTAAGAACTGACAATATCGCAGTATGACATTTTTCTCAGGCTATTTTTATAAAGCAATGCCAGGCGTACGATGCAATCCCCCAAACAATTTCGGGGTTCATCCGCAAGATGAGATAGAGAGAATTAGAAATTTGCCACTTTAGTGGTCTGTTCACAGAATCAGAAAAGCCACAAAAGTGGCGACCCACAGTTAAAGGTTTAACCTCCCAAATCACAGGGAGGTCATAGTATCTGCTTTCCATGATACCCCTTTTTTCTGTTTTACTATGAATATGGCGACAACAAAATGTAATAGTGGATGACAGTAAGCGCATAGAGATCCGCCTCAAAGCGCGGCTGCATCCTCCTTAGGTGTCAGGGAAGATGAGAAAAATTGAGGTACCTCTTCAAATATTAGAGGGGCTCCTCTCTTGCCATCTTCGGAGCCGCACGTCGGGTCCTCCACCTATGAAAAGGAGGTGGCCCTCCTTGTGCTTTATAATGCCCCTCCAACCATCTTCTACTGGATAGGAGGCTTACTGCTCTCCTAGGCCTAAGTTTGTGGGGGTTTCTCCCTCACCCCTTTATGTGGAGTTGCCCATGGAAGACTCCATCTTTCGATGAAGTGCAGTATCCCTATCCTATCACAGGGCACTACCAACAGAGTAGGCAAGCGGCCTCAAATTGACCGCTCCTGACTCAATATGGCAAACCCCCTTAGGGGGGGCAATGGAAACCCGGATGATTCGAGCCATGCCCCCTGCAGTCCTACAATCATGCATCGTGACATTGTGGGGGATCAGCGTGACTCCCCCTTCTCTTACCCAATGGAGGTCAGTTTGCCAGCCAGAGACTAGACTTCGATGGAAGATACCTTAAATGAGATCTGTTCCCTCCCCCCTCAGCTCCCATGTTTGGTGGGTAGATTTTTTAAACACCTGTTTCATCCCCACCTTCCATACATCCCCTTTCTTTCTCCTTTCACTGTCTATCAATTTACGCCATGCCTAAGGTGGAGCCAACATGCCAATGGGCTCAGGTCACTAGGCAGGAGGAGTGGTCTCAAATGACGGCAGCTGATTCTGCCGGCCCTGTATTCACCCTTTGCAGAGTAGGCTACTTTGTATGGTGATGAGCATATGTAACCCTTGAACCCCATAAAGGGCATGGCAATTTAACTTCCTGGCTACCATGCTGACGGGACTCAGCGCCCTGCCAGGCCCCAGCTTAGCCTCTTCTTCTTTCTCACAGCCTGTTTTTACCCTACCTCCTCACTGCCTGTTTTTACCCTACCTCCTCACTGCCTGTTTTTACCCTACCTCCTCACTTTCCCTACAACCACTACCACAACTTTCTCTGGTCAGCCTCTAATTTCACAGGGTAGACACCGACCAGCTTCCTCTCACCCATTTTTCCCGGATCGGGGCTGAAGGGGGAGGGGACAATGTTCCCTCACTGCTGAAATTTGGTCTGGGGTGGTGGGTTTTTAACAACCTGCTTCATTCCAACCCACACCTTCCTCACATCCCTTTTCTTTCTCTCCTTTTCACACCTTATCGACTTTACGCTGTGCCTAAGATGGAGCCGCCATGCCAATGGGCTGCCAGGTCACTAGGTGGGAGGAGTGGCTTCAAATGGCAGCAACTGGTTCTGCAGAATGGGCTAGTGCGTGGGGTGATGAGCTTATGCATCACTGGAGCAGCCTTTGGGCATCCCTATTGAAAAAAATTAATAATGGAGCTTCCTCTCCATGCCTCACCAGATGGGCTGCTAAATTAAAAAAAATAATAATAACCCTACCCCCCACCTCCTGCATGTGATCTCTCTGGGGACCCTCCAAATTTCTTATACCAGAGAGGAGGCTTACTCCTTTCTTAGGCCTATAGGTGTAGGGGACTTCCCTTCACCTTCTTTTCTGGAGGTGCTAACCTCTTTCACAAGGGATTGCCAAGAAAGCATACAGGCAGCCCAAAATTGACTGCTCCCGGTGGGAGTGCATCAATTGGGCCAACCCACTCATGGGGTTTAGTTATGGCGGGGCTCGTGGGTCCTTGCCCCATAATATCCTGCACTTGTGCGCTAAGAGCCTACAAGGTGTCACCGTACACACCCCTCTCTCTCTTCCTCAAAGGATGCCGGTTCGCCAGCATTAGGTAAAAAAGCAACCTCGAATGGGATATCTGTGATGTCGGGGGCGGGGATGGCCACATGGAGGCCCACCCTGAGAGGGACTTGGTCCCTGAGGTGAGCCAGCCCCAGATGGTCGGTTCTTCCATGGGGTGAGTCCTGCCCTGTGCAAGGTCCTCCTCAGACGGCTCAGGCCCCCTGAGGCCTTACAAAGAGAGGAGGGATCTCCCCTGGCTGGTCCCCATAAGGGGCGCGGCGATTTGCCATCCTGGCCGCCGTGCTGACGGGATCTAGCACTCCGTCCGTCCCCAACTTAGACTCTCCTCCTTCATTCAGATAGCCTGTATTTCTCCCCTACTTCCTCACTTTCCCTACAACCTCCCACAAATTTCTCTGGTCAGCCTCTAATTTCACAAGGTAGATGCTGACCTTCTTCTCAGCCAACCGTCCCGGATCGGGGCTGAGGGGGGAAGGGGACAATGTTCCCTAACCCCTGAGCTCCAGTCTGGGTTGGTTGGTTTTTAGCAACCTGCTTCATCCCCACCCATACCTTCCTCACATTTCCTTTCCTTCTCACTTTGTTTTTTACGCCGTGCCCAAGGTGGAACTGACGGACTGCCAGGCCACCAGGCGGGAGGGGGTGGTCCTGAATGGCGGCACCTGGCTATGCCAGGTCCTGTACGCACCCCTTGCAGAGTGGGCTACTTTGAAGGGTGATGAGCTATTGCATCCCATAAGAAAAAGAGGGTCACCATGCCCAATGATGAAGAAACAAAAAATCTCCCCTTAATTTCTCCAGTTCCATCATCGGAGCCACCCTCGGGCAGCTCCACCAGAAAAGTGGAGCCCCCCCTCCTGTGCTTGCGCAGGGGACCCTCGAAATTTCCCCAACCAGAGAGGAGGCTTACTCCTCTCCTTCGCCTATGGGTGTAGGGGACTCGCCCTCACCCCCTTCTCTGGAGCTGCTTTCGGGCACCTCCCTGTTTCCAGCGGCAGTCCCCCCTTTTATTTCCAAGGGGACGGCCAAGAAAGCCAGCAGGCAGCCCATAGCCGACCGTTCCCCATTAAAGCGGCTCGGTAGGGCAAACCCCCTTAAGGGAGGAGAGGGAAAGCAGACCCCTTCAGTCGCTTCCCTCAAAAGACCTGCTGGCGAGAATACTGAACCTTGCCGGGGTTAAGGCCTGTGCCTCCCCAGACATGACTAGTAATGCTGCCAACGGGACGTGCGATGTACTAGGGCGATGGCCAACTGGAGGCCCATCCTGAGATAGACATGGTCCTTGAGGCAACCCAGCCTCAGACTGTAGGGCCTTCCAAGCACCAAACCCAAATCCGCCCCTATGCAAGGTCCTCCTCAAACGTCCCGGGTTTCCAAGGCAGTACAAGGAGGGGAGGGATCTCCTCCAACCGGTGCCCTTGCAACTACTAGGACCTTCTCCATGTCCGAGAAGGACCTGGCTGAGGCCGGTCCATCTGGCCTGGGGGCTCCTACCCGCGGAGGGGAGAAGCGGGTTCATTCCCTGCCCTCAATCTAAAAAGAAAAAAAATAGAAACAACAATAAAAAGACTTGGGCGGGGGGGGGGGGGTATGGGGGCTTTCCTCTCCATCCGCGGGGACAGATGGGTCTGCTGGTACTTTGGTAAGCAACCAAACCAAGATTGGCACATCCAGCCCCTCTGCTCCCATGGGTGCGGAGCCCTTGACTAAGATGAAAAGTGCGCAGGGCAGAGCCTCGATAACATCGGGGCCCTCATTCAGATGTTGCCTGTTGTTTTCGAGGCTGGTGGCTTCAAACGCTTCCTCATTATTCGCTCTATTGATGCCAGCATGTTGGCCAAAGGCAACATGATCCATCAGAGGAGAGCATTAGCTAGTGTAATTGGTAGAGAGCCGAAGGTGACCCGTTTCTCGGACGGGAGCCTTCTGGCAAATGCAGGCGAATCCCTCCGAGGTGGCCAAGATAAGTGCTCTTCAGATACTTGACGGCACCCTCGCATAAACTGTAGTTTATGCGAGGGAACTCATTGACTACTCCATAAAGGACATCACCTTAGAGCTTGCCGACCATCGGGCAGTCAAGGTCGAACGTGTGATGAGAAAACAGGGGGGGGGGGGCTCGAGACCCACCCCTAAACTCTTCGTCACGTTCGACTGTGACAAGCTCCCTGAGTCGGTGCGTGCCGGTTTGTACCGCTACCGCGTAAAGGCATTCGTGCCACTGCCCGGCGGTGCTATTACTGTTACTGCTTCGGCCATATGAATCGTTCATGTAGATGTGCAGAGTCAGGGTCACCCGAAGTATGTGTAAATTGCTCCAAGGCCGCACACGATCAGTCCAAATCGTGTATGGCCAAGTGTGTCAATTGCGGAGAGCCGCACCCCGCTTTTTCGAAGCAATGTGGTGCGTATCTCCTTGAGAAAGAAATCCTGGCCGTTCAGGCCCAAGATCGACTCTCATTCTGTGAGGCTAAGGAATTGGTCCTGGCGCACCCGGCTCTGCCTGGGACGTCTTTGCCTCACTAGTTAGAAAGACCCTCTGCTCCTGGTCCATCCAGGCCAACGAGCATGGTTGTTTCCGCGCCCATTCGGAGTCCTTCTGCTGGTTCTACTCAACCCAGATGCTCCCCTGGTAAAGCTGGCGGCACAAAGGGTTCACACCCAGCCCCGGCTAAAACCAGGGCTCCCCCCTCTTCCCCCAGCGGACCGTTTCCCGTAGCGCAAAACGGCCACGCGCCTCCACCAAGTCGTTAGATTCAGAGGAGGCAACACCTTGAAGTTGGTCGCCAGGCCATCTTCCCGGGTTCCTAAAGCTGTCCCCGAAAGGAGGACAGCAAAAAGGAGCTTCGGCTCCTTCGCCCACGCATAGTGGTGGGCTGAGTGTCTTGGAGACGGTGGATCTTCGAAAAGGGGGCCCCCCGCCCAAGGTTTCAAGGCGGAAGTAGGAAAAGACTTGCATGGCGAGCCCAACCTCCCCCAATAAGTCCTCGAAGGTGACAGCGACTTCAACGCTTTGTCCGGTCAACAGCCTCCGGGAAGCGTACGACCATTCCCGTGACGGTCTTCTGTTCGAAGTTGGCCCCTGCGTCTCCTTCAAGCTATGCCTGGAGGCCATATTCCTTAAATGGAATTGCCGTGGACCCCGGGCCAACTGGGAGGAGCTGTGGAGGCTCGTCTCGTCCCATTCCCCGTTAGCTATTATTCTGCAGGAGACCATGCTAGGCGCGTGCCCTCTGCCCACCCTCCCGGGGTATAAGGGTCTTGCGACCCCGCCACCACAAGATGGCGGGGCTGGGGAATGCGCGGTTTACACCCAGCATGATGTCTCCGTTCTTCCTTTCACTTTAGATACCTCCTTTCAGGCAGTGGCTATGCAGCTTCACCTGGATAGGAGGTATACTATCATTTCTGCGTACATTCCACCCTCAGCTGACTTCGACGCGGGGGACTTCCGCCGCGTCATTGGCACAGTTGCCGATGCCCTTTCTCTTGCTTGGAGATCTTAACGGCAGACATCCTCTCTGGGGGGATTACTCAATAAATCTCAGGGGACAAGTCCTTGCCGATCTGATCGAAGAGGTTGAGATGGGAGTCCTAAATGTGGATGAGTTTATCCATCACTGCCCGAGAACCGCTTCATTTTCTTGCCTCGATCTATCCTTGTGCTCTTCGGATGCACAGCCTGATTTTGATTGGGTGTGGTCGATGACCTCCATGGTAGTGATCACTTTCCCATTCAAATATCATTTTCAAGGCAACTGCCGCCTGAGAGCCCACCTCGGTGGTGCTTGGCGCGAGCGTGGTGGCCTGCATTTCAGGAAGTGACTAAATTCTCTATCTCAGTCGAGGAGTTTAGGTCGGTAGATGAAGCCATTGAGCTCTTCTCCGGCAACCTCATCGCCGCGGGCCTGACTGCTATTTCCAGAACGTCTGGCCGTTTTGCACGCCGACCACTCCCGTGGTGGTCGACCGAGTGTGAGAGGGCCCTCAAACAGAAGCGTCATGCCTACATGCGCTATAAGCGCCGCCCGAACTATTTCACTGTCGCTGAATTTCGTCGGGCTAGGGCTAGGTTCCGGTATATTTCGAAGCACGCCAGCCGCTCTTCTTGGCGGACATACGTGTCTTCACTTAACGGGAAGACTCTTCTAGCACAGGTGTAGAAGCGAGTCAAAAGGATTCAGGGCAAGTTCTCGCAGGCCCTCGCCTCCCGTTCTCCAGGAGATTGGGATCGCCCATCTGTGGCGGAATGCTTCGTGACCGCTTTCTCCCCATTCTCTAGCCGTGATGCTGCTCCGCCAGCATTCAATGCACGTCGTGTTGTCGTGGAAGGCCGCCGACTGGACTTTACCTCCGGAGGCGGAGAACCCTTCAATGACAGGTTTACTGTGAGTGAGTTGCGTTCCGCTCTTGCTTCGTGCGCGGACACCGCCCATGGGGTGGATTATGTCCCGTACGCCATGCTTCGACACCTGGGTGAGCGAGGCATGGCATTTCTCATAGATTTGTTCAACAGGATCTCGGTGGAGGGTCTCTTCCCAGATTCCTGGTGAATCGCTACTGTGCTCTCCTTTCGCAAACCGGGAAGAGATCACACAACTCCGGCAGGTTTCCGCCCAATCTCTCTAACCTCTTGCGTGTGCAAGTTGATGGAGAAATTGGTAAATGTTAGATTAGCCTTTTTCCTGGACAGCGGAGGCCATCTGTCTTCTGCACAGTGCGAGCACAGTAGCGATTCACCAGGAATCTGAAGATAATAAGATTTCAATCAGCTGTCTACCTTCTAATGCTGAAAACACCGTTTCTTTGGTCTTGTATTTGACCGACGCCTCACCTGGAAGGCTCATATTCGCAGCCTTAGGGTCTCTTGTACCAGCGCCATGGATATTCTCCGTTTCGTGATGTTCAGATCTTGGGCGCTGATAGGGCTACTGCCTTACCTCTTTATCGATCCTTTGTTCGTTCGAAGCTCAACTACGGATGCGAGTTTTACTCATCCGCAGCCGAGTGTTTATTCCGCAATAAACACTCTAAATGGGTCGATTCTGGGGAGATGTCTCTCGCTCTACCCCGCGTGCAGTGCATCACTCGCCTGTACGCGCGAGCCCGGCGCCTCCCTCAGTCTCCAACAGCTCTCACTGCATCCTCAGCTGATTTCGACGGTGCCTATGCCGCCGAGAGACGCCAGTTATACCCTAAGTCCTTTGGGTTTAGGGCCAGGAAACTCCTTCGAGAGCTAGGTATAGCCCTCGGGCCGGTGGCTTCCCTGGTTCTGCCAGGGACCTCACCCTGGAAGGTACCACATTTGGCTATTTGTCGCCACGCCTCTGCTCCGATAGCTTGTACAGCGCCGGGAGTATTGCGTTCGACTTTTTTGGAGCACACCTCGTGTCACGCAGGACCCGTGCTGTGCGTTCTACCCACCCATGGTGCTTCCCTGGTAAAGCTGGCGGCAGCTAGGGTTCACACTTAGCCCCGGCTAAATCCAAAGCTCCCTCTCTTTCCCCCAGCGTGATTGTTTCCCGTAATGCAAAATGGCCGCGTGTCTCCACGGAGCCGTTAGACTCACAGGAGGCAACATCCCTGAAGATGGTCGTGAGGCCATCTTCCGGGGTTCCTAAAACTGCCCCCCGAAAGGAGGACAGCACTAAAGTAGCTTCGGCTCCTACGCCCACACCTAGTGATAGGCTAGGTGGCTCTGAGATGGTGTATCCTCAAGAAGAGGGACCCCCGCCTCTGAAGCCGCCCCTCTCACCTAAGGTTTCGAGACGGAGGGAGGAAAAGATTCGTATGGCGAGCCAAACCTCCCCCGATGTCTTCGAAGGCGACAGCTCCTTCAGCGCATTGTCCGGCCAACAGCCCCCGGAGTTCCTGGAAGCATACGGCCATTCCCCTGAGGGTCTTCTCTTCAAAGAGGGCCCTCGCATCCCCTCCGGGCCAACTGTGAGAAGCTGCGGAGGCTCGTATCGTCCCGTTCACCATTCGCCATCTTTTGCAGGAGACCTTGCTGGGCGCGTGCCCCCTGCTCACCCTCCCGGGGTATAAAGGTTTTGCGATCCCACCACCACGGGATTGCGGCCGGGCAGGAGGTTGTGCGATTTACACCTGTCTTGGTGTCTCCGTTCTTCTCTTCGCTTTAGATACCTCCTAAAGCGTACATTCCACCGTCAGCTGACTTTGACGCGAGGGACTTCCGCCGCGTCGTGGCACATTTGCCGAGTCCTTTCTCTCGCTCGTAGATCTCAATGGTAGATACCCCCTCTAGAAATGAAGATGCATGCTGTCTCCCCACACTTATTCGCCAGGACTTACCCCAATGCTTCGCCGACTTCGTCATGTTTTGTTGCCTTCTAATTGAACACACCCGGTATACGTTGGGCAATCAGATTGAACGCTCCCAGCAACCTTTCCTTAACTATTTATTGCTCCATTTTTCGATTGAATATTCAGGGCATCTTTTTGCGTGCTGGGTTGCCGGAATCCTGGAGTTTTTGGAGGATGCAGCCCTCCTGCTAAATATTTAAGCTTACCTTGAGGCCAAAAGCTACTTTGAGTTGATAGTCTACCCAAGTCCTTTAAGGATACCCACTTCTTTTAAAGTCTTTGTTTTTCTTCAATATTTTGTCTGAATTGTAGACATATGTATCTTATAAGTACATTTTTGCACCTCCCTAGGTACAGATTAAAAGATTAATTATATTTGGTGTCTCAGTGGTAATGCCCTTCTTGGTAGTTGCTGGCATCACAGATCTTAAAATTTAAAAAAAATGTTTTCAGCATCAGAAGGTAGGCAGACAGCTAATTGAAATCTTATTATCTTCAGGGATTGTATGAAATTATACGAAATATAAATTAGTCGATGTAGCTTATATTTACCATTCAGTATTTTATTATGTTGAATTAGTATAACTAAGAGGTTTTTTTTCAGTCTTTGTTACTATGGAAAGGTACATCTCCGTGTTAATAATTGGATTGATATCAGTTTTTGTCTCCCACCAAAAATTAATTATGGATTTGGTGGGTCAAAAAGAATCACCGTGAGTAAAAGCAAATGTCTTATTAGCTTAACATAATTAAACATAACATAATTTAATGGATGAAAAAAAGCCACTAGGGCCTATCATAGGTCATCCGAGTCAACTTTCAGATCATATTGCATCTATGAAAAACTGTGTTATCAAATTTAATTTGTTGTTTTTGAGAAGTAAATTTCTTTTTTGGCTATCTTAGACTGGTTGTTACTGTTTTCCTTTTCTTTTAACAGCCCCAAATCCTTATGAAAAATCTAGAAAATGTGAAACCTTACCATACGATGCTCTTGCTAGTCGATCGTGAAGATTTGTTGAAGACCATGTCACCAGATGCTTCTCCTGCTCTTCGGCGGCTTCTGCAGGTGGAATCACCAATTAATCCATTTTATACTCTTGCAGCAGATGCTGATTTAACCCTTCTCCACGTTTTACAGGTTAGAGTATGATAAATCTTTTTGATATTTTGTTATTGACTAATAAATGAGCGTTGGATTGCATCAGTACCATACAATAAAAAATAAAGTAGAAAATGGATAGAATTGAATAAACATGGGTAACAGAATAGGTCCCGATTGAATAAACATGAGTAACAGAATAGGTTCGTCTACTTGACCTCTGTCGGATTTACTGTGTTGTCTCCCAGACTGTTTGGCACATTCTTGTTGAATGTTCCAGTCTGGGCGATCTTCACGCACGTTACCTGTTCCACTACCGGGATGGGTGGGGTAGCTACTGCCTGTCCCTTTTACTCTGGACGAGTGCGTGCACATTGACTGGTGGACTTGTAGACTTTTGGGGGGAGGCCGACCTTCTCCCTTTTATTTAAGCAGTTATTTTTTTTGTTTTTTTTCCCCCTTATAAGTCGCCAACAGGAGATTGCCTCCTGCTCGTTGCCTTTTCCCTTTTTTAAATATTTGGTGTTGGGTTTTTTTTTGTGTTTTTTTTTAATTTGATTTTAAAGTAGCCTAGTACTAGGCAGGTTTTTAATACGGTGACTAATGCCCAAGTAGGCAGTCGCCAGATGAGCTCTTAAAAAAAAAAATCTGTCGGATTTAATATCTGCTTTCCTCACTCTTCTAGCAAGCTATTCTACTTGGCTCATGCTACAGCCAATGCAGGTTAAAATGCTACTTTCCCCATTGAGAAAAGCTCAGCCTCTTTGGATATGGTTATCTGCTGGTGGCGTTGTTTTTGGGAGACTGCAGCGGCTGCCCTGTGAAGCTTAAGCCCCCCATGAAAATATGCATCCCACGATGGAAATAAGTAATAAAAGGCAAACCAAATTAACAACTTCATGAGACTTCTTAACAATAATCACACTTTTTTTTCAAAACCAGCGTGTCAACCTCATACCATGTACCGTTCGTATATTTACCATGCCTGCAGCCGACGATCCAATTTCATACGCTACACCAACTACATTGACGGAAAATTAAATCCCAACACTAAAAGGAGTTACACTAGGTAAATGAAATTAAACAGCATACTTGTCGCGATTGATACAAGTTACAAGTTCACAAGTCTTTATGATGCGAGCGCAGCGCCACGGCCCATGTGCAAATTACTGTTCCAATAGATACGTGCTGAATTGATCTTAAGCTTTAGCTTCACTGTGAGTGTTTGTTGTAGTGCGTGCTACGAATGTACAAAATGCCTCAAAGGTGACAACGACGTGAATATAGCAAATTAACCCAATCTGAACGAGGTCATATAGTGTGCCTTCAAGGGAGTCAATTTTTATTTTGTCAGATCCCGTCAATACTGGGTTGAGACGTCTCTGCGGTATTACTAGCAATGGTCCCGAGAAAGCATTGCTACCAAAGGATTGAGGTCCGGACGCTCTTGGTCCACGAGAGAGACAGAAGTTCAGTGAGGCATTTCCTCTGATAGCAGGACAACCACCATAACGGCGAACGTTTACATCAGAATGGTGATCGAACTCGTTAAGACATGTTCATCGATGTGTCTGACATATTAACCCTGGTCGGCAAGATTGCCAGATCTTTCGTGCATCGAATATAAGTAGGACGTAATTGGACGCCAGTTCTGGGCTCATCTGTAACCCGCCATGACCATTGCCGATCTGATCGACCAGGTGCAATAGGCGTAGATCACCATCCCGAAAAATAACATCCGACACCTCCACGATCGAATGCATGTCTGCATTCAACATGGCGCCGCCTACAGTGGTTACTGAAGAAGAGGACATTCAACTTTAACATGTCGCTTCGCGCCCATCCTGATACTTGTGCCTTTGTAACTTGTATCAATTTAATAATATGTACATGATGTTGAAAAATATGCTGTTAAATTCTCCTTCACCCACGCTAAGTCCTTTTTGCTATTAAGATTTCATTTTCCGCTAAAATAAAGAGCCCTGTTAGTTCTCTACGCTGCCAAGCAACAATTAGCCCTCACACTTTCAACTGAATGCTCGTTTTAACGCCATTTGAGCTCGAGTTAACATACTTTGTCTTAATCACCCAAAGCCTATTCCTTTTCCTTCACTTGCAAAACCTTTTACAATGGAAGTAACAGCCATACAAGAAACACTGAAAGTAATATGAATACTCTGCACAAACACCCAAGTGGTCAAAGGGAGCAGAGGTAATATGCTCTTGGGAAGCTATTTCCTGTAAGGGGCGCGGCGATTTGCCATCCTAGCCGCCGTGCTGACGGGACTCAGCACCCCGTCTGACCCTAGCTTAGCCTTTTCTCCTTCCTTCAAAACACTTGTGTTTCCTCGCTTTTCATACAACCTCTCCCACGACTTTCTCTGGTCAGCCTCTAATTTCACAGGGTAGATGCTCACCTTCTTCTCAGCCAACCGTCCCGGATCGGGGCTGAGGGGGGAGGGGACAACGTTCCCTAACCCCTAAGCTCCGGTTCGGGATGGAGGTTTTTTAACAACCTGCTTCATCTCCACCCATACCTTCCTCACATCCCTTTTCCTTCTCACTTTACCGTCTATCCTTGATTTTACGCCGTGTTCAAGGTGGAGCCACCAGGCGGGAGAGGGTGGTCCCGAATGGCGGCACCTGGCTCTGCCAGGCCTGTAAGCACCTCTTGCAGTGCGGGCTACTGCAAGGAGTGATGAGCTGTTGCATCCCGTAAAAAAAAGAGGGTCACCATGCCTAATGATGAGTCTACAAAAAAAACACCCTCTAATTCCCCCTGTATCAACGACGGAACCGCCCTCGGCCAGCTCCACCGAGAAAATGGAGGACCCTCCATATTTCTCTAACCGGAGAGGAGGCTTACTCCTCTGCTACGACTATGGGTGTAGGGAACTCCCCCTCACCCCCTTCTCTGGAGGTGCTTTCGGGCACCTCCCTATTTCCAGCGGCAGTTCCTCCTTTTCTTCCTAAGGGGACTGCCAAGAAAGCCAGCAGGCAGCCCATTGCTGACCGCCCCTCATTGAAGCGGCTCGGTAGGGCAAACCCCCTTAGGGGCAACAGGGAAGCCAGGCCCCTTATGTCGCTGGCCTCAAAAGACCTGCTGGCAAGAATATTGAACCTTGCCGGAGTCGAGGCCTGTGCCTCCCCGCACAAGACTGGTGACTCTGCCAATGGGACCTGCGATGTCCTGGGAGGGAATAGCTAACTGGAGGCCCCTCCTGTGATAGACATGGTCCTTGAGGAAACCCAGCCTCAGACGGTAGGGCCTTCCATGGGAGAAAATCCGGGCTCGGCGCCAAGCACCGAACCCGAATCCATACCTATGCAAGGTCCTCCTCAAACGGGTGGGGTCTCCGAGGCACTACAAGGAGGGAAGGGATCTCCTACAACCGGTGCCCCTGCGACCACCAGGACCTTCTCCATTTCAGAGAAAGACCTGGCTGAAGCCGGTACATCTGGCCTGTGGGCTCCTACCGGCGGAGGTGAGAAGCGGGTTCATTCTCCACCCTCCTCTCCAAGAAAGAAAAAAAACAAAAAAAAGAATAAGAAGACTCGGGGCTCCTCTCCATCCGTGGGGGCTGCGGGGACGGATGGGTCTGCTGCCACTTTGGCAAGCGACCAAGCCAAGATCGGCACATGCGGCCCCTCTACCCCCCCGTGTGCGTAGCCCGTAACTATGACTAAGACCAAAAGTGCACATGGCGAAGCCTCGACAACATCGGGGCTTCTCATTCAGAGGTTACCTGGCGAATGCTGCGAATCCCTCTGAGGCGGCCAAGATAAATGCTCTTCGGACACTTCATGGCACCCCGGTGAGTGTGACGCCGCACTCTACCATGAACTTTGTGAAAGGAGTAGTTTATGCGAGGGAACTCGTTGACTACTCCATTGAGGACATCACCCTAGAGCTGGCCGACCATGGGGCGGTCAAGGTCGAACGTGTGATGAGAAAACAGGGAGGGGCCTCGAGACCCACCCCTACACTCTTCGTCACGTTCGACTGTGACAAGCTCCCTGAGTCGGTGCGTTCCGGTTGGTACCGCTACTGCGTGAAGGCACTCGTGCCACTGCCGCGGCGGTGCTATTATTGTCACCGCTTCGGCCATACGAATCGCTCATGTAGACATGCAAAGTCGGGGTCACCCGAAGTCTGTGTAAATTGCTCTAAGGTCGCACACGATAAGTCCAAATCGTGTGTGGCCAAGTGTGTCAATTGCGGAGAGCCGCACCCTGCTTATTCGAAGCAATGTGGTGCATATCTCCTTGAGAAAGAAATCCTGGCCATTCAGGCCCAGGATCGACTCTCATTCCGGAGGCTAAGGACTTAGTCCTGGCGCGCCCGGCTCTGCCTGGGACGTCATATGCCTGAATAGTTAGAAAGGCACACTCTGCTCGTGGCCCATCCAGGCCAACGAGCACGGTTGTTTCCGCGCCCATTCGGAGCCCTTCTGTGGGCTCTACCCACCCCGGGCGCTCCCCCGGTAAAGCTGGCGGCAAAAAGGGTTCATACCCAGCCCCAGCTAAAACCAGGGCTTCCCCCTCTCCCCCCAGCGTGACCGTTTCCCGCAAGGCGAAACGGCCACGCGCCTCCACCGAGTCGTTAGACTCACAGGAGGCAACACTCCTGAAGATGGTCGCTAGGCCATCTTCCGGGGTTCCCAAAGCTGTCCCCCGAAAGGAGGACAGCAACAAAGGAGCTTCGGCTCCTTCGCCTACGCCCCGAGGTGTGGCGAGTGGCTCGGAGACGGTGGTTCCTCGAAAAGAGGGCCCCGCGCCTCGAAGCCGCAACGCCCGCCTAAGGTTTCGAGGCGGAGGGAGGAAAAGACTCGCATTGCGAGCCCAACCTCCCCCAATAAGTCATCGAAAGCGACAGCGCCTTCAGCGCTTTGTCCGGCCAACAGCGCCCGGCGTTCTGCCCCCGGGAAGCTATGGCCATTCCCGTGAGGGTCTTCAATTCGAGGAGGGCCCCCGCGTCTCCTCTGAGCTAGGCCTGGAGGGCATATTCCTTCAATGGAATTGCCGTGGACTCCGGGCCAACTGGGAGGAGCTGCGGAGGCTCGTCTCGTCCCGTTCCCCGTTAGCTATTTTTCTGCAGGAGACCATGCTAGGCGCGTGCCCCCTGCCTGCCCTTGCGGGGTATAAGGGTCTTGCGACCCCACCACCGCGGGATGGCCGAGCTGGGGGATGCGCGGTTTACACCCGGCATGATGTCTCCATTCTTCCTTTCTCTTTAGATACCTCCTTTCAGGCAGTAGCTGTGCAGCTGCACCTGGATAGGAGGTATACTATCATTTCTGCGTACATTCCACCGTCAGATGACTTCGACGCGAGGGACTTCCGCCGCGTCGTGGCACGGTTGCCGATTCCCTATCTCTTGCTTGGAGATCTGAACGGCAGGCATCCTCTTTGGGAAGATTACTCCATAAATCCCAGAGGACAAGTCCTTGTCCATCTGATCGAAGAGCTTGAGATGGGTGTCCTAAACGTGGATGAGTTTACGCATCACTGTCCGAGAACCGCTTCATTTTCTTGCCTTGACCTATCTTTGCGCTCTTCGGATGCACAGCCTGATTTTGATTCGGGTTGGTGGATGACCTCCATGGTAGTGATCACTTTCCCATTCAAATATCATTTTCAGGGCAACTGCCGCCTGAGAGACCACCTCGGTGGTGCTTGGCGCGGGCGCGGTGGCCTGCATTTCAGGAAATGACTGAATTCTCTATCTCAGTCGAGGAGTTTAGGTCGGTAGATGAGGCCGTTGAGTTCTTCTCCGGCAACCTCATCGCCGTGGGCCTGACTACTTTTTATAGGACGTCTGGCCGTTTTGCACGCTGACCACTCCCATGGTGTTCGGCCGAGTGTGAGACGGCCCTCAAACACAAGCGTTATGCCTACATGCGCTATAAGCGCCGCCCGAACGATTTCACTGTCGCTGAATTTCGTCGGGCTAGGGCCAGGTTCCGGTATATTTCGAAGCACGCCCGCCGCTCTTCTTGGCGGGCATACGTGTCTTCACTTAACGGGAAGACCCCTTTAGCTGAGGTGTGGAAGCGAGTCAAGGATTCGGGGCAAGTTCTCGCAGGACCCCCCTCCCGTTCTCCAAGACAATGGGACCGCAATCTCGGACCGCGGGTCCGTGGCGGAATCCTTAGCGACCGCTTTCTCCGTATTCTCTAGCAGTGATGCTGCTCCGCCAGCATTCAATGCACGTCGTGATGTCGCGGAATGCCGCCGGTTGGACTTTGCCTTCAGAGGCGGAGAACCCTCAAACGACAAGTTTACTGTGAGTGAGTTGCGTTCCGCTCTCGCTTCGTGCGCGGACACCGCCCATGTTTTTTTTTCTCGTTTAATTTATTTTAAAGTAGCCTAGAACTAGGCCAGTTTTAATACGGCGACTAATGCCCAAGTAGGCAATCGCCAGATGAGCTCTAAAAAAAAAAAAACCCTGTTCCGTGACGTTCAGCGCTTAGGGTGCTGATAGGGCTACTGCCCTACTTTTCTATCGACCACGGATGCGAGTTTTATGCATCCAGAGCCGAGCCTTTATTGCGGAAGGTGTATTCGATCAACCACACCGGCCTTCGCCTTGCAACCGGTGCCTTCCGCACTTCCCTAATTGAGAGCTTGTTGGTCGATGCTGGGAAGATGCCACTCGCTCTGCTCCCCGTGCAGTGCATCACTAGCCTGTACGCGCGAGCCCGGCGCCTCACTCAGTCGCCAACAGCTCTCATTGCATCCGCAGCTGATCTCGACGGTGCCTATGCCGCCGAGAGACGCTAGTCATACCCTAAACCAAAGGGTTTACGGCCAGGAAACTCCTTCGAGAGGTAGATATAGTTCTCGGGCCGGTTGCGCCCCTGGTTCTGCCCAGGACGCCACCTTGGAGGGTTTGGCTATTTGTCGCCACGCCTCTGCTCCCAAAGCTTGTACGGCGCCGGGAGTATTGCGTTCGAACTTTTTGGAGCACACCTCGTGTCACGCTGGAACCGTGCCAGTGTATACGGATGGCTCCAAGTCTCAAGAGGGGGTTTGCTTCCACGCCGTGTCCCTTCTGTTTGAAGTCAGCGGGGCTCTGCCAGGCGCTACGTCTGTCTTCACGCGTGAACTGGTTGCAATACACCACTCGGTACGGGAGATTACGCGACGTGCCCGTTTCGGAGACCGGATTGTGATCTATAGTGACTCACAAAGCGCCCTGAGCGCTCTCGGAGCATTGGAATCTCTGCATCCCCTGGTTCGCGATATCCGTGACGGATGTCGAGATTATCTTCTGCTGGGTTCCTGGACATGTAGGAACTGCGGGGAATGAGCGCGCCGATGAGGGTGGCAAAGTGTCCGCGAGGACTCTTCGACCGGACCAGCGTTTCGCTCTTCCTCACACCGACTACACGGCAGGAATATGGGCAGCTCTTAGGACTGCCTGTCAAAGAAGATGGGAGACGGTCGAAGCGAACTTAAAGTTGCCTTCCATTGCGCCGCGACTGTTCCCATGGACCTATCCCCCAATGCCGCGACGACTTCAGGTCACTTTCTGTCGTTCCCGAATCGGACACACTCGTGTGACGCCATGCTATCTGATCGAGCGCTCGCCAGCGCCCTATTGTGACGACTGCGTCGTCCCCCAGACTGTTCGGCACATTCTTGTCGAATGTCCCAGTCTGGGTGATCTTCGCGCACGATACCTGTCCCGGTACCGGGATGGGCGGGGTCGCTACCGCCTGTCCCTTGTACTCGGGACGAGTTCGTGCACATTGACTTGTTGACTTTTGGGGGGAGGCCGGGCTTCTCCCCTTTAAGTAGGTTTTATTTTGTTTTTTGTTGTTGTTTTCTTTGAGGGTGCACGCTCCTGCGCCGCGGTGAGAGGGACCTCCCCCCGACGCCGGAGATTGCTTCCTAATTGTTACGTTTTTCCCATTTTTATCATTGTTATGTTTTCATATTCTTATTTTATTGTAGCCTAGGGCTAGCCTGTCGTGATTCCGGCGACTTATGGCCAAGGGGGCAGTCGCCAGATGGGCTCCTAAAAAATAAAAAATAAATAAATTGGGAAGCTATTAACAACAACGATAAACTTCAGAATTGCTCTCAGTTCCCTTGAGCATTACAACCCTGCCCCACCTGTAGTCCAGTCTCTCCGACAGACTACATTTCCTCAACCACGCTAAACAGAAAACGAAGTTACTGTCTTTTTAGTCCCTATTCATGTTTGGCTCGATGGGGAACTAACTGCTCATCGCCTGGTAAAAGAAACTAGTCTCAACTATCATTCCTCCTTCACGACCTTTTCCTTCCCCGACGAAACCATTTTGCCTCTTTTCTGCCACCCCGTAAGGGGCGCGGCGATTTGCCATCCTGGCCGCCGTGCTGACGGGATCCAGCGCTCCGTCCAGCCCCAGCTTAGCCTCTCTTCCTTCCTTCAAAAAATGTGTTTCCTCTCTTTTCACACAACCTCTCCCACAACTTTTTCTGGTCAGCCTCTAATTTCACAGGGTAGATGTTGACCTTCCTTTCAGCCAACCGTCCCGCATCGGGGCTGAGGGGGTGGGGGACAATGTTCCCTAACCCCTGAGCTCCGGTCTGGGGTGGCTGGTTTTTAACAACCTGCTTCATCCCCACCCATACCTTCCTCACATCCCTTTTCCTCTCCTCTTCACAATCTATATATTTTACGCCGTGTTCAAGGTGGAGCCGCCATGCCGATAGACTGCCAGGCCACCAGGCGGGAGGGGTGGTCTCAAATGGCGGCGCCTGGCTCTGCCGGGCTTGTAAGCACCTCTCGCAGTGCGGGCTACTGCGAGAGGTGTGCGCTATTGCATCCCGTGTCAAAAAAAAGGGTCACCATGCCCAATGATGAAGCTCAAACAAAAAAAAACCAACCCCCAATGCTATATCTGATCAATTCCTTATCAACCTCAACTTCTCTTTCCTCGGCATATCAGGCACCGTGCTTGACTGGTTCCGCTCTTACCTCTCGTCTCGTACTAAATCCATTGTGATTGCTTCACCATGCCCAATGATGAAGCTCAAACAAAAAAAACCCAACCCCCAATGCTATATCTGATCAATTCCTTATCAACCTCAACTTCTCTTTCCTCGGCATATCAGGCACCGTGCTTGACTGGTTCCGCTCTTACCTCTCGTCTCGTACTAAATCCATTGTGATTGCTTCACCATGCCCAATGATGAAGCTCAAACAAAAAAAACCCAACCCCCAATGCTATATCTGATCAATTCCTTATCAACCTCAACTTCTCTTTCCTCGGCATATCAGGCACCGTGCTTGACTGGTTCCGCTCTTACCTCTCGTCTCGTACTAAATCCGTTGTGATTGCTTCATCCCCACCCATACCTTCCTCACATCCCTTTTCCTCTCCTCTTCACAATCTATATATTTTATGCCGTGTTCAAGGTGGAGCCGCCATGCCGATAGACTGCCAGGCTACCAGGCGGGAGGGGTGGTCTCAAATGGCGGCGCCTGGCTCTGCCGGGCTTGTAAGCACCTCTCGCAGTGCGGGCTACTGCGAGAGGTGTGCGCTATTGCATCCCGTGTTAAAAAAAAAGGGTCACCATGCCCAATGATGAAGCTCAAACAAAAAAAAAACAACCCCCAACTTCCCCAAGAACAACGGAGCCGCCCTCGGGCAGCTCCAGCAAAAAAATGGAGGTCCCCTCCCCTGTGCTTGCACAGGGGACCCTCCATATTTCCCTAACTGGAGAGGAGGCTTACTTCTCTCCTTCGCCTACGGGTGCAGGGGACTTCCCCTCACCCCCTTCTCTGGAGGTGCTTTCGGGCACCTCCCTTTTCCCAGCGGCAGTCCCCTCTTTTCTTTCCAAGGGGACTGCCAAGAAAGCCAGCAGGCAGCCCTTAGCCAGCCGCTCCCCATCGAAGCGGCTCGGTAGGGCAAACCCCCTTAGGGGGGAGAGGGAAGCCAGGCCCCTTCGGTCGCTTCCCTCAAAAGACCTGCTGGCAAGAATTTTAAACCTTGCCGGGGTCAAGGCCTGTGCCTCCCCACACAAGACTGGCGACACTGCCAAGGGGACCTGCGATGTCCTGGGAGGGGATGGCCAACTGGAAAACCCTCCTGTGATAGACATGGTCCTTGAGGAGACCCAGCCTCAGACGGTAGGGCCTTCCATGGGGGGAAATTCGGGCTCGGTGCCAAGCACCGAACCCGAATCCGCCCCTATGCAAGGTCCTCCTCAAATGGCTGAGGGCTCCGAGGCAGTAAAAGGAGGGGAGGGATCTCCTCCGACAGGTGCCCCTACGACAACCAGGACCTTCTCCATTTCGGAGAGGGACCTAGCTGAGGCCGGTCCATCTGGCCTGGGGGCTTCTGCCGGCGGGGGTGAGAAGCGGGTTCATTCCCCGCCCTCCTCTCCAAAAAATAAAAAGACCAAAAGGACTAAAAAGACGAAAAAGACTCGGGGCTCCTCTCCATCCGTGGGGGCTGCGGGGACGGATGGATCTGCTGCCACTTTGGTAGGCGACCAAGCCAAGATCAGCACATCCGGCCCCTCTACCCCCTCGTGTGCGGAGCCCTTGACCAAGACTAACAGGAAGAGTGCACAGGGAGGAGCCTCGATGACATCGGGGCCCCTCATTCAGAGGTTACTTAGCGTTTTCGAGCCCGCTGGCTTCAAACGCTTCCTCGTTATTCGCTCCACTGATGGCACCATGTTGTCCAAGGGCAACATGATCCATCAGAGGAGAGGATTAGCTAGTGCAATTTGTAGAGAGCCGAAAGTGACCCGTTTCTCGGACGGCAGCCTTCTGGCGAATTCGGCGAATCCCGCCGAGGCGGCCAAGATAAGTGCTCTTCGGACACTTCATGGCACCCCGGTGAGTGTGACGCCGCACTCTACCATGAACTTTGTGAAAGGAGTAGTTTATGCGAGGGAACTCGTTGACTACTCCATTGAGGACATCACCCTAGAGCTGGCCGACCATGGGGTGGTCAAAGTCAAACGTGTGATGAGAAAACAGGGAGGGGCTTCGAGACCCACCCCTACACTCTTCGTCACGTTCGACTGTGACAAGCTCCCTGAGTCGGTGCGTTCCGGTTGGTACCGCTACCGCGTGAAGGCATTCATGCCACTTCCGCTGCGGTGCTATTACTGTCACCGCTTCAGCCATACGAATCGCTCATGTAGACGTGCAAAGTCGGGGTCACCCGAAGTATGTGTAAATTGCTCCAAGGTCGCACACGATAAGTCCAAATCGTGTGTGGCCAAGTGTGTCAATTGCGGAGAGCCGCACCCTGCTTCTTCGAAGCAATGTGGTGCATATCTCCTGGAGAAAGAAATCCTGGCCGTTCAGGCCCAGGATAGACTCTCATTCCGCGAGGCTAAGGACTTAGTCCTGGCGCGCCCAGCTCTGCCTGGGACGTCATATGCCTCAGTAGCTAGAAAGACATCCTCTGCTCCTGGCCCATCCAGGCCAACGAGCACGGTTGTTTCCGCGCCCATTCGGAGCCCTTCTGCGGGCTCTACCCACACCGGGCGCTCCCCTGGTAAAGCTGGCGGCAAAAAGGGTTCATACCCAGCCCCGGCTAAAACCCGGGCTTCCCCCTCTTCCCCCAGCGTGACCGTTTCCCGCAAGGCGAAACGGCCACGCGCCTCCACCGAGTCGTTAGACTCACAGGAGGCAACACTCCTGAAGATGGTCGCTAGGCCATCTTCGGGGGTTCCTAAGGCTGTCCCCCGAAAGGAGGACAGCAACAAAGGAGCTTCGGCTCCTTCTCCCACGCCCCGAGGTGGAGCGAGTGGCTCGGAGACGGTTGTTCCTCGAAAAGAGGGCCCCCCGCCTCCGAAGCCGCAGCGCCCGCGTAAGGTTTCGAGGCGGAGGGAGGAAAAGACTCGCATGGCGAGCCCAACCTCCCCCAATAAGTCATCGAAGGCGACAGCGCCTCCAGCGCTTTGTCCGGCCAACAGCGCCCGGGGTTCTGCCCCCGGGAAGCGTACGGCCATTCCCGTGAGGGTCTTCAGTTCGAGGAGGGCCCCCGCGTCTCCTCCGAGCTAGGCCTGGAGGGCATATTCCTTCAATGGAATTGCCATGGACTCCGGGCCAACTGGGACGAGCTGCGGAGGCTCGTCTCGTCCCGCTCCCCGTTAGCTATTTTTTTGCAGGAGACCATGCTAGGCGCGTGCCCCCTGCCCGCCCTCCCGGGGTACAAGCGTTTTGCGACCCCATCACCGCGGGATGGCCGAGCTGGGGGATGCGCGGTTTACACCCGGCATGATGTCTCCGTTCTTCCTTTCTCTTTAGATACCTTCTTTCATGCAGTGGCTGTGCAGCTGCACCTGGATAGGAGGTATACTATCATTTCTGCGTACATTCCACCGTCAGCTGACTTCGACGCGGGGGACTTCCGCCGCGTCGTGGCACGGTTGCCGAGGCCCTATCTCTTGCTTGGAGATCTGAACGGCAGGCATCCTCTCTGGGCAGATTACTCCATAAATCCCAGGGGACAAGTCCTTGCCGATCTGATCGAAGAGCTTGAGATGGGTGTCCTAAACGTGGATGAGTTTACGCATCACTGTCCGAGAACCGCTTCATTTTCTTGCCTTGACCTATCTTTGTGCTCTTCGGATGCACAGCCTGATATTGATTGGGGGGTGGTCGATGACCTCCATGGTAGTGATCACTTTCCCATTCAAATATCATTTTCAGGGCACTTGCCGCCTGAGAGACCACCTCGGTGGTGCTTGGCGCGGGCGCGGTGGCCTGCATTTCAGGAAATGACTGAATTCTCTATCTCAGTCGAGGAGTTTAGGTCGGTAGATGAGGCCGTTGAGTTCTTCTCCGGCAACAACCTCATCGCCGTGGGCCTGACTACTATTCCTAGGACGTCTGGCCGTTTTGCACGCTGACCACTCCCATGGTGGTCGGCCGAGTGTGAGACGGCCCTCAAACACAAGCGTTATGCCTACATGCGCTATAAGCGCCGCCCGAACGATTTCACTGTCGCTGAATTTCGTCGGGCTAGGGCTAGGTTCCGGTATATTTCGAAGCACGCCAGCGGCTCTTCTTGGCGGGCATACGTGTCTTCACTTAACGGGAAGACCCCTTTAGCTGAGGTGTGGAAGCGAGTCAAAAGTATTCGGGGCAAGTTCTCGCAGGGCTCCCCTCCCGTTCTCCAGGAGAATGGGACCGCAATCTCGGACCCCGCGTCCGTGGCGGAATCCTTCGCGACCGCTTTTTCTGCATTCTCTAGCCGTGATGCTGCTCCGCCAGCATTCAATGCACGTCGTGATGTCGCGGAATGCCGCCGGCTGGACTTTACCTCCAGAGGCGGAGAACCCTTCAACGACAAGTTTACTGTAAGCGAGTTGCGTTCCGCTCTCGCTTCGTGCGCGGACACCGCCCACGGTCCGGACGTTGTCCCGTACGCCATGCTTCGACACCTGGGTGAGTGAGGCATGGCCTTTCTGTTAGATTTGTTCAACAGGATCTGGGTGGAAGGTCTTCTCCCAGACTCCTGGCGAATCGCTACTGTGCTTGCCTTTCGCAAACCGGGGAGAGATCACTCTACTCCGACCGGTTTCCGCCCAATCTCTCTAACCTATTGCGTGTGCAAGTTGATGGAGAAATTGGTAAATGTTAGATTAGCCTTTTTCCTGGACAGCGGAGGCCATCTGTCTTCCGCACAGTGCGGCTTCCGCAAGTTCCACTCCACGTCGGATGCTCTGCTCCGACTGGAAAATGCCGTCTGCGAGGCTTTCCTTCGTAGACAGCACTACGCCACGGTGTTTTTCGATCTGGAGAAGGCCTATGATACCGCATGGCGATACGGTATCATGGAGACTCTCCACACTATGGGGGCGAGGGGACGCCTCCCAATTTTTATATCTGAATTTTTGCGAGATCGTCGATTCCGCGTACGGGTGGGGGGGGCCCTCTCCGGACCAAAGGAGCAGGAAGAGGGTGTCCCGCAGGGAAGTGTCCTCAGTGTCACACTCTTTGCCCTGAGCATCAACGGCATCACCTCGGTGCTGCCGGAAGATGTTCTCGCTACGCTCTACGTGGACGACCTTTCGATCTCTTTTGGCGCGGCCCAGATGCCAACTCTGGAGCGTCGACTCCAACAGGCATTGAACCGCGTCTCTCGCTATGCCGAAGCGCACAGGTTTCAGTTTTCTTTGGCCAAGACTAAGGTGGTGCACTTCTGCCGCCATCCACGGCTTCACCCCGACCCAGATTTGTTTCTTAATGGGGTGCGCCTGGATGTGGGAGGCTCATATTCGCAGCCTTAGGGTCTCTTGTACCCGCGCCATGGACATTCTCCGTTCCGTGACGTTCAGCGCTTGGGGCGCTGATAGGGCTACTGCCTTACCTTTTTATCGATCCTTTGTTCGTTCGAAGCTCGACTACGGATGCGAGTTTTATGCATCCGCAGCCGAGCGTTTATTGCGGAAGGTGGATTCGATCCACCACACCGACCTTCGCCTTGCGACCGGTGCCTTCCGCACTTCCCCCATTGAGAGCCTGTTGGCCGATGGTGTGGAGATGCCACTCGCTCTGCGCCGCGTGCAGTGTATCACTCGACTGTACGCGCGAGCCCGGCGCCTCCCTCAGTCGCCAACAGCTCTCACTTTATCCGCAGCTGATCTCGATGGTGCCTATGCCGTCGAGAGACGCCAGTCATACCCTAAGCCTTTTGGGTTTAGGGCCAGGAAACTCCTTCGAGAGGTAGATATCGCTCTCGGGCCGGTGGCGCCCCTGGTTTTGCCCAGGACGCCACCCTGGAGGGTACCACATTTGGCCATTTGTCGCCACGCTTCTGCTCCCAAAGCTTGTACTGCGCCGGGAGTATTGCGTTCGACCTTTTTGGAGCACACATCGTGTCACGCTGGAACCGTGCCAGTGTATACGGATGGCTCCAAGTCCCAAGAGGGGGTCGGCTTCCACGCCGTATCCCCTCTGTTTGAAGTCAGCGGGGCTCTACCAGGCGCTGCGTCTGTCTTCACGGCCGAGCTGGTGGCAATACACCACTCGGTACGGGAGATTACGCGACGTGCCCGGTTCGGAGAACGGATTGTGATCTATAGCGACTCACAAAGCGCCCTGAGTGCTCTCGGGGTATTGGAATCTCCGCATCCCCTGGTTCGCGATATCCGTGACGCCACGGTTTTGGCGAGCCGGGCAGATGTCGAGATTATCTTCTGCTGGGTTCCTGGACATGTAGGAATTGCGGGGAATGAGCGCGCCGATGAGGGCGCCAAAGAGTCCGCGAGGACTCTGCGACCGGACCAGCGTTTCGCTCTTCCTCACACCGACTACATGGCAGGAATACGGGCAGCTCTTCGGACTGCTTGGCAAAGAAGATGGGAGACGGTCGAAGGGAACTTAAAGTTGCGTGCCATTGCGCCGCGACTGTTCCCATGGATCTATCCCCCAATGCCGCGGCGGCTTCAGGTTGCTTTCTGTCGTCTTCGAATCGGACACACTCGTGTGACGCATCGCTACTTGATGGAGCGCTCGCATGCGCCCTATTGCAACGACTGCGTCCTCCCCCAGACTGTTCGGCATATTCTTGTCGAATGTCCCAGTCTGGGTGATCTTCGCGCACGATACCTGTCTCGGTACCGGGATGGGCGGGGTCGCTACCGCCTGTCCCTTGTACTCGGGACGAGTGCGTGCACCATGACTGGTGGACTTATTGACTTTTTTGGGGAGGCCGGCCTTCTCCCCTTTATTTAAAGTTCTTTTTTTGTTATTGTTTTGTTTGTAGGTTGCACTCTCCTGCACCGGGGTGAGGGGGACCTCCCCCCGCTGCCGGAGATTGCTTCGATTGTTAAGTTTTTCCACTTTATATCATTGTTAAGTTTTCATATTTTTACTTTAAAGTAGCCTAGTTCTAGGCTGTCGTGTTTTTCGGCGACTTATGCCCAAGTGGTTTGTTGCCAGATGTGCTCCATAAAATTAAAAAAAAAAAAAAAATCTTTTCTGCCACTTTCTTTACAAACTTCTCGCCCATCTCTTGAACGGATGCTAATTTTGTAGGCTAGTCGCCGAAACAGCTTTCATCCACTCACTTATTATGAGAGGATGTGTGGGCGTCACGTCCCTTATCTTTTGGCTCCATTTGAGGGGTTGGTGGTAACATGCTTCCACTCTATCCAACCTTTACACCTGTCATCAACGTTTGGCCACCAGGCTTGAAAGTGGGGTCCAAGTGGCGCCGAGCAGCTTCAATTGGTACCCTCTGCGCTCGCTCCGTATCGGGCAACAGGAGTGATCGTGTCCCCGATGTCCGAATATGAGGGGAGAATAAAAAAAAAATAATGGGTAACCTCTTGACCTACTCCAAGTAAAGGGGCTTTTGGGGGCTTGTCCCTTTCTTGTGCGGTGCCCCGCTCCCCCACGTAAATTTTTTCAGATGCGTCTTCACAAAAGCAGGAGGAGGAGGCTCACCTGCTCTCGAAGGGAGTTGGGAACGTTGGTGTACCTCCTTGAAAAGCAGATTCCTTTGGGCTACCAACTTCTTTGTTTTAAAGCTTGAGAATATCTGGGGGGGGGGCTATGTTCCCCAGGGGCTCCCGATTAGTGTGTCTGTGCTGGTGCCCAGGATATTCGGATGTAGGCGCTGGGCTGCGAGCACTGGCCGTCCCCCAACCGGAGTTTCCACCTCGGCAGGCCCCAGACATGACCCAAGATACCTCGAGGGATTGGTCCCTATGGAGGTCCACCCCTAGATGGATTAGAACCCCGACAATGGGAGTAGGGTGGCCCCTCCCTAGGACTAGATTAAGCCTTGGCAGGAACAACCGCCAAGTCAGATCCTACTCCTGGTCAAGTAGTGCCCCTTGTAGACTTTTCCCTGGTACCTTGGAGGAGCAGCACGCCCTCATGTTCCCATTGCCCCTAGTAGTCTTAAACTACATTGAGACTTCCTGGGCTTTATCCTTACAAGACCTTTTCATTTTACACTTTTATCCCTATTTTCTTGATGGCCTCTTCTTACATATTTTCTTGGTTGGCGGGTAATTTTTCAAGCCTCCTTCGTCCATCCATCCCTAGTTGAGGCCAGGAGGTGAGATGGGGAGCTGGTTCACCCGCCCTCTTGGCTCCGGTTGGAGTGGTAGGTTTAACATGTCTGTATTCTTTGTACCATTTTATTCTACTTCCCTTCCTCCTTTATAATATTTATCCTTATTTATCCTTGCTGCGGCTGACATCTGGAGGATTGTGTACCTTCCTGGTCCCAATACTCGCAGTTTTCCTTCCCGCCCCCATTGCGTGCAGCAGGAACTGCGGCCATATATCTTCTGCGCATTTTCACCTTTTTTTTTTACAGATATCTCCTTACAAAATCTCTGGTCTATGCCTTCGTTGGTTTGTGCTTTAAATTCGAGGGTAATCAAAAGATCGCCGAGTGCATAGGGCAAGAAGAGGGGGGGGTCCCACAGGGAGGTGTCCGCCTCCCTTTTTTGCCGTAACCAGTAAGGGTATCATCTCCGTGCTACCGGAAGATGTTCTTGCCACGTCTAAGTCGACTACTTTTCGATATCTTTTGTTGCGGTTTGGATATCCACCCTGTATCCTGTATCTCGTGATGTCGAAACGCATGGGTTTCAGTTTTCGTCAGCCAAACCAAGGTCGTGCACTTCTGCCGCTGTCACAAGTATCCCCTTCCAACACGGACCTGTTCCTAAATGGGGCTGGCCCAGGCGTGGGGACTCGCATCGATTCTTTGCTCTTTAATTCAACTGACGCCACACCTTGGAGACGCACATTCGGAGATTTAGGGTGTCGTGCACCTACTCTCCGCCCTGTAGTCTTCAGTACATGGGGTATAGCTAGGGTTACTCTAATTATATTTTACTGTGACTCTTTCTAGACTTGAGTACGGGTGCAAGATTTACTCTTCTGTACCCTAAAGTCAATTGTGTAAGATTGATTCAATCTACCATGTCGATCTCCAGGAGGGAAGTGGTGCCTTTCACACGCCTAATATAGAGAGCCTTCTTGTCACGCTGGAGAGGTGCCACTAGTTTTTCTCTATGCGCAGTGCTCGATATTCTTGTACGCGCCGGCTCACCGTCTTCCCCATTAGCCAGTCTTTTAAATCGCTTGCAGCCAAACATGACTATTCCTTTGTTACCGATGGACGCCAATCATGTCATAAACCTTTCTGGTTGAGGGCCAAGAACTACTACGAGAGTTTATTTTAACTATAGGCCCTGGAGCGCTGATGGTTCTGCCCAGGCTGACATCCTGTAAGATACCACATGTGAAAATTTGTCGCCAAGCCTCCGCTTCTAAAGCTTCCACACTTCTGGAAGTGGACCTCAGGGGGTTACCCTGCGTATACTGATACTCCTGGTACTTGGAGGATGGAGGAGTGGCACGTCCTCCAGGCCACAGTGCTAATAAGGAAGGCTTGGCTCACTAAGTTGACTTGAACTATTTGACAGGGTTTGGGGAAGCTCAAGACTCACAGGAGATATCCCTGGAAGGTGGTCATGATACCGTTCCTGGAGCTTCTTAAGTCTGACCCCAGTAAGGAGGCCAGCAACACTAGAGTTCGGCTCCCTCGCCTTTGCCCAAGGCTGGACGGTGCGCTTCTGGAAGTCGTGTCTTTCCAAACGACGAGGGACCACGCCCCCAAATCTCTCCACCAGCCAAAGGTTTTTCAGGTAGGAGGAGACTAAGATTCGTGCGACGAGCAATGCCGCCTCCAGTAAGCCTTCGAAAGCAACAGCGCATTCTGATTCTGCGGTCAATAGTCCCAGTAACGCTACAGCCATTCCCGCGAGGGTCGCCACATCTCCTTGGAGCTAGGCCTGGACGAGATTTTCCTTCAATGGAATTGCTATGCACTCCAATCCAACGGGGAGGAGCTGCGGAGGCTGATCGATTCCCGCTCTCCTCTAGCTATTCTCTTTCAGGAGACCATGTTGGGCACGTGTCCCTGCCCACACCATCGTGGTATAAGGGTTTTGCAACCCCACTACCACGGGTTCGAGGCCGGGTAGATGGACCTGCGATTTACACCCGACATGTCTCAATTCTCCTCTTACTTTAAATACTTCGTCTCAGGCAGTGTCAGTGCAGCTACGCCTGGATAGGTAAACTTTCATTTCAACCAAATTCCGGTGTCAGCTGATCAATGTGGCGAACTTCCGCTGCGTCGTGGCACGGTTGCTTAGGCCCTTTCTTCTCCTAGGGGATCTTGACGATAGGTACCCTCTCACTGGCGACTACACGATCAATCAAAGGGGTCCTTGCCGACCTATTGGTAGAGCTGTAGATCGTGGTCGTAAATATGGATAAATTCCCCCATCACTCTGAGAACCGCTTCATTTTCTTAGCTAGATCACCTTTTTGTTAGTGATCACTTTCCCATTCATATATCTTGTTCTGGGCCGCTGCCGCCGCAGAAATCGACTCCGGTACTTGGAATGGGCGTGGTTGCCTGTATTTCAGGAAATCACTGATTTCTCTTATCTGTCTAGGAGTTTCGGTCGGTTGATGAAGCTGCCGTCGAGTTCTTCTCTGGCGTCTTCATCGGTGTGGGCCTGGCAAATATTCCGAGAACGGTTGGAAGTTTTGTACACCGTCCGCTTCTTTAGTGTGAGGCGGCCCTTAGAAAGAAGCGATATGCCTATATGCGCTAGTAGGCCGGCCGAACGATTTTACTGTCTGCGAATTTCGCCGAGCCAGGGATAGGTTCCGGTTTGTTTCGAAACACGCACGCTGCCCTTTTTGGCGTGCTTACGTGTCTACTAGTGGGAACATTCCACTTGCATAAGTGTGAAAGTGCATCAGGACTCGGAGCAAGTTCTCGCTTCTCGCAGAACCCCCTCCCTTTCGTCCCGGAAGACAGGACTACAACCTCGGACACCGTCTGTGGCGGAGTCCGTGGCCGCTTTCTTCGCATTCTCTAACCGGGATGCTGCTCTGCCAGCATTTAAAGCACATCGTGATGTCGCTGATGGCCGGTGACGGTGCTTTGCTTCAAGAGGTGGGTAACTCTTTAGCTACCTCTTCCCGCAAAGAGAACTACGTTTCGCTCTCGCTTCATGCCCGGATACTGCCCATGGTCCGGACGATATCCTGCACGTCATGCTTCGATATTTGGGTAAGCAAGGCATGCCCTTTCTCCTAGCTTTGTTTACCAAGATCTGGATGAAGGGTATCCTTACAGATTCCTAGCGAATGGCTAGTATTTTCTCCATCAACGCGCACCTGCATGAAGTTAAAGAAATTGAGCGGAACCAGTCAGGATAGAGTAATGTCTCCTGCACAGTGCGTCTTTCGTAAGTTCAACTCTCTTCGGATGCTCTGCTTCGTTTCAAAATGCTATCTGTGAGGCCTTCCATTCTAGATAGCATTCGCCAAAGCGTTTATGATATGGAAAAGGCCTACGAGAATGCATGGTTATACGGTATCATTTAGACCCTCCAAACCATGGGGGAAGAGGGGATGCCTCCCAATTTTCTTTTTTGAGTTCCAAGATCGTCGATTGCCTGTGCGATTGGGGAGAGCGCTATCAGGTCCAATAGGGCAGGATGAGGGTGTCCCTCATTGAAGTGCCCTCAGTGTCACTTTCTTTGACTTAAGCTTCAACGGTATCACCTTGGTGGTCCCTAAAATGTTATCGCTATGCTCTATGTAATCGACCTTTCAATCTCTTTTGGTACGACTTAGAACGTCAACTCTAACAAGCATTGAACTTCTCTCGCTATGCCAAAACGCACGAATTTCGATTTTCTTTGCCTAAGACTAAAGTGGTACACTTCTGTCGTCATCCACAGCTACACCACGGCCCTCACTTCTACCTAAATGAGGCTCGCGTGGATGTAGTAGAATCTCACCGTTTCCTTAACTTTATCTTTGACCGGTGCCTCCTCATTTGGGAGACCCATATTCACAGCCTTGGGTCTCTTGTACCCGCGCCATGGACATTCTTCGTTCCGTGATGTTCAGCACATGAGGTGCTGATAGGGCTACCGGTCTGTTATTCTATCCTTACTTTGTTCTTTCGAAGCTAGTCACGAATGCGAGTTTTACACATTCTCAGCCGACCATGTATTGCCGAAGGGGGTCTATATCCACCACACACTGAATTGAGGCCTGACATGTGTACAGTGGGGTGATACTTTGTCCAATATAACCCGATTTTAGAGTCTGTTCGTCCCTTTGCAAATCATCACCCATATGCTTGTTTTGAATTTTGTAGGCTTATATTATGGGACCATTCGAATTTAGGATATTCTATTCATGTCAGTGCCTCTTGGCGCTGCAGTCCCTACTTACCTCTCAGGACTATGGCAGTGGTGTCTGGTCCAGATCTGCAAAGGGAAATAGGTGTTGTAGAGATGATGTCTCCTCAAATTAACTAGAACCCCTGTTCTTTCAGCTTGCCGGTCATCTTGTGTATTGGGGTAAAGCCTCCATTATATATCCAGTTTGTAACACCAATGTCTATACCTTAACGCCTCACGTTTCTACAGCCAGGTTTGTATAGATTCTTTGTACTCAGCATACAAAAATTATTACTTGAGTAGAGACGAACATTTTTTTCATGAGTTGAATTTAACTCCTTTGGGTCTTGTTTTTTTTTTGTTTTTTTTACACCTATTATGGTTTATGCAAAAATATTGGCCAATCTACCTATCAATCACCTTAATGATATATTTGTTAAATCAAGTGTAAATGTTTTTTCTTAACCTTTTGATGTTTTAGAATGATTCCCTTCTTCCTAATCTCACCCATAACATTTTGCAAACGGAAGTGGACAAATCATTTACATACTGAAGATCCAAGTCTTTATTTCACATACAGCAAGAAGGATTTGTTAGGAAAATTTCAGAATATTGTACATATCTATCAGATGGGCTTCCAGAACATACACATCCTCTCCTACCCATATTACCAATGGAGTGCGCACATACCATCTCAGATTTGGAGTGTTTTATAGTTTTACTGGTGTAGCACTCATCATACATGTTAGAATCTTTGTCATCAACAAAATATATGTACACTCACAAGCCTCTACATTCCATCCCATCCTCATACCCACCATACTATTAGTCAAATTATTACCCTTGTCGAGGGAGATTTCATTACCTATGACCCAATCTTGCTGGAGTTCCAAGACAGAAATTCTAGACCCACCATTGTAAAGGACTTCTTCACTCCCACGCACAAATCTTCAACACCAAGACACCTCCATAGACATCCCTCTCTGTTTGCAGAAAAGCATAGGACATGAAATACCCCTCTCACAAACAGAAGAAATTCTGAAAATATCACTTAACCGCAACTATTAGCTAACCCAATTGTCACATTCTAGATGGATTCAATAGAACCTCACCCCTCTCGCGTACAATCCTTGCAGCAATCGACATAAACAAAGCTTTTACACAGTACCCCGAAATTTTTATGCACACGAAATTCTAAGAATCAACCCCATTCCTTAGTACCCACTTCCTCTCTTGTTTTTTAAAGACTATTTTAACTGTGACCTTATCTCATCTGGGAGGTTGCCATTCTTTGAGAAACCTGGCTAGCCGAGGGAAATAGAGCAATTCCTCCTCTTTCCTCCTCGCGTGGGTATTAATTCATCCAAGCTGCTACTGGCGAGATTCGTTCATATACTGTATCATGGAGACTCCACACGATGGGGGTGAGGGAACGCCTCCCAATCTAAATTTCTCAATTTTTGCGAGACCGATGATTACGCGTACGGATGGCGTGAGCCCTATTTGGTCCAATGGAATAGGAAGAGGGTGTCCCGCAAAGAAGTGTCCTCAGAATCGCACTATTTGCCCTGAGCATCAACGGCATCACCTCGGTGTTGCCGGAAGATGTTCTCGCTACGCTCTACGTGGACGACCTTTCAATCTCTTTTGCTGTGGCCCAGATGCCAACTCTGGAGCTTTGACTCCTCCAACCGGCATTGAACTGCATCTCTCACTATGCCGAAGCGCACAGGTTTCGGTTTTACTTGTCCAAGAATAAGGTGGTGCACGGCTCCACCCCGATCTGAACTTGTTCCTAAACTGGGTTCGCCTAAAGTGATTGATTCGCACCGTTTCCTTGGTCTTGTTTTCGACCGACGCCTCATCTGGAAGGCTCATCATCTCAATCTTAGGGTCTTTTGTACCCGCGCCATGGACATTTTTCGTTCCGTAACCTTCAGCACCTGGGATGCTGATAGGGCTACTGCCTTGCTTTTTTATTGATCCTTTGTTTGTTCAAGGCTCGACTACAGATGCGCGTTATATGCATCCGCAACCAAACGTGTATTACGGAAAGTGGACTCAATCCACCCAGCGCTCTCCGCCTGGTGACCGGTGCCTTCCTCACGTTCCCCTTTGAGAGCCAACTTGTCTATGCTGGGGAGATGCTATTTGCTCTGCGCCGTGTACAGTACATTATGCTTATGTACGCGCGAGCCCGCGCCTTCCTCAGTCGCCAACAGCTCTCACTGCATCCGCAATCGATCTCGATGGTGCTTATACAGCCTAGAGAAGCCAGTCATACCCTAATCCCTTTTGGTTTAGGGCTAGGAAACTCCTTCGAGAGCTCGGTGCCGCCTCTGGTTCTGCCCAGAACGCCACCCTGGAGGGTTCCACCTTTGACTATTTGTCGCCACCCCACTGCTCCCAAAGCTTCTATAGCGCTGGGAGTATTGCGTTCGGCTTTTTAGGAGCTCAGCTCGTGTCATGCTGGAACCGTGCCAGTGTATACGGATGGCTCCAAGTCTCAAAAGGGGGTCGGTTTCCACGCCGTATCCCCTCTGTTTGAAGTCAGCGTTACAGCCCTCGGTACGGGAGATAACGAGTCGTCCCCGCTTCGGAGGCCGAACTGTGATATTTAGCGATTCATAAATGGGCATCGGAATCTTCACACCCCCTGTCTCGCAGTATCCGTGATACCACGGTTGCTGCGAGCCGGGTGGATGTCGAGATTATCTTCTGCTGGGTTCCTGAACATGTAGGAATTGCGTGGAATGAGCATGATGATGAAGGCGCCAAAGATTTTGCGAGGACTGAACGACCAGACCAGACCAGCGTTTCATTCTTCCTCACACCGACAGCTTGGCGGGAATCAGGACTGCCTTCATGGTAGCCTAGCAAAGAAGATAGGAGACGGCCGAGGGGAAGTTAAAGTTGCGCGCTATTGCTTCGAGACTGTTCCATTGCGACGACGGCTTCATGTCGCTTTCTGTCGTCTTCGAATTGTGCACATTATCGAGACCCACCGACATTTGATGGAGCGCTCGCCTGCACTTTACTCCGATGGCTGTATTGTCCCCGAACTGTTCGGCACATTCTTGTTGAATGTCCCACTCTGGTTGATCTTAGCGCACGTTTTCTGTCCCGGGGGTCATTGCCACTTGTATCGGACGAGCGGGGCCATTCCCCTTTGTATTGGGACGGGTTCGTGTACATAGACTTGTGTATGATCTGACTTTTTAAATGAGGCTTGACTCGCCCATTTTATTTTACTCTTTGGTGTTTGTCATATGTTTTGGGGACGGAAGGGGGCCTTTTCCCAATCCCGGAGCGTGCTTCCCTTTTTTTCTTTTTCTTTTTTTGCTTTTGCTTTTTGTATTTGTTTTTTCTTTGATTGATTAAGTTTTGGTAATTTTAAATTAGCTTAGCACTATTAGGCAGTCACTAGATGTGTGCATTAAAGAAAAATCATCTTTCTACGCTCACGAGATTCTACATTTGCTTTTAAGGCTGGACACAATACTAAATCATCTCTCCTACATGTAAAGACCACCTTTGCCATATAACAGACGCTGGTCAACCTCTGAGGATGACATCGTTGAGGACCTCTCTGTTGGCGAAGAGCTCGGTGGCAGTGACCACCGACTAATTAGATTTGTAGTCAAAGTCCCCAAGGCAGAGCCTGCAACTAGTAAATCAAGGAAACTGGATTTGAGAAGAGCAGACTTTGCAGGTCTACGCGCGGGACTGACTGACGCGAGGCTAGAGGAGTGCGATGCTGTTGAAGACTCTTGGAACAGTTTCAAAACCACATTCATGAGTTTTCAATCGCGTTTTATCCCTCTGAAATGCTCCCGTCGGTCTTCTGTTCAACCAAAGTGGTTTAATCGAGAAATCGGGCAACTGCTTAGGGAGAAGAGAAATGTGTACCGGCAATCGAAGATCTCGGGTGACTTTGACGAATACCGGAGGCTAGCCAGGAGAGTGAAGTCCAGCATAAGGGCGGCTAAGCGGTCTGAGGAACTCCGAGTGGCGAGACTCTGTAAAGAGAATCCCAAGGAGTTTTTTGGATATGTGAACAGCCGTAAACCAATCCGTCGAACGATTGGCCCTTTGAGGAATGAGGAGGGGACATTAAAGCATTCAGATGCAGAAAATGCCAACCTCCTCAACGACTACTTCTCTTCAGTGTTTACTGAAGAGTGTGGTCCCATTCCCCAGCCCACGGATTCCTACTCGGGGGAAAAGCTGGAGGCAATGGACTTCACCGAAGGAGAAATAAAGAAAAAGATCGCTGACCTAAAGACGAATAAGTCCCCTGGACCGGACGGGTTTCTACCTAAAGTGTTGAAGGAAGTGTGCGATGAAGTATCACGACATCTGTGCGCTATCTTTAACATGTCAATCCGGACCAAATGCGTTCCTAGAGACTGGCGTGAGGCGGAGGTGACTCCTATCTTCAAGAAAGGAGACCGTAACCAACCGTCGAACTACCGACCTATCAGTCTGACTTCGATAGTCGGTAAACTCATGGAAAGCATCATGGTGGACAAAGTGACGTCGTATTTAGAGTCAAACCTGCTACTGAGGAGTTCCCAGCACGGCTTCCGAAGGCAACGGTCATGCCTGACGAACCTTGTAGAATTCTTCCACTTCGTTTTCAGTGAGCACGATCGGGACAAGGCGGTGGATGTGGTCTACCTAGACTTTCAGAAAGCCTTTGATAAGGTACCACACCGCCGCCTTCTCCGGAAAGTGCGAGCGCTTGGCATAGACGGAAAGGTAGCCGGCTGGATCGAGAACTGGCTAAGTGGCAGACGGCAACGGGTGGTGGTAAATGGACAGTCTTCTGAGTGGGTGCCCGTTACTAGCGGGGTGCCTCAAGGTTCTGTCCTGGGACCACTACTATTCATCATCTACGTCAACGACATGGACGGTGACATGGTTGCGAAGATTTCCAAATTTGCCGACGATACCAAGCTTGGTATGAACGTTGCAAAGGATGGAAATACTGCCCGCCTGCAGGAAGATATTGGGGAGATTGGGGAGTGGTCGGACACGTGGCAAATGCCTTTTAACGTGGGCAAATGCAAAGTGATGCATATCGGCCACAGAAACCCCCAATCTCAGTATATCCTTAAGGGCACTGCTATTGAATCCACCGACACTGAGAAGGACTTGGGTGTAACAATCACTAGTGACCTCAAGTTCTCGAAACAGTGCATTGAGGCGGAGAAAAAGGCCCAACGGATGCTAGGCTATATTAAGCGCCAGTTTGGTTATCGGAACCAGGAGATTGTACTGTGCCTGTACAACTCACTTGTCCGACCGCACCTGGAGTATGCCGTACAATTTTGGAGTCCTTCATTGCGAAAGGACATCGCGAGATTGGAACGCGTACAAGCCAGGGCAACCAAGCTGATTCCCTCTATCCGACATAAAAGTTATGAGGATAGACTAAGGGAATTAGATCTGTTCTCGCTGGAAACCCGTAGACAGCGTGGTCAGCTCATCGAAGTTTTCAAAATACTTCGAGGGTTCGACAATGTTGACTACCGGGATATTTTCACACTGAGTGAGAACAGAACGCGCAATCACGGCTTCAAACTTGAACTGAAGCGTTACAACCGCAATCTGTGTGGAAATTTTTTCACTTACAGTATCTGCGGTATGTGGAACGCACTTCCAGTGGAAGTTGTCAACAGTGAATCTGTTGACCAGTTCAAGTCAAGACTAGACAAAGTCTTGAAAAGTGGCCGTTTAGGGACGCAAAACAATTGAGCAGCCATGTGCCCGCTCGATTGCTAGCCTAAAGGTACCCTCTTTGAATGGACCGTAAGGTCTCCTAGGGTACTTACTTTCCTTGTTACTCCTTGTTACTCCTTGTTACTTCAGCTCCCCTTGTAGCATTTGACACTGTTTTTCTTCACCGCTTCCATGAAATCCTGGGTCTCTCTGGAATCCTAAAACTGGTTACCTTCGTATCTTTCATCTTTTATACAATCTATTTTTAGAAATAATATATCTCTGTTTCTCTTTCACATCTATTTTCTTCTCCCTGGTATTCTTATGTGTCGTCTTGGTCTCTTATTTGATTTATATGTTGATGCCACCCAAATCTATTCCTCCTTTTCTCCCACCTCATTTGCTCAGACTCATAGAAACCTACTCTCCATTTATAGTAATCACTGAATGTCACTTTAATAACTTCCTAAAAATCATCCATGACAAAACAGGTATTGCTGGGGGCACTCCGGTGGATGTGACCCTTTTCCCGTTTCAGTATAAAATCTGGTCATGACCTTTGATAGTTGGTTATCTGTCAAAACTCGTTGCTCAGTCGCATCCATTCCCACTTTTATCACAACAGTTTTGAGATTGCCATTCCACAATTTCCCCTCCTGCCCTGACTACTGTAACTCCATCCTCCTGGATCACAGGCTTCCTCTTCTCCACCTCTCCAACTGGGTGAAACTTTGTACCCTGTGTTCATCTCTCATGCAACTCACATTACTTCACGATCCGCACCGGCTGCCCATTCAATGCAGAATCACTTTTTTAAGCTCCTTCGACTTATAAGACCTTAAATGCCGCAGCTCCCTCCTGTCTTCCTCACTGAAGCTGCCTCTATGAACCCTATGCGCTGAATCTGCTCTTATATTGTATTCCCCTTAGTTGTCTCTGTCTATGCAGTCTGGTTATGTAGGTTGTGCCATTCGTCTCTCCCATCAAAGAAGAAATCCAGGATCGAATGATGAAAAGCACATAAAGATCAGAATGGAGGGAGGGGGCACCCATTACACGTTAAAGTTATGTGGATATGAGTATCCTATTGTCAGGTGATATGCTGTGGTGTGAGGATGGGAAGGGAAGGCGGTTTTGTGATGTGTACAGGGTCTACCTACTCCCACACTGGGTAGGTTCAACGCTTCCACCCCATCGGTGCTCAGTCTCACATACGTTGAAGTTTTGTGTATGTTCTCATGCTTGGGTCTAACCCGGTACCTGGAAGCCAGATCCATGGCGTATCCACTAGGCAAGTGAGAGTTTCTACTGCATGGGTGATAGTGCTTTATTTATATTTGCTCCTATAATGTGGAATGATATGCCTGCTGTCATACCCCCATCCCCATTCCTCGGTGCCTTCTAGCTTGCCTTGAAGACCCACCCTTTCTTTCCAGCTTTAGTTGATAGGCGGCTTGTGAAGGCCCATGCATGGTCTTGAAAAAAAATCCCTCTTATTATTACTATACATACTGTTTACTTGCTCCACTTGAAGGAAAAAAGGCCAGCATCAATCAATAGAAGACGAGTGCTGTTTTATCAACACTACGCACAACATCATATCGCAAGAGATACCATTCATAATTTCGATTGGGAACTAATGAGTCATCCTCTATACCCTAGACTTAGCCCCATCAGATTACTCTTTGTTTAAGAGTTTAGCCAATCACCTAAAGAGAATGAAGAGGTCAAAACAAACCTTAAAGAATTTTTTTTAAATCAAGTCCAAGGATTTTTCAAACAAGATAAGAGAAACCACACTTTTATGAATCACATTTATTGGAAAATAATGAGAAGTATGCAGAGCCAACAAATTATTTAAAGGCGGCGAACAAACACAAAGAAATGAAGTTATGCAATGCAATAATAATAATAAAAAAGAGAATTTATATTGGAATAAGATGTGAAAAATATTATATGGAAAGCGATTTTGGTTTGTAGATCGAGAAAGCCACAATATTAGATATGTATAAATTAAATTTACATGACCGTTTGACATAATTGTCAACGACACTGAAAATGAACTCCATAATTCATCTTTCAATTTAATTGAGTTGTATATAATGTTAAAATCAATCTTATGTTCACAGTTCTTTCTGCTGCATGTGTACGAAAGGACTAGATGAGAGAGAACCTGTCCTGATATCTCAACAGCGTTCGTTAATCCTCTTAGTAAAGTGGCACAATTCACTAATGCTTCTTTTCGCACAATTTTGACATGGGATCAAATAAACCTGGCCTCTCAGTAGGTGAGAAACTCTGGTCAAGGATTTATTTCCTTATGATTTTTGAATATTGGATATCATTTTTGTTATTGATTCTTTCCCATTTTCAGGCTTTGCATCATTTAATAGCTCTTGATTTTAAAGATTTGGTTATGGTATTTGTTGTAAAATTCTTGTAAAGGTAGTTAAAAGGGGTATTTATCAGCATCCAAAGAATGGTAGTTTAATCAACGATGCTGAGATGCAAACTGGCTCTGAACCGCATTTCTCGCTATCCCAAAGCGCCCGTGTTATTCTTTGGCCAAGACTAAAGGGGTACACTTCTATAGGTATTGACAGCTTCACCCCTTCACCCCGACCCAGCCTTGTTCCTAAATGGGGATCTCCTAGGTGTGGTAGAGTCGCACCATTTCCTTGGACTTGTTTTGTACCCATACCTCACATTGATTGGAGTTGCCTATTCACACCCTTACGCTCCGGTAAACGTGTCATGGGAATTCCTACTTTGCAGTATTCTATACCTACTTGGTGGGGGAGGTGCTGATAAGGCTACTCTTCTACAGCTTCTTGGTGGTTCGTTCTAAGTCAAACTATGGATGCGAGCGCTATACATCCGCAGCCGAGGGTAAATTCTGGAAGGTGTGCTTGAGCCACACCACTGGTCTCCGTTTGACGATTGGTGCCATCTAGAGGCCCAGAAAGCCAAACTGAAGGGTATCAAGTCAACGTTTATCACTATACCACTACTTCCAAAGCTTTATACAACACTGGAAGTACTGCATTCATATTTTTTAGACCACACCTCGTGTCACGTTGGAGTTTTGCCAGTGTCAGTATGTAGCTCCAATTTCGAAGAGAGGGTTGACTTTCATGCCTTCGCCCCCTCTTGTTTGAAGATTATGGGTTTCTTCCGGGTTCTGTTTCAGTTTTCACGGCCGAGTGATTACAATACAAAGCTCACTACAGGACATTATGTATCATGCGCGGTTCAGAGACCAGATTGTGATTTATAATGACTCGGAGAGCGTACTGAAGGCTCTTTAAGCATTGGAACCCCCTCTGCCTCACTGAGTGGTTCGATGTATCCGTGACGCCACGGATGCCGATATTATCTTCTGCTGGGTTCATGGATATGTAAGGATTGCGGGGAATGCAGGCGCCCAAGAGTCCGGGAGGATTGGACGACCAGACCATTTCTCTCTTCCTCACACTGACTACATGGCAGAAATCAGGTCAGCCCTCCGGTCTGCTTGGCAAAGAAGATGAGAGATGGCCGACAGAAACCTAAAGTTACGTGCCATCTCGCATCGACTGTTCCCTTGCCCCCTTCCAATGCTTGGGCGGCTCCGTGTCAGTTTCTTTCGCCTCCGCATCGGGCACACTCGCGGGACGCAGCGACATTTGATGAAGCGTCCCCCTGCAGCTTACTGCAACGACTGCGTTGTCCCCCAGACTGTTTGGCACATTCTTGTTGAATGTCCCGAGCGGGGTCGCTACCGCTTGTCCCTTGTACTCGGGGCGGGTTCGTGAATACAGACTTTTGGACAGTACGACTTTCTCTTTTTAGTCACATGCTCCAGTACCAGGAAGAGGCGACCTTTCCCCCTCCACACCCGATGCCGGAGCGTGGCTCCTTGCTTTTGTTTTGCTTTGTTTGATTGTTTTTATTTTAACACAGCCAAATTTATAGGTCTGGCCTTTTTACGGTGGATCATTCCTTTGTCGATAGTCGCCAAAAAGTGACCCTCTTGAATTATAAAAATCCCTCCGACGCCGGAGCATGCTTTTTCATTGTGTTCTCTTCTCTTCTTTTTTTTTTGGGGGGGGGGATTTTGATGTTTTTTCTTAATATTTCTTTTAATGTATTCTTATGCTAACTTACTTTCGGCGACTATGCTATTGATAGTTACCAGATGGCGTTATTTAAAAAAAAAGAAGCTATTTTTAGTTATCCAATTCATTATTATTTCCAACTTTTATCCATTTTGTTTTTCGACCCTTTGTTATAAAGCTTGGCATTACAAGGTACTAGGCACTGGAGTTGATTTAAAGGACAGTAATTAACGATGTTGACCCTTATTGTACCTCTGCTAACTAAACCCCATATAAACTATATTTCTTTACACATCCACCAACTTCCAGTTCTATTTCCCTTTTTTTCTGTTATTAAGTCATAACTTATTACATTTACAGAATGAGTAAATTGGCTGAAAAGTTTGAAGATGAATTTCCAAATTGTTCTTACCTTTCTACCCTGAGTGGATATTCACTACCGATTTCGTTGGGAGACAAATATACTCCAATGAGTTTGCCTCAGGAACGGGTAAAACTGCAAATCTTATTATAGTTCATAAGTTTTTAAGTTACCACATTTCTTGCATCGTCATGGTTTTTCTATTGGTTTCACAAGTATTATAAATATTAATCATCTTCAATAGGTATTCATTTACCTCCACACTATGCTTCTAACTTCCTAATTTTAATAAATTAGTTCTGTTACTTAGATGTGAAATTCAATTGATGATCACTAGCCCAAGATGTGAAATTTATGGGTATTTTTCTATTAAATTCCAGCAACAAGAGAACCAGAAACTGTTTTGGCTTCTCAGACATGGATTACTCCAACAGCTTCATACCTATATTTACATCCTACCTCCATCATTGAACAAAGGAGCTAAGGACCTTTCTTTGTCCAATGCCTGCTCTTCTTCTGCGCGTGGTCTCCTGGCTACAGTTGCTGAAACAATCACGGAAAAGTCGTACGAAGAGACTGATTCTTCATGTTCCCCTATGAAAGAGGAACTTGTTTGGCAAGTTGATGCGAAAGACTTTCATGTTTACAAGTTACAAAATGGCTCGGACAAGTCTTTCTTTTCTAAGGTTACTAAAGACGCTCATTTGCAAGAGCAGCAATTATTGGATGAAGATCAACACAGCCAGGATTCAATATCAAATGGTTATTCAGGAAGCAAAAAGAACGCTTCTTCTGAGGATGTCTCTTATCCATCATTGCTCAGTCAAAATAACTCCATCCAGCAGAATATCTTAAGTCACAGTTTGACACCGAGTGAGAGTGATTTTGGTTCAGGTAAGGCCTTTTATACCTTTAGTCCATGTATAGTGTTTTGGACCTGTGTATGAATGAGTCTAAACAAAGAGTAGCATAGAACTGCACATTAGTTGTGGTAATATAATGTTTGGACAAAAACTCAATTGGAATGTGAGAAGGCATTAAAAATTGCTTTGACATTTTTAATTGCAATGGCTATATTACCCTAGATAGCAGTTGCCAGTTAAGCTCTAAAATTAATAATGGGGGGAAAAAATTGGGATGTAGGAGGGGGCGGTGTCAGTAGTGGCCAAGGAGTTGAGGGATGGCCAAGATGAGATCCCCACGAGGCGGGCAGTCTTTCTAGTATGTGGGTTGGTGTTTTAAAACCTTGAGCCTGATCCCATCTCTGGTCGGGTCCCTAGTAAGAGAAAGAATTCCTGGAGGGCTCAGAGAATGGACAGGTCCTTGGTCATCATGACTAAAGCCGAGGCAAGCCAGTCTAGCATTGGGCACCCCTCTCGGTAGGCTGGGAGAAAGGGTGAAAACCATACCATACTCATCCCAAAATAAATAATCTAAAAAGGGCATAAATTCCCCCTGGGGAGCTCTCTGAATGGGTGGTTCCCGCGCCGAGCCACAAAGGACTAGACCAAGGCTCGTCCGTCGTCCTTGGAGCCGCCTCGGATGGGGGAAGAGAAGGGGACCAATTCAACAACCCATAAATCACCCGAAAATAAGACAAAGGTGAATGAAGCCTCGGGACCCCTCATCGGTTTCTAACGTTTCCTGGGCATTCTCGCCACTGATCGACCCAGGCTGTCCGATGGACGCAGGCATTAGCTTGGCTTCTCGTTAGAAAACTGAAGGTCTCCCGTTTCTTAGAGGAGAAGCTTCTGATGAATCGGACCCTGCCTAGTGAGACATCCGGATCGCTCTTCGGACGCTCGATGGCACACCTGTCTTGCTGACACCACACACGACTATGAATTTTGTTAACGGGTTAGTATATGCAAGGGAATTGCTCGATTACTCCCTAGATGGCTCGGCAGGTGGTGATCAAGTTGAGCGTGTGGTGGGAAAAAAAGGCAGGGGTTTCGAGGCCCTATCCTTCACTCTTCACGTTTGACCGAGACGGACCCTCTGAATCGGCGTGAGCTCGCTGGTATCGCTACCGTGTGACTGCATTTTTGCCGTTATCTCGGAGGTGTTACCACTATCTCCGCTTCGACATACTAACAGTAAAAAGCCCAAACTTGGTAGAGGTTTTAATGTCGATCTGACCTCATTTAAGATGGGCTTTTTTATCACTGGAGCCATGTAGTTTACCGGTGGATCCGAATTACGGGTATCTACAGCGTGTACTGCCGCCGTGAAGGCTACCCGATACGAGACTCTATCCGACCACTTGACACACCCAATGTGACTTAACTTTGCTAAATTCAGAAGCGGTGTTTCCATGTTTCCACTCTGCTAAGGCATAGCCCTCTTACGAACAAATTGTTGAAGTGCAAAGCAGGCCCAACCTGAACCCAGCGCATTCACCTTGCAATGAGCGCCAAGGGACTTGTGCAATACATCCATCCATCGTAACTTCCACCGAAGCTGTGCATATAGAGACTGTCTATTGCACAGTTGTGTGAATTGTGACGGATCGCACCTTGCATCTACGAAACGGTGTGATGGATATCACCTTGCATCTACGAAGAATTGTGACATCTCTCCTTGCATCTACGAAGCAGAGATTCACATCTTTTCGAAGAAGATGTCCTGCCCTTTGGGGCCGTATTAAAAGGCTAAGGAGGTGTGTTCCTAAGTGGGGCTCGCCAGGATGTGGAAAATCGCACCGTTTCTTTGGTCTTGTTTTTGACTGGCGCCTCACCAGGAAGGCGAACATTCCCAGCACTAGTTTCATTCCGCTCTCGCTTCTTACCCAGATACTGTTCCTGGTCCGGACAGTCCTCCATATGCCACGCTTCGATAACTAGGAGAGCGGGACTAGGCCTTTCTTTTTGCTTTGTTCAACAGGATCTGGTCAGAGAGTATCTTCCCAAATTCCTCATGAGTGACTAACTTGCTTGCTTTGGCCCTTTCATCTGCTCTGGGATTTGAACGGTAGACACTTCCCTGTGAGGTATTACACGATCAAACCCAGGGGTCGTTTTTTTGCCAACCTGATCGACGAGCTGGAAATGGGTCTGCTAAATGTGGATGAGTTTACGCATCAGTCCAAGAACCGCTTCATTTTCTTGTGTTGATCTACCTCTCTGGTCTCTGTATGTACAGCCCGATTTTGGGCGGGCGGGGGTCATTGACCTCCAGACGAATAATAAGAATAAAAATCTATTTATTGACAACAAATATATGATGATCTATTTTTTTAAAGTACGAAAATATATATAGGTTGGGAAATACTATGCATTACGAATTAGTAAACGAAATTTAGTTTAATATATATATGGTCACGTATAAAATCGATAATTTTTCCACGGAAATTAAACAGGCGAGAATATTGAAACAATTAATAATGTAAATATTAATTAACTAAAATAAGATTGGAAATATAATACAATATGGTATTGGTGGGAATGATTGAATTGGTTTGCTTAATTGTAAGCTGTTTGGATTTGGAATAGTAAGATCAGAAATGATATAAACAAAACAGTGAACTTAATTAGAAAAGAAATTAACTCTTTTTTGAAACTAGAATACACTTTACACAAATTTACCAGTAGAGATTTTAAATAGGCCTGTTTCAGCGGAGTTACGAATCACAAGTTTTGCTCGAGGAACAAATGAGGCGGGAATTAGGAGCGTGTGATTGTTGGTTGGTATATTCACGTGACGTGACGTCATAATTGCTATCGATTTCGTGCACGCAACAATTAGATTATTTGAAAGATTCTAAATTATACGTTTAAACTATATGAAGGAATTGCTATAGATACGATCGGCGGTCAATAAGTTTTGCGAATCGGTAGGGCAAAACAGAGGAAGGGGGATGGCTGTTTGTGGGGGTGTTAAGACAAGTTATGACAAGTCAGGACCTGCAGCCGCACGCTCCTGCCTCGTCTATTTAAGAAGCAGTAGCTGATCGCAGATCGTCAGTCACAAATTTTTCAACAATGGAGAAGGTTGAGCACCGCTCAGTGATCAAATTTTTGACCAAGGAAGGCAAGAATGCAAAAGAGATCCATGAACGAACGCATGGTTGAAGTGTACACAGGCACTGCCCCTTCCTAAGCAACCATTGCTCGCTGGAATAGGGAGTTCCTCCATGGTCGTGAGTACCTTGAAGATGACGCCCATCAGACGTGACCAACGAGGACAATGTGGCCCGTGTGGAGAGGATGATCCTCGAAAATGGACGGGTGAAGGTCGAAGAAATCGAGCGAGAACTTGGAATATCACATAGAAGTGTTATCAACATCATCCACGACAATTTGGCCATGACCAAGGTCTCTTTCCTTTGGGTCCCTAGAAACCTCACGCCCCATGATCGACTTCAACGGCGTCAAAGTCCACAAGGCCAAAGTTGCACAGGCTGCCCTGCGCGAGTGCGGATTCGAGGAGCTCAACCATCCCCCCTACAGTCCAGATGTGGCCCCTAGCGACTACTTTTTATTCCGCCAGCTCAAGGCTGCACTGCGTGGACGCCGGTTTGGGGACGATGAAGATGTCGAGCTCCCCGTCCAGGAGTGGATTGAACAGCAGTCGGGAATTCGAAGCCTCAGGGACAAGTGGCGCAAGTACATTGAAGTCGAGGGTAGTTATATTGAAAAATAATAAAACACTTTTCCTCATATCTCGTTTCCTTATATCCGAATTGCATATCTTATTGACTGCCCCTCCTATATACAATATGTATATAGATGAATTAATATGAAAAAAATAAACCATGTTTGTGGGGTAAATATGAATTATAATATTAAAGTGCAACAAATGAACAAAGTGTTTATGCGTGTTCATTTGGATACCGTTATAATCGCTTTGCCATTCAATCATCATCTCACAGTCGAGGAGTTTAGGTCGGCGAGCGTTTTCGTTGAGTTCTCTGGCAAACACATCGTCCCGGGCTTAACTACCATTCCTAGAACACCTGACCGTTTTGCACCGCTTTCTTGGTCATCAGACGAGTGTGAGGCGGCTCTCAGGCAAGGGTCATGCATACATGCGCTGTAAGGAACGCCCGAACGATTTCGTCGGCCTAAGCCTAGGTTTCTATATCTTTCGAAGCACACTCGCTGCTCTTCGGGGCGGTCATACGTGTCATCACTTAACGGGAAGACCTCTTGGCAGAGGTGTGGAGGCAAGTCAACTTCTCGCGGAACCTCCGCCCGTTCTCAAAGAGAACGGAACGGCAATATTGAACCCCACATCTGTGGCAGTCTTTCACGACCACTTTCTCGAGATGCTTCTCTTTCAGCATTCAGTGCACTTCGTGATGTCGCTGAAGGTCACCGACTTGACTTTGCCTCCAGACTCGGAGAACCCTTCAAAGACAGGTTTACGTTGTGAGTTACTTTCCTCTCTCGCTTCATACGCGGACACCTTCCCTGGTCAGGATGATGTCCAGTATGCCATGCTTCGATTCCTAAGTTATCGAGGCATGGCATTTCTGCTAGATTTGTAAAACATGATGTGGACAGAGGTTATTCTCCCAGAGTCCTGGCGAATGGCTACTGTGCTCGCTTTTCGCAAACCGGGAAGAGATCACTACCTCAGCTGGTTCCCATATAATTTCCCTAACCTCGTGTGTGTACAAGTTAATGGAGAAATTGGTAAATGTTAGATTAAACTTTTTCCTGGACAGCGGAAACCACCTGTCTTCTGCAAGTTCCCTCTCCACGCCAGATGTTCCGCTTCGACTGGAAAATGCCGTCTGCGAGGCCTTCCTTTTTTTTATTCAGGAGAAATCCTATGATACCGCATAGCGATATGGTATCATGGAGACTCTCAACACGATGGGGGCGAGAGGACTCCTCCCAATCTTTATTTCTGAATTCCTGCGAGATTGTGGATTCTGCGTACGGCTTGGGGGACCCCTCTTCGGCCCAATGGAACATGAAGAGGGTGTCTCGCAGGGAACAATCATCAGTGTCACACTCTTTACACTGAACATCACCTCGGTGCTGCTGCAAGATGTTCTTGCTATCTTCCACGTGGACGACCTATCCATCTCTTTTGGTGCGGCCTAGATGTCGACTCCAACCGGCATTAAACCGCATCTCTCGCTATGCCAAAGTACACAGGTTTTGGTTTTCCTTCGCCAAGATTTGTTCATGAACGGAGTTCGCCTGGAAGTGGTGGATTCACACCGTTTCCTTGGTCTTGTTTCGACCGACGTCTCTCCTGGCAGGCTCATATTCGCAGGCTTAGGGTCTCTTGTACCCGCACCATGGACATTCTGTAACCTTCAGCACTTAAGGTACTAATACGGCTACTGGCTTACTTTTCTAAAGATCCTTTGTTCGTTTAAAGTCTGACTACGGAGTTTTAGTCATTCACAGCCGATAGTGTATTACGGAAGGTGGACTTGATCCAACACACCCTTCTAAGTCTTGTCTAGGCGTGGAGATGTCACTCGTTCTGTGGCGTACGCAGTGCATTATGCGCTTGTACTTACGGGCCCGGTGTCTCCCTCTGTTCCAAACAGCTCTCACTGCATCAGCGGCCGATCTCTACGGTGTCTATGCCACCGACAGATCCCACTAATGCCGTAAGCACTTTATTTTTAGTACTAAGAAACTAGCTCTCGGGCCGGTAGCGCCTCTGGCTCTGCCTTGGGGGGGAGGGTACCACTTTTGAATATTTGTCGCCACGCCTCGACTCTCTAAAGCTTCCACAGCGCGGGACTATTACGTTGACCTTTTGGAGCACACTTCGTGTCACGCTGGATCCATGCCAGTGTTCAAGAGTGGCTCCAAGTCCCAAGAGCGGGTCGGTTTCCACGCCGTATCCCCTCTGTTTGAAATGAGCGCGGCTCTCCTAGGCGCTGTTTCTGCCTCCACTCCCTAGCTGGTTGTAATACACCGGTTGGTATGGAGATAATGCGTCATGTCCGGTTCAGAGACCTGATTATGATCTATAGCGACTCAAAAAGCGCGCTGAGTTCTCTCGGGCATTGGAATCTCCGCACCGCCCGGTTCGTGATATCCGTGACCTCATAGCTGCCGCGAGGTGGGTCGATGTTGAGATTATCCTCTTCTGGCTTACTGGATATGTGGGAATGAGGGCGCCAAAGATTTCGCGAGAACCTGGCGACCAGACCAACGTTTGGCTCCTTTTCACACCGACTACAAGGTAGAAATCAAGATAGACGTCCGGGCTACCCGGCAAAGAAAGTGGGAGCGGCCAATGGGAACTTAGGGTTGCGTGCCTCTGCGCCGCGACCGTTACCATGGACCTAGCCCCTAATGCCGCGACGGCTTCAGTCGCTTTCTGTCGTTTTCGAATGTCACACTCACTTGACGCAGCGCCATTTGATGGAACGCTTGCCTGCGCCCTATTGCAACGACTGCGTCGTACCCCAGACTGTTCGGCACATTCTTGTCGAATGTCCCAGTCTGGGTGACCTTCGCGCACGATACCTGTCCCGGTACCGGGATGGGCGGGGTCGCTACCGCCTGTCCCTTGTACTCGGGACAGATTCGTACACATTGACTTGTGGACTTGTTGACTTTTAGGGGGAGGCCGGGCTTATCCCCTTTATTTAAGGTTCTTTTTTTGTTATTGTTTTGTTTGTAGGTTGCACTCTCCTGCACTGGGGTGAGGGGGACCTCCCCCAGCTGCCGGAGATTGCTTCCTGATTGTTAAGTTTTTCCAATTTATATTGATTGTTAAGTTTTCATATTTTTATTTTAAAGTAGCCTAGTTCTAGGCTGTCGTGTTTTTCGGCGACTTATGCCCAAGTGTGTAGTTGCCAGATGGGCTCTATAAAATTAAAAAATCACACACTTGACGCAGCGCCATTTGATGGAACGCTCGCCCGCACCTTATCGTGACGACTGTGTTGTCCCCCAAACTTTTTCGGCACATTCTTTTTGAATGTCCCAGTCTAGGTCATCGCGCACGTTACCTGTCCCCATATCGGGACGAGCGGGGTCGCTACTGCTTGTCCCTTTTACACGGGACGGGTTCGTGTACACAGACTTGTGGACTATCCGACTTTTTGGAGGAAGCTGACATCCTCCATTATATTTGACCATGTTGTAGGTTGCATGTTGGGGGGGGGGAGCACCTTCCCCCGGCGTCGGAGCGTGCTTCCTTCGTGCTTTTTTGCCTAGTTTTGATTTGGTTGTTTGTTTAACTTTTTTTGGGGGTATTTTGTTATTTTTAATGTGATTACGGCGACTTTTGCCCTAGTAGGCAATCGCCAGATGGGCTCTTAAAAATAAAGTAGCTTATTTACTAGACAACAGCTTCCTTAAGTTTCACGTCTCTTTGGATAATCTGTTCTGACTAGTGTGTGCTCTCTGTGGGGCATTCCTTTGCAGGCACCGCTTCGACGACTTCAGTTGGTCTTCTGTCGCCTCTGAATCGGATACTCACACTCGCACCCTTTCTAGAATCTTCTTGCGTTGGCACCAGCGCATGTTGCGCTTGTATGCGCAGATTCAGCGTCTCCTCCAGTTGCGAACGGCTTTCATTTTGACCTCAGCTAATCTAGATGGTGCTTATATGATGCGAGAGGCCAATCATGCCCTAAACATCTGGGTTTCTTGACGAGGAAACTCCGAGAGTTTGGTGTTACTCTCGTACAGGTGGCGCCCATACAGCTTTGCCTCTTGGGATCTGTCCCAGCAGGCAAAGCTGTATTTTTTTTTTACACGTCGCCCCGTAGGGCAAAAGAAAGAGAGTTGTAGAGTGGTCACTCATTTTTAAAGGGATATAGCACAACCACCCTACCTGGATGCAATCTTGTAGTGGAACTACCCCCACTTGGATGTATTCCACATGGGGTTAAGAAGTAATACAACTTCCACTTACTATCTGTTGCGTGGACCGTTACTACAGGGGGTGCTATACAATTTCTACAACATGCAACAGCCTTCATCCACTCTAGCCTGGTCCCTCTGGACAGCCTCACAGATAGCGCAGCCCCGCTCAATTGTGATAACGTTGACGAGGTATGCCAAATCTAATGATGGTTATGCTTGGAAATGCCAGACCAAAGATTATGCCAAATATAATAAATCGGAACAGTTGTGCATATCCAAAAATCGTGTTTTTCTCACAAACCCAATTTAGGTGTTTTTTTTTTGTTGTTTTTTTTAATGCTCGATACCAGCATCGGATATATGGAAATAGTGGACAAAAGGATTCTGGCACACTTTTACCTATAATACAAGCAGCAGTGCAATCGAGATCAATAATCCACAGTGATGAATGGAAGTCATATAGTAATATACAAGGATTTGGTTTCAAGCACAGGACTGAACCATTCACTCAATTTTGAGGATCCGAAAACTGGTCCCTCCACACGCAGGTTATAGAATCGTATTGCAATAAATAAAGCAACTATCAAGATGATGCGAGGATGCTGGCGGGACTGTTTCTTCAGAAACGCTTTTGATAATCTACATATGTGATCATGTTTCCTTGCAATACAAAAAGTAATTTAATCTTTATGTAGTTTATTTATATTAAAGTGTTGGGGGGAGAACTTGATATGAGTGCAGCTGAGGGGGAAGATCTTCATATGATCAGATTTTCTTGTTTTGCTTTGTTTTATAGATATAGGGTGTTGCGGGAACGATGTCTTTGATTGTTGCTCTCGCGGTGAAATCTTTAAATTAAAATACCAGCAGTTGCACTGACTTAATCATTTTCTGTAAGAATTTCCTTTTCCAAAATTTCTTGTGGAAATTACCATGTTGGTTTTCGCCTTCTTTTTGTAAGCCTAGAAACTGTCGAGAAGTTTCCGGAAACGTATTGGAGGAGGCTGGAGTCATCCATCTTATTCGACTCTTTGCTGTAGGTCGCATGTTCCTGCACCGGGGGGAGGCGGGCCTACCCCCGACGCCGGAGCGCGCTTCATTCTTGTTGCCTTATCTTTTTTTTTTTTTTGCTGTTCCTTTTTTTAGCCTTTTGTTACATTTTTAAACCTTTTGTTCCTTTTTTTAGCCTTGATTCATTTTCTTATTTTTATTTGTTATTTACATATTTGTTTTTTAATCTAGCCTGGTAGTATGCCGTGGCATGATTACGGCGACTTTTGCCATTGGAGACAGTCGCCAGTTGCTCCTAAAATTGGGGAAAATAAAAACCATCAAAGTTTGTCCAAGCCTGGCTATATATAAACAAGTTTAAACATCTTTGGGATCGGTCGGTGCAGTTCTTTCATCCATGCCCGTTTCATTGTATCGTTACTTTGCATTAAAAAAACAAAACAAACGAGACGATTCAAATGAACAATTTTGAGGTTAGAAGGGATGCTGCTCCGCCAGCATTCAATGCGCGTCGTGATGTCGCGGAAGGCCGCCGGCTGGACTTTACCTCCAGACGCGGAGAACCCTTCAACGACAGGTTTACTGTGAGTGAGTTGCGCTCCGCTCTTCCTTCGTGCGCGGACACCGCCCATGGTCCGGACGATGTTCAGTACGCCATGCTTCGACACCTGGGTGAGCGAGGCATGGCCTTTCTCTTAGATTTGTTCAACGGGATCTGGGTAGAGGGTCTCCTCCCAGATCCTGGCGAATCGCTACTGCTCGCCTTTCCCAAACCGGCGAGAGATCACTTAACCCGGGCCGGTTTCCACCCAATCTCTCTAACCTCCTGCGTATGCAAGTTGATGGAGAAATTGGTAAATGTTAGAGTAGCCTTTTTTCTGGACAGTGCGGCTTCTGCAAGTTCCACTCCACGTCGGATGCTCTGCTCCCACTGGAAAATGCCGTCTACGAGGCCTTCCTTCGTAGACAGCACTACGCCACGTTGTTTTTCGATCTGGAGAAGGCCTATGATACCGCATGGCGATACGGTATCATGGAGACACTCTACACGATGAGGGCGAGGGGACGCCTCTCAATGTTTATATCTGAATTTTACGAGATCGTCGATTCCGCGTACGGGTGGAGTTGCTCTCCGGCCCAATGGAGCAAGAAGACGGGTGTCGCGCAGGGAAGTGTCTCTTAGTGTGACACTCTTTGCCCTGAGCATCAACGGCATCACCTCGGTGCTGCCGGAAGATGTTCTCGATACGCTCTACGTGGATGACCTTTCGATCTCTTTTGGCGCGGCCCAGATGCCAACTCTGGAGCGTCAATTCCAACAGACCTTGAATCGCGCCTCTCGCTATGCCGAAGCGTGCAGGTTTCGGTTTTCCTTGGCCAAGACTTTAGGTGGTGCACTTCTTCCGCCATCCACGGCTCCACCCTAACCCAGACTTGTTTCTCAATGTGGTACCCCTGGAAGTGGTTGAATCGCACTGTTTCCTTGGTCTTGTATTTGACCGACGCCTCACCTGGAAGACTCATATTCGCAGCCTTAGTGTCTCTTGTACCCGCGCCATGGATATTCTTCGTTCCGTGACGTTCAGCGCTTGGGGCGCTGATAGGGCTACTGCCTTACTTTTTTATCGATCCTTTGTTCGTTCGAAGCTCGACTACGGATGCGAGTATTATGCATCCGCACTGAGCGTATATTGCGGAAGGTGGACTCGATCCACCACACCAGCCTTCGCCTGGCGACCGTCACCTTCCGCAGTTCACCTATTATAGCGACTCACAAAGTGCCCTGAGTGCTCTCGGGGCATTGGAATCTCGGGAACCCCTGGTTCGCGATATCCGTGACGCCACGGTTTTGGCAAGCCGGGCGGATGTCAAAATTATCTTCTGCTGCGTTCCTGGACATGTAGGAATTGCGGGGAATGAGCGCGCCAAAGAGTTGGCGACGCTTGGGCGACCGGGTTAGCGTTTCTCCCTTCCTCACACCGACTACATGGCAGGAATACGAGCTGCTTGGCCAAGAAGATGGGAGACGGTCGAAGGGAACTTAAAGTTGCGTGTTATTTTGCCGCGACTGTTCCCATGGACCTACCCCCCAATGCCGCGAAGGCTTCAGGTTGCTTTCTGTCGTCTCCGAATTAGACACACTCGCGCGACGCACCGCCATTTGATGGAGCGCTCGCCTGCGCCCTACTATGAGGACTGCGTTGTTCTCCAGACTGTTCGGCACATTCTTCTTGAATGTCCCACTCTGGGCGATCTTCGCGCACGCTACCTGTTCCTGTACCGAGACGAGCGGGGTCGCTACCCCTTATCCCTTGTACTCGGGGACCGTTTCAAGCACATCGACTTTTGGACTTCATGACTTTTTGGAGGAGGCCGGCTTTCTTCCCTTTATTTAACTAGATATATTTTGGGGGGGGCATTGTAGGTCTCATGTTCCTGCCTCGGGGGTGGGGGACCTCCCCCCGACGCCGGATCTTGCTTCCTGCCTTTTTTTCTATTGTTGTCTTTGTTTTGTTTTTGCATGTTATTTTAAAGTAGCCTAGTACTAGGCAGTCGTGAGTACGGCGATTTATGCCAAATGAGCTCCTCTTAAAATTAAAAAAAAAAAAAATAATGAGGTGAGAACCAACATTTAAGCCCCAAAAGGAACCCCCTTAATTATTGGAACTATGTAAACAAAAATTAGGGATTCTTCGTCGCGTTGGTCTTTTGTGTGCATTTTGAAATCCAACATGATTTTTTTAAAATGGTAGGTAACCGACGATGGACTTATGTCTCACTCAGCGAGAAAATACCAATGTTTTTCTTTTTTAGCATGCAGTGATGATCGAAGTGCGAGTCCGTGTGCCACGTCGCAAGTTACGGAGGAAACGGTTCTACAAGACCTGGATACTTTCTTGATTTCCTTGGAGAAAGAAATGGTATTGGCCACCGAGTCCGCTCGTAATTTCGAAGATTTGAAGCTTTTCTCAAGGCAAGTTCCATGGAGTAGGGTGGAGTCATTTATGTTTTGGGCAATTTGCTTTAGTCATTCCTCATAGTAACTAAAAAAAGTAATATCTCTCGTCACGTGTTTATCTGACGTGAGAGAGGACGAATACGATAATTGAAGAACTGGAAAAGTTTTTCTCATAGCCAGGGATTTCAACGGTGAACACCCCACTTCCGATGTCACTACACCATCAATCTCAGGGTGACCTGATGGAAGAGCTGGACATAGATGCCCTAAATGTGGATGAGTTTACGCATTACTGCCTGAACCGCTTAATTTTCCTGTCTTGATTTATATTTGTGCTCTCCGTATGCACAGCCTGATTTTGGGTGGTGGTAGTCGATGACCTCCATGGTACTGACCAATTTCCCATTCAAGTAGAATTTTCTGATCCGCTGACGCCTGAAAAACCGCGCCGGTAGCCCACATTTGAGGAAATGACAAATTTCTCTACCAGAGTCGAGTAGTTTAGTTCTCCGGCAACCTCATAGCCATGGGCCTAACGTCTGGTTGTTATGCCCGCCGTCCACTTCCTCGGTGGTCGGCCGAGTGTAACAGGGCACTCAACAGAAGCGATATGCTTATAGCGCCGCCGGAACGATTTCACGCGAATTTCGTTGAGCTAAGGATAGATTGCGGTATATTTCGAAGTCCGCCGCTCTTCGTGGAGGGCATACGTGTCTACACAAAGGCAAGACGTATCGTGCAATAGTGTGGAAGCGAAGCAAAAGGATAATGGGCAAGTTCTCGCAAGATCCCCCTCCTGTTATCCTGGAGAAGGTGCCGCAATCTCGGACCCTGCATTCGTGGCGGTGTCTTTCACGACTGCTCTCTCAAATTGACATATTTACGTTGAGTTGTGTTCCGCTCTCATTTCATGCGCGGACAACACCCTGGTCAGGACGGTGTCTCACATGCTATGGTTGGACACAGTTTTTGTTAGGCAAGACATTTCTGATGAATTTGTTCACTATTCCAAAACCAGTAAGATATCACCCTGGCCGGTTTCTGCCCATTTCCTCTAACCACCTGCGTGCGCAAGTTGATGGAGAAATTGGTAAATGTTAGATTAGCCTTCTTTCTGGACAGCGCGGCTTCCGCAAGTTCATTCCACTTCAGATGTTCTGCTCAGACTGGAAAATGCCGTCTGCAAGGCCTTCCTTAGTAGACAGCACTACGCCACGGTGTTTTTCGATCTGGATAAGGCCTATGATACCGCAGGCGATACGGTATCATGGAGACTTCACACGATGGGGGCAAGGGACGTCTCACAATCTTTATATCTGAATTTTTACGAGATCGTCAATTCTGCGTAAGGGTTGGGGAAGTCCTCTCGGGCCCAATGGAGCTGGAGGAGGTCGTGCCGGAGGGAAGTATCCGTGTCCTACTCCTGAGTATCAACGCTATCGCCTCGGTACTGCCGGAAGATGTTCTCACTACCCTCTACATAGACGACCTTTCGATCACTTTTGGTGCGGCCCAGATGCCAACTCTGGAACGGCGACTCCAACGGGCATTAAACCGCATCTCTCGCTATGCTGAAGCGCACAGGCTTTGGTTTTCCTTGGCCAAGACTAAGGTGGTGCACTTCTGCAGCCATCCACGGCTCCACCCTGACCCAGATTTGCTCCTAAACGGAATTCGCATGGAAGTGGTGGATTTGCACCGTTTCCTTGTCTTGTTTTTGACAGACACATCACCTGGGACGCTAATATTCGCAGTCTTATCAGTTCTTGGGTGTTGATAAAGTGACTACATTAGTTTACCGATCATTTGTTTGTTCGCATCTTGACTACAAATGAGTTTTACGCATCCGAGGTGCTGACGGGACTCAGCGCCTCGTCCGGCCCCACCTTAGCCTCTTCTTCTTACTGACACCCTGTCTTCTTACCCCGCTTCCTCACTCCCTACCTCTCCCACAACTTTCTCTGGTCAGCCTCTAATTTCACAGGGTAGACATTGACCAGCTTCCTCACCCAACCATCACGGATTGGGGCTGAAGAGACAACGCCTCCTCACCCTTGAGCTTTGGTTTTGGGTGGTGGGTTTCTAACAACCTTCCTCACATACCCTTTCTCTGTCCTTTCACAGTCTATCAATTTTACGCCGAGCATAAGGTGGAGCTGCCAGGCCACTAGCCCGGAGGAGTAACCTCAAATGGCGTGGTTGTCTTTGCCGGCCCCGTATTCGCCTCTCGCAGAGCTGGCTACTGCGAGGGGTGATTAGCGTTTGCGTCCCGTGCATTTACTAGGGTCACCATGCCCATGAATGAAGTAAAAAAGTCTCTCCCTTTACTCCCTCTTCACCAGCATCGAGGCCGCTCTCGCGTGGCTCCACTAAAGAAAAGTAGGTTCCCCCCCCCCCCCCACATGTGCTTTTTCAGGGGACCCTCCAAACCTGTCTGACCGGAAAAGAGGTTTACTCCTCTACTATGCCGACGGGTGATGGGGACTCTACCTCATCCCTTTCTCTGGAGTCGGCTTTGGAAGACCCCCTCTTTCTAGCGGCAGTCACTCCTTTTCTTTCACAGGAGACTGCCAGGAAACATGCAGGCGACCGAATATTAACCGCTGTCGGTTCGTGCCTCCTAACATCCTGCACGCGTGCGTTCTAAGTTTACAGGGGGTTACTGTAGGTGCCCCCCCCCCTCACCCGACCGATGCTGGTTCGCCAGACTAAGATGAGACGAAAGGTTCCTCGAATGGGATCCGTGATGCCTTGCAGGGCATGGTATCCCCCTGAGATGGACACGGTCTCTGTGGTAACCCAGCCCCAGACGGTAGAATCTTCCATGGGTTCGAACCCGGATTCGGTGCCAAGCACAGAACCCAAGTCCGCCCCTATGCAAACTTCCCCTCAGACGCCCCCCCCCCCCTTCCCTTAAAGGAGAGGAGGGATCTTCTCTTCCGTTGGTGACGGTGTGACAGCCAAGACCTTCTCCATTTCACAGAATGATCTGGCCTGTGCCATTGAGTTCTCGGGAAACCTCATCGTTTTGGGCCTAACTACTGTTCTTAGAACGTTTGGCCGTTTTGCACGCCGACCTCTTCCGTGCTGGTCAGCCGAGTTTGATGCCGCCCTCAAACAGAAGCGTTATGCCTACATGCGCTATAAGCGCCGCCTGAACAATTTCACTGTCGATGAAATTCGTCGAGCTAGGCCTAGGTTCTGGTATGTTTCGAAACACGCCCGACGCTCTTCCTGGCAGGCATACGTATGTTCACTTATCGGGAAGAGCCCTCTAGTAGAGGTGTGGAAGAGTCAAAAGGAGTGAGGGCAAGTTCTCAAAGGATTGATTGATTGTTTAAGGGCTAGGCAACTTCAATTCTCTCAGGACCCCTCTCCCGTTCTCTAGGAGAATGGGACCGCGTTCGTGGCGGAATCCTTCGCGACGGCTTTCTCTAGCCGGGAGGCTGCTCCGCCAACATTCAATGCGCGTCGTTAGATTAACCTTTTTTTTGGACAGCGGAGGCCTCCTGTCTTCTGCTCTAAGTAGAAAATGCCGTCTTCAAGCCCTTCCTTCGTAGACAGCACTACGCCACTGTGTTTTTTGATCTGGAGAAGGCCTTTGATACCGCATGGTGATACGGTATCATAGACTCTCCCCACACGATGGGGGAGAGGGGACGCCTCCCAATGTTTATATCTGAATTTTTGCGAGATCGTCGATTCCTTGTACGGGTGGGGGAGCACTCTCCGGCCCAATGGAGCAGGAACGGTGGACCCGCAGGGAAGTGTCCTCAGTATCACTCTTTGCCCTGAGCATCAACAGCAATCACCTCGTTACGCTCTACGTGGAAGACCTTTCGATCTCTTTTGGCGAGGCCCAGATGCCAACTCTGGATCGTCGACTCCAACTGGCTTTGAACCACGCCTCTCGGTATGTCGAAGCGCACAGGCTTCAGTCTCCTTGGCCAAGACTAAGGTGGTGCACTTCTGCCACCATCTATGGCTCCACCCTGACCATTTTCTAAATGGGGTTCGCCTGGAAGTGGTCGACTTGCACCATTTTCTCGGTTTTGTATTTGACCGACACCTCACCTGGAAGGCTTATATTCGCAGCCTTAAGGTCTCTTGTACCCGCGCCATTGATATTCTTCGTCCCGTGACGTTCAGGCTACTGCATTACTTTTTCGAAACTTTGTTCGTTCGAAGCTCGACTACGGATGCGAGTTTTTATGCATCCGCAGCCAAGCGTTTATTGCGGAAGGTGGATTCGATCCACCACACCGGCCTTCGCCTTGCGACCGGTGCCTTCCGCACTTCCCCCATTGAGAGCCTGTTGGTCGATGCTGGGGAGATGCCACTCGCTCTGCGCCGCGTGCAGTGTATCACTCGACTGTACGCGCGAGCCCGGCGCCTCCCTCAGTCGCCAACAGCTCTCACTGCATCCGCAGCTGATCTCGATGGTGCCTATGCCGTCGAGAGACGCCAGTCATACCCTAAGCCTTTTGGGTTTAGGGCCAGGAAACTCCTTCGAGAGGTAGATATCGCTCTCGGGCCGGTGGCGCCCCTGGTTTTGCCCAGGACGCCACCCTGGTGGGTACCACATTTGGCTATTTGTCGCCACGCCTCTGCTCCCAAAGCTTGTACTGCGCCGGGAGTATTGCGTTCGACCTTTTTGGAGCACACATCGTGTCACGCTGGAACCGTGCCAGTGTATACGGATGGCTCCAAGTCCCAAGAGGGGGTCGGCTTCCACGCCGTATACCCTCTGTTTGAAGTCAGCGGGGCTCTATCAGGCGCTGCGTCTGTCTTCACGGCCGAGCTGGTGGCAATACACCACTCGGTACGGGAGATTACGCGACGTGCCCGGTTCGGAGACCGGATTGTGATCTATAGCGACTCACAAAGCGCCCTGAGTGCTCTCGGGGCATTGGAATCTCCGCATCCCCTGGTTCGCGATATCCGTGACGCGACGGTTTTGGCGAGCCGGGCAGATGTCGAGATTATCTTCTGCTGGGTTCCTGGACATGCAGGAATTGCGGGGAATGAGCGCGGCGATGAGGGCGCCAAAGAGTCTGCGAGGACTCTGCGACCGGACCAGCGTTTCGCTCTTCCTCACACCGACTACATGGCAGGAATACGGGCAGCTCTTCGGACTGCTTGGCAAAGAAGATGGGAGACGGTCGAAGGGAACTTAAAGTTGCGTGCCATTGCGCCGCGACTGTTCCCATGGATCTATCCCCCAATGCCGCGGCGGCTTCAGGTTGCTTTCTGTCGTCTTCGAATCGGACACACTCGTGTGACGCATCGCTACTTGATGGAGCGCTCGCATGCGCCCTATTGCAACGACTGCGTCGTCCCCCAGACTGTTCGGCATATTCTTGTCGAATGTCCCAGTCTGGGTGATCTTCGCGCACGACACCTGTCTCGGTACCGGGATGGGCGGGGTCGCTACCGCCTGTCCCTTGTACTCGGGACGAGTGCGTGCACCATGACTGGTGGACTTATTGACTTTTTGGGGGAGGCCGGCCTTCTCCCCTTTATTTAAGGTTCCTTTTTTTTGTTATTGTTTTGTTTGTAGGTTGCACTCTCCTGCACCGGGGTGAGGGGGACCTCCCCCCGCTGCCGGAGATTGCTTCGATTGTTAAGTTTTTCCAATTTATATCATTGTTAAGTTTTCATATTTTTACTTTAAAGTAGCCTAGTTCTAGGCTGTCGTGTTTTTCGGCGACTTATGCCCAAGTGGGTAGTTGCCAGATGGGCTCCATAAAATTAAAAAAAAAAAAAAAATCTCGGGTTGGTGGCGCTCCTGGTTCTGCCCAGGACGCCACCCTGGAGGGTACCACCTTTGACTATTTGCCGCCACGCCTCTGCTCCCAAAGCTTGTACAGCGCCGGGAGTATTGCGTTCGGCCATTTTGGAGCACACTTCGTGTCACGCTGGAATCGTTCCAGTGTGTACGGATGGCTCAAAGTCCCAAGAGAATCAGAGAGGACTGGGCGGGCGACCAAACTATAGTTTTGCTCTTCCTTACAATAACATTGCAGACCTCCGATGGGAACTTAAAATGCCTCGGCGGCTGAAGGTCGCTTTCTGTCGTCTTCGTATTGTGCGCGCACTGCCTTCCAATAGAGTGCTTTCCTGCATCTTACGGTTTCGCACTTCCTTGTTGAATTTTCAAGTCTGGGATTTCTTTACTTACTATACCTGTCCCACGCAATGTGATGGGTAACCTGATCCGTCTCCTATGCAATTACATCACTGCATCACCCCGGACAACACAAACATCTGCACTCATTGATTACAGTAGCTATGCACAATATATCTAACACTTCGACCTCTCAAACAAAACCTACATATCGCCTAGAGCGATGGATCTTTAGAACCCTAGGCCAGGGCTGCAACTACGCAATGCCACTAAACAGTACCAGAAAGTTTCTTAACTACACTTTTTACCGTAATTCTCGTGGTGTGCAACTCAAGCGTCATCCGAACTACATAATCGATATTATTCGGACCTGTCAGATATCATTTTCGCTAGACTTTCCATGTCATCGACACTCGTTTTGGCTAATCTGATGCGTTTTTGTTTTGCAGTCTATGTCGTTATTTTCGAGGAGAACATCACATGGAAGAAATCATGTATCGAGCGAATATTCACCGGTGGCAGTTACTGGAAATTCTCGACAAATTCCGCACAGTTCTTATCACAGTACAACGTGTGGATCCGGCCATATCTTTCGGAGCTGATAGTTATTTTCACGTCTAGTTAGATTTATCACATTTCTTTGTTATTACTACTCGTAAAATGAAAAGTAATACAGAGCCTCCCTGTTATGGAAAAGTAAAATACCACCAACGGTGTTAGCTGCTCGTTGTACAAGGTACTTAAATGCGATTGAACCAGTGTGAAACGGGCCAAGATGCTGGTTTGAGAGAGCCTAATCGAATATGGAATATACCGACCATGAGACGGCCTATTTACAACTTATGGTATTGGACGCTAATGCCCAACTATTCAACCTCATTGGTCAGTAAAAGGAAAAAATGCTTTTAATCATTTAGGTTATTATTTATTTTAGATGATATAAAAGTGGAATGTTGATTGACATTCAAAATAGTTTCTGTTGTTTTTTTTTTTCTCTGCCTCATCCTGGAGGCATTAAAGAACTTATTATGATGAGACTAACAGTTTGGGTTCCTGAAACTCGTTACTTTAGGTGCCATCAACTAGTCAACACAAATTGGGGTTGGTTCTCGTCGCGTTCACAAGAACAAAACTTCTAAAGTACACGACTTCGCGAGCCGGCGGCCCCGCTATCCGGTCTTAGTCGCTTTTTACGACCCGCGCTGGATGACGGTATGGGTATTCTTCCTGCCCCACATACAGGCTTATAGATGGTGCCACTATTCCGAAGAGAAGTAGAAAACTATTTACACATCACAGTGAAAGCTTATGAAAAGTATTACAAGAAATACTGAAGTTGAGAGCGAGGAGATAACGGTGGGGCGCTACTTAATCCTTAGCATCGCTGATCCCGTCCGCATAGATCCCAAACATAGCCTCGGCCTCAGGCAAACAGGGGGAGTCATAGATCTTGCAGATTCGTGTCTCGCCTCGCCCTTTGCGAAGGTACAATCTGAAAATAAGTGAAGCTGTCTAAAGCACGAAAGCATTTTGACGCCGAATCATCATTTATTTACGACAAAATTGAAAGGCAAATCTTCCACTCTGGTTCCTGGTTCTCCTCAGTCAACCCCAGAAGGAGTCAGGAATGAGACTGCTGCATGTCATCCTACCCAGAGGATCTGAGATCGTGTTCTAGACATAATAGTCGAGAAAAATTTGATCGGCTATCCAGGGTGGATTTATTGAGAGGCTCGTAAAAATGAGAAGTGGAAATGAATTGAGTGGAAGGTACATAGTACGAAAATGTTTATCAGTATTAAATGGTAGGGAATTGTGACTCAATTGACCTTAGTTGGTATGCCCTCCTCAGCGATGGAAGTTAATATGCAGGAACTAAGGGCAAGAGGGTTCCCCATATGAGATTTGGGCAATAGCGAGGGCGTTTGGACTCGCTTATCGCTAGGATAGCTATTTTTTTTTTAAATTTAGGAGCCTATTTGGCGACTGCCCACTTGGGCATAAGTCGCCGGAAACGAGACAGCCAAGCACTAGGCTACTTTAAAATAAGAATATGAAAACACAATGATAAAAAAGGAAGAACACAACAATCAGGAAGCAATCAACGGCGTCGGGGTACGCAACTTTAAGTTCCCGTTCCGGCGCAGGAACAAGGGACCTACGGCATAGAATAAAATAAAATAGAGGGGCGGCGGCCTTCAAGATAGTTCACGAGTCTGTGTACACGAATCCATTCCGAGTACAAGAAACAAGCAGTAGAGACCCATCTCATCCCGATACCGGATTGGGACATTCAACAAGAATGTGCCGAACAGTTTTGGGGAGAACTCAGTCGTCGCAGTAAGGTAGAAGCGAGCACTCGCTAACTGGCGGTGCGTCCCGCGAGTGGCCCAATTCGGAGACGACAGAAAGAAACCTGAAGCCGTCGCGTCATTAGGTAGTAGGTCCATGGGAGCGAGCACCTTTACCAAATAGCTCAGATTCTTGCCATGCATTCAGTGTGCGCAAGAGCCAAGCGCTGGTCTACTCGCCTAGTCCAGAATAATAATAATAATCTCTACATCCGCTCGACTCGCAGCAACCGTGGTGTCACTGAAACCGCTAACCAGGCAATGTTGAGTCAATAAAGATCACGAACCGGGCACGACACGTTATCTCCCGTACCGAACGGTGTATTGAAACCAGCCCGACCGTTAACAGACACGCAGTGCCATGGAGAGGCCCGTACTTCAAGCAGAGGGGATACGCCGTGGAAAACGACCTCCTCCTGGGATTTGGAGTCATCCGTATACAGTAGCACGGAAGCAGCGTTACACGAATTGCGCTCGAAAAAGGCCAAACGCAATACTCCCAGCATTGTGAAAGTTTTGTGAGGAGAAGCAAGTCTACAAATAGTAAAAGGTGGTAACATAGAGGTTGGCGACCTGGGCAAAGCCAGAGGTGCCACCGGACCTAGATCTCGAAGGAGTTTCCAAACCATAAAACCCAATGGGTTTGCATAGGCACCGTCAAGATCGGCTGCAGATGCAGAGAGAGCGGTTAGCGAATGAGGAAGGCGCCGAGATCGCGCGTACAGGCGAATGGTGCACGGCACAGAGCTAGTGGCATCTCCCCAGCATCGACAAGTAGGGTCTCTGGGAAATGTGCGGAAGGCACCGGTCACCAGGCGAAGGCCAGTGTGATGGATCAAGTCCACTTACCGCAATACACGGTCGGCTGCGGCTGCATAAAAGTCGCAGCCTTAGTCGAGCTTCAAACGAAGAGAAAACCAAGGAAACGATGCTAATCCACCACTTCTAGGCGAACCTCATTTATAAAAAAGTCCGCGTCAGGGTGGAGCCGTAGATGGCGGCAGAAGTGCACCACCTTAGTCTTGGCCAAGGAAAACCGAAGCCTGTGCGATTTGGTTCAATGTCTGATGGAGTCGAAGCTACAGAGTTGGCATCTGGGCCGCGCCAAGAGATCGAAAGGTTGTCCACGTAGAGCATAATGAGAACATCGTCCGGAAGCACCGAGGGGATACCGTTGATGCTCTGGGCAAAGAGTTTTTTTTTTTTTAAGGGGTTATCTGGCGACTGCCGACTTAGGCATAAGTCGCGGTAAACAAACAGCCTAGTTCTAGGCTACTTTAAAAAATTGAACAGGAAACAACAAAAAGAAATAACAATAACAAAAACAACAATTAAACCTGGTTAAATGAAAGGGAGAAGGCCGGCCTCCCCCAAAAAGTCAACAAGTCCACCAGTCAAAGTGCACGCACTCGTCCCGAGCACAAGGGACAGGCGGTAGCGACCCCGCCCATCCCGGTACCGGGACAGGTGTCGTGCGCGAAGATCACCCAGACTGGGACATTCGACAAGAATGTGCCGAACAGTCTGGGGGACCACGCAGTCGTTGCAATAGGACGCAGGCGAGCGATGCGTCACACGAGTGTGTCCGATTCGGAGACGACAGAAAGCAACCTGAAGCCGCCGCGGCATTGGGGGATAGGTCCATGGGAACAGTCGCGGCGCAATGGCACGCAACTTTAAGTTCCCTTCGACCGTCTCCCATCTTCTTTGCCAAGCAGTCCGAAGAGCTGCCCGTATTCCTGCCATGTACTCGGTGTGAGGAAGAGCGAAACGCTGGTCCCGTCGCAGAGTCCTCGCGGACTCTTTGGCGCCCTCATCGGCGCGCTCATTCCCCGCAATTCCTACGTGTCCAGGAACCCAGCAGAAGATAATCTCGACATCCACCCGGCTCGCCAAAACCGTGGCGTCACGGATATCGCGAACCAGGGGATGCAGAGATTCCAATGCCCCGAGAGCACTCAGGGCACTTTGTGAGTCGCTATAGATCACAATTCAGTCTCCGAACCGGGCACGTCGCGTAATCTCCCGTACCGAGTGGTGTATTGCCACCAGCTCGGCCGTGAAGACAGACGCAGCGCTGACTTCAAACAGAGGGGATACGGCGTGGAAGCCGACCCCCTCTTGGGACTTGGAGCCATCCGTATACACTGGCACGGTTCCAGCGTGACACGATGTGTGCTCCAAAAAGGTGTCGAGCGCAATACTCCCGGCGCCGTACAAGCTTTGGGAGCAGAGGCGTGGCGACAATGGGCAAAGAGTAACACTGAGGACACCCTCTTCCTGCTCCATTGGACGAGAGAAGGCTCTTCCACCAAAATCGTTATGCGGTATCATAGGCCTTCTCCAGATCGAAAAACACCGTGGTGTAATGGTGTTTACGAAGGAAGGACTTGCAAAAGATCTTATTTTCCAGTCGGGGCCCATCAGCTCTGAGAGCACACCACCCCGCTCGGGGACGGAGGGGGGGCACAGTTTCTTGCTTTTATTTTTTTTATTCTTACGAGAGGAGGGGGGCAGTGAGGCCTCTTATCTCCCCCATCGGAAGGATACCCGCTCCCCGAAATGGGGAAAGATTCGGCTGTCTTCGAGGCCCCACCTGGACTCCTATTTTACTGGGTACTCGGAGGCCTGTGCCGCCTCAGGAGGATCTTGCACAGGAAAACTTCGGAAGTACGTGTCACCGAGTCGGTGTTCGCCGACCTCCAGGGAAGAGTCTAGCATCTTGTGTGGGGAAACCTCCGGATTCATGTCCAAATCAAGGGTCTCCAGGTATAGAGTCTAGCATCTTGTGTGGGAGAACCACCGGATTCATGTCCAAATCAAGGGTCTCCAGGAAAGAGTCTAGCATCTTGTGCGGGGAAACCTCCGGATTCATGCCCAAATCAAGGGTGGGCCTACATCCCCCCCCCCCTCCCACCGTGTCGAGGACTCAATAGGCTTATCTTGGTTAAGTTTGTCATGGGACTCGGCATGCCAACTTCCATCGAGTAGTAGTAAGAGGCAGGCATACCAGCAATCCAGTATGGTCTAATAAATGGGGGAGGGGGGGGGGGGGGGCAGAGTCTAGTCGAACCCAATATACCTTGCCCCTTTGATGGGGTTTTCTCGGTTGAGCAGTCTTAGACGGACACCCGCACTTACTGCTAATTATCAAGTCACGGCACCGCTGCCATCACCAGGCGTCCGTGACGTCACAGCTATGTGTACAATCAAGATGGCCGCAAGAACACCGGCCAACAGTGCATACTAACAGCATTTGCGACTCTTAGGTACACTTTTCTCTGTCTTGGTGGACCCCTGGGAAAGGAAAGTGGGTCCGTGCCTGGGAAAACCATTTCGGTTGTAGAAATCGGAGGGGAAACTCTCTCCGCTAGTAGTATTGGATGAATGTCCCAGTCTCGGTGATCTTCGCGTACATTACTTGTCCCGCTACTGGGAGGAGCGGGGTCGCTACCGCTTGTCCCTTGTACTCAGGACTGGTTCGTGCACAGACTTGCGGACTATAAGACTTTTTGGAGGAGGCTGGAGTCATCCACTTTATTGACTATTTGTTGTAGGTCGCATGGTCCTACGCCGGAGCGGGCTTTATCCTTTTTGCTTATCTTGTTTCCTGTTATTATTTGTTGTTGTTCCTTTTTTTAGCTTGTGACTTAGCCTTTGTTCCTTTTTCTATTTGTTATTTACATAAGTTTTGTTTTTTTAATCTAGCCTAGATTAGGCTGTAGTGTGAGTGCGGCGACTTTTGACGTAGTAGGAAGTTGCCAGATGGGCTCTGAAAAAAATAAATAATAAATAGTAGTCTTGGAGGGGGAAAGGGGGTCTCCATTTGAAAAGATGATGAAGGAGGAAACCTTTTTATAACACGATCATGTGGTTCGAGGTGCGCCCCTCTACCATTCAGAAGTGCCTCGTCCTCCCTGGGATCAAGGGTGGGACAAATGCGCGCTTGGAAGCAGCTCTCCATGCATTCATCATTTAGAATGGATCAGAAAATTCCAGAATGAGATCATTTACACATACTCGGACCCCAGATTCAAGTAATGGAGACTTTGTCCAGGACCTTTGAACCATTAGAGTTAAAATTGGGTGACAGAAGGGCAAAGGGAAATGCACCAGCTTCCCCAGGCCCGGGCGAAGAATTCAAGTCAACACTATTTGCACTTGGGCAGGGAGGACTTGCTGCTCCTCGCTCTTCCAGCTACCAGATGTAGCAGTCTACACGGAGGACCCCCCTGTTGGGGACAAGAAGACGATAAAACAAAAGTTGTTTAATGAAATGAAGTCCATTCAACTACCATGCCTTGTGCTTGTAATAAATTATTGAGTAGCATCCTGGCTGGACAATGCAGAAACGAAGGACTCCACCACAGACACAGGGATCAAGATGGTCCAGACGTCCAGGAAAATAGGAGGGGGGGCTGAGTGAACCTAAGCTGAGCTCTTATGACAAGCTTCCAAGCCTCTGCAAGAGGGGTCCTACCAGGAAAAGCGTCGAGCGTCCTTCAAAACGAAACGTAATCTGGTTCTCGCTCGAGTGCTGCTTTTTATGCTTGCAGGCATATCGCTTCTCTCAGGGGGGGACATCGCACACTGCATAATAGAAGCCAGCCCCACAGCAATGACGGTGCCGCGGAAGAAATCAACCAACCAAACTATTCAAACATATAGATTTCAATCATTTTCTGGAAGGTGGACCACCATCTCAATCTAAGCATCGGGGTACTTCTCTCGCGGCAGCAGCCAGGCATCAGACATTTGAATGGTAAAGTGATTGCTCCCATGGAAGTTAAGACCACCTCCCATCCAAACTCTGCTGGTCCCTCACGTGAGTACAGCCACATCAAGATAGTAAAATGTAGCGGTTCTAGTAGAGGTGCGTGAATTCGTCCACATTAATGACTCCAATCTCCAGCTCAACTAGTTCTGCTAGCCCTGCACCTAGGACTTGACTGTGTAGTCTCCCCAAAGGGGTGTCTACTGTTCATATCCATGAGGAGGAGAAAGGGCCTTGGCTACCAGCCCACGACACGGTGGAACTCTGCCTCATCAAAGCTGCCTGATGGTGGAAGGTATACTGAAACAAGAATAATTCCTATTCCGGTGTGACTTCTACCACAGTGGTTGGTGCCTACAGTATTCTTATGTGGGAGTGGAAAGTAAACTACCTATATTCTTACCTTGTAGTAGATGCATGAGCCATGATATTACCCCCAATTGGCTTCTTAGGATCAGCTGCAAACATCGCAGCTCCATCTACTTGTGCCACAACTTGATTTGTGATGACAACTGCAACACCAAACTAAAAAGAGAAGATAGTATATAATTTATAACTCAGGTGTTCGTGTTGAGTCGCCGCTTTTTATAAGAACCTTGTTCCTCAAAGTAGTGTGCCAAGGCTAGCCCTCTATTGTGCTTTTTGGCAACATGGAACTTGAGTCATAGAGAGCCATCTGGATTGAGTGTGACATGAAGTTTTAACCCATTATTTAGTGATTGGCAGTTAAATTGACTTCTTTACATTAAAATTACTTGTTAGATGACAAAAACGACTGGTGTTACCATCATATCACTAGTTTATAAACCGAAAATCTTAAAATGCATTAGTAGATAAAATTAAAAGTATGATTAAAAAACGGCGTTCTTCTGGAAGTTATCACTAAGGGTATAACTGTCAAAATAATTTTTAAAAAAGCCTAGAGGTTAATGGGACAAAAAAGAGCGACTTATAGGCTATATTTGAAGACGGATTCTTTTTTTTTCAAGTTTAGCAACAGAATCAGTGGCACAATTCTCATTGGCACCTCAAATTATTTTCCTTCCACTGATCCTCTCTTCTCTCCACATTATAAATGGTGACCCTTGGGTGGGCGGATGGAGTGTTATGAATATCGAATGAGAGCCCCCACCGACCGCGAGTCATTAATCCCCACCCCTCCAAGAGGATGCTCTCTGGGCTCCATTTCTACCTCAGGATGAGCCTCCGAGTGTCCCCCACCCCAGGAGTCATAGCTCCTAACCTGGGACTCTATGCCTATAGCCTTTCTATGTCATCGAGGCTAGTAAAACTCCATCCATTGGCAAAGGGGGACAGGTGCACCGCCCCCAACAGGGTAATAACATGATATTAAGAGTGTGGGGGGCATGGCAAGACGGAATCGGCCTCCACTGGTCCGTCAAGAGGAATCACTCTATCGATCCACTCCCACCAGTAGTGATCATCTTTGGTTCTCCTGCTCTCAGTGGCGGGCCCCTGTAAAAGGAAAGGGGTCGCGGCTGGTCTTGTAATGGAAGCCTCCGAGGCTGACTCCAAAGAATGGGGTGATGGAAAAGGTGCCTCACCCATAAACATGAGATTGGAAAACCCATCTTCCCTAAAATTTTAGATGGGCCCTTTAGCAGTGGAGCTGCCCCAAGAGCGGCTCTGAAGATGACAAAAGGGAACCCCATTTTTGTCACAAAAAAGTGGTTAGAGAGGAGGCCCTCCACCAGTCAGAATGGTGCTGTCAAATACTTCACCCGCCCCAACACTAAATGTGGTTGAGGTTAGCGGAAATTTGTAAAAAAGTTGCCAACAACTGAGACTAAAACTTAGACCACTGAAATGAAAAAAATGGGGGTTGGTGGGCCTATCCTATTTCAGGCCTCCACCCTGGGAGCGTTAAAGAATAATGTTTGCACCTTTACAGCGATGTACACTGACCAGAAGTTGCCCAGTGAACCAGTTTCTCCCGGAACTGAGCAGCAAGATAAGCAGGGGGACAGGGTGGATTTCCTTACAATGCTGTACTAATATGGGCAGGACGGCCGGGATCTGGACTATTGTGGTAAACCCAGAGACAGGACCAGAGTCGCTTAGTTGGCCTGACAACCAACAAGACAGTAAAACCCACCCACTAAAAGCAGTACAGCTTTATGCACCCGAGAACAGCCGCAGGGGGTGGTCAACCCATTGTACGCAGGCAAGCGGTTATTGGGGCAAAACCGATCTTCGAATAAATAGTGTTCCAATGCCCAGGACCCACTCAAGTCCTGGTCTCCTGTGATCCTTGGGAGTTAAAGGGCGTTAACAATATAGGTTCCAAAGTCTCTCTTCTGACATGGTATGAAGTCACTGATCAGGTCCTTAAGCCTAGAGAAAGGGTTGAGGGATAGCCATATAAAAAAAAGGCTGAGCGGGAACGAGGAAGCACACCAACTTCCCAATGGCCCCGTCAGAGTTCAAGTCAACCCAGTATTGGGGCTTCCCTAATTTGCACTCAGGCTGGGAAGGGTGCAGCTCCGCAGGTAGCAAGTGTAACAGTTTAAACAAGGTACCCAACTGCGAGAAGAGTTAGATGTGGAGATACTGCAAACACAGGTACTCCTGGATAGGACTACCAGGGGATGGCTTGGGAGTGAATAGAGCTGCGAGAATTGGGAATAAAATAAACAGTTGCCAAAATGATGTAAGAGTTGAGGAGGCTACAGGGCATCCGGACCACAAGAAAATCCCCACTGAGTTTTAAAGTATTCTGGGTTCGGTGGGATGGGGGGGGGAGGGGTTGCTAATAATAGAGTCTAGTGGATGGTGGGGTGCTTTTTCTTTTCTTGCAATGGGAGAAGGAATAGAGTGTGTAGTGAGTGAGAGGGGCACCGCAGCTTGTTGAAGAACTGTGTGCCTATCATGGTTAAGTGGTCTTTGATGGAGTTTTTTGGTTTTAGGGTGGGAGTGGTCGGTTGGGGTGTTTTGATGTAAGGTCAGTTGTGATGCAGAGAGTACTGTTTTTGACTGTTTGTATCTTGTGCAGGTTTGTGTTAGATTTGATAGTGCCCGGGCTAGGGATATTCAATTTAGGCTGGAACAGATAAACTGTCTGTATGGGTATAACTTTATCAGTATTTCTATGGAACTCTAAGTTGGTGTTTATCAGTATTCTAAAGGTGTTGAATTTGTCCTTTGAGGTAACGTCAAAAGGTTATGCATCGGTCGAGGGTGATGGCTAATAGTGGGGTTACAGATAAGTGGGAGAGATTAGTTGTAAAACGTGATGTGTCGCTGATGGTTTGATTTGTGTGTGTCAGGGGTAAAAAAAAGAGACTCGTTTTGAAAGCAAGGTGGACATTATTTAATGTTACCTAGTTTTTAAGTGTTGTAAGTACGTGTTGGGGTTTCCTGAGGCAACTACTAGAGCTTCAAGAGACTGTGCAGAGGTAGATTGGTATGATTGATAACTCATCAGCATAGATCTTAAAGTGGACTAAATGGGTAAAGTGTTTTTCCTTTTCAATTAAACATTGTGTTGGACGACTTAGTCAGATATGTTAGAAGGAAGGTTTAGTATCCATTTCTTGGCGTTCGTGTGGTAGTGTCTAGTATTTTTTCTATGAGGATGTAACAAGGAAGTGTTGAATGAAAGCTTTGCTGATGTTTGGTGTGTACTAAGGTCAGTTTTGATTGAAACTTTCTAAGTTCTGTTGTAAGGGTGGTAGGTAGTGTTGTTTTGGTGCAGTCTTCTGAAGCCATGTTGGATATGTGTTGAAGTGTGATACGTTTTATTCTGCTGAGAATGAATTTTTCAATTGTCTTTGAGAAATTTGAGAAGAGTGAGGTGTCCCCCCCCTCCTCAAATTTAATGCAAAATACCAACGATGGCGCACCCTGAAGAAGGTTGATGATGAGAGATGTGTAAAAAGTATGAAAATGAGAGGAAGACATAAAGCAGCAGATCTTCCTGCAAGCATTGGAGCTAGGAAGGCAAAATGTGGGCATTGAAGCCATGAGGGAACACAACCTTCCAAATGGCATCTGCAGCATAGGTGCCCATCCTACACATGATGTCATTTTGTGGGTGCGTAAGAAGATAAAGAAAAGGAAGATGGGAACAATAGAAAGAGAAAAGGTCAGAAAGAATGCAGGCATGGTAAAAAAAAAGCAACAAAAAAAAGTGTGTGGTGGAGCGAATGTGAGTGAGTATGTGTATGAATGGTCATTCTCCCACCCCTTTTCTCAATACCCTCTCCCTCCCTCAGTAAGAATGTGTGTGTGAATGGGAATAGGTTTTTTTTGTTCGTTTGTTTTTTTTTTATATACGGTAATATAAATTCTGAATTTCATTTTTGATTAAAATGTTTTTTTTCTCTTCCTCAGCAAATTATTATTTTTTTGAAAGGCCACTCTATTAAATTCCAAAATATTCCTTTTGTAAAGAGTGGCTGGCGTTGTCTGATTTGGAGTATTACAAATTTAAATAATTGTACGTCCCATTTGAAGGGAGGGCTTTTTCTTTAATAGCTTCAAGACGTGACCAGATCGCTATATATTGTATAGAGCTCGGAGGCACCAGCTTTTTTTTCTGTAAGGCGTCTCGGAGGCGCCAACCTTGTTAGTCTTCTGAAAGTTATAAATAGTGATGTGGCAGCCAGCAGGACTCCCCCACTCCCCAGCTCGAGGTACCACATGAGGCCTTTTCTTTCTTTTTTTTTTTGCATTTTGTCAGATCCAAAGTGTTAGACCTCGATTATACCGGTTTGGTTTGCGCATTTATCCTTTGTTTTTTGTTTCGTCTTGTCTCTTGGTTGGGTTATAGGCCTATGATTGGATATTGAAATCGCAAATTGATAAAGCCCATTTATTTTGGTTGTGAAAATAAGTAAGAGATCTTTTATAAATATTTACCCCAAATTTTTCTTGCAAATAAAGGACTGTATATACAATCTGTTTCATTCTCCTTCGATTTCTCACATCTGAATTAGTGTAGGAAGCAGGTTGGAACGATTGGGATTAGAGTATAGATTTTCAGCCCGCTACATTTGGTGCACAAACAGGGACGTGGTGATCTCGAAACTGGGAGCATTGTTAGGATTAGATTGCAGTCCACACACAATTAGAATGACAGGTAGTTGGTTGTTTTTCCCATTTTTCTATATTTATTTACTAACCTAAAGGAGAATGGCTTCTGTGGAACAGGGCCTCGATGATGAGATCGTGAGACTGAGGCTGGAGTTGAGGCAGAAAGAGGAGGAATGGATGATGTTTAGGAGCGTGATTGAGGGATTGAAGAGCGATATGATGAGTATGAATGAGACAGAGGCAGGTCGATCAACGAATGAAGGACCTATATGACATGATGAAGGGCTCAGGACTGGCCCTAGGAACCTCGACCCTGACCCCTGCTCCGACTGAAGGGGATAAGACTAATGGGATCAATGGGAGTGTGTGCGAGTCTAGAGAGAATAGGATGATTGTGAGTGATAGGAAGGATGGAGAATGGAAGAGAGTGGAACGCAAGAGAAGAAGGAAGACTGGGTTAAAGGGGAAGTATTGGAAGGTGAGAGGGAAGAGTGTGGACTCATTGGACTCGGATGAAGGAGAGAGTGATGATATGATTGGTATGAGAGTGAGGGCAGCTCAAGTGAGAGTGAAGTAATGTGGGAAGGGTATTTTGATAAGGAAAGTGCCAAAGGTAGATAAGTTTAGGGTACATGGTGGGGAAAAGTGTGGAAGAATTCTTCAGGGAATTTGAGCGGTATTGCAAGCTCAAGTGCCCGGAGAATAAGGGATACTCGATGAATGTTTTGATGGAAAAGTATTAGAGTATTTTTGTGTGATCACGAGTGTAGGGGAACCGAGGTATGAGGTGGTGAAGGAGAGACTGATTGGGCAGGTGAAACGAATGAAAGAGAGTGTAAAGTATAAAAGGGTGAATGAATTTGAGAAGGCTTGAATGGGGAAGAGTGAAAGTGTGAACATGTATGCACATAGGCTTGAGAGTATGGCGAGAAAGAGGTGTGGTGATGATGATGTGAATGAATGTAAACAATTGATGAGAAAATTCCTGGATACTGTTCCGCGAAAGGTAAGTGAATGGCCGAATGGGAAAAGAAAGGAGAGAATGAGGCTGACAGGTGAACGATTGGTGTGGGAGGATGTATTGGAATTGTTGGAAGACGGACGATTTGATGAGGAAAGTGATTTAGACGAGGATAGATGATATAGTGTAAATGTTGGGGGTAAGAAGCCCAGGAGCTTTCCTCCACCCCTGCAGTTAGTCAGCTATTGGGATGCCCTGAGGGCTGCGCCAGCTGGAGTGATGTCGAGCAAATGGGCAAATGGAGGATGAACAAATGGAAGGGGACAGATAACTGGTAAGTGCATGAATGGATATATGAGGGAGCACCCGAGGTATGTCCCAGCAAATGAGAGACCGAATGGTGTGAGAAAGATTGTGGAATGTCGTAGGTGTGGAAGGAAGGGTCATATGTTGGTGGAATGTAGGTGGATGTCTGGTGCATGTTTTGAATGTAGTAAGAAAGGGCATATGATAAAGGATTGCCAGAAAAGTGTGAAAGTGCTTCGAATGTAAAGAAAGAGGCCATTTGAAGAAAGATTGTCCAAAGTTGAATGGTGGAGCAAATGCTGGGGAGAGTGGAAGATTTGCATGTGGTAACTGCCGAAAGGCTGGTCATTATGCAAGGATGTGTCATGACCAGAGGAATGTATGTACCTATTGTGCGATGGAAGGACATTTGAGTGAAAAGTGTTGGATTAGACTGAGAGCAAGGTGTGAATGGAAAGTCCCAAGCGGGAAACTGAATTGTAAGAGGGTACCTGGTGAAGTATCTTCTGGGTGCATGAGTGCAAGTAATGTGTTGGTAAGTCTGTCTAGTGTGAAAGTGCTGTCTAGTAGGAAGCATGAGTGTCTGAGTGTGAAGGTTGAATTGAACGGAATTGAGTGTTTGGCTTTGATAGATTCTGAATGCAAGATGAGCTTGGTGTATAAGGATGTATGACAAGCTGACTGATAAAGCCCTCCTGCCTGAGTGTAAGGGCAGTTTGGTAGGGATTAGTAGTATGAGAGTGCCTGTGATTGGAATGATAAGGTCAGCTGTTTGAAAGCATGGTATGTTGATGAATGAATGTGAATTCTCTGTGATTGATAAGGTGAGTAGTGAGTATGGTGTATGATTTTATGAAAGTGAACCATATGGTTGTGCATCCTGCGAGTGATCAGATTGAGAGAAAGATTGGTAAAAATGGGGTGTATAAGTTGTATGTAGGGGAAAATGGTAATGTTTTGAGGAGTGTGTTTAGCAGTATTGAGGTGACTGCTATGGAGAGTGTAAGGCTTGTGAAGGGTGGAAGGGTGTCTGTTAGAGTGAGTTGGAGTAAGGATATGAGTTTGAATGTGGGTGAGAACACTGTGATATTGGATGGAAAGGATGTGTGTTATAAGGTAAGGCATGTTGCTTGTGTGTTTGATGGCTTGATGAGAATAAATGATCCTTTTGTATGTGTGCAGGTGGACCCCAGAGTGAAAGGGCAGGTGAGGGGGATCCAAGTCGGAGATGTACTGGGTCACCTCTCCACTGCCAATGAGGTAGGTATGGATGATAGCACGGATGTCAGGGTAAATGTTACAAATGAAAAGATGTGTGAATGGATGTATAATGAAGTGGGAAGGATGGTGGAATTGGATGGATGTTTGACTGAATATGAAAAGGAGGATGTGTATCGAATGTTGTTTGAACGAAAGGGGGTCCTCAGTAAAGGGGATCTGGATTTTGGGGTTGCGAAGCTTCCGGAATTCAAGATTATACTGAAGGAAGATACCCCAATCTATCAGCAGTCGAGACATTTCCCGCATTCGGTTACTGATGAAATTGGGAAGCAGTGTGTTGAATTAGAACGATTGAGGGTGATTGAAGAAAGTGAGAGTGCAGGGAAGTCCGATTGTGCCTGTATGTAAGCCGGATGAAAGAGTGTATCCGTGTGTGGATTATCAAAAGGTGAATGAAAGAATGAAAGTAAGGTTTCCGATGTGTGTGGTATCTGAGTGTGTGTATAGTATGCATGGGATGATGTGGTTTACAAAGCTGGATTTGGTATGGGGGTATTACCAGATGCCCATTGCTGAGGAGAGCCGGCCGGTGACTGCCTTTTCCTCTACAAAAAGGCATTATCAGTTCCGGAACCTCAGCTTTGGGTTGGCTAATGCTCCCGGAGCCTTCCAGCGGGCAATGAATGTTGTGTTGAGTAAGTTTGCGAGTAAGAATGTGATTGTGTTTATAGATGATATTTTTATTATGACTGAGACTTTTGAGGAGCATATGAGATTGGTGAATGATGTGTTGAGAACGTTGGAGAGTGTTGGTGTGAAGGTCAAATTAGAGAAGTGTGAATGGTTTGCGAAAGAAGTGGAATTCCTTGGGCATATGGTGAGTGAGAATGGGTTACGAAAGTCGCCGATGTATGTTGAGAAGGTGCGAATGTTTCCGAAACCAGTGACTGTGAAGCAACTGAAGTCGTTTCTGGGTTTGATTGAGTTTCAGCTAAAGTTTATACGTGATTGTTCGGGTGTGAGTAAGCCTCTGACTGAGTGGATAGGCAAGAAAGGTAGTACGATTGTTAGGTGGAATGATAAGATGAATGAAGCATATGAGAGACTGAAAGAGGCAGCAGCTCAAGATGTTGAATTGGCATACCCAGACTATAGTGTGAATGCTAAGATGCTTGAATTGTATACGGATGCAAGTGGGTACTGTATGGGAGGTTTTCTGATGCAAGAGCAGCGTTTGAATGGAGAGAATGTGAGGGGAATAATTGGGTATGTATCCAAGACTATGAATGTGGCAGAGAGAAAGTATTCGACTGTGGAGCGAGAGTTGGCTGTAATAAGGTATTGTTTGAAAGTGCTGCGTCCCTTTTTGTATGGTGTGAGGTTTGTGATCAAAACAGATCACCAACCTCTTGTGTATTTGCAACGTATGAAATGAAGTGATAGTAGGATTGCAAGGACTTTTGAAGATTTGAGTGATTTTGACTATGTGATTGAATATGTGCCTGGAGAATGGAATGGAGTGGCTGATTTGATGTCAAGGTATCCTGGTACGAATGATGCAAATGTGTGTTGAGTAAGTGATCCTGAGTATTTTCCGAAAGAGATTATGAATGGAAAAGAAAGTAAGGGTGGTGGAGATTCCTTGTTTGAGTGTGTATGGAATGGTTTGCAAGATTTGAAGAGTGATGGAGTAGATGTGAGAGTGCCCGATAGTGTGGATGATTTAAGGAAGGAGGTAATGAGTGAAGTATGTAAGAAGCCTGAAAGTATTGGTATGGCGAGGGTGCAGAACTTTATGAAAGAATTGAGAGTGATGTGTATGCAAGGGGTCCCGCCGTTTCAGGAAGTGTTGATTGTAGTGAGTCGTTTGTATGGAGTGATTGTTTATGTGCACTTTGGTGGTGTGAGGCCGATTATGTACAAGGATGAGAAAATGAAGGGTTTGAATGCTAATGTGGTGCATCTGCAGTGTTTAAGTGGTGTGCATTACAATTAGGTGATTGAAAAGTGTTCGTATATGAGGGAAAAGAATGATTGTCTGGATGAAGATGAGTGTGTGGTGAGTGATGATGGGGAAGTTGATGACAGTGTGGATGTCAGTGTGATTGTTCCTTCTGTGTATTGCGAGCATGGTGGACCTGAAATGATGGAAGCGAGAGTGAAAGTTGGTGAAAGGTTCTTCTGGGGTTTGATTGATATTGGTGCGCAAGTGTCATTAGTGAACAAGAGGATTCTGAGTAACTATGATGAGTTTAGATGTTGCGAGCGTAAGCCCTGTGAAGTTACGGATAAGTGGATTGGGGAATGGAATGATAGTGGCGTGGGAACAGGTTAGTCTGAGAGTGAGTTTGGGCAGTGGTGTGAATGTGAAGCATGACTTTGTGATTCTGAAAGATGAGCACATGCCATGTTGCTTCTTGCTTGGTGTAGACTGTGAGATTGAATGATTGGTCTTTGGATGCTGATAAGGATTGTGTTATGATAGGCGAATGTGAGGTGATGAGGTTGAATGAGTGTACAAAGAATGTTGTAAAATTTTGCGGTATGATTGAATTGGTAATGGATGATGAGAATGAGATTTTAAGTTATAATGATATTCTAGAGATGCAAGAGATGTGTCCTTTTGTCAGTGATTTTAAAAGGTATGCTAAGGATTTTGTTGTTTGTATGGATGTTATATATTTTGTGAGGCATATGAAGGATGGGGATCAAATGTTTGTACCTGTGATGTCCTTGGTTGGTATGATTGGTCTGGTGAAATTTGTGCATGATAATTATGGGCATATGGGTAAGTATAAGTTGTGGGAGTGTATGAAGGAGCGTGTGTTCCATCCGTTTCTGAAAACTGTTATGAATGATGTTGCAACTACGTGTGAAAGGTGTCAGAAGCGAAGGGTGCAAGGTGTACAGGTGAAGCCACTGATGTGAAAGAACTGTTTGAATTAGTAGTAATTGATTGTGTGTCTTTACCGCGTACAAGTGCTGGGAATGTTGGTATGGTTGATCATAAAAGTAAGTTTGTGCATGCAGCGCCTGTGAGAGATAAAAGGAGTGTGACTGTTGGGTGTGTAGTTGAGCAGTGGTTTTTTCCTATGTGTGTATGGAAGCCTAGAAGATGTCTGAGTGATAATGGGCCTGTTTGCAAGTGGTGTTTAAGTGAATGTTGAGAGAGAATGGTGTGGAGCATGTGAGGACGACTCCATATGTACCTTCTTCCAATGGATTGGCTGAACATACAATTAGGACTTTGTGTGAGATGTTGAGAATGATGAGTACGACAGTGAATGACTGGGATGAAAGGTTGGGTAGAGTGCTATGGGCATATAATTTGACAGTGCATAGTGCAACTGGGGTGTCCCCGTGTCAGTTTGTTATGAATTTTGAAAGGCGAGTGAAAGATAGGTTTTGTTTGAGTGAAAGTGAGCAGTGTGTATGGCGTGAGGCACATGAAAGGTTTCGTTCGTTTGAAATAGGTGCAAAAGTATTGATGGTAAAAGAAGTAAAAGGTAGGATGAATGTGTCAAAGATGAGTGAAAAGTTTGAAGGACCATATAGAGTTGAGAGTCTGGGAGAATGGTTTGACGTATGTTTTGGAGAGTTTGAATGAAGGTGTAACTGAGAGCGTGCGGGCTCATCAGTCAGTTGAGAAGGAGGAGAGAACCTCCTGACTACCTGGTAAGCCATCCGGTGTATGAACTGTGAAGAGAGAGATAAGGTGCATGATGATGAGAAGGAATGTGATAGTATGGATCTGTCTGGGAAAGAGCTTGTCTTGGTCTCAAGGAGTAGAAAGCGTACAAAGAAGAATGAAAGGAAGAATGCAAGTACGAATGAAAGTAAGTCTGAGCAGAGTCTTTCTGGCATGGGAAAGCTTGAGAGAGAGATTGAGTGTTTGCATAAGCAGATGAGTGATTTGGCTGGTGTAAGTAGACGAGTGAGTCAGCTGCCTGTGGCTGATTTTTCTGGTTTTGGGAACAGTATTAATGATAGTGTGTTTGGGCAGAATGAATCTAGTGTGGCTGATTTTTCTGGCTTTGATGTGGAGAATGAGGAGGTGACTAATTTTTCTGGCTTCTGGTGGGAACCAGTTGAAGGGGTTTCTGGTGTAGCCGCTGAGAGTAGAGGAGGTGCAAGTGATTTGTCTGTTTCGCAAGAGTGTATCTTGAGTTGGATGAGAATTGGCAGTGAGGAGCTGATTAATGAGGGTATGAAGAGTGAAGGTTCTGAACGGAAGAGTATGAAAGAGTTCTGTGGAGAGCTGGGAGAACTGGTAATGAAGGCTAAGAGTATGGTGGACGATATGATCAATAGTGATGAGACTGACAGGATGACTGACGAACAACCCTGACAGATTGCTACACGTAGCCAGGGACCCGTAGATGAGTGTGAATGGGTGCAGAAGGGTGTGATTGAGTATAAAAAATACTGTGAGTAAGGCTTGAGTGTATTGTGAATGACTGGTGGAATGGCCTAAGGAAGGAGGGGTGTGGTGGAGCGAATGTGAGTGTGTGTGTGAATGGCCATTCTCCACCCATTTTCTCAATACCCTCTCCCTACCTCTGTAAGAATGTGTGTGTGAATGGGAATGAGGTTTTTTGTTCGTTTGTTTTTTTTTATATACACTAATATAAATTCTTGATTTCATTTTTGATTAAAGTGTTTTTTTTCTCTTCCTCAGCAAATTATTATTTTTTTGAAAGGCCACTCTATTAAATTCCAAAATATTCCTTTTGTAAAGAGTGGCTAGCATTGTCTGATTTGGAGTATTACAAATTAAAAATAATTGTACGTCCCATTTGAAGGGAGGGCTTTTTCTTTAATAGCTTCAAGACGTGACCAGATCACTATATATTGTATAGAGCTCGGAGGCACTAGCTTTTTTTTCTGTAAGGCGTCTCGGAGGCGCCAACCTTGTTAGTCTTCTGAAAGTTATAAATAGTGATGTGGCAGCCAGCAGGACTCCCCCACTCCCCAGCTCGAGGTACCACATGAGGCCTTTTCTTTCTTTTTTTTTTTGCATTTTGTCAGATCCAAAGTGTTAGACCTCGATTATACCGGTTTGGTTTGCGCATTTATCCTTTGTTTTTTGTTTCTTCTTGTCTCTTGGTTGGGTTATAGGCCTATGATTGGATATTGAAATCGCAAATTGATAAAGCCCATTTATTTTGGTTGTGAAAATAAGTAAGAGATCTTTTATAAATATTTACCCCAAATTTTTCTTGCAAATAAAGGACTGTATATACAATCTGTTTCATTCTCCTTCGATTTCTCACATCTGAATTAGTGTAGGAAGCAGGTTGGAACGATTGGGATTAGAGTATAGATTTTCAGCCCGCTACATTTGGTGCACAAACAGGGACGTGGTGATCTCGAAACTGGGAGCATTGTTAGGATTAGATTGCAGTCCACACACAATTAGAATGACAGGTAGTTGGTTGTTTTTCCCATTTTTCTATATTTATTTACTAACCTAAAGGAGAATGGCTTCTGTGGAACAGGGCCTCGATGATGAGATCGTGAGACTGAGGCTGGAGTTGAGGCAGAAAGAGGAGGAATGGATGATGTTTAGGAGCGTGATTGAGGGATTGAAGAGCGATATGATGAGTATGAATGAGACAGAGGCAGGTCGATCAACGAATGAAGGACCTATATGACATGATGAAGGGCTCAGGACTGGCCCTAGGAACCTCGACCCTGACCCCTGCTCCGACTGAAGGGGATAAGACTAATGGGATCAATGGGAGTGTGTGCGAGTCTAGAGAGAATAGGATGATTGTGAGTGATAGGAAGGATGGAGAATGGAAGAGAGTGGAACGCAAGAGAAGAAGGAAGACTGGGTTAAAGGGGAAGTATTGGAAGGTGAGAGGGAAGAGTGTGGACTCATTGGACTCGGATGAAGGAGAGAGTGATGATATGATTGGTATGAGAGTGAGGGCAGCTCAAGTGAGAGTGAAGTAATGTGGGAAGGGTATTTTGATAAGGAAAGTGCCAAAGGTAGATAAGTTTAGGGTACATGGTGGGGAAAAGTGTGGAAGAATTCTTCAGGGAATTTGAGCGGTATTGCAAGCTCAAGTGCCCGGAGAATAAGGGATACTCGATGAATGTTTTGATGGAAAAGTATTAGAGTATTTTTGTGTGATCACGAGTGTAGGGGAACCGAGGTATGAGGTGGTGAAGGAGAGACTGATTGGGCAGGTGAAACGAATGAAAGAGAGTGTGAAGTATAAAAGGGTGAATGAATTTGAGAAGGCTTGAATGGGGAAGAGTGAAAGTGTGAACATGTATGCACATAGGCTTGAGAGTATGGCGAGAAAGAGGTGTGGTGATGATGATGTGAATGAATGTAAACAATTGATGAGAAAATTCCTGGATACTGTTCCGCGAAAGGTAAGTGAATGGCCGAATGGGAAAAGAAAGGAGAGAATGAGGCTGACAGGTGAACGATTGGTGTGGGAGGATGTATTGGAATTGTTGGAAGACGGACGATTTGATGAGGAAAGTGATTTAGACGAGGATAGATGATATAGTGTAAATGTTGGGGGTAAGAAGCCCAGGAGCTTTCCTCCACCCCTGCAGTTAGTCAGCTATTGGGATGCCCTGAGGGCTGCGCCAGCTGGAGTGATGTCGAGCAAATGGGCAAATGGAGGATGAACAAATGGAAGGGGACAGATAACTGGTAAGTGCATGAATGGATATATGAGGGAGCACCCGAGGTATGTCCCAGCAAATGAGAGACCGAATGGTGTGAGAAAGATTGTGGAATGTCGTAGGTGTGGAAGGAAGGGTCATATGTTGGTGGAATGTAGGTGGATGTCTGGTGCATGTTTTGAATGTAGTAAGAAAGGGCATATGATAAAGGATTGCCAGAAAAGTGTGAAAGTGCTTCGAATGTAAAGAAAGAGGCCATTTGAAGAAAGATTGTCCAAAGTTGAATGGTGGAGCAAATGCTGGGGAGAGTGGAAGATTTGCATGTGGTAACTGCCGAAAGGCTGGTCATTATGCAAGGATGTGTCATGACCAGAGGAATGTATGTACCTATTGTGCGATGGAAGGACATTTGAGTGAAAAGTGTTGGATTAGACTGAGAGCAAGGTGTGAATGGAAAGTCCCAAGCGGGAAACTGAATTGTAAGAGGGTACCTGGTGAAGTATCTTCTGGGTGCATGAGTGCAAGTAATGTGTTGGTAAGTCTGTCTAGTGTGAAAGTGCTGTCTAGTAGGAAGCATGAGTGTCTGAGTGTGAAGGTTGAATTGAACGGAATTGAGTGTTTGGCTTTGATAGATTCTGAATGCAAGATGAGCTTGGTGTATAAGGATGTATGACAAGCTGACTGATAAAGCCCTCCTGCCTGAGTGTAAGGGCAGTTTGGTAGGGATTAGTAGTATGAGAGTGCCTGTGATTGGAATGATAAGGTCAGCTGTTTGAAAGCATGGTATGTTGATGAATGAATGTGAATTCTCTGTGATTGATAAGGTGAGTAGTGAGTATGGTGTATGATTTTATGAAAGTGAACCATATGGTTGTGCATCCTGCGAGTGATCAGATTGAGAGAAAGATTGGTAAAAATGGGGTGTATAAGTTGTATGTAGGGGAAAATGGTAATGTTTTGAGGAGTGTGTTTAGCAGTATTGAGGTGACTGCTATGGAGAGTGTAAGGCTTGTGAAGGGTGGAAGGGTGTCTGTTAGAGTGAGTTGGAGTAAGGATATGAGTTTGAATGTGGGTGAGAACACTGTGATATTGGATGGAAAGGATGTGTGTTATAAGGTAAGGCATGTTGCTTGTGTGTTTGATGGCTTGATGAGAATAAATGATCCTTTTGTATGTGTGCAGGTGGACCCCAGAGTGAAAGGGCAGGTGAGGGGGATCCAAGTCGGAGATGTACTGGGTCACCTCTCCACTGCCAATGAGGTAGGTATGGATGATAGCACGGATGTCAGGGTAAATGTTACAAATGAAAAGATGTGTGAATGGATGTATAATGAAGTGGGAAGGATGGTGGAATTGGATGGATGTTTGACTGAATATGAAAAGGAGGATGTGTATCGAATGTTGTTTGAACGAAAGGGGGTCCTCAGTAAAGGGGATCTGGATTTTGGGGTTGCGAAGCTTCCGGAATTCAAGATTATACTGAAGGAAGATACCCCAATCTATCAGCAGTCGAGACATTTCCCGCATTCGGTTACTGATGAAATTGGGAAGCAGTGTGTTGAATTAGAACGATTGAGGGTGATTGAAGAAAGTGAGAGTGCAGGGAAGTCCGATTGTGCCTGTATGTAAGCCGGATGAAAGAGTGTATCCGTGTGTGGATTATCAAAAGGTGAATGAAAGAATGAAAGTAAGGTTTCCGATGTGTGTGGTATCTGAGTGTGTGTATAGTATGCATGGGATGATGTGGTTTACAAAGCTGGATTTGGTATGGGGGTATTACCAGATGCCCATTGCTGAGGAGAGCCGGCCGGTGACTGCCTTTTCCTCTACAAAAAGGCATTATCAGTTCCGGAACCTCAGCTTTGGGTTGGCTAATGCTCCCGGAGCCTTCCAGCGGGCAATGAATGTTGTGTTGAGTAAGTTTGCGAGTAAGAATGTGATTGTGTTTATAGATGATATTTTTATTATGACTGAGACTTTTGAGGAGCATATGAGATTGGTGAATGATGTGTTGAGAACGTTGGAGAGTGTTGGTGTGAAGGTCAAATTAGAGAAGTGTGAATGGTTTGCGAAAGAAGTGGAATTCCTTGGGCATATGGTGAGTGAGAATGGGTTACGAAAGTCGCCGATGTATGTTGAGAAGGTGCGAATGTTTCCGAAACCAGTGACTGTGAAGCAACTGAAGTCGTTTCTGGGTTTGATTGAGTTTCAGCTAAAGTTTATACGTGATTGTTCGGGTGTGAGTAAGCCTCTGACTGAGTGGATAGGCAAGAAAGGTAGTACGATTGTTAGGTGGAATGATAAGATGAATGAAGCATATGAGAGACTGAAAGAGGCAGCAGCTCAAGATGTTGAATTGGCATACCCAGACTATAGTGTGAATGCTAAGATGCTTGAATTGTATACGGATGCAAGTGGGTACTGTATGGGAGGTTTTCTGATGCAAGAGCAGCGTTTGAATGGAGAGAATGTGAGGGGAATAATTGGGTATGTATCCAAGACTATGAATGTGGCAGAGAGAAAGTATTCGACTGTGGAGCGAGAGTTGGCTGTAATAAGGTATTGTTTGAAAGTGCTGCGTCCCTTTTTGTATGGTGTGAGGTTTGTGATCAAAACAGATCACCAACCTCTTGTGTATTTGCAACGTATGAAATGAAGTGATAGTAGGATTGCAAGGACTTTTGAAGATTTGAGTGATTTTGACTATGTGATTGAATATGTGCCTGGAGAATGGAATGGAGTGGCTGATTTGATGTCAAGGTATCCTGGTACGAATGATGCAAATGTGTGTTGAGTAAGTGATCCTGAGTATTTTCCGAAAGAGATTATGAATGGAAAAGAAAGTAAGGGTGGTGGAGATTCCTTGTTTGAGTGTGTATGGAATGGTTTGCAAGATTTGAAGAGTGATGGAGTAGATGTGAGAGTGCCCGATAGTGTGGATGATTTAAGGAAGGAGGTAATGAGTGAAGTATGTAAGAAGCCTGAAAGTATTGGTATGGCGAGGGTGCAGAACTTTATGAAAGAATTGAGAGTGATGTGTATGCAAGGGGTCCCGCCGTTTCAGGAAGTGTTGATTGTAGTGAGTCGTTTGTATGGAGTGATTGTTTATGTGCACTTTGGTGGTGTGAGGCCGATTATGTACAAGGATGAGAAAATGAAGGGTTTGAATGCTAATGTGGTGCATCTGCAGTGTTTAAGTGGTGTGCATTACAATTAGGTGATTGAAAAGTGTTCGTATATGAGGGAAAAGAATGATTGTCTGGATGAAGATGAGTGTGTGGTGAGTGATGATGGGGAAGTTGATGACAGTGTGGATGTCAGTGTGATTGTTCCTTCTGTGTATTGCGAGCATGGTGGACCTGAAATGATGGAAGCGAGAGTGAAAGTTGGTGAAAGGTTCTTCTGGGGTTTGATTGATATTGGTGCGCAAGTGTCATTAGTGAACAAGAGGATTCTGAGTAACTATGATGAGTTTAGATGTTGCGAGCGTAAGCCCTGTGAAGTTACGGATAAGTGGATTGGGGAATGGAATGATAGTGGCGTGGGAACAGGTTAGTCTGAGAGTGAGTTTGGGCAGTGGTGTGAATGTGAAGCATGACTTTGTGATTCTGAAAGATGAGCACATGCCATGTTGCTTCTTGCTTGGTGTAGACTGTGAGATTGAATGATTGGTCTTTGGATGCTGATAAGGATTGTGTTATGATAGGCGAATGTGAGGTGATGAGGTTGAATGAGTGTACAAAGAATGTTGTAAAATTTTGCGGTATGATTGAATTGGTAATGGATGATGAGAATGAGATTTTAAGTTATAATGATATTCTAGAGATGCAAGAGATGTGTCCTTTTGTCAGTGATTTTAAAAGGTATGCTAAGGATTTTGTTGTTTGTATGGATGTTATATATTTTGTGAGGCATATGAAGGATGGGGATCAAATGTTTGTACCTGTGATGTCCTTGGTTGGTATGATTGGTCTGGTGAAATTTGTGCATGATAATTATGGGCATATGGGTAAGTATAAGTTGTGGGAGTGTATGAAGGAGCGTGTGTTCCATCCGTTTCTGAAAACTGTTATGAATGATGTTGCAACTACGTGTGAAAGGTGTCAGAAGCGAAGGGTGCAAGGTGTACAGGTGAAGCCACTGATGTGAAAGAACTGTTTGAATTAGTAGTAATTGATTGTGTGTCTTTACCGCGTACAAGTGCTGGGAATGTTGGTATGGTTGATCATAAAAGTAAGTTTGTGCATGCAGCGCCTGTGAGAGATAAAAGGAGTGTGACTGTTGGGTGTGTAGTTGAGCAGTGGTTTTTTCCTATGTGTGTATGGAAGCCTAGAAGATGTCTGAGTGATAATGGGCCTGTTTGCAAGTGGTGTTTAAGTGAATGTTGAGAGAGAATGGTGTGGAGCATGTGAGGACGACTCCATATGTACCTTCTTCCAATGGATTGGCTGAACATACAATTAGGACTTTGTGTGAGATGTTGAGAATGATGAGTACGACAGTGAATGACTGGGATGAAAGGTTGGGTAGAGTGCTATGGGCATATAATTTGACAGTGCATAGTGCAACTGGGGTGTCCCCGTGTCAGTTTGTTATGAATTTTGAAAGGCGAGTGAAAGATAGGTTTTGTTTGAGTGAAAGTGAGCAGTGTGTATGGCGTGAGGCACATGAAAGGTTTCGTTCGTTTGAAATAGGTGCAAAAGTATTGATGGTAAAAGAAGTAAAAGGTAGGATGAATGTGTCAAAGATGAGTGAAAAGTTTGAAGGACCATATAGAGTTGAGAGTCTGGGAGAATGGTTTGACGTATGTTTTGGAGAGTTTGAATGAAGGTGTAACTGAGAGCGTGCGGGCTCATCAGTCAGTTGAGAAGGAGGAGAGAACCTCCTGACTACCTGGTAAGCCATCCGGTGTATGAACTGTGAAGAGAGAGATAAGGTGCATGATGATGAGAAGGAATGTGATAGTATGGATCTGTCTGGGAAAGAGCTTGTCTTGGTCTCAAGGAGTAGAAAGCGTACAAAGAAGAATGAAAGGAAGAATGCAAGTACGAATGAAAGTAAGTCTGAGCAGAGTCTTTCTGGCATGGGAAAGCTTGAGAGAGAGATTGAGTGTTTGCATAAGCAGATGAGTGATTTGGCTGGTGTAAGTAGACGAGTGAGTCAGCTGCCTGTGGCTGATTTTTCTGGTTTTGGGAACAGTATTAATGATAGTGTGTTTGGGCAGAATGAATCTAGTGTGGCTGATTTTTCTGGCTTTGATGTGGAGAATGAGGAGGTGACTAATTTTTCTGGCTTCTGGTGGGAACCAGTTGAAGGGGTTTCTGGTGTAGCCGCTGAGAGTAGAGGAGGTGCAAGTGATTTGTCTGTTTCGCAAGAGTGTATCTTGAGTTGGATGAGAATTGGCAGTGAGGAGCTGATTAATGAGGGTATGAAGAGTGAAGGTTCTGAACGGAAGAGTATGAAAGAGTTCTGTGGAGAGCTGGGAGAACTGGTAATGAAGGCTAAGAGTATGGTGGACGATATGATCAATAGTGATGAGACTGACAGGATGACTGACGAACAACCCTGACAGATTGCTACACGTAGCCAGGGACCCGTAGATGAGTGTGAATGGGTGCAGAAGGGTGTGATTGAGTATAAAAAATACTGTGAGTAAGGCTTGAGTGTATTGTGAATGACTGGTGGAATGGCCTAAGGAAGGAGGGGTGTGGTGGAGCGAATGTGAGTGTGTGTGTGAATGGCCATTCTCCACCCATTTTCTCAATACCCTCTCCCTACCTCTGTAAGAATGTGTGTGTGAATGGGAATGAGGTTTTTTGTTCGTTTGTTTTTTTTTATATACACTAATATAAATTCTTGATTTCATTTTTGATTAAAGTGTTTTTTTTCTCTTCCTCAGCAAATTATTATTTTTTTGAAAGGCCACTCTATTAAATTCCAAAATATTCCTTTTGTAAAGAGTGGCTAGCATTGTCTGATTTGGAGTATTACAAATTAAAAATAATTGTACGTCCCATTTGAAGGGAGGGCTTTTTCTTTAATAGCTTCAAGACGTGACCAGATCACTATATATTGTATAGAGCTCGGAGGCACTAGCTTTTTTTTCTGTAAGGCGTCTCGGAGGCGCCAACCTTGTTAGTCTTCTGAAAGTTATAAATAGTGATGTGGCAGCCAGCAGGACTCCCCCACTCCCCAGCTCGAGGTACCACATGAGGCCTTTTCTTTCTTTTTTTTTTTGCATTTTGTCAGATCCAAAGTGTTAGACCTCGATTATACCGGTTTGGTTTGCGCATTTATCCTTTGTTTTTTGTTTCTTCTTGTCTCTTGGTTGGGTTATAGGCCTGTGATTGGATATTGAAATTGCAAATTGATAAAGCCCATTTTTGGGGGGTTGTGTAAATAAGTAAGAGATCTCTTATAAATATTTACCCCATATTTTTCTTGTAAATAAAGGACTGTACATACAATCTGTTTCATTCTCCTTCGATTTCTCACGTCCAAATTAGTGTAGGAAGTGGGTTGGAACGATTGGGATTAGAGTATAGATTTTCGGCCGGCTACAACTGGAACCAAGAGGGAGTGGTGACCCCCCCCCGACCCCCCAACCCGGCCTCAATGGATGAAAGCTGATCAGTGACTAGCCTGCAAACTACCTGCCTTGGTCCCTTCCTCTCCCCCATTCAAGAAAGCCCCAAAGAGGGGCCTCAGTCTGGTCCCTCAATGGCTAAATGCAAGATCTCACCATCTCTGGAATACCTCCCACCACCCTTAAAGAGAAATGTCTGTTTTGGGGGATTTTTGTTCCTTTGGGGGGTGGAGGGTGAGTAGGATGCAGTTTGCACCATTTTCTCCCCTCCCCACAGGTAACAATGTAATTAATGCACAAAAAAAAGCCTCAAAAGCCTCACCAGTTGGGAGCTAAAGAATTCTGATGCCAGGATGTAATGGGAATGCTCAATGGGTGTGAAGCATGCCAGTGAGTAAGGAAAACCTCCGCTAGTTGGGGCTTTGAGGGATGTCCCCATCAAATTGGGTAAACGATTGGAAGATGCAGGAAAACATGCCATCAACCCTACATGAAGGCCGTTGCCTTTGATGAAAAGGTCTTGCCCGGCTGTTTTATGACAGAGAGAACATAGTGATAGATACAAATTTATGAGATGTCCTTATCAAAGGGAAACTGAACTTCCTCCTGAGAGATCATACCTGGCAGCTCATGAGAAAACAGGTGTGCAAAGTTCCATAGCCACAAAGTCAATATTGTGACGTATTAAGTAAAGATCACTTCCTGCCACATCAGTACTTGTAAATTACAAAACATCTCACCTCATCTGCTAATCTAAGGAGCATTCTCAAAAATCGCGCCAAATGCATCTGTCGTGCAGATAGTTCTCCTCTGCCAGCATAGTCAGTTCTGTAGAGTGACATGGCACTATCAATGATACAAAGAGCATATCTGAAATAAAAATATACATCAATGAGGGAGGGGGAAACGGGAGAAAATCCAAGTATATAGGCCTGGAAATGATTAGGATACAATTAAACATCACCACCACTAATCTCACCACTTTGCTACACAAAAGGTGGTCAGTATTCCCCATTAACACTTTGATGCCTAAATTAAATATATAAAATATAATAACCCTTAAATCAATACATATTAAGATTCACAGTGGCATAAAATTATGTGGTACCACATGGCACCATAATCCCCTAAGGGGTTAATAATAAAACTACTCATCTTTTTTCAAAATCTATAGGCCTCCATGGCAGTGATGCCTTATATGTATACTATATCATTTTGTACACTCAGGGTCCATCTTTAGAGGGAATGCTCCAAACATGCCACTTCACAAATCTACATTAGCCCTGTTCCAAAATTATTTTTTTCTTATTTTCATAGGTTTCTGTACATTTTCCCATCCCCTTTGACCTGAAAAAGCCAAAATTCATGCCTATTTTGACCTAGGATGTTGGAAAGCATCGAGTGCCTCATGGAGCTTTAAATTTTCTGCCTTGAAATTGGCCAAAAGGACCAGTTCCAGGGTCCTATGAATTATATTTTGCACTATAACATTTGATCTAAGCAAGATATAGCAACAAATTAGCTATCGAATGAAAGAACATAAAATTAATAATTATTATCTATGATTCTTCAGGAAATAAAATCAGAATCTAGCGAATCATCTACAAGTTACAACTTTACAAAGGTAAGAAGCAGGGAGCTGAGGGAGCTACATGGGTGGACAGTTGATATCTTAAAACTTCCACCTACTGTCTTCAGGCAGGTGTAAACTGGGCCATATACCATATTTCTCACTAAAACTTTCCTGGTTGGATACTGTTCAGCTTTTATCAGTGGTTCCCAGCTTCCATCCAACAGACAGACATTTCAGTATTTCCTAAATCTTCAGAATTTACTGGAAAAGGCAGAGAGGCCCAAGGTTCAAAACAATGACAAAGTGCAACATAATGAAGCTCTTCATGAAACTACACAAGAGACATTGTGCTCTGGTGAAAAGCAAAGGAAGAGCAAGTAACCCCAGAGAAAAAAGAGGAGTATTTATGCTGGAATTAGACAGCTTGTTTGATATAGGAGCTACAGATACAATCCAGCAGAATATTACCCAGAGATAAGAATATCAGGGTATACAAAGACCAAAAGACATAGGAAAGGTCACATTTCTAGTAACAAGATTTTTGAGACAAGATCCCAGCAACAAGCAATAAAAGGCTGCAGCAAAAACAAGAACAAGGTATAACTAATTACTTTGAAAGGCACAAAATATTTAAGTTTTAGTCAGTTACGATATTTAGCATGTACTTAACAATTAGTCTTAGCATGAACTAATATACACATGGATTGCCATCAGCCTTGTGCTAGATGTTCTCAACATCAAGACACTAGGACTAGTGTGACTATGAGGTTTCCAAGGAAGGTCATGGAATGTGATGCCATCTGCAATACAGCTGATTGACTTAGTTTATCACTGCTATGGTTTTTGCCACCATGAAAGCTGAAATAACTTCATCATATCAATCTCAACAATTTGTCATAGCAGAATACTGTCCAGGTATATCAGGCAGTCACTTGTCCAAGTTTTGTGGAAAAAAAATACAGTATACTGCCTTACACTGGGAAAGTTGCTCATTAATCTCTTGGGCAGTGGACCTGGAAGTACCTCAAAGATTTTAGCTGTGTTAGTGTCTGGTCCACCTTCATACACTGAAAGTTATTGGTAGTACCTGTCACTGACAATTTTTGGGGCACAGCTCAGGCTGAGGCTTTAGTGGATTTACGGGAGACATGGAAACTTACAGCTAATGCTACTGCCCATCTTTGTCACATCTAGTAAAAGTGGAGTTCACAGAGGAGCTGGCAAATTGCAAGAGATAATGCTATCACATTCTGGAAATCCTAGTAGAAGCAGTTTGGGAAGGTGAAGGGGACAGATAATCCCTGGTTTGAGCATCTAGAGAATATTTGGACCGACTTATCCAAGGAAAATTCAAAGATAATGGTTAACAGCAAATGGCTGAAGAAAAAGAAGAACAGTGAAGAAATACTCCAAGACATTCTAACAGCAGAAAGGCTTCCAAGATCCAATGAGAGAGAAATGGCTGAACTGACAGTGATTGTTCTTGGAGGAATGCCTCCTCAAGGTATTCACTGGAGTTGACCAGGTGCCATTCATCAGGCCAGAAACCTGTACTCCATGAAAATGTTGATGTATGCAAATCGACTTGAATAACTGTCTCAAAGCTGAAAAGACCCAACACCTTCCTTGCACTGTTCTACACTCCTGTATGGATGATGTCAATTGTGTTGCAGATGCTTCTGTGAATGATCTAAGCCTAATCCAGGACATGTTGAAGTACAAGAAAACTGAGTCAGAGCTTGCTGGTGCAGTACTTAATAAGATGAAAAACTAAAAATGGTAGCTGTTGCAGGAAATGGTGCCATTTGCATTGTTCAGCAGTAGTGTCTGACACATTGAAGTATGCCATTGTTGCCCAGTTACACGCCACTGAGAAGCCAGACAGCTCCAGAACAGGAAAGTCTCTATTCCAGAAAGTCACAGCTAAGACCACCCTGGTTGATCGCATTAGCCCAGAATCACATTTCCTGCTGGACACACTGAACATTGGATCAGTGGCTTCTGGAACCTGTCACATCTTGGTGACAGAATGAGGACTACAGAAAAACATTGGAGTATGTTAAGAATCTGAAAGATGTGAATGAAATTGCTGAATGAGGTGTCAAGATGATGAGTAACTTTTCAAATATCATAATAACAGATGCCAGGCAAAGGGATTATCTCCTTTAAGCTATGGCGTTCAACAGATGCCGTTTTGACAGCTTCAAGAAACAAACTCTCAATAAATGACTGTCTACATGTCATTATGAAATTAATCATCAAATGCTTTCCCTTCTTACTTGATTACATGGTGGCCCTCCCAAAATTGGACCATTTTTGAGAAGCAATATCTCAATAGCCATTACAGCTAGGAACATGAAATAAAAACAAATGAAAGATAAATCCTTTATCTATGAATACTTATTCTTTGTAAAAATCGTCTTAAAGTCATTTAATGTGTGTAGTAGCCTTTAAAACAATAATGTAAAAAACGGTTTTTATTTTTTAAATTGCAACCTGTAAAAAATTTAAATGAATGGCTCAATATGCCCTCCTTTATGGCCAACCAGAGCCTGCTAACTAACCTAATGTTATTGTTGAGCCCCAAATTTTGTTCTTTCTTTCCACTTCCTAGCAGATCAATGAAAACATAAAAAACATGTTTTTTACATTTTTTTTATAGGCTAATTGACTCATTAAATGACTTTAAGATGATTTTTTCAATGAAGAAGTATTTATAGATAAAGGATTCATCTTTCATTTGTTTTTATTTCATGTACCTAGCTGCAATGGTTATTGAGATATCGCTTCTCAAAAACAGTCCAATTTTTAGTGGGGGCTACCCTCTAGACTTGACTAAATGGTAATCTCAAGTTTGCATCATAAATATGGTGCCTTGATTGAGAAAAATTTTGTCATATGTCTGAAATCTTTGTACCAAAGTGCCATTTCTTATGCTAAGACTATAAGTTAGAAAGAGGATTAAAAACACTAATTTTATGCATATTTTGTTGCTCTATCTTGTTTAGACATAAAATTATAGTGCAAAACATGATTCAAAGTACCCGAGAACTGGTGCTTTTGGCCAATTTCAAGGCAGAACATTTAAAGCTCCATGAGGCAATGCTTTCAAACATCCTAGGGCAAAATGTACAAAAACCTATAAAAATAAAAGTTGATTTTTTAATAGGCCTACAGTGGTCATGCAAAAGCACTCCCAGACCTTTTTTACCCCCTTACCATTATGATTCCGACTTGATTGCACTCCATTTATTTCATGACTTCCATTATGATTCACAAATATGCACTACCTGCTTGCCACACAACACTGTCCAAAACCAACTCAGATCAATTTAAACAGTGCAAAACAAAGTACTCAAAATTATCACAAGTGACCCACAAATATACACAGAAAGCAAAATACTACCAATTAGAGTAGATCTAAACATGATTGGAATCCCATCCCAACCATCACCCTACAACAAAACCACCACCCAGACTCAAGAAAGAACCTCCAACACTGTACTACTAACACCAATACCTTCTCCCTTCAAACCACAACATTGAAAATGAACCTTCTTAAAAGAAAACTCAAAGAAATCAGTACAAAGACTATTTTACCCAACTTTAATCAGGCCACTCTTCTCTCTTCCAAAATAAAAGCACAAATAAACCTTCACCCCAAATGCATCAGATGTAACCTTGACCAAGATGAAACTAAAACCCTTATTCTCAACAGTCATAACCTCACACTCCACCTCAGTGCGGGAACTGTGGACATATCCGGGGGATGCAATTGTTTATGGGGGAGCTCACCTTAATGAAGATAGACAGGTACACCAAAAGGTAAGAACTATCCCTAGTGTTCATAAAATTTGAACTTTTGCGAGAATGGGTCTAATATTTAAGTGATATAATTGATACAAATACAAAGAACTTAACAAGCAAGTTAAGCAGTATAACTTTAATAAACTACCTAGATTCTGACATCATGGCAGCAGCCTGAATAAGTAGATGCGTCTGGTGATCAGAGTTGTAAGCTCGAGCATATGCCACATTGTCAAGAACATCTGAGCCAGAGAGATTATACCGATCAGCTACTGCCAATAATCTTTCAGGACGAAATGTTCCTTCAGTATCAATATACAAGCATTTTCCTTCTCCTCCTCCCATGTCTATCGGAAGCTGCAGAAACAAAGCCTTTGATGTAATATCATATAATCAAAATCTACACAAAAAACTATTAGGAATACCATTATTTCATCTACTTACAAATGTGGTAGATCTTATCCATAAGACAAGGCTGCATTAACAGAGTGAGGCAATCAATAAGAGTTGTAAAGTATAAAGTGGGAGGGTTTGACTATCCATTTTCACCTCTATTTGGGTCTATCTATGAAGGAAAAAATGAAAGAATAGGAATAATGAAAATCTCTGAAAAGGGTCTGCAAAAAATCTCATCAACCCATAATGTTGAGGGGCTAAAAAAGGGTAGTTATGCCTCCAGGAAATTTATACAACTGCGCAGAGACAGAGACCTTATTTTTACCCTTTGGAAAGGAACATGCATAAGTAAACTAATGCTTTGTTAAACATAGATAATTATTATTTGCTTGGTATACATTTCAGTTCACCAGTGATATATCAAAAATAGAGTTTTCATTAAGACGAGAGTAAAATTTTTATGAAATAAAGGTAAAATTGTTATTATGCTGCCTAATCTAATGGATTTTTGCTACCATTATATGAAATAGGATAAACCTAGATAAGTAAAATACACCTCTAATAAAACAAATTGCTCTCTTATAAGAAAAAAATGTACCTGACAAGTCACAGCGAGTGTATGGCAAAGTTGGGTTTTCCCAGTTCGAAATTCACCAAATATTTCTGTTATTGATCCAGTCTCTATGCCTCCTCCAAGCAACTTGTCTAATTCCTTGGAGCCTGTTGAGAGCTGAAACAAACCAAAATAAAGAAAAAATTACTCTTCTAATATCTATTTATCAAACACACAACATTCATAATATATTTTCTTGTATAGTTAATTTTTTTTAAACGAATACCTAGAGGCATCTCTATCAGAAGGCTTTGAAAAAGGCTGGATTATAAAGGGAAGTTTGGCAAAGGATGAAATGTGTGGGTAGAATATTGCTTGAATTGCCACAACAAGAGTAATTGGAGTGGTAACTGCCAAGCCAAGTAACTCTCTTGAACTTTCCTCCATTTTGGCAAAGAAATCAGATCTCTTTATATGTCCAAGTAGCCCTGAGACACTGATAATAGATATGCCTTGCACTATGTTTTCACAGAGTCCTCAAGGAGTGTATATTGTGTTGGTGTGCGCGCAATGCTAACTTCCATTATATTTAATTGTGTACGTGGAGTGGAGTGGAGTGTTGCATTCCTGAGAAGCATCTGTGAAGGACATATCCAGCTTCCTCTGGTAGCTCAGAAGGGTTAGGTATTGTCTGAATACAGCCTGGCTAGGTAGATTCAGTCATCACAAGGAATGAAGGATTCAGAAGGTTGGATGTGAGAGGGGATGTGCTTTAATCATGATGGCATGTGAAAGTGATTGGATAAAGCAGTGGATGTTTCTAGAAGATGGTTTGGGGAGGTGTGGGTGAGATGGGAGAGTTTATTTCCAATGTAGTATAAATTGGGAGTTGTTTTAATGTTTTGTTGGGGAAGAAGGTATTCTGCCATGTAGTGTAGTGAGCACTCTGAGTTTGTGGAGGCTGTGGCTAGTATTTGTGTGCCTGTTGTGTCAAGTTGATCCTTGACCTTGATTTTTTGATTTTTTTTTTATAAGGGGCTATCCGGCAACTGCCCACTTGGGCATAAGTTGCCACAAACAAACAGCCTAGTTCTAGGCTACTTTAAAATAAAAATTAGAGAAAAAAAAAGGGTAAAAGGGAAGATGACAATTAGGAAGCAAGCTCCAGCATCAGGGGGAGGTCCCCTTCCCGCCGGTGCAGGAGCATGCGACCGACAAAGAAAACTAATTACCAAAAAACAAAACCTAATGAAATGAAAGGGAGAAAGCCAGCCTCCCCCAAAAGTCAACAAGTCCACAAGTCAATGTGTACGAACTCGTCCCAAGTACAAGGGACAGGCAGTAGTGACCCCGCCCATCCCGGTACCGGGACAGGTATCGTGCGCGAAGATCACCCAGACTGGGACATTCAACAAGAATGTGCCGAACAGTCTGGCGGACGACGCAGTCGTCACAATAGGGCACTGGTGAGCGCTCCATCAGATAGCGATGCGTCACACGAGTGTGCCCGATTCGGAGATAACAGAAAGCGACCTGAAGCCGTCGCGGCATTGGGGCAGAGGTCCATGGGAACAGTCGCGGCGCAATGGCACGCAACTTTAAGTTCCCTTCGACCGTCTCCCATCTTCTTTGCCAAGAAGTGCGAAGAGCTGCCCGTATTCTTGCCATGTAGTCAGTGTGAGGAAGAGCGAAACGCTGGTCCGGTCGCAGTCCTCCTGGACTCTTTGGCGCCCTCATTCCCCACAATTCCTACATGTCCAGGAACCCAGCAGAAGATAATCTCGACATCCGCCCGGCTCACAAAAACCGTGGCGTCACGGATATCGCGAACCAGGTAATGCGGGGATTCCAATGCACCGAGAGCACTCAGGGCGCTTTGTGAGTAGCTATAGATCACAATCCGGTCCCCGAACCGGGCACGTCGCGTAATCTCCCGTACCGAGTGGTGTATTGCCACCAGTTCGGCCGTGAAGACAGACGTAGCGCCTGGCAGAGCCCCGCTGACTTCAAACAATGGGGATACGGCGTGGAAGCCGACACGAGGTTTGCTCAAAAAAGGTCGAACGCAATACTCTCGGCGCTGTAAAAGCTTTGGGAGCAGAGGCGTGGCGACAAATAGCCAAATGTGGTACCCTCCAGAGTAGCCTTTTCGCCTTACGGGAAACGGTCACGCTGGGGGAAGAGGGGGGGAGCCCTGGTTTTAGCCAGGGCTGGGTTTGAACCCTTTTTGCCGCCAGCTTTACCAGGGAAGCACCCAGGTTGAGTAGAGCCCGCAGAAGAGCTCCGAATGGGCGCGGAAACAACCGTGCTCGTTGGCCTGGATGGGCCAGGAGCAGAGGGTGTCTTTCTAACTATTGAGGCATATGACATCCCAGGACCAAGTCCTTAGCCTCGTGGAATGAGAGTCAATCCTGGGCCTGAACGGCCAGGATTTCTTTCTCCAGGAGATATGCACAACATTGCTTCGAAGAAGCGGGGTGCGGCTCTCCGCAATTGACACACTTGGCCACACACGATTTGGACTTATCGCGTACGGCCTTGGAGCAATTTACACAGACTTCGGGTGACCCCGACTTTGCACATCTACAAGAACGATTCGTATGGCCAAAGCGGTGACAGTAATAGCACCGCCGCGGCAGTGGCACGAATGCCTTCAGGCGGTAGCGGTACCAACCAACACACACCGACTCAGGGAGCTTGTCACAGTCGAACGTGATGAATAGTGTAGGGGTGGGTCTCGAGGCCCCTCCCTGTTTTCTCATCACACATTCGACCTTGACTGCCCCATGGTCGGCCAGCTCTAAGGTGATGTCCTCTATGGAATAGTCAATGAGTATCCTCGCATAAACTACTCCTTTCACAAAGTTCATGGTAGAGTGCGGCGTCACACTCACCGGGGTGCCATGAAGTGTCCGAAGAGCACTTATCTTGGCCGCCTCAGCGGGATTCGCCACATTCGCCAGAAGGCTCCCGTCCGAGAAACGGGTCACCTTCGGCTATATACCAACTACACTAGCTAATCCTCTCCTCGGATGGATCATGTTGCCCTTGGCTAACATGCTGCCATCAGTGGAGCGAATGACGAGGAGGCGTTTGAAGCCAGCGGGCTCAAAAACGCCAGGTAACCTCTGAATGAGGGGCCCCGATGTCATCGAGGCTCCGCCCTGTGCGCATTTGGTCTTAGTCAGGGGCTCTGCAAACAGGAAGACAGAGGGGCCGGATGTGCCAATCTTGGCTTGGTCGCTTGCCAGAGTGGCAGCAGACCAATCCATCCCCGCAGCCCCAGAGGATGGAGAGGAGCCCCGAGTCTTCTTAGTCTTTGTCCTTTTGGTCTTAGTCTTTTTCTTTTTTCGAGAGGAGGGCGGGGAATGAACCCGCTTCTCACCTGCGCCGACAGAAGCCCCTAGGCCAGATGCACCAGCCTCAGCCAGGTCCTTCTCCGAAATGGAAAAACGTCCTGGTGGTTGCAGGGGCACCGGTCGGAGGAGATACCTCCCCTCCTTGTATAGCCTCAGAAACCCTAACCGTTTGAGGAGGATCTTGCATAGGGGCGGATTCGGGTTCAGTGTTTGGCGCCGAGCCCCGATTTTCCCCCATGGAAGGCCCTACCCTGAGGCTGGGTTTCCTCAAGGACCATGTCTATCACAGGAGGGGCCTCCAGTTGGCCAACCCCTCCCAGGACATCGCAGGTTCCCTTGGCAGTGTCACCAGTCTTGTGTGGGGAGGCACAGGCCTTGACCCCAGCAAGGTTTAAAATTCTTGCCAGCAGGTCTTTTGAGGGAAGCGACCGAAGGGGCCTGGCTTCCCTCTCCCCTCTAAGGGGGTTTGCCCTACTGAGCCGCTTACACGAGGGGCGGTCGGCAATGGGCTGCCTGCTGGCTTTCTTGGCAGTCCCCTTAGAAAGAAAAGGAGGGACTGCCATTGGAAATAGGGAGGTGCCCGAAAGCACCTCCAGAGAAGGGGTGAGGGGGAGTCCCCTACACCTGTTGGCGTACGAGAGGAGTAAGCCTCCTCTCTGGTTAAAGAAGTATGGAGGGTCCCCTGTGCAAGCACAATGGGGATAACCTCCATTTTGGTGGAGCTGCCCGAGGACGGCTCCGTTAATGAGGAAGGGGAATTGGGGAGAGATTTGGGTTTTTGATGATCATACATGGGCATGGTGACTCTCTTTTTTACACGGGATGCAATCATGCATCACCTCTCGCAGTAGCCTGCACTGCAAGAGGTGTTTACAGGCACAGCAGTGCCAGGCGCCGCCATTTGGGACCACGCCTGGTGGCCTGGCAGTCCATCGGCATGGCGGCTCCACCTTAGACACGGCGTAAAATCAAGGATAGACAGTGAATTGAGAAGAAAAAGGGATATGAGGAAGGTATGGGTGGGGATAAAGCAGGTTGTTAAAAAAAAAACATCCCGAACCGGAGCTCAGGGGTTAGGGAACATTGTCCCCTCCCCCCTTAGCCCCGATCCAGGGCGGTTGGCTTGAGAAGGAGGTCAGCATCTACCCTGTGAAATTAGAGGCTGACCAGAGAAAGTTGTGGGAGAGGTTGTATGAAAAGCGACGAGGTAGGGGAGAAATACAGGCTATCTGAAGGAAGGAAGAGAGGCTAAGCTGGGGTCACAAAGTAGGGGAGAAATACAGGCTGTCTGAAAGAAGCTGGGGTCAGACAGGGTGCTGAGTCCCATCAGCATGGCAGCTAGGATGGAAATCGCCGCGCCCCTTACGGGGTAGCCAAGTGGAAACATCACTTCCGATTGTAGTGAATATATACATTTTATTTATAATTTGCTTTAGTTATGCTGCAAAAGAAAAAACACAGAATCTGTTGTTTTATACGAGAGGTTAAAAAGTTATTTTTTGTTACTTGTAACACTTTTTGTTAGTCGTAGGTAAAGGGTAAACCTGCTTTCAAACTTGCCTTACCTGAATTATTTCTGATCTTTTTTGGTGAAATTCTGTAGCTGTTGTGAAGCCCATGGGTACAAATTTAGAAGCCTCAGCCAGTATCTTATCTGCTTTTGCTTCACTAATTCCTTTCATCTGAAGAAGAAATTTCTTGGGGGCAAATGCCACAGATTCTAAAGTATAATAACCAGCTTCTTTTAACTTCTTAATATCTGCTGCTGATATACCATGTTGCTAGAAAAGTAAAGTTAATGAGGATTGAAAATAAATATCCAAATTAGTAGAAATATAAAATTAAATAAAAATGTAGCATGATTATTAGCAATAACCTTTGAGCAATAACAATAAGATTTTAACAAACCAAATAATTGTTAAGAGTAATAGAATATCAAAAATACAGACTCAATTTTTAGTGTCTAAGCCTTGAGCCTTGAACATTAGCGACATGGAGGGATATGAGCAAGAAAAGATGTAACTAATGATTCTGGACTCAGAAATGGTAGGAAAATGCAAGCCCATAAAAGTAGGTACATATCATATTTTAGAATTATTTCCTATATTAATAATTGGAAGAGGAAAAGAAAGAGTGTAATGGAAGCTTTATTCAGAAACTAGGTCTGGAAGTGCAATGACTTCCATCTTTAGTTCAAAAAGAATTTTGGACTTTCAATGAGGTAATGAGGGAAAGGGCTTGAATACCTCAAAATTTAAGTGTTATCAAACATGATTGGCTAAAAATAATTTAGTAAGTCAAAACAAACTATATAAAGATAACCAAAAGAATTAAATACCTATGCTGGGATACAAGGTAAATCGGAAGGAAGGGAAAACACTAAACAAAGGGAATATAAAATAAACATTTATTTGGCTTTTAGTCACATGTCTGATGATTAAATTTGAATTGGGTGACAATTTGCCTAACTAGGAGGGTGTGTAAACTTTTGCCGATCTAAAAATAACTATCTGACAAATTGAAATTTTGTATTTCTTTTGCATATAGATTTTTTCAAATGGATAATCAATAAAAAGCTTAGCTTTATCTAAAGAAATTGGGTATTTTTCATCTTTCCCATGAGTACTTCTTTTAATAGTTCTCAAAATGGAATACCCAACCTACATGAAAATAATAGCTTTATCCATCAGTGGCATAATTCATCCTGGTTACTAGCAAAAACTAAAAAAGATTAAGACAAGCATTTGTAAAAAAATTTAATATGCCTATCTGGCATGCCCCAATGAAGGTATAGCCACTGAAAAAAAAATGCCACCCAAAAAGAGAACTCAAACAAAAAAAGATAACCAACAAACAGAAACCAAACAAAAACAAGATTACTAAAGGAAGAAGAAGCAGGACCATGCTAACAACACCAGTCAACTAAAATGAAAGCAAAGGGTTCAGAATGGTTGGGGAAATGACAATACTTGTAAGCCTGAAAGGGCCAGAAGCAGAGTGTCTTTTTTAACATTGAGGCATAAGATGGCCCATGCAGCAAAATCCTAGCCTGAACAGTTATGATTTTCTTCTCTAGGAGATAAGCGCCACATTGCTTCAAAGAAGCAGGGTACGGCTCTCCACAATTGACACACTTCGGCATATACGATAGGGACTTGTGTGCAGCCTTGGAGCAACTAACACAGACTTCGGGTAATCCTGACTTTGCAAATCTGCAGGAGAGATTTGTATGGCTGAAGCAGTGGCAGTAGTAGCACCTCTGCAGCAGTAGAAATACTGAAGGGCATGCACTGACTCAGGGAGTCTGTTACAGTCAAATGTGACAAAGAGTGATTTGACTGTGATGTCATCTATGGAGTAGTCCATGAGTTTGCTGGAATAAACCACTCCTTTCACCAGTGTGCAATCAAGTGTTGGAAGGGCACTAATCATGTCTGCCTTAGAGGAACCCGACACATTCGCCAGAAGGCTCCCATCCAAGAAACGGGTCACCTTTGAATCTGTACCAATCAGGCTAGCTAATGTTCTTCTCTCGTGGAACATGTTGCCCTTGGCCAACATGCTGCCATCAGCGGTTTTGAAAATGAGGGGCCCTGACATAATCAAGGCTCTACTCAGTGCACTTTGAATGTTTTTTTCTAAACTGAATTCTAGGCCAAATATCAGGCACTCAACCTTATAACCTAATAAGATTTCATAAAGAGGTAAAGTTATCAATCACAGAAATGAACAAATTACTCTCCTTAGATGTTGATTCCTTATTTACCCAAGTACCTGTAGATGAAATCTTACCCTACATAGAAAGAAAACTCTTAGAACTCAACCTAACATTAACTTGTCAATTTGTACATCTGATAATGGAATCACATGTTAGGTAAAGTATTACAGACAAAAGTATTGATTTTCCATGGGTAGCCCTTTATCCTATCTTATTATTGAATATATTGAATGTGAATTATGTTATAAAATATGTAATATAAAACCTATCAGATACATTAATGATTTATTTCTACTTTGGCCCCAAAATACAATATTTTTATAGATACCTTAAGACATTGAATTCACTTTACCTCTCAATCAAATTTAAATTTGAATGGGAAATAATCTCTCCTTTCATTCCTAGATATGCTCATTAATTGCAACTACTTAGCCAATTTCCCTCCATGTTTCTATTTATTGCAAACTCAGTAGCTCAAATGACTATATTTACTTTGATTCTGGTCAGTGAAAACAAAAAAAAATCAGTTATCTCTTTTATGTTGCTATGGGAATATAGAATCTGTAATATTAAGTTCTTTGATGAGCAAATTTGTAACAAACGAAATTTTATATCTGCACATTTCACTAATGATTCTTACTATAAAGCAATTTTTTTATTTTTTTTTTAAGAGCTCATCTGGCGACTGCCTACTTGGGCATTAGTCGCTGTATAAGAAACTGGCCTAGTACTAGGCTATTTCAAAATAAAATACAAAAGATAAAAAAAAACAACCCCCAAAAATAGGGAAAAGGGAAGTGAGCAGTAAGCAAGCTCCTGCGTCAGGGGGAGATCCCCCAGGCACAGGAGCGTGCAACCTATAAGGGAAAAAAAACAAAAACAAAACAAAACAAAATAAAATCCTGCTTAAATAATAGGGAGAAGGCCGGCCTCCCCCCAAAAGTCAACAAGTCCACCAGTCAAAGAGCATGCATTCATCCCGAGTACAAGGGACAGGTGGTAGCAACCCGGCCCATCCCGGTACCGGGACAGGCAACGTGTGTGAAGATCACCCAGACTGGGGCATTCAACAAGAATGTGCCTAACAGGCTAGGATATGGCGCAGTCGTCACAATTTTTTTTTTTTTTTTTAATAAGGTGCTATCTGGCGACTGCCGACTTAGGCATAAGTTGCCGTAAACAAACAGCCTAGTTCTAGGCTACTTCAAAATAATTCAACAGGAAACAACAATAAAAAGAAATAACAATAACAAAGCAATAACAAAAACGATAACAAAAACAACAACAGCAATAAAACCGGGTTAAATGAAAGGGAGAAAACCGGCCTCCCCCAAAAAGTCAATAAGTCCACCAGTCATGGTGCACGCACTCGTCCCGAGTACAAGGGACAGGCGGTAGCGACCCCGCCCATCCCGGTACCGGGACAGGTATCGTGCGCGAAGATCACCCAGACTGAGACATTCGACAAGAATGTGCCGAACAGTCTGGGGAACGACGCAGTCGTTGCAATAGGGCGCAGGCGAGCGCTCCATCAAGTAGCAATGCGTCACACGAGTGTGTCCGATTCGAAGACGACAGAAAGCAACCTGAAGCCGCCGCGGCATTGGGGGATAGATCCATGGGAACAGTCGCGGCGCAATGGCACGCAACTTTAAGTTCCCTTCGACCGTCTCCCATCTTCTTTGCCCAGCTTTACCAGGGGAGCGCCCGGGTTGGGTAGAGCCCGCAGAAGGGCTCCGAATGGGCGCGGAAACAACCGTGCTCGTTGGCCTGGATGGGCCAGGAGCAGAGGGTGCCTTTCTAGCTACTGAGGCATATGACGTCCCAGGCAGAGCTGGGCGCGCCAGGACCAAGTCCTTAGCCTCGCGGAATGAGAGTCTATCCTGGGCCTGAACGGCCAGGATTTCTTTCTCCAGGAGATATGCACCACATTGCTTCGAAGAAGCAGGGTGCGGCTCTCCGCAATTGACACACTTGGCCACACACGATTTGGACTTATCGTGTGCGACCTTGGAGCAATTTACACATACTTCGGGTGACCCCGACTTTGCACGTCTACATGAGCGATTCGTATGGCCGAAGCGGTGATAGTAATAGAACCGCCGCGGAAGTGGCACGAATGCCTTCACGCGGTAGCGGTACCAACCAACAAACACCGACTCAGGGAGCTTGTCACAGTCGAACGTGATGAATAGTGTAGGGGTGGGTCTCGAGGCCCCTCCCTGTTTTCTCATCACACGCAAGACCTTGACTGCCCCATGGTCGGCCAGCTCTAAGGTGATGTCCTCTATGGAATAGTCAATGAGTACCCTCGCATAAACTACTACTTTTACAAAGTTCATGGTAGAGTGCGGCGTCACACTCACCGGGGTGCCATGAAGTGTCCGAAGAGCACTTATCTTGGCCGCCTCGGCGGGATTCGCCGCATTCGCCAGAAGGCTGCCGTCCGAGAAACGGGTCACCTTCGGCTCTACCAATTGCACTAGCTAATCCTCTCCTCTGATGGATCATGTTGCCCTTGGACAACATGGTGCCATCATTGGAGTGAATAACGAGGAAGCGTTTGAAGCCAGCGGGCTCGAAAACGCCAGGTAACCTCTGAATGAGGGGCCCCAATGTCATCGAGGCTCCGCCCTGTGCACTCTTGGTGTTAGTCTTAGTCAGGGGCTCCGCACACGGAAGGTAGAGGGGCCGGATGTGCCGATCTTGGCTTGGTCGCCTATCAAAGTGGCAGCAGACCCATCCGTCCCCGCAGCCTCCGCGGATGGAGAGGAGCCCTGAGTCTTCTTTGTCTTTTTGGTCTTTTTCGTCCTTTTTTTTTTGGAGAGGAGGGCAGGGAATGAACCCGCTTCTCACCTCGGCCGGCAGAAGCCCCCATGCCAGATTTTCCGGCCTCAGCCAGGTCCCTCTCCGAAATGGAGAAGTTCCTGGTAGTCGTGGAGGCACCTGTCGGAGGAGATCCCTCGCCTCCTTGTATTGCCTCGGAGCCCTCAGCTGGTTGAGGGAGACCTTGCATAAGGGCGGATTCGGGTTCGGTGCTTGGCGCCGAGCCCGGATTATCCCCCATGGAAGGCCCTACCGTCTGAGGCTGGGTCTCCTCAAAGACCAAGTGTATCACAGGAGGGGCCTCCAGTTGGCCATCCCCTCCCAGGACATCGAGGGTCCCCTTGGCAGCGTCAAGAGTCATTTGTGGGGAGGCACAAGCCTTAACCCCGGCAAGGATTAATATCCTTGCCAGCAGGTCTTTTGAGGGAAGCGACCGAAGGGGCCTGGCTTCCCTCTTTCCCCTAAGGGGGTTTGCCCTACCGAGCCGCTTACAAGAGGGGCAGTCGGCAATGGGCTGACTGCTGGCTTTCTTGGCAGTCCCCTCAGAAAGAAAAGGAGGGACTGCCGCTGGAAATAGGGAGGTGCCCGAAAGCACCTCCAGAGAAGGGAGTGAGGGGAAGTCCCCTACACCCGTAAGCGTAGGAGAGGAGTAAGCCTCCTCCTGGAGGGTCCCGTGCGCAAGCACAACGGAGGGGGCCTCCATTTTTTTGGTGGAGCTGCCCGAGGGCGGCTCCGTTGTTCTTGGGGAAGTTGGGGGTTGGGGTTATTTTTTATACTCATCATTGGGCATGGTTACCCTCTTATTTACACGGGACGCAACAGCTCACCACCTCTCACAGTTGCCCGCACTGCAAGAGGTGCTTGCAGGCCCGGCAGAGTCAGGCGCCGCCATTTGGGACCACCCCTCCCGCCTGGTGGCCTGGCAGTCCTTCGGCATGGCGGCTCCACCTTAGACACGGCGTAAAAATGATAGATTTTGAAGACGAGAGGAAAAGGGATGTGAGGAAGGTATGGGTGGGGATGAAGCAGGTAGTTAAAAACCAGCCACCCCAGACTGGAGCTCAGGGGTTAGGGAACATTGTCCCCCACCCCCTCAGCCCCGATGCAGGATGGTTGGATGAAAGGAAGGTCAGCATCTACCCTGTGAAATTAGAGGCTGACCAGAGAAAGTTGTGGGAGAGGTTGTGTGAAAAGAGAGGAAACAAGTGTTTTGAAGGAAGGAAGAGAGGCTAAGCTGGGGCCGGACGGGGTGCTGAGTCCCGTCAGCACGGCGGCCAGGATGGCAAATCACCGCGCCCCTTACGGGGGCATGGCGGCCCGGATGGCAAATCGCTGCGCCCCTTACGGGGGCAGTCGTCACAATCGGGCGCAGGCAAGCACTCCATCAAATAGCGATGCGTCACACGAGTATGTCGGAGTCAGAGACGACAGAAAGCGACCTGAAGCCGTCGCGGCATTGGGGGATAGGTCCATGGAAACAGTCGCGGCGCAATGGCACGCAACTTTAAGTTCCCTTCAACCGTCTCCCATCTTCTTTGCCAAGCAGTCCGAAGAGCTGCCCGTATTCCTGCCATGTAGTCGGTGTGAGGAAAAGCGAAACACTGGTCCGGTCGCAGAGTCCTCCCAGACTCTTTGGCGCCCTCATTCCCCGCAATTCCTACATGTCCAGGAAGCCAACATAAGATAATCTTGACATCTGCCCGGCTCGCCAAAACCATGGCGTCACGGATATTGCGAACCAGGGGATGCGGAGATACCAATGCCCGGAGAGCACTCAGGGCTCTTTGTGAGTCGCTATAGATCACAATCCGGTCTCCGAACCGGGCACATCGCGTAATCTCCCGTACTGAGTGGTGTATTGCCACCAGCTCGGCCGTAAAGACCGACGCAGCGCCTGGTAGAGCCCCGCTGACTTCAAACAGAGGGAATACGGCGTGGAAGCTGACCCCCTCATGGGACTTGGAGCCATCCGTATACACTGGCACGGTTCCAGCGTGAGACGAGGTGTGCTCCAAAAAGGTCGAGCGCAATACTCCCGGCGCCGTACAAGCTTTGGGAGCAGAGGCGTGGCGACAAATAGCCAAATTTGGTACCCTCCAGGGTGGCGTCCTGGGCAGATCCAGGGGCGCCACCGGCCCGAGAGCTATATCTACCTCTCGAAGGAGTTTCCTGGCCCTAAACACAAGAGCTTAGGGTATGACTGGCGTCTCTCGGCGGCATATGCACCATAGAGATCAGCTGCGGAAGCAGTGAGAGCTGTTGGCGACTGAGGGAGGCGCCGGGCTCGCGCGTACAGGCGGGTGATGCACTGCACGCGGCGCAGAGCGAGTGGCATCTCCCCAGCATCGACCAACAGGCTCTCGATGGGGAAAGTGCGGAAGGCACCGGTCGCAAGGCGAAGGTCGGTGTGGTGGATCGAGTCCACCTTCCGCAATAAACGCTCGGCTGCGGATGCATAAAACTCGCATCCGTAGTCGAGCTTCGAACGAACAAAGGATTGATAAAAAAGTAGGGCAGAAGCCCTATCAGTGCCCCAAACGCTGAACGTCACGGAACGGAGAATGTCTATGGCGCGGGTACAAGAGACCCTAAGGCTGCGAATATGAGCCTCCCAGGTGAGGCGTCAGTCGAATACAAGCCTAAGGAAACGGTGCGACTCAACCACATCCAGGTGCACCACATTAAGAAACAAATCTAGGTCGGGGTGAAGCCGTGGATGGCGGCAAAAGTGCACAACCTTAGTCTTGGCCAAAGAAAACCGAAACCTGTGCGCTTCGGCATAGCGAGAGACGCGGTTCAATGTCTGTTGGAGTCGACGCTCCAGAGTTGGAATCTGGGCCGCGCCAAAAGAGATCGAAAGGTCGTCCACGTAGAGCGTAGCGAGAACATCTTCCGGCAGCACCGAGGTGATGCCGTTGATGCTCAGGGCAAAGAGTGTGACACTGAGGACACCCTCTTCCTGCTCCTTTGGGCCGGAGAGGGCTCCCCCCACCCGTACGCGGAATCGACGATCTCGCAAAAATTCAGATATAAACATTGGGAGGGGTCCCCTCGCGCCCATCATGTGGAGAGTCTCCATGATACCATATCGCCATGCGGTATCATAGGCCTTTTCCAGATTGAAAAAAACCTTGGCATAGTGCTGTCTACCAAGGAAAGCCTCGCAGACGGCACTTTCCAGTCGGAGCAGAGCATCCGACGTGGAGTGGAACTTGTGGAAGCCGCACTGTACGGAAGACAGATGGCCTCCGCTGTCCAGGAAATGGGCTAATCTAACATTTACCAATTTCTCCATCAACTTGCACACGCAAGAGGTTAGAGAGATTGGGCGGAAACCGGTCGGAGTAGAGTGATTTCTCCCTGGTTTGCGAAAGGCGAGCACAGTGGCGATTCGCCAGGAGTCTGGGAGAAGACCTTCCACCCAGATCTTGTTGAACAAATCTAACAGAAAGGCCATGCCTCACTCACCCAGGTGTCGAAGCATGGCGTACGGGACATCGTCCGGACCATAGCGGTGTCCGCGCACGAAGCGAGAGCGGAGCGCAACTCACTCACAGTAAACTTGACGTTGAAGGGTTCTCCGCCTCTGGAGGTAAAGTCCAGCCGGCGGCCTTCCGCGACATCACGACGTGCATTGAATGCTGGCGGAGCAGCATCACGGCTAGAGAATGCGGAAAAAGCGGTCGCTAAGGATTCCGCCACGGACGCGGGGTCCGAGATTGCGGTCCCATTCTCCTGGAGAACGGGAGGGGGGTCCTGCGAGAACTTGCCCCGAATCCTTTTGACTCGCTTCCACACCTCAGCTAAAGGGGTCTTCCCGTTAAGTGAAGACACGTATGCCCGCCAAGAAGAGCGGCGGGCGTGCTTCGAAATATACCGGAACCTAGCCCTAGCCCGACGAAATTCAGCGACAGTGAAATCGTTCGGGCGGCGCTTATAGCGCATGTAGGCATAACGCTTCTGTTTGAGGGCCGTCTCACACTCGGCCGACCACCATGGGAGTGGTCGGCGTGCAAAACGGCCAGACGTCCTAGGAATAGTAGTCAGGCCCACGGCGATGAGGTTGCCGGAGAAGAACTCAACGGCCTCATCTACCGACCTAAACTCCTCGACTGAGATAGAGAATTCAGTCATTTCCTGAAATGCAGGCCACCGCGCCCGCGCCAAGCACCACCGAGGTGGTCTCTCAGGCGGCAGTTGCCCTGAAAAGGATATTTGAATGGGAAAGTGATCACTACCATGGAGGTCATCGACCACCCCCCAATCAAAATCAGGCTGTGCATCCGAAGAGCACAAAGATAGGTCAAGGCAAGAAAATGAAGCGGTTCTCGGACAGTGATGCGTAAACTCATCCACGTTTAGAACACCCATCTCAAGCTCTTCGATCAGATCGGCAAGGACTTGTCCCCTGGGATTTATGGAGTAATCTCCCCAGAGAGGATGCCTGCCGTTCAGATCTCAAAGCAAGAGATAGGGCCTCAGCAACCGTGCCACGACGCGGCGGAAGTCCCCCGCGTCGAAGTCAGCTGACGGTGGAATGTACGCAGAAATGATAGTATACCTCCTATCCAGGTGCAGCTGCACAGCCACTGCCTGAAAGGAGGTATCTAAAGAGAAAGGAAGAATGGAGACATCATGCCGGGTGTAAACCGCGCATCCCCCAGCCCGGCCATCCCGCGGTGGTGGGGTCGCAAGACCCTTATACCCCGGGAGGGCAGGCAGCGGGCACGCGCCTAGCATGGTCTCCTGCAGAAAGATAGCTAACGGGGAACGGGACGGGACGAGACGAGCCTCCGCAGCTCCTCCCAGTTGGCCCGGAGTCCACGGCAATTCCATTGAAGGAATATGCCCTCCAGGCCTAGCTCGGAGGAGACGCGGGGGCCCTCCTCGAATTGAAGACCCTCACGGGAATGGCCGTACGCTTCCCGGGGGCAGAACCCCGGGCGCTGTTGGCCGGACAAAGCGCTGAAGGCGCTGTCGCCTTCGAGGACTTATTGGGGGAGGTTGGGCTCGCCATGCGAGTCTTTTCCTCCCTCCGCCTCGAAACCTTAGGCGGGCGTTGAATTAGCCTTTTCTTTTCTTATCATCTAGAGCAACACACCAAAGTTCCCCATGATACTAACATTCTGCATCTGTAGCAAGTCAAGGAGTAAGATTTACAACCCCCTTTGAATATCTTGAATTCAGCAATTTTTAACGGAGCAACCCTTGCTCCCTGAGCTAATTGGGAAGTTTGTGAAAAGAGGATCTCTATCATGGTGATTAAAACCCCCAAATTTATAATTTTATTATGAAGGGTTTCACCACCAACCTACACTCAGTGGGGGGCCTACTGAATAAGATTGATTCTAAACCACAGGTATAAACAGGGCAGACCATGACAGGATTATCTCCTTATCATCTAAATGAAATTGTATCTATATCCTGGACAACTAGACCACAATTGGCCTTGCATAAAACAGCATTATCATGCATATCCATAGAATAGAATTAGCCTAAACATACCCTCCTCACCAACACATGGCTTACATAAGTTTTTAGATGGTAAAGAACAATGCCCCCTAGCACACACTATCCTCACAGCAATCAACATAAACAAAGCCTTTGATACAGTACTCAAACACATCCTAACTCACAAGATCCTAAACACAGAACTCACAAACAATGACAAGAAATGGCTCACAAACTTTATCTTTGGCAGACAAGGCCAAGTAATACACAAGTCACAGATTAAACAACAACACAACAGAGTTACCCAAGGAACTATTTTTTCTCATCTACTTTTCAACCTATTCACCTCAATCACCAATCATCCACATGAATACTAGGCAGATGACATCTTTATCATAGCACAAAATCGCCACCTCTACCAGAACACTCCCAAAATGCATTAACACACTGGGACAATGGCTCATACAAAACAGGATCTGTAGCCAAATCATCAATAACATTATTCACCTCCAGCAACCATGAATCAAACAAATACCCTACAATTAAACTAAATTGAGAGGCACTCCCCTTGAACAAAACCTCCACCCAACTAGGGATCACACTTAGCACCCTCAAAACACTAGGCAACACTATATTTGGGTAACAGAAGGAATCTCCCATCACACTATACAAATAATTTATATGAACACCCAACACTCAAAAACACCCACTTCAAATTACACAAAATAATGCACCCAAGAGTCATCACAGGATGCAGAAAAACCACACCAATCCAATATCTCTAAGCTGAGACCATAATAATACCCACTAAAGTAAAGCTAGACATGATAGGAACCTACCACTTCAGCAGAGCACAAAACACTTCCCATCCCAACCACTACAACCCACACACAAAGAGATATTCCCCCCTCCCCAACCACACCCTAATAAAACATATCCACACAGTTCAACTCACAAACACCTATGCCCAGGCATGTATAACATCCTAAGTGAGCAACCCCACACATATCCACTCTTCAGATAACACACAGTACTCCTATCCCAACTATGAACTGGCCACTCACCCATACTACAACAATACAAACATATACTAAGTTCAATCAAGCTCCAGAAGACAAAATACCTTCTCAACTGCCCTAACCTCACACTTGTATGCAATGCACACTCTATTACATCACTAAGAGATCTGTGGACCCACCCAGGGGACATTGTGGCATTCCTGGGGTCCACCCGCCTCACTAAAGAGGGGTAAGGAGGCAAATAAGTAAATCCATAGAGTAGTTTAAGCAAATTTGAAGTTGACTCATTTTTGTACAGCAGAATTTGTACATGCAGGTGAAGCAATGGCTGTGATAACAATGCAACAGTAAAACCACAAATACCTTCATGTAGTAGCAGTCTAAGACAGCACACCACCAACTCAAGGAGCCTATCTAAGTCAAAAATGAAGAGTGCCAGGATAGGTCCAGACCACTCACTCCTTCATCCACACTTGTTCACCCCTGATTGACAAATGGTCAAACAGCTCTTCAGTTATGTCCTCAAGTGGGCATTGTACCAGCTCCTTACACAGGTGTTCCAGTGTGTGAAGATCACTTAAAGTGGCAAGCTAAGTAGGATTGGCTATTCATCCTCAACTGGGGATGAATTTAACACAAAATACTAATGGGGGTGCATCCCACAGAAAGTTTACGAGAAGATATCTGTAAAAAAAGCTACAAAAATGAATGGAAGACATAAGTGCAGATCTTCCTGTGGCCATTGCAACTAGGAGAGACACAATCTTCCAGATGTCAGCTGCAAAAAGGTTGCCCAGGCTACATCTCCTTTTGGGTTGCCTGCAAAATTAGCAGTTGGTCAAGAGATAGGGTTGAGAAGAGGCTTATAAAGTGAAGGGGAAAATTTGGATAAAATGAAAATGCTTAAAAGGAATACAGCCAAGGCTAGTTTGAGACTGTCGGGGAGTGTGTGTGCCACTCCTCCATGTACTAGATATGTTAGCTATGAGACAAAGGAGCACTCGGGCTTGAAGGGCATGTCAGTCTTCCAAGTTTCCTATGTAGCGGGGGCTATACCCCTACACCACCATCCCCCATTTGCTGGGTGGCTTATATGAGATTGGGAATGAGCCTAGGTAGAAGGTTGAATCCTTTGACCTTATGGTCCTATTGTTCATAGAATAACATATTAACATGTGCCAAGATCATTTGCTTGGTTGAAATACAGGAATAAAAGAGGGGGAAAAATCAATCTAGATTTAGAATATTGAACTTACCTCCAACTTGGTGATTAACTGTGGTCCACAGTTATCAGCCTCTTCGTCATCAGCAATTATTTCTCTCTCCTGTTGTTCCATGGCCATTTTCAAGTTAATTTTTACACAAGGTGGAATTTGATATATGCACTTTCAGAATTAAGTTATGATGATATAGTAGAAAAGAAACTTTATTTACTCTAAGGGATGGTAGGCTATTTTACTAAAGTCCTTCAAAAGAGAAAGTAATCATTTTTAAGCATCAGTGGCATTTCACTTACCAAGCAGCTTACTTCACCCATTTTACAAGTGTTTAAATCTGCAGTTTCTAAATTAACAGGGAATATATTTTTTTTTAAGCAATCATCATAATTAAAGATTCAGCCTAGTGCTAGACTACTTTAAAATTCACACAAAAAACAAAGCAAACCAATAAAATCAAGAACCAAACAACTAGAGCAATTAGAAAAAGGAAGCACGCTCAGGCATTGGGGAGGGGGACTGACTCTCACTGGTGCAGGAGCATGAGACCAACAACAAAGAGAGTCAAGTAAAAGGGAGGCCAGCATCTTTCCTCAAAGAAGTCTGTCAGCAAAAATCCATCTTCAGCATAAGAGACAAATAATAGTGACAAAGCTCATCCTTGTACTGGAACAGGTAACATGCATGAAGATCAAGATCACCCGGACTGGCACATTCAACAAGAATGTGCTAAACAGTCAGGGCGGGTGGGGGACAACACAGTCATTGCAGTGGAGCGTTCCTTTAAATGGCTTTGTGCCCAATTCAAAGATAAAAGTAACCTCAAGCTGTCACAGCATTAGGGAGTAGATACAAGGGAACAGTCTTGGCATAATGGCATGCAACTTTAAGTTCCCTCAGCTGTTTGCCCATCATCTTTGCTAGACAGCCCACAGAGGGCTGACCTGATTCCTGCAATTTTTTTTTTTAATTTTAAGAGCTCATCTGGCAAATGCCTACTTGGGCATTAGTCGCAGTATTCAACACTGCCTAGTACTAGACTACTTTAAAATATGATGCAGATAAAACAAAACAAAACAAACCAACACTAAAAAAATTTTAAAAAGGGAAAAGGTAACAAGCAGGAAGCAAGATCCGGGATACGGTGTGGAAACTGACCCCTTCTTCAGACTTGGAGCCATCCGTATACAGTGGCACGGTTACAGCATGACATGGAGTGTGCTCCAAAAAGGTCAAACGCAATACTCCCAGTGCTGTAGAAGCTTTGGGAGCAAAGGCATGTCAACAAATAGCCAAAGGTGGTACCCTCCAGAGTGGCCTCCTGGGCAGAACCAGGGGCGCCACCAGCCCGAGAGCTATACCTAGCTCTCAAAGGAGTTTCCTAGCCCTAAACCCAAAGGGCTTAGGGTATGAATGGCATCTTTCGGCAGCATAGGCACTGTCGAAATCAGCTGCGGATGCAGTGAGAGCTGTTGGCGACTGAGGGAGGCGCCGGGCACCCTTGTACAGGCCAATGATGCACTGTGCACAGCATAGAGCGAGTGGCATCTCCTCAGCATCAACAAGTAGGTTTTCAATGGGGGAATTGTGGAAGGCACCGGTTGCCAGGCGAAGGCCGGCATGGTGGATCAAGTCCACCTTCTGCAATACATGCTCAGCTGCATAAAACTCATATCCGTAGTTGAGCTTCAAACGAATAAAGGATCGATAAAAAAGTAAGGCAGTAGCCCTATCAGCACCCCAAGCACTGAACATCATGGAACAAAGAACCATACACTACAAGCACCAAAACCAATAAGATATAAAATATCCCTAAAAAATCTACATCTTGATAGTTTCTTTTAAATATAATCTTTTCTAATTTATTCATGCATTTAAAAGGATATCACATTTGTTCAGGTCACATGAGGATAAAATAACAGCTAATAATATAAAGAAAAGTGAGTAATTATTTTAGATAGTGATTAACATATGAGTAAGATTGAAAAAAGTGAGAAATAGTGAGTCACTCCCAGCCCTGTTTAGTTATATTATTGATGAAGATAGAGATATAATATGCGTAATAGAATCATGGGTTAATGAAAATAAATTTAATGACAAGGAGAGTGAATTTGAACTACAAAGTTATGATATGTACATTTAGTCAAAGGAGAGATAGGACTGGTGGTGGGTTGATTATTTATATCAGAAATGGCATTTCTTCAAATCTAAATAATTCTATAAAGCAAGAAGTTGAGTCACTGTGGATAGATATTAGGGTCAGTAAAAATAGGATAATACACTTGGGAGCCTTTTACTGACCACCTGGATAGACTAATTGTATCGATAAGTTAATGATCAGGGAAATAAGTAAAGGATGTGAAGTAGATAGTTATTCTTGGTGACTTTAATTTAAATTCTGTCAACTGGGAAAATATGATAGGAAGGAATAGAGTAAGTTGTAAGTTTATAGAATGCTTTGAGGATAATTTTTTTACTCAATTTGTTAATAAACCAACAAGGGGTGCCAATATCTATATTAGATCTGGTTCTTTCAAATGATGATCACTTGGTTCAGGAATTGACTGTCGGGAAGGCATTGGGAAATAGTGATCATCAGATGGTTTGTTTTAACTTGGGAATAGAACATCAGAAAACTTAAAATTTTTATAGGGGTGATTATGATAAATTACGCAACTTGCTAAATCAGATTAGGTGGGATATAGAATTTAGGGGGAAGAATACTTATGAGATATGGGACACTTTTAAGACTATACTAAACATAGTCCAGGAGCAGTGTATTCCAATGAAGGCTATTAGGAAGAAATGTAGGAAGCCATTGTAGGGGAATCACAAGATAGCTAGGAAAATTTCTTAAAAGAAAAGGGCATACTAGAGATTACAGAGAGAAAGTACTTTTGACAATTTAAATCATTATAGGTTGACCAGAAATGAGCTAAATAAGATTAAGAAGAGCAAAAGGGCAGGAGAAATTAATTTAGCTCAAAATAATAATAAAGATCCAAGAAATAATCACAAATCTAACAGTGATAAAATAGGGACATTTAGATATGAAGGGGTTTTGAAAGAATCTGATGAGGAAATAGTAGAGGTTATTAATGATAATTTTTCTTCAGTATTTACCAAAGAGAATCCAGATAGATTAATTGATGATAATTCTAGGTCAAGGGAAGTAATGTTAAATACCTACCATTAATGTGAACAGGGAAATAATTAAAGGGCTAATATGGGAGTTAAATACTAGTAAGTCATTTGGCCCAGAAAACATTCATTTTAGGTTACTCAAAGATGTAGATAGTATTGCAGTAGCTCTTAAGAAAATATTACTAGATCATTAGAGTTTGGAGAAAAACCTAATTATTGGAAATTAGTGAATGTAGTGCAATTTTTAAAAAGGGAAGTAAGGAGGACCCAAATAACTTTAGGCCAGTAAGCTTAACTTCTATAGTTTGTAAAATTCTTGAGAAGATAGTTAAGAAGGGGGATTTCTGACCATCTAGGGAGTGGTAGGTTAAAAATCATGCTCAACATGAGTTTAGAAGAGGTAAATTGTGTTTAACAAATTTACTGGATTTTATGGATTATGTAACTAAATAATTAGATAAGGGAGAGAATGTTGATGTAATTTACTTAGATTTTAGCAAAGCTTTTGTTTGATAAGGTTCCACATAGGAGACTAGTTCATAAATTAAAAATGCATGGGATATGTGGTAAAGTTTTGAATTGGATAAGTGAATGGCTGAGACAGGAAACAGAGTTGTACTGAATGGGCTGAGGTCACAGTGGAGGGTCATTATCAGTGGTGTACCTCAGCAATCCGTTCTAGGCCCTTTATTATTCATAGTTTATATAAATGATCTTGGGGAGGCTGTAAATAGCAAAGTGTCAATTTTTGATGATGAGACTAAATTGGCCGCTGTAGTCAAAGAAATTGAGGGTAGCTTTACAACAAGGAGTAACAACAAGGAAAGAAGGTATCCTAGGAGACCTTACGGTCCATTCAAGGAGGGTACCTTTGGAGTAGCAATCGAGCGGGCACATGGCCGCTCAATTGTTTTGCGTCCCTAAACGGCCACTTTTCAGTCTTGACTTGAACTGGTCAACAGATTCACTGTTGACAACTTCCACTGGAAGTGCATTCCACTTACCGCAGATACTGTAAGTAAAAAAATTTCCACACAGATTGCAGTTGTAATGCTTCAGTTCAAGTTTGAAGCCGTGATTGCGCGTTCTGTTCTCACTCAGTGTGAAAATATCTCGGTAGTCAACATTGTCGAACCCTCAAAGTATTTTGAAAACTTTGATGAGCTGACCACGCAGTCTACGGGTTTCCAGCGAGAACAGATTCAATTCCCTTAGTCTATCCTCATAACTTTTATGTTGGATAGAGGGAATCAGCTTGGTTGCCCTGGCTTGTACGCGTTCCAACCTTGCGATATACTTTTGAAACAAAGGACTCCAAAATTGTACGGCATACTCCAGGTGCGGCTGAACGAGGGAGTTGTACAGCCAAAATACTATCTCCTTGTTACAGTATCCAAACTGGCGCTTTAAAGTGCAGAGTGACTAAAATAAGTTATTGGCTTGGGCTCAGAAATGGCAAATGACTTTTAACCTTAAAAAATGCAACGTTCTTAACATGGGAAGGGATAATAGGGAATTTAGCTATGAAATGGATGGGCATTGGCTGAATTCAGTTGAGAATGAGAAGAACTTAGGCATAGTAGTAAATAGGTCACTGAAGTTTTCAAAGCAGTGTACTGAGGCAAAAAATAGAGCAAATAAGGTGCTAGGATACATTGACAGGAATGTTAGCTACAAGAGTAAAGAGGTTATCCTTAAACTCTACAACTCGTATGTTAGGCCACATTTAGAGTTGTATACAAGCATGGTCGCCACATTTTAGACATGACATCAACCTGCTAGAGTCAGTACAAAGGAGGGCAACAAAAATAATACCTTCCCTGAAGCACCTTGAATATGAAGATAGACTGAGGGTACTAAATATGTTCTCATTTGAGAGATGTGTGAGGGAAGATATGATTGAGCTTTTTAAAATCTGTTCTGGTATGGATAAGTTTGATTTTAGTAAGTTATTTCAGTTGGAAGGTAGTAATACGACTAGGGGTTACCACTTAAATTTTTTTTAAAAAGAGGTGCAAGTTGGATGTTAGAAAATATTTTTTCACCAATAGAGTGGTAGATTATTGGAATAGTTTGCCATCTGAGATGGTACACAGTCTAAACTTGAATGTATTCAAACACAGATTAGATGATTATATGAGGATGGAGTGTTAACTTTGGGGGTATTCTGGACTTATTCCTGTGGATGCAGTTTTTTATTATTGTATATTACAATTGATTTGGATTTTGACGAGTCTTGATGATGATGCTTTTTTGTTTTTGCCCCTTTCCTGTGTATGGTTTGAATTGAATATTGTAGATTCATGATCAGACACAATCCTATAGATTGTTTAAATTGTATATTGTAGATGCACGATCTGACACAATTCTATGGATACATTTTGTGGGTAGGTTTTGATAGATGCAGATGACCTTTGATAGACCCTTGTGGCTTTTGTCATCCGTGAAATGATGTTATATTATAAGCTCCTCAGCTGCAATTGTGCTTTCGTCCTTTTGTTACTGGAAGCCAGTTTTGAGCCAGGCTATGAGTTAGTTTAGTGGAAATGGGGGTTCCACACCCCCATACCTTCCTCATCCTCAGGAACAAGTTGTACAGCAAAAGATTTTGGAAGCAAAATTGTAGCCAGGAGCTCATCTTCAACTCTACCATTTTTTCTTGGCCAAATTAAAACAAGTCGTTTTTTAGTAGTTTCTTTTATTAAGCTATTTCAATCACATTAAGATTCCGGTCACTATTTTTCATCATAACATAATAATTAGAAATTTACCCACATTAAGTAGTGAAAGTGGTATATAGAGTATATCTACAATATATTCTATATAGCATTTGCATATTTTAAAAAATAGATAATTTATAAAAAAAGCACCCACAAAATGCGAGGGCAGGCATAATCCCAAATTTAACCATAGAGATATCTTTTTTTCTCCTTTGTGGCTGAACCCATTCTTGTAGATACATTTTTTCTATATTACATATTATGGGTGATTTAGATTTTAACAAGCTTTGATGGTGATGCTTTTTGTTTTGTATACATTCCTGTGGATGGTTTAACTTGTATATTGTAGATAGATGATTTGACAAAATCCTATGGATGCAGTTTGTGGGAGGATTTGACAGATGTAGATGACCTTTGATAGGTCCTTCAGGCTTTTGGCATCCATGAAATTGTTACATTATGTCAAATGGAGTCATAAAATTTTCTTGAAATCAATGGCTGTGTATTCAAAATATACCCTTTGTTTTCCACTACCGAAATATCATCCGTTATTGCACAGGCTCCTCCCCCATTTTTTTTGTTCCTACCATTGCCCTCATTCTCTTCTCATATCATTTTCTAAAGATTAAATTAAATCTTGCTGAGAACTTAATCTCTCCTAATTCTAAGGTTCAGGATGTTATAACACTGTTTGTATTGGGATATGCCATTTATTATTTCTGTGGAGAGAAAAGAAATATTAATTAGCTTTATTCATTTCTCTTCTTCCCAAAAATCAGAAAATATCTCTTTGCTGGCACTCAGGTTCAGGTTGTTCTCAAATTCTTGATCTGAATACCATGCATTCAAGACTTAATTTGGAATCACGGGAGATTTGACTGGTCTGGTGAATGCGTGGAATTGATTCCTTTTCAGCAGGACTCCACTTTCTTTCTTAGTTTTCTCTCTCTCTTTTATTAGCTGGTTTCGGCACATATACATTCTGTGCAAATCTCCCTTTTTCCTTTCAACTTCATCATCATCAAGCAAGTAGATACTCTCTTCATCCTGTATATGCAGCTTCTGCAGACTTATCGACTGTTTTCTTTGTTGTGTCAGCGCTCCACAGTGTAGCAGGAAGTGATGCAGATCATCATCCCCTGCCCCACACAATGGGCACGCTGTCTCCTCTACCTCCCACTTTCTCCACATCCTCATCTTCATAGTGTTAAACCTCACTTCCAACCAGGTGACTGATGAGCTTTCATTTCACTTCCTTTATTTCATTCTTATATTGTTTGTAGAGTGTCACACTGCTCTTTCCTTCCAACTCCATTCATTTGTATCATACTGTTTGACTTTTGTATTAATAATTTTCTTATCCTTGACACTCTCTTCAGTAAATTTCATTTCCATCTCTCTACATGCTTCTCTTACTTGATATATTCATCTATCATTTTCTTCCACTAGTTTGTAATATATTTCAATAAGAAGCATGTTTGTTTCTCCTTTTATATCTTAGATAGTTTAATTTGGCTTTGATTATTCTGTTTTTCATCAGTGATGTTCCTATCTCACCTCTTAGAACACAGTTTGGTATGTAGTATTTTCTTCCAAACTCCATTTTCAATCATTTGTATTTTATTAATTTCTTTCACTGTTAGATTCATTACACGAATCCCATACCACACTGATGGTAGCACCCCGTTTTTCCAATTAATACACGATTTACAGCTTTCTCCACTACACCAAAGGGAGCATTCCATGTCAATTCAACCAAGATTTGGCCATTTTTTTTGCCACCGACTCTTGTAGACCTTAATGAGACAAATTCAATGGTGTGTCTCACCTCTGTAGGTCAAATGGTTTCTGAGATATGACCTCTCAAAGTTGGGTAAAAAAGGTCATTTTTGCAAAAAGTGAAAAAGTTCAGTCAAATATCTCAGATACTATTGCACCTACAGAGCTCATTCTGATACCATTCTAAAGCTAATAAGATTCCCTACAACGTATATTAATGCATATATTTCCTTACAAGGTCAAACAAAAAGGTTGACCTTGTAAAGGTCACTTGTCACTTGACCTAGAAATCTATTTTTTTTTGTAACTTTCCCTAAAAAATTTGTACATATGTATAGCAAAGTGTTCATAAAGAATTTTCTTTGAGAAATGTTTATTTTAGGAGCTACAGATTTTTATGTGAACACAACTTAGCCGAAAAAGTGATGATTTTGGTGTTTCACCTGTACTGTTAAATACACTATTGTAATCACCATCTACGGTACTTATACCAGTACCCTTGCTTTTTTTTATAAATATCTAATGTATGCTTTAATAAAATACTGCTCTATATGCATATTATATTAAAATAGTATTTAGGATGACACATTGAAATTGGATGATAAGCAATTTACTATGTATATGAACTAATATGCGATAAGACTATAATTCTGAAATGAGTCCTGAAGATTCAAATCATGGTTTGAATACACTGAAAATATATATCAGTATACTATATATATATATATATATATATATATATATATATATTTCAATATTACTCTATTTGCGGGCATTTGTCATAGTGGTAGCTTTCTTCATTTCCAATTTTGTCAATGTATAGGTTTGGCCCATAATGGTTGCTGGCTAACAATCCTTAACACATCACTAGCATCAATTTTTTTTTTTATTTTTTTATTTTTTTAGGGGCTATCTGGCGACTGCCCACTTAGGCATAAGTCGCCGTAAACACTCACTAGCATCAAGAAGTTCATCAGGTGGTGCAGGATACACAAACGAGTTGACAGGGCTGTGTGGGTGAAGGAAACAACTGAACTTCATTGCTCTTGTGCTTGACCTCCAGGACACATGCAAGATATCAGTGTTCATCATAGATAGCTAAACAGAACCCTTTTATAGATGCCAATGGAATTGTGCTGCTTTGAAGAATAGAAGTTCTTTCCAATCTTGTGATAGTTGAAGTCAAATATGCACTAACTTCCAAGACTTTCTCACTGACAGCCTTGAGGCAATGGATCTTGTGTGTTCCTAATAAAGAAAATATGTATACATTTGGTACGTAATTATATTCTAAGCTTTCAGTTTGCTAAGTTATTATTTAAGAGTTATTATTTAAGAAGTTTGCTAAGTTATTATTTAAGAAAGATTATTAAACAAGAACATCTTAAATCTTATCAATCCATAAATTATAAATCTAACTTTCTTTGTTCATCATTAGAGTGGCACTTCCCACTTAAACCTTTTCCCTTACAAGGGCAAGAAGAATTACTTATTAGTAGTAGTAGTTCACTAAATTACTAAGTGACTATGTGACTTTAATAACTAAATGGCTAGGTGACCAGGTTACCTGGAATGCTTCTTGCATTGTCAAAGCACTTCACCAACTTCTGTCGATGATCTTCATGTTCTTCTGATGTTGTGAAGGTGAAGGTAATTGAAGGAAGAGCTTTTACTGCAAAATTGAAGAGTGCCTTAGGGTCTAGAATAGGTTCAGAATTAACTCCTGTTCTCTAAAGGCTTGTTCTGGTGGCTAGCCTCTTCACAGTTCCACCGATGCCATCACAGGGTCCTTTACCATGGCTCATTGCAAATAAATGCCATTCTGCTTCAATATCAAAATCATTCTTGCGATAGCAAGGGTTAATGAAGTTCTTGTGATTCTTATATTAGGCATAACACCCGTCACTGAAGTAAAAAAATTTATCATTTTATGAGATGACTTTAAGAAATTTATTAGCCATGTTTGAAAAAGGTGAACTGTGATGACATCATGCTGATTACAGTCAGAAATTGCTACAAAACTTTGGTGTTGTAACTCATTGTTTTTACAGTAGTAAACAACAAATGGATGTAGTGATGCTTGGCAATTATTCCAATGAAATGACTGGGCTGCATCTTGCACAATAAAAGAATAATTCTCTGAAAAGTCCCCCAAAATTACAAATTCACCTTCACTTAGTTCTTGCTTCTTTCCTTGTAAAAAACTACTTTGAGCTTTGGCAATGAAATCATGTTGCAGGAGATCTGTTAATTGTTCATGGAAATATGGAATAAAATCTTCTGCTGTTAATTTTTATATTCTAAAGTTGATCTGTCTGTTGTAACCCACTGCCTAAACTCAATCTCATCAAGTCCCTTTCTGTCAAACACTTTATCTAATGAATCCAAAAATTCTTCCTTTGGGGGACATTGTTCACATTCACCAAAATAGCTCTTTTCTCAAGGCAGTTTGTGCTGGAGAAGGGCAAGGCAATGTCTATAATTTGAAATATGATTAGTATTTAGGGTATCATCAGAAGTGTTGGGTGTTTCTTGATGTTGAAACACAGATTCAACAGCTGCCATACTTAGTTTCACATTTTGATGTTTAGTACACAGACACACAGAATGTGTGCCACTGGCTCCTGGCAAAACACATTCTTTTGGTCTCAGCTCTGCAAACTTTGAGAATCCAATCTTTAGTTCTGGATACTGCCTTTGAAGTCTTCATATTTCATATATCTCTTTCAGATTGCTAAGTACAAGAAATTTTGCTTTCTTTCACAACAGCCATCAGCTCCTTTTACTGAGACATAGTCTTTTAAACCTGGCAGTTCTCTACTGATGTCTGGTGATTTATAGAAGTCTCTAACTAATGTCCCTGTCCAGCCATTTCCCCAACTTTGGATTTGGCGTAAATAGTAGCCTCCTCTCTTTTACCAAATGTTTTGCTTGCCAAACCATGTATTGTGAGAAATTAAAAGTGTTCATTATTTTTTGTCTGGTCCAGGTTTTTGGTAGGACAGAGAGGATGGTCAATTTTTCACTTCTTTTTGTCTCATTATCAAATTTATGTTTTAGCTGTTGAATAATTTGCTTCCGTTGTAGCAGGCTGAAAATCTAGACTCTAACCCCAATCGATCCAACCCGCTTCCTACACTAATTCGGACATGAGAAATCAAGGGAGAAATGAAAGGGATTGTATGTACAGTCCTTTACTTCCAAAAATATGGGGTAAATATTTACAAGAGATCTCATTACTTATGCATACAAAAATATAGATAGCCAATTTTCCTATATACACAATTAATATTATCTGATGAATACCAATCAAAATTTATACAAAAAAAGCAACATCCAATTAGACTATATATATATATATAAAAGGAAGCTACGCAAAGTCAAACAACCAAAATATATCTGCCAGGGCAATACCAACCAACCTATAACACAGTAAACAAAGAAGTCAATAACAAAAGGCCTAAAGCAAACAAGCTGACCAAAAAAAGAAGAAAGGCCTCATGTGTTACCCAGGTGGGTATTGGCGTCTCAACGGTTTAACAAAAAAACCTGGCGCCTCCAAGCTTGTACAATATTGCAATCTGGTCGCGTCTTGAGGCTATCAAAGAAAAACCTCCTGTCCAGCCAGGACTCACAATAACTTACTGCCACTCTTTATGAAAAGGAAAGATTAAATTTTACAAATCTCTATCTATCATAGAGTGGCTTCTTGTTTTAAATATATTTAGCTATGTCAAAACTACATTCAATCTTTTCAGAATATATCTCCTGGAAAGAGAGAAAAAAAACATTTTATTATACAACATGAAATCAAATACATATATAATAAAAAAAACAAAAAAAACATTCCTATCCATACACACATTCTTACGGAGGGAGGGAGAGGGTATTGGCAAAGGGGTTGGAGAATGGCCCTTCACATACACTCACATTCACTCCACCACACCGTATTAACGTCTGAGTCATTTCTGGATGAAATTTCTGTATTACCTACTCTTTCAAATTGCTTCTTACTTGAATGAATTTCTTCTTTGTGTACTGCTTGCTTTGTGATGCTTTAGCTTTTTGCAATGGGGACTCTGCTATTGTGACCAAAGATGTATTGAGTTTTTGAAGTTCAATATCACATTGCGATGGAGTGAGCTTTTGAGATCCAGTGTGTGAGATGAAGCCTTTAACAATAAATTGCAACAGGTAGGACATACTTTACGCTGTGGGTCACAGCAAGCACTAACGCCCTACATTCAATGAGCCTAGATCGATCCATGGTACCTAGAAAAAAATAAAATGGGCCACATTAGTGTGAAGAAATATGCATAATATAGTTTAGTTGCTCATGCACTAATCCTGTTACATAATATTACAAACTTTTATTCACCTTCTGCTTCCTGGCTAATTACATTTGCTATTAGTCCAGGATAAAAAATTAACAATTTTTCAGATTAACTTTAGATATAATTTGACTATAATAACTAGATTGAAAAGAAATGCCAGGAATTGGGAAAATAAAGTTACTCCTGTGTACAATAGTGACATCATTTCACCAGGCATAATTAATAATCACAAGGCAACACAGATATTTGATTAGCAGAATGTTAGGATTAAATGTATATAATTTGCAATATAACATTGTAAATATGACAAATATGAAATGAAACTGGGAATAGCTTAAGGTATAAAGGTAAGAAGAAAAAAACTGAATACAAAGAGACATCTTAACAAGCTAAGATGGTGATGCTCCTCACTAGGTCACACTCTCACATTGACTGAGAGAGTAGAGCTGTAGAGTAAAGTTTACTATCCTGGGCATCTCAATGACAAGCCAATTCATGTTTCAACTGGTATTATTAGAGCACAACAGTTACTGAACTTATATATATTTTGTCTTGTTCATTCAAATTTGTTTTATATATTATATGAATAATTCCTGTAAGAATATGGAGAATGTTATAAATTATATATTATTTTTTTCCTAATAATTACCAAACATAATTTTCTTAGTATTTAGATTAAAATTTTACTAAACATCAATGTGATAACAAAGTTGATATCATTCATGAAAATAAAACTTAAAATAGCTAGGCTTAGATGGGGGAGGGTGGTGTTTGTGGCCTATCCTGTTCATGGAGAATATTTTACATTTGAAAGTAAAAAAACAAAAAGATTTGTTACCCTTTCCTTATATTTTCTCATTACTTTGTCTGTAAAATTTAGCATTTTATATTTTTTCTTTCAGCTTCAAAATCATACTTTTAGTAAGGAGGTTATCCTTAAACGATGCAGAGTGTGCATCGTTATGGGTGACTTCAACGGACAAGTTGACTGGGAAACCAGGTAAAATAGTGACTGATCAAGCAGACTTAGTTTATAGATATTGAGTTATTTATAGTTATTATGATAATCAAGTTGGAGTATACTAGGTACTTATAATAGTAATATATTCATTATTTTTAAGCAGTTTTAGTTTTATAATTTTGATAATTTTCTAGTAGAAGCAAGAAATTTAAGAAGTATTTTTTTTATCTTTTCTTGGGTATGTGGGCTGATACCACCTCCTCCCAAAAGGGTTTTGAGAGTTATATTTTTTATATTCAGTAAGCTTAGATTGCTTATCATTTTTTGTCTTTTATACTATAAGCGGGACATTCTAATAGAAAATGTTTTACTGTCTCAGGTAAATTGCAGTGATCACAATTTGGTGAGTTTTTTAACTTAATTTTGTTTAGGTAGCAATTTAAGCCTACATGTCCTGATCTCAGTCTGACAAGTGCAGTTTTGAGTCTCCTATGTTTATCAAATGACCATGGCCAATGATTGAATTTGTTTTTTATTTCACCAAATTGAGTAGAAATTACAGATCTTTCCCAAATAGAGGAATATTCTTTTTGTATCTTTTCTCTTAATAAGTTTACAATTTTGCTTTTAAAGAATGGAGTGGTTTCAATGTTATTAAAATTGTGGGAGGCTTTAGCTAATAGGTCTGCTTTTTCATTTCCCACTATCCCTATGTGAGAGGGTATCCATTGGAAATATATTTTATGATTGTTGCTCTGAAGGAAATACCACAATGATATTATTTCATTAACTAGGTTTGAGTATGTTTGGCTTGTTCTGTGGTCTTCTAATATATAGAGGCTAGATTGTGAATCAGTAAGTATAACAGCAGATGTGGCAGAGTAGTTTTTGCAATGACTAAGTGCCTTTTTAATGGCAAATAGTTCAGTGAAAATTACGGTATGATCTCCATCCAATTTCCAAGAGTAACACTGGCCAGAGTCTTGAATAAAGATAGCAGGTGAACATGAGTATTTATCGTTTAGGAGTACTTTCGATCCATCGGTAAATATTTTTGGGATTCTGGTAAAATTGTTGTTGATGTAATCTTCTATTAGTGTTTTGCTAATATTTGATATTGATTTCGGGTAAGTTATTGGTAAATTTGATTGTATCAGTAATTTCATGTTTTCCCAAGGTGGTATATTACTGATATAGGATTCCCTATATATGAAGTGGTCTATGCCAAGTTTATTACATAGATTGATAGCTCTATAGTAATAAGGCGGTTTGTTTCGGGTAGTCCACATAACTTCTGTGACAGCTTTTTGGGGAATATTGGAGTTTTCTTTCAAAATATGGTTATTTGGTGATGAGAGTATTTTTAAAAAGTACTTCATGCTAACAAAATCTCTCTGATACTGAAGTGGTAGCATACAAGTTACACCATAAAGAGAGGCAATGGGAGAAGACCTCATTGCTCCAATGCTAATTCTAATTCCTGCATTAACAATAACATCTAGTTTCTTTTTTACAGATTGACAGGCAGAATCATAAACTTCACATCCATATTGTATCTTGCTGATAATATATGCCTTGAGAAATATAAGTAATGAGTTTCGGTTAGCTCCGTATGATAATTTACTGAAAGATTTCAGTATATTCAGGCATTTTTGGCAATTTAATAATACAAGGTAATTTATATGACATTTCCAGGTCAAGTAAGGTGCATCAAAAAAGAGACCTAGAAATTTATTTTCTTTAACATCTTTTATTCTTCGGTTATTTTTTATATAAATGGTGTTCTAAGTATTCTTTGATTTGTAAAATACATTAGTTTAGTTTTATTAATGTTAATTATAGTTCCCTATGTGTCACAGAAATATTTTATTTTATTAACGGCTCTTTGAAGATTTTCTTCAGCTTCCTGTAGTGTGTTCCCACTGGTGTATATTGCCTGATCATCTGCAAAACAGGATATATTGCAGTTTATTAATTGAGGCATGTCATTGTTGAAAATAGTGTATAGAATAGGGGACAGTATTGAACCTTGTGGTATTCCTCTATCAAATTTAAAGCTGTCTGATAAGAATTCTCCAATGGAGATTTTAAATGATTGATTTTTAAGATAACTGACTATAATAGTTAATAGTCTTCCTGTTACACCAGATTTTGCGAGTTTGTACGTTAGGACCAGATGTGGGACCAAATCAAATACTTTCTTGATATCGAGGAATAGCGCTATAACATGCTTTTTTTTGTTTTACATTTATCCTAATAAAATTTTCTAATTTCACTAGTTGATCAATTGAACTGTGTTTCTTACGGAAACCACATTGGAAGGATTTTATTATGTTATTTTTTTCAAGAAACCAATAAAGTCTATTGTATATCATTTTCTCAAAGCATTTTCCAAAAATAGAGAGTAAGGAAATTAGTCTATATGATCCTGGATTTGCAGGATCTTGATCAGGTTTTTTTATGGGTATCAATAATGTTTCTTTCCATGTGGATGGGAATTTACCTAGTGACCAGCAGCTATTAAATATTTTTAAGATTTTATTTTTATTTTCTGGTGGAAGATTTGTTAGGAATGCTTTATGTATTAAGTCAGATCCCATGGCTTTTCCTCCTTTTTCTGAGATGCTGATTAAGCTATCAATGTATTCTTCCCAAGTGAATTCCTTGTTAAAATCTTCTGATAAGTCTTTTGTAGCATGACTGATCACTTTATTTTGTTGTTCATTTAAAATAACTGGATCTCCATCTTTAAGGATATCTTCAAAATTCTGTCCAAAAATATTTGCCTTTTCTTTTTCACCTAGCACTGGATTACCATTTTGAATAAGAGGAAATGTTTCTTCTCTATAAGTGCCTCTCAACTTTTTAAAAAAGAACCAGATATCTTGAATTGGGGTTCTAAAGTTTATATTAGATATAAATTTTTGTAAAGATATTTTTTTGCTCTTCTAATTGTCCTTTGTGCTATAGCTTTTTGTCTATTAAAGGCTATGGTGTTCTGTGGAGTGAAGTTTCTTTCATTAGTACGTTTAGCCTTCCGCCTCAGAGCCACCTGTTTGCTGCATTCTTCTGTCCACCATGGTTTGTTATATTTAGTGCTTTTAGGTTTAATACTAAGTTTGAAAGTTAATTTGCTGGCTTCTATTATATTTTCTATTATTTCATCTAATTCTTCAAGTGGATTTTGAGATATGTCAGCTTGAATTGGATTAAAATTAGTTATCAATTCTGACCATTTGTTATTTTTTATCTTCCAATCTGGTCTTTTTCGTATGTTAGATACAGTTATTAGTTCAGATAAATGGATAAGGATTGGGATATGATCTGAGCCGAGATCTCTACCCAAGTTTATTTCAGTTTTATCCGAAAGAATTGCTGATACTAAAGTAAGGTCAATAGTTGAGTAAGTTATTTCTTAGGTCATATCTTGTTTTAAGACCTAGAGGAGTTGCTATAGTTAGATCCGATTGGGCAATATAATTATTGAAAGCGGTTGCTTGTTGCAGAGGTTCACGCTTGAGATGATTATCCCATTCGGGGCATCTTTGATTTAGATCACCACAAATAATTAATTTATTACCTAGTTGAGATGTATAGAATTCTAGTTCTTGCTCAATAGAATTATTTGCATGGGGATTATATAAATTGAGTATATCTACAGCATTATTATTTTTTAGATAAATTCTGATAGCCTGAGCTTCAAGGGCTTTGTTAATATAGTCATTTAGATTTATTATTTTATAGTTAATGTCTTTGCAAATTAAGATCATTATACCTCCACCCCTTCTATCTCTGTCTCTTCTAAAAATTGCATAGTTAATAAAATTAACATTTGATTTGATGCCCAATCGTGTTTCGCATATACAACACAAGTGGGGTTTGTTAGCATATAAGTAAACTTTGAATTCCAATAGATGAGAAAATAAGCTCTGGCAATTCCATTGCAAAATTTTTATCTTGTTTGTTTTATTATCCATTTTACTTGGCTTTTTTATTTATAGGTTCAGGGGCACTACAAACAGGTCTTTTATTTGATTTGATTAGGTTTGGATTATTAGTTTTGCCGTTTCTTTTATTTTTTTCAGGTTCAGAATTTGGTAATACTTCAGATTTGAGGCGCACGGTAGATGGCGCTGTTAGTCAGCTACAATTTTGGGCTACAGCATATCTCTTATGATGTCAGACGGTAGCATCAGATGTGACAATCACTGCATTATATTTTTTTGTTCTTTTGTGGATTTGTAACTTTTAGTCTATTATTTACTAAATATCTGCGCTCTGCTCGTTTATAGTTTTTTTCTAAGTTAGGTAAGGTTTCTTGATGTCTTTTATTGTTTTCTGTTTTGTTTTCGTATTTTTTGTTTACTACGAACGATAACAGCTTCTTACTGGCAACATCGTAGCTTATAAATAGGACCCATTTTGCAAATGTTTTTCTTTCGTTATTGTGTTTTCGTGCTCTCCATGTGCTTCTTTGATATTCAAATTCGGCTTTACTTTGTATGATCGCGAAAAACTTTTAGATTATCTAGAGGCGCATAAACTAATCAAGAAACCTATAAAAGTAAAAATTGTTTGTTATTAGGTTGTTTTTCTGCCAGTAAAAAGCTGTTGGGGAGAAAAAAAAACCCAGTAAATTCAAGGGGACTGCTTGTGGGGGAGATATCACTGCAGGAGGACCACCCTGCGATGATCCTGAGTTTCAATTAATTGAGGGGGTCTGGGGTGTGCAGCCCCCTCAGTATATACTCATATACAAAAAAATATTAGGCCGATATTGTTCACATCTGACGCTACCATCTGATGTCATAAGAGATATGCTGTAGCCCAAAATTGTAGCCGACTAACAGCGCCATCTACCGTACACCCCGAATCTGAAGTGTTACCCAGAATTTAGGGGGGTTTATTTTTACCTTTGAGATTAACTGCATCATTTGTTTCAACAATGGGAGGTTTTTGTCTACTTTTATCTGGGGCTACATTTTTATGAGATATAGTGATGTTTAGTTTATTTTCTTTAGGTTTTGGAATACTTGTGTCTTGCCTGACAGTTTTGCCCTGATTATCAGCTTCAGTGAGCATTTCCTGATTTTTATTCCCTTTTTCACCTAATATTAGTTGAGTTTCATTATTAAGCGTTGTATCAGCAGATTGAGAGTGTATAGCTTCTTGTTGCATTTGTTTTGCTTCAACTAATGCTTCTTCGAATTCCTTCTGTCCCAAGTCTTTTAAGCAAAGCAATTAAGAGAAAATTGTAAATATGTGTATCATTTGCATTATTTTGATGATTACTAATTTTGAGGGGGTCAGTAGAGGATGTATTTGAATTAGTAAGAAAATTTGGATTGCTTGTCTTATCATAAACAATGGGGTTATTAATCAAGGTTTGGTGGTGAATTAATTTGCCATTTACTGTATTATTATTGATGGTTCTATCTTGTAGGTTAGTTTTTAAGATATGCACATAGCTAGCTTGGTTAACTTCTTGGGGGTTTTGAAAAATTGCGGCATTTTCCTTGGAAGTAGAGGATAGATAAGAGTTTATATTATAAGGTTTATTATTGTTTTCTTTAAAATGTGTTTTAGCACTTTCATAACTAATATTTAACTTTTTTGCTACGATTTCAACTTTCTTAGCTTCCTGGTATACTTTGCATCCTTTGAAGGTTGATACATGGTTTAAGTTGCAATTTGCGAATTTTAAAGTGACTCTTGGGCAGTCTTTAGCTAAGTGGTCATTGCTACATATTAGACATTTTGCTCTTGATCAACAGGAATTAAATGTATGTCCATATTTTTGACATCTGAAGCATTGTATCGGTAGTGGAGTATAATCGTTCACATGGAAATTTGTATACAGTATTTTAATTATAGTTGGCTTATTTTCAACTGAGAAGTCAATTTTAATAAATTGTATTGGAGTCTTATCTTTTTTTTATTCTTTTATTGATACGAGACATTGATAGTATAGGGTAGCCTTTAGATAAAGAACATAAGAACATAAGAACATAAGAAAAGAAGGAGACTGCAAAAGACCATTCATGGCCTAAACTTGGTAGCTCCTGTTCCAGTCAACACACAAAAGATTTCTTACCAGAGAAAAGTCATCAACATTGTCACCCTTTACAGGAGTTTGTCAGATCTAATCTACAATATACATAAAATGCATACAGAGGATTATGTCCATTCATGCAACCGCAAAATATAATCTCCCCACTCCTTAGAAAAATATATACATATGTACATAAAAAAAAGTCAGTCCCATCTAGCAGCTTCATCCATATATTTATCTAATCTATTCTTAAAACTACCCAGAGAGGAGGCTTCTATCACATGTCTAGTGAGCCTATTCCATTCATCTACCACACGATTTGTAAACCAATTCCTCCCAATCTCCTTCTTAAACCTATACTTATCAAGCTTAAACCCATTGCTACGTGTCCTGTCATGTTCACTAAGTATAAGAACCTTACCCAGATCCCCTTTATTATATCCTTTTACCCATTTGAAGACTTCAATCAATTCCCCTCTGACTCTTCTCCTTTCCAATGTATGTAGATTTAGTTTTCTGAGCCTTTCACCATAAGGTAAGTTCCTTAGCCCACCAATCATCTTTGTCATCCTTCTCTGCACAGACTCAATATCCTTCCTATAATATGGTGACCAAAATTGTACTGCATAGTCTAGATGAGGCCTAACTAGCGCCAGATACAGTTTTAGAATGACATCAGCACTCTTATTGCTTACACTCCTCCTAATGAATCCCAATATCCTATTAGCTTTATTCTTAGCATTTAGGCATTGCTTTCTAGGATGAAGGTCTGAACTTACCAAAATACCCAAGTCCCTCTCACAATCGGTCCTCCCTAAAATTCTCCCATTTAATTTATAACTATTCAATGGATTATTTCTACCTATACTAAGTACACTACATTTGTCTATGTTAAACTTCATTTGCCATTTCTCGGCCCAATTGGACAGAATGGTCAATTCCTCCTGCATTACAACACTATCAGAATCAGCCCCTAATGGCCCTACCTAGCTTAGTATCATCAGCAAATTTACTCAGGTCACTACTTATACCTATGTCAAGATCATTAATATAAATTAAGAATAGCAAGGGACCCAAAACAGATCCTTGCGGAACTCCACTGATAACACACCCCCACTCAGATTTAACTCCATCTATACTAACTCTTTGCTGTCTGTCACCAAGCCATGACTGAATCCACCTAAATATACTGCCATCGATCCCGTGTGCTTTAACTTTGCTCAGAAGCCGTAAGTGTGGCACTCGATCAAAAGCCTTACTAAAGTCCAAGTATAAAATATAAGAACATAAGAACATAAGAAAAGAAGGAGACTGCAAAAGACCATTCATGGCCTACACTTGGCAGCTCCTGTTCCATTCAACACACAAAAGATTTCTTACCAGAGAAAAGTCATCAACATTGTCACCCTTAACAGGAGTTCGTCAGATCTAATCTACAATATACATAAAATGCATCCAGAGGATTATGTCCATTCATGCAACCGCAAAATATAATCTTCCCACTCCTTAGAAAAATATATACATATGTACATAAAAAAAGTCAGTCCCATCTAGCAGCTTCATCCATATATTTATCTAATCTATTATTAAAACTACCCAGAGAGGAGGCTTCTATCACATGCCTAGTGAGCCTATTCCATTCATCTACCACACGATTTGTAAACCAATTCCTCCCAAATATCATAGTTTTCATCATTATCTGCTGCTTCATACACCTTACTATAAAAAGACAGCAAATTAGTCAGACAGGATTTACCCTTACTAAAGCCATGCTGTGATTCTTTTATCAATTTATGCTTATCCAAGTGATCTCTAATATTCCTTGCTATAATAGATTCCATCATTTTCCCTACCACTGATGTCAAACTTACTGGTCTGTAATTAGACATATTTGTTTTATCCCCTTTCTTAAATATAGGTATCACATTGGCTTTCTTCCATGCCACTCTCCAAATGATTTTCTAAAGATGCATGCTAGGGGCTCACTTAACACAGCCTTACATTCTTTCAAAATTCTAGGAAAGAGCTCATCAGGACCGGGTGCTTTACTACTTTTGATTTTATCAATTTCCTTTGTCACTATCTCCTTTGTGATCAAGATATCCTTTAATTTCTCTTCATCATTACCCCGAAAGATCATTGACACCTCAGGTATATTTAGAGTATCCTCCTGTGTAAATACTGAGAGAAAAAAAGTCATTTAGCATTCCAGCCATTGAGTCCCTATCACTCACTAATTCTCCATTGGAATCTATAAGTGGGCCTATTTTATCTCTAACCTTAGTTTTGTATAATTAATAAAACTTTTAGGATCTTCCTTTGCCCTATTTGCCACTTTAATTTCATAATTTCTCCTTGCTACTCTAACTAACTTTTTAACATGTCTTGCTAGTTCATTATATCTCTGCCTTAAGTGATCCTCTCCATTTTTTATTTTCCTATAAATGCCCTTTTTAATGCCAATATAATGCTTAATTTTATCTGTCATCCATTTTGGGTCATTATTTTTAGTCCTAATCTCCTTATATGGAATGTTAATCATCTGACCTGTAATTAATTGCTCAATTATTCTTTCATACTCCTCTTCAATTGTAATCTCTTCCTCCTGGTGATTATTGTCTCCACTAACTGATATCATTGAATCTATTCCTGATTTGATTTCATTGCCTCCAGGTAAGTCCTTAGCCCATTATAATTTGCTCTTCTAAAGTCAGGAATTTTAACATTGTTCATGCTACTATCAATCCCATTCCATTTCATCCTGAATCTAATTTCACAATGGTCACTATTACCCAAATTTCCTCCAATCTCAGTATCCTTAATAACTTCTTCCCTATTTGTCAGAACTAAATCCAGCATATTATTACCTCTAGTGGGTTCGTTAATAATCTGCCTCAGAAAATTATCTTGGACAACATTCAAAAATTCCTCAGCCTCCTGATCACCAACAAGAGCTTCCCAGATATATATTCATTCTTTATTTCCACTACATTCTCATTTAGAGCAATTGGGCCAATAATCCCATAGGATTTTGGAAGATCTGATAGTAATTTTGAAGTTACTTTCCACTCACCTAGTAAGATACCTGCACTATCTAAGAATATATTTTTAATCTTAGTACTGGTACTAATAATCTAATTTTTTGTGCGATCAGAAGTTGCGTCATGATGTTGGATATCAATAAGTAAATTACTGTTTTTAAGGGCAATGCTAAATTGAAGGGGCTTGTCATTAAATTTATCATCTTTTACAGGTACTATTGAGTATTTGAATGGAAGATTTATATTATCAGAGGAAGACCCATCGGGGTCATCCTCCATTTCAAAAGACCTACCGGAAATCGGTAGGCCTGTATAAGCTCCCAATTATAAATAAGTGCAGCAAACCTTAATTACTAGAAATATTTAGTTAATGAAATATTAGTTGGGCGATGCTAATCAGATACGTGAACACGATCTGACGAAAACTTCCTTTTCTATGTATCGTTGTTAACCGTCATTTATTGGAAAGGACAGGCCTTCATTCAGATTTCCTGTCCTTGTCCTTTATTTTGAAACTCGTTTCCCTCATAAAACATTAATGGTATAATTTATTTATATGGCTATAAATCTAGACTGTTTTTTATAGAATTAGATATTTTGTAAATTATTTTGCTTTTTTATCGTGTGTGTGTGGGTGGGTGGGTGTGTGTATGTATATATATATATATATATATATATATATATATATATATATATATATATATATATATATATATATATATATATATATATATATATATATATATATATATATATATATATATATATATATATATATATATATATATACATACATATATATATATATATATAAATATATATAAATATATATATATATATATATATATATATATATATATATATATATATATATATATATATATATATAAATTAACCATTAACCACAGAAATACTCCGAATATTATAATACACAATGATTATTTTAATTAGCTTGCCCCTCTAAAATTGGATAAATTTGCTACGCACTTCAATATACAAGATTTAGGCTTACTGGAGTTTAAATACCTCATGAATGTTATTGCCTCCATGACGCGTGCCGACCGGCCAGATGGAGGTGGTCGAGATCACGAGGTGCTTTTGGCGAGGGTAGCAGATGGGGGTCCACACAGTATTCATGGGGGGTTCTTTTCCTTCTTCTTTTCTTAATTCCTTAAGGACGAGGAATACCCCTGGTGTTTAAGATGCACCAGGATATGAGGAGTCTCTCTGACGAGAGTAAGTTGAACTCGAACAAGTTAACTTAACGTTCGGTTTGATAACCAGGGACTAGCTCGAGGATGAGCTACTTCTTAGCCCCTTAAGGTAGGTAGCCATGCCTCTCTTGCAGGGTACTTCTTGGTCTGGCGAGCCAAGTAATCTACCTCTCCAGTCTCGGTAGCCCGATCTTAATCCGGGGATTTCGTCACCTGGAGACTGACGTATTCTACCTATCCAGTCTCGGTAGCCCGGGGTCTTAATCCGGGGACTTCGTCACCTGGAGACTGACGTATTCTACCTATCCAGTCTCGGTAGCCCGGGGTCTTAATCCGGGGACTTCGTCACCTGGAGACTGACGTATTGTACCTATCCAGTCTTGGTAGCCCGATCTTAATCCGGGGACTTCGTCACCTGGAGACTGACATATTCTACCTCGATTTTCCTCAGTGTTTCTTATTTACACCTCGTCACCCAACTAGGGGGGGGGGTAAGAGGGGGGGCTTAAGGACGGGCCCAGGAGGGTTCTTATGCCAAACGGTTTTTCTCACCAAGTCTTACATCGGCTCCTCGTTAGCCTTCGAACTTGGGAGAAACGCGTCTCCAATGTCTTACTTGAGGTGAAATTGAATCTCACGCTCGTAAGGGAGATCTTGAATTTCAACCTTTAGGCCTTTCATAGCGACAAGTGGCGTGGCGCTGTGGTTATGCGCTTGGCCCGAGTTGCCTGGCCGGATGCTCTTACAGTTAACATCTCGGGTCTGCACTGAGAGAGAACGGGTGGATGACGAATATCCTACAATATATATATATATATATATATATATATATATATATATATATATATATATATATATATATATATATATATATATATATATATATACCAGCCAATGGCTTCGCCATTTGCGCTTCGTTACTAAGATTAAAATTTTAAATCTACAAAAAAACAGCCATGGTTAAATTTTTATAGATTTTCTGAAGTTCGCCAATTATAATAATTTTAAAAAGGAACTCTAAACTAAATTTTCCCCATTTCAAAATATCACGTTGCTAAAATATAATGTTATAGTATACAAGATATATAAAAATAAATTTTCTGAACTTCACCATTTGTAATTCTTTGGGTTTTAAAAAATTCACAAAATTTCTATACCTATATTTATTTTTTAACTCCACCATTTTGTTTTTTGATATTATAAAAGAATTATTAGAAATAACTTTTAGAAAAAAACACAAGTCATTACCAAACTAAGTTGGACTACTCATTCAAATACTCAAAAAATCCCCTTCTTAAATTATAGAGTTAGTGATGATTATATATATATATATATATTATAGAGTTAGTGATGATATATATATATATATATATATATATATATATATATATATATATATATATATATATATATATATATATATATATATATATATATATATATATATATATATATATATATATATATATATATATATATATATATATATATATATATATATATATATATATATATATATATATATATGTATATATATATATATATATATATATATATATATATATATATATATATAAATATATATATATATATATATATATATATATATTGTTAGTCCTAACGCCTAAACGTGAAGAACCAACGTATTTCGTTAGTTAATAAAAAGGGGTGGCTGAAGGCCAGGGAAAAGGTTAACTCATAAATAATAGTGAGGTTCTGAAAAGATACAAGTGGTCTTTTCTTAGCAGATTCTCTAAGCAAGGTCAGCTCAGAGAACCCTATCTAGTTCAAGGTTCAAAGTTTATAAAATGAAATGAAATGGGGAGGCGTTGACAAGAGGACAGGCTCCGTTCTCCCAGGAATAGAAAAATGTGCAGTTACTTTGAGTAGACTGGAATTTTGAACCTTACCGTCGAGAACCACGTGACTGTACTTTGAAGTGGTAGAAACGGGATGTGTTGGGAAAGTTTGAAGAAGAGATGTTCTTCCTTCAAGTTCAAGGCGACTTGTGACCATTCAATTTCGATCGCGGGACAGAACCTGTGGTAGCGGAAGGAAAAGTTCATTCCCCCGCGTCCTAGGGAGTTTGATGGCGATCATACCACCAAAATGGACAAGTGCGGAAACTATGCTAGCAGACGTAGGAGAGCAGCGATGCCCGCCTGTTCCATTTTTCTTACAATATATATATATATATATATATATATATATATATATATATATATATATATATATATATATATATATATATATATATATATATATATATATATATATATATATACATATATATATATATATATATATATATATATATATATATATATATATATATATATATATATATATATATATATATATATATACACATATATATATATTTAAATATATATATATATATATATATATATATATATATATATATATATATATATATATATATATTATATATATATATATATATATCGTATATGAATGGCAGCATGAATTACCCAAAGAAAGCTGAACTAAACGTTATAGTTCGCTGTTCGTTTGATTATATTATAAGTATTGTAGATTGTATCCTACTTGAAATAATAGTGTCAGTACTAAACATGATTTTTTGACCTGTTTTTCTTAAGTCATTTGTGTGCATGATAACAAATCCCTTTTGTATTGGGAGGATATATGTATGTGTAAAGTCTGTGATTGGGCTTGATTTTTATGGGTCCTTTAGAGTTTATCTACCTAATTCACTCGTTATCAGTGGCGTGCAGTCAATAGAAGTCAAGGATGCAATGTTCCCCAATTTAAGAAGAAAAGAAACAGAAATTACACCTCAACAATTAATATGACAGCAAAATCAATTTTATTTTCTCATTTATGCTTGTATATATTTGTATAGGCATACGGTACTGTTCACTTTCAATCTAATGGGCGTTAGACCCCGATGATCCCGACTGCAATTGAATAAATGCATCCTTTCGTTGAGATTTATACGCTTCTTTTTTTTCTCTTAATTTCAATAATAGTTCTGCTTTTTAGTGCTTTGAAATGAAAAGTTTAAAAGATGTTTTGTTTTTCTTAGCAATAATATACAGTCAGTAGAGTTTTATGATTTTTATCTAGATATTTCAATGCCGTGTTACAATTAAGAAAAAAATAACCTATTTGTATACCATAAAGGAAGGAAGCAAGCTTAGCCTTGCAGTCATCAGCTTTCATATGGCAACCCTGCCGAGTTGCTAGAATCTATGAAAAAGTAACAAAATATCTAATACACATTGGCGTAACTAGTATTATGCTTGGATGCTTAAACAATTTTTTAAATTATATTTAAATACTGGTTCTAGGAAAGAAATGAGTTAAATAGCAGAAACTCTAGTATGGTTAAGCTCTTATATCTTAAGCATTTTGTTAATATTTCCGAGATTCTGGAGGGCCTACCAGTCACCGTTCGTATCTTTGAGATCAGTGTTGCGTATTGTGTATTCATTTTTTAAGTAATAAGCCCCTTTTAAACAAAATTGATGCAAATGAAGTTGGGAGAAAATGCGATTGCATTATTGAAAAAAGATTAAAAAGGAAGTTCAGTGCTATGACTTATAATGAAAGAGAAACTATTATTAAAACAGGTAGGCCTATGCCAACACTAGATGTCATCCAAAACAGTGTGGCACTTGCAAATACAATGTTTTCTAATATGATTAAACATCTTGTTAGCTGGTTGTGCATACTTACAGAAGCTATTTTTTCAATATTTAAATAAAGTTTTCAAAAATTACATTAAAAAAATAACATTTAAATAAGGTGAGTAGCTTACAATTTTATAGCTATTTTTAATGAACAACATATTTATTTCAATTAACATATGTATTTTTGAAAACTTTAATTGCTTCCCATCTTCAAAAGTCACCGCACGACACTGCTGTATATATGTATTAATTTGTGTGGAGTGGTTGGTTAAGGGTTGTGGCTTGTTGGTGACTGCTTCCTTGTGATCTTTTCTCGCTTCATCAATTTCTTATGTACTCGTAAGTAGGCCCTACCTAGGCTCGGTGCTAATTTTTATTATCTGTGTGCAAATTTTAATTTTTTTTTTTTGGGGGGGGGCGATTAATTACATGAGTAAAGAAACAAAGTGTATTATTTGCCAAAGTATTTTTAAAATTGGATACATCCAGGGGGTTTTAACAATAACACAACATAAAAATTCAGATGGTCATAAAAATAAAATTCTAGTTTCATCTTCCAGTTCTTTAATTGATAAATTTATCGTAAAAGCAAGTTCTAAAGAAGAATATATGTTAGTTGCTTAGTAAATAGCTCAAATATAGCATGCAGTTAAACACAATCATTCCTACAACTCACTTGATTGTAGTTTGAAAATAAATTAAAACTTTACCGGGATTCAAAATTAGCAGAAAAAATATCCTGTGGTCGAACCAAATCTGAGGCAATCGTTACAAATGTGATCGAAAAAAGGGGATTAGAAGTAGTTTTGAACGATTTGAAACATCATGATCCGCCTGTATATTTTTGTCTTCAAATTGAAGTATCAAATCACAAAAAAAACATGAAAATGTTACCATTATGTATTCAATATTTTAATATGGAGTTTATAACAGTGAATTATATATCTAAATTTTTGTGAGAATGCTTATGAAAGTGTAGATGGAATGTTCAAATGTTTGAGAAACACTATTAACAATTTGCAACTTGATTGGAAGAGTTTCTTGTTTTAGTGCAGCAAACGCAAATTGCAATTTTGGAATAAAGCATTCTCTATATACTAATATCCTCACACTGAATGAGGGTGTTATTAAAACTAATTACATTGCACACATTTTACATAATGCTGTAAAATTTGCTTTGGGAAACTTGAATATAGACAGAAAATATTGTACTAAAGATTTATGGCCATTTTTCGACGTCAGTAAAGAGACACGAAACTCAAAGAATTTCATTTATTTGTAGAGACAAAATTTAGTGAAAATTTCGACATATACCTACTAGGTGACTATTTCTGCATCCATGCATTGAAAGAATTTTACTTTTTTGGAAAGCCTCAAGTTCTTATTTCTTAAGCAGACCAACTGGTTGCTCTAAACAATTACTCAAACTTCTTTCATTTTAATGATGATTCGACGGAAATTGCCCACGTTAGTGAAATATATTTGTCGTTCTCGCAACATGCAATGGAGATATTTTAACTATCTGTTGTAGGACTTGAGAAAAGTGAAACTTCAGCAGCATATGTTTTCAATATTTTGGCTAATTTAAGAAGTAAGTTAAAATCTCGATATGCTGATGAATTTTTGATTATCATGTTCACCATCTTATGAAAAACTTAAATACTCCTGAAGCTCGAAAGATTATTGAAGGCTTTAAGTTATTTCTTAGTTCAGCAATTACATATTTGGAAAAAAACAAAGACTTTGATGAAAATTCAACATTTGGAAAATGATCAAATCTAATATTTTTAGACAATTCATTGCCAAAATACCAGGAATTTGTTGAAGAGTTGAAGCTAAAATCAAAGCTGAATTTGAATATGGATGACCTCTTTGATGAAGTGACATTAATTATAAAAAAAATGACTCTATTCTAAGCTCTGAACTCTTTAAAAGATGTAAAACATCAAGCAGCAAATGGAACTTGGATTTTAAAATAAGTGGTGATTTTAAGTGTGAATATTTTCAAAATAGTTTCATTTGTGCTTTCAATTCCTAGAACATCCGCATACTGTGAAAGGATTTTTAGTGTAATGTCATCTAAATAGCAAAATGAAAGAAACAGATGCTCCGTAGAACTAATGAACTAGAACTGATAAAAAATGAACTTTTGATAGATTTTAACCTGTATGATAATTGTCTCGACTTTGCTGAAAAAACAAAATATGACTTTCAATTGCTCAAGTCCGCAAAAAGCCAGAGCAATTATAATTTAAAAAAATAAAAATCTTTTACTAAGTTAAGGAAGAAGTATTTTTTTTAGTTTTGTTTTATTATATGGGTATAGAAATAGAATTAAAAATAATGTATATACATTTTTTTATTAGTCCTATATTGAAACTTGACAGAGTTGCCAACCCTAAATCTGTCACTCTTTAAAAGGTCTTGACTGAATTTAGGAAGTACACAGCTGTTAGTTTATCGTAAATTTCATAAAAAATAATCCAAAGCTCACCACGAGTAGGTGGCTGTGTGTCGAGCTTTACCCATGCTCTTCCCAACCACCCTTCTTGGGGATAATTCATCTTGTTTGCATCATATATTTCTTTTAAACTTTGAATTGAGATCTACTCTCAAAGTACGACATCTTGATCTTATGTATCCATTACTTGACTCATATCCACTTTAATTATCCTTTCCACTGCTTGAGTAAAGCAGGGGAATTTCTCAAACTTTATTCTGTTCTTGTTGGAAATATGATATTTGTAAAGGGTAGGCCCTCGTATTCCCATGCCTTCCCTTTCTCATCATAGTTTACGGTGTTTGTCGCAGGTCGACCCGCTTCGAGGCTACCATTTTTTAATGAACTTCTGTAGCTTACCAGCCTAATTTGCGTAGGGGAAGCGACTCATTCGCCTCCCCCCCTTGGGCTCCACTTCCCTTTTCCTCCTTCGGACTGAAGGATATAAATGGCGCCGTGATTCCTTTTAAGATATTCTGTTGTGAGGATTCTGCCTTGATTGCTCTGTTGAATCGTTTTCCGTCACTTACCTTGACGTTGTTCATTTGTGGAGACCCGTACTAGATTCCTTCGTGCAGCGAGGATTTCCTGCCATTGATTCCTGCCAGTGTTGTCGCTGCATATCTGTCGGCTGCATCGAATTGTGCTCTTCTAGTTACATTTGCAAGTGTTCTCCTTTGGGAAGTCGTTCACACTGGGCACGTGAAAGCTCTCTCACAGTCACTTCGCCATCTCCTATTTGGGGGATTCTGTCATCTCAAATTCCTTCTCTTGGATCGGTGGGCCTTCGAATCATCGTTCCCCGTGGTCTCGACGCCTTTCGCCACGATATCGCTGTTTGTGGGTTTCTCCTCGCCGAAGACCATCATCGCATTTACCCCTGTGGACTTGGGGTCGAATTCACTCATCGTCGCCGAGACTCTTTCGCCTGGTTTTCCGACGTTGGTTAGTGCTTCACTGCTCTGGTATCAGGTATTTTGGAATATTTCTTTATTCTTACGTCCCTTTTAAATTAATTAAGTTTTATTCATGTAACTTTGGGCCTTCGGGTAAGGGACGTAAGGCAGGGAGGTTATTCTGGAAACACCTGTCACGGCACGTGTCGTTTCGGCTTTAAACAAATATATTCATAGAACCCAATTTTGTATGCGCGAATATCTATTTGGTTAGAACGACTTGTGGTCGTTAGATGGTGATAAGCTTTTGTGACTTTTCTTATTATTTGATGTACCCCTGTATATTTGTTAGCAATCAATTTATTTAATTTTAATTTTGATGTAAATAATACTGTAAATACTTTTATGTGTGTTTATTCGTTGAAATGTAGAGGCGAAGTAACCGGTTAGCTGTAGTTCCCTATCGTGAATGCGCCATCTTTCCTGGATTGCGATGTGCCAGATCCGGAGCACAATACCCTTTTGTGATTGCTTATTGGATTTCCAGTAATTATTTTTGGTTTGTGCTAAGATCCTTACAATCCAGAACTGTTCTTCAGCATCAATCTTATCAAATGCTACAATGGGTTATTTCTCTGCGTTTGAGAGCTGCCTGCCAATGTGACCAGTGAAACCATAAGGGCCATTCAATTTTCCTTCAAGTCTCGTGTGCGTGGAGCTGCCTTATAGTTCCACCTTTTACTCGAGTGTTGACTACCGTGCCATCACAACCAATTGCAAAAAGGTCTTTCAGATCAATATTCTCCTGAGCATACTCAAACAAACCTTTACTTATTCCGTCAGCTGATCCACATTTTACAGTGTAATGGGCCATTTATTTTGACCCAGGTTCCTGCACTAAAGCTATATGTTCTTCGAATATCTTCTATAATATATTGTTCCCTTTCTTTTGGAGGTTCAGGTCATATCCTCCATGCCATCAAAATATATGCTAGTAATGGGTGTCTGCTCTTCATCTTTGACCACTGATGTCTTATTTTGTCTCGTTCTTCTAACTTTGTTTCTGTCTATTACTTCAGATGTATCCTGGGTTGACATAGCTCATATATCTTGTAACACAGAACTAGCAATAAGTGCTGAGGCTATGTGAGGGACTTCAGCCCTATCTTTCTTTTGAATAATTCTCTTGTAGCCTATTGGCTCTGCGTATGATTGATCTTATCTTCACTTGTATCGACTGATATTGTCTCATTTCAGGATGATGTATCATACTCATCAATGTTGCACTCTTCTTCATTTAAAGAACTTGAAGAGCATAGCAAGAATTGTTTTCTTTGCTTTCTCAATATTGTGGAAGTCTTTTTCTTGGACAAAGGCAAATCCACTCTACCAATTACTATTTTTCTTTCATTCCTCTGATCTAACATGAAATTATGTTCTTCAATTGGAACTCTTGACGGCAGCTTACACTTGCAGGCTACCATGTCAAGAAGTTTTCCCGTGCTTCACACCTGAAGGCCTCAACCTTTGTTTCGTAAGCATTGGGGTTTTTTCTTCCTTCCATGGGTCTAAGGATGTTGCGATATTTCTCATGGTAAGTTTTTAACATTGCATCAATTCGTTGATTTGAAACCACTGGGATTGATACACTTTTCCAGATCCTTTTAAGCTTTTCTACAACATTGTCTCCAATTTCCGATACTGATGGATCCTTATTTGTGTTTTGTTTCAATGAAAATCTCACAAACACATAGTATTTCATAATACTTTCATATGTTGGCAGCTGTCGTGACATGGATCTTGCCCAGACGCAAGAATGGGGCACATGACTGAATCTCTGGTTGATTTTTATTATTTGTCTTCCTTGTATTTTCAATTCTTAAAGAAAATATAACATGCGTCTTATATCTTTAAAATTCTTAAATATACGAAATGCTTTAAATAATATAAATAATATTTATGGCAATGAGAGAGAACACAAGTGACGGACTGATCCTAGACGGCTAGACTGAGTTGTAACCTGGTGTCGGCTAATCTATTGTAACCATGGTGTTAGCCTGAGGAGCTTATTCATAAAAAAAACATTTTATTTAGCAGTAACTCATACATTATTATTGTTTTAAATTGATTTCAAGTGATTAAACATTTTTGTGAATTATAATTATAAAAGAGAGCATTATTCACATATTTGATGGGTCTGCGGCACCTCAAGATATTAACGAATGTTGCTGAATCTTTTGTAAGATATTAATACTGTAATCCCTCATATTATTCACACTATTAAAATAAATAATTCTGAAAACAAGTTTTTCGATCCACCCTACCCTACATGCCTGTGGACCCAACAAAATAGAACTGGACCAGTATTCTGGACCAGCCAGTTGCAGATTTCTGTGACTAAGGGATGGGAATCATTAAAAGAGCGAATTGCTTGTAAAATATTCATCCGTGTATATCGCACTGTGTTGTATATTTGAGGTCACATGCTCTAGAAAAGGCTCTTAAGAAAACAAGGGTTCAGGACGACTTGTCCAGGCTTCACATGCTGGTACAAACTGTGGGAGGTGGAGCACGCCAACTAGGGGTCAGCCACGACGGAAAGGTACCCAGGTTGAAGAGATGATCTCTTATCCCGAGGTTCAGGGGCAGGGTAAAGACGGCAACCTATCGAATGTCGCCGTTGACTCGGCAGCATACAGGCATCTGTAAACCTCTGATACAGTAGCCTGCTGCACACGACAGGGGCATCGCATACACATCTGGGATTGATGATAGGGCAAGAGGAGCATCCCACTCTCTCTGTTTTCGGAATAAGTGAAGAAGGCTCCACTGGAGAGACGAACTCTGAGGTTGCGAATGGGGTACAGGATTTGAAGGGCTGAGGGGGAAGCTGAGGAGTAAATTTGGTACCCATAGTCCAATTTGGATTGGATGAGGGCAGTGTAAAGTGACCACAGTGTTTGACGATCACTGTCCCACGAGGTGTGGAAAAGGACTTTCAAAATATCTTAGAACCCGCGGGAAGCCCGTTCGAAGTCGGCGTAGGTGTCGTAACAAGGATAGCTTGTATAGCGTACGAGAAGTGCCGGCTAGCGGCTTAAAAGCTTCGTTTGAATGAGTCTTTTTTGAGACTCAGGATGGCCGAGTGGATTCGCCGTTGGCTGCCAGTGACCCAGCGACGCGGGAAGCTGTTCGCAACTCGCCTACACTATTGTTTTTTTCTTTGCCCCCTTTTCCTACTCCCCTCTCTCTACAATGGTGCCCAGACCCAAGAGGGGGAGCGTTAGCCCTTGGATAACATTTCCAAACGGGCTCTCCTCATTTCTTCAAAATACGTTCCGCTTCTAGGAGGTGGGTTGTATAGCGTACGGGAAGTGCAGGCGAGAGGCTTAAAAGCTTCGTTTGAATGAGTCTTTTTTGAGACTCAGGATGGCCGAGTGGATTCGCCGCTAGCTAACAGTGGTCCAGCGACACGGGAAGCTGTTTGTAACTCGCCTACGCTATTATTTTTTCTTTGTCCCCTTTCCTACTCTCCTTTATCTACACTTGGGATCAAGAGTTAAGCCCAGAACCTGAAACTAAGAGACAAACTCTATCTCTACACCTTATAGGGAGATAGGTGGCTGAACAAGAGCCCCTCTACCCCGGTGGAAGTACATTGCCTTGGTTTGCTCGTGGGAAAGCAGAATCCCCTAAGTTGTATACGTTTCTAAACCGCATCAACTAATAACTGGAGACGACAGGCCACTCAGGAAAGGCGAGGCGAGGAACAGTATAGTGCTAAGTCATCGACGAACAGGGTTGCCGATATATCCTCTGGGAGAGAGAAAATGATATCATTGATCGCGATTACAAAACATTAAACACTGCTCTGAGGAACTCCCTCTTCTTAGAGTTGCAGATCAGAGGAAGTTTCTCCAACACGCACCATGAAGGATTGAAATGCTTAAAAACTTTGAATAAAAGAGGGTAAAAGACCTCTTATACCCCAAACGTATAGTTGCTTTAAGACGCCGTATCTCCATGTTGTATCGTACGCTTTCTCAATGTCTAAAAATATGGACAAGACTCGGTGCTTTAACGAGAAGGCTTTCTGTACTGATCCCTCGAAACGTACTTGTAGGTCAAAGGTACTATGACCCTTGCGAAAACCGCATTGAAATGGAGACAGCAAGTAATTGGTTTCTAGGAACCAGTTCAGGCGCTCCAACACCATCTTCCCCAGCAGCTTACTCAAACAGATGGTGAGAGCTATATGGCGATAGTGGTCTGCGTCCAACCTGTCCCGGCCTGGTTTGACATTGGGAAGGAAAATCCCAATGCGCCATGATGATGGGTAAAAACCCTTCACCCATATAACGTTGTACAAATCAAGTAAGAAAAGGAGAGTCTGTGGATGGAGGTGCCGAATATTTATAAAAATGGATCTCGTCAAGGCCAGGAGAAGTAGATTTACAAAGAACAATACACTACGCAACTCGTGGATTGTGAATAGGGCATTATACAGAAGGTTAAGTTTTAATGTAAAATTGAGAGAATAAGACTCTTTAGAGAGTGTATTATGTAATATGAAGGCTCTTGGCACTAAAGTAGCAGGATTCAATAGGTCTAGCAAGAAACTCCACAAAATGGACGCGCGGTGGTCTCATTAAATCCTAACAGGTGGGAAATACAAAAAAGGCGAACGCAGGAAAAGGGATAAAAGATCAAGTTACCTAAGTCAACAAGAGGAAATGAGTAAAAAAAAACATTCTCGTCTCGCGATAAAATTATCAGAAGACGGTTGTCTACGGAACACCTGAGTAAACACTAACTCCAACCAAAGGAAATTATAAAACAGTTCTGTAAAATTGGGTCATAGAATACCTAGATTAGCTGGAGGGTGTAAGCAAATTGTGATAAAGCCGTTCAAAACTCCACCCTTAGGAGGTGGAAGTAATGAGTCCCGATGACAGATTTGTCTCGGAATCGAATCTAGGCCACGTGCCCCTGGAAATAAAACTGTATATATATAGGCGAGCAATGAGAGGAACAAGAGTTAAGAATTAAGCATTATAATTGTCATTAAGTATTGTCATAACCTTACTAGCATTTACGGAACCCCCTTTAAATTCACAAAGTCTTGTCGATCCAGAATTTAATACTTCACGTTGAGTATATATAGACTGCTAGTCGCCCGCAAAGTATTTTCGTGACGTGCTGTTTACCCCGTTATAGGCCAATATTCGAATAAAATATATATTTGGCAATGTCCTTCTTTACCTAGTTTACCCTAAACCTTCGGTAAACCCGGCCAAAATAAGAACATTGGGAATAATTCATCTTTGGAGTCAGATAGATACTTCACCTTCACCATATACTGGTCACCCCTATAAACTGGTGCCGCAAAAAAACTTTCATCCCTATAAATCTTCCTTTGATTTATAGACTAGAAACCCTCACTGTAACGACTGACATTGCTGACGGCGCGGAAATGGTCGGCTAAAGCGTTGCTGACCACCAGGCTGTCCTTCACTAAGGATCCCTGGCCGCCATAACAGCACCTGCCCTTGTTAATCCTCTTCTAGATCTTTGCGGTAGGAGTCATAGAGGAAATGGATGAAACGTAGCGGAGCCTGACGAAGGGTTCTTTCGCGAAGCACCCGAGCTCGGTATCGGTCAACCTTGTTACACGAGGTTGGGTTGCACCGGAATCGGGCATGAGCTAACTTGTAGTCTTTGACGGCTGTCGCACACTCCGAGGTCCACTAGGGCATGATTGAGCGACCCGTTACCCTCCGTGGAATAGTTTATGTATATGGCTGCATTGTAGATAATCGATGTGAAGTATGCCAATGCTGCGTCCACACCATTGAAGGTCTCCAAGAAGGCACTTTTAAAAGAAGCCTCTTAGAAACCTTCCCAATCGGCATGACCTAAGTCCCACTTGAGAGGCATGGTTGTATGAGGGCTAGGAAGAAAGGCCGACAAGACAATGGGCAGTGATCACTCCCATGGAGGTCGTCGTGAATTGACCAGTGCAGATCGGTGAGGCAATCCGTGGAACAGAGAGACAAGGCAACACAACTATAAGAATACGTCTGGACACGATAAGAGTCAAAATCTCCAGTGTTTAAAACGCAAAGAAAGTCAGATAATAACAGACTCTAAAACACTGCCTTTGGCATTCAGAGTGATGTCGCCCCAATGTGGTTGAGGGGCATTAAAATCTCCGACTAATACAAATGGGGAGGGCAACTGATCTAAGTTCTAAAAATTTGGGTCTTGACAATGGTAAAGAAGGAGGGAGGTAAACAGAGCAAACAGTAAAAAGCCCTGTAAGAAAAACTCACGCCAACAGCATGGAGGGTAGTGTGCAGGGGAATCAGAGATAAATGGTTGGATAAGGATACTATAACTGACACTCTTACATGAGACCAGCCCCCGACAGGAGAAATAGAGTTGAAAATACGAAAACCAGGTACCGAGGGAAAGGGCCATGTACCCAGTTTGTTCTCCTGAAGACAACAGCATGGGTGGAGAGTTGTCGAAAGAACTTTGAGTTCTTCCCAGTTGGGAAGAACGCCTTAACAATTCCATTGTAAAATGGAGGATGTTGCGTGGAACAGTTAGATACCACAGTAAATATCTTTTTCTCCTTTTTGGCTGATGTTATGTTTGAAGTGCGTCCCAAAGAGCTTGGGAGACAAAGAGCAGACTTTGAATAGCCTGCTATAGCAAGGGAGGAGATCATGGAAGAAGCAGTGATAGGAGGTATGTCCAATGGTTTCGAGGAACCGGCGGAGGCCATTGCCTGTAATTCGGGCTCACACCCAGGCGGAAACAGAAGGTCAAGAAGAGATTTTCGGACGGTAGATCCGGATTCATGGGCCGAGGGGACTTTTGATATCTGAGTGGTTGATCCAGCAACCACGACTGATGATGTTGGAGTATTATCTGCTTCCATCGGATCATGAGTAGGAGGATGAGTAGAAGGAGCAGGCAATCTGGGCTAAGTACGAGGAACTGGGTGTATTTTGCTACCGTTTCGACCAGGAGTGGGCCTAAGTCCTGTGAAGAGCGGGACTGACTCGAGGGTAGAAAATATTCAGCAACAGGAGAAGAGTCCATTAAAGATTCTCGAGACTCGGATGAGTCAGCTCCAGAGGTTGCCCGCTTATTGGTGGTCGATGACCCAGGTGAAGAGTCCCTCCTCTTACCACGAGGTTTTGGGTCCCGAGGCCGGGTGGAAGAACCTTCACTGGTCGATATAGAAGATTCTTTTGGATAACGTTTGATGTCTTCAAGTGTCTCACCTTGCCCGTCGGTCTCGGCTAGAGCTGCTGGATAGAGGGGATCAATATTAGGTATGTTGGTGTAAGAGCGATGCTTCGACGGTATATCGTGAATATTTCTGTCACTAACGGTAGATGGGCGATGAGATGCTTCAGGCGTGTCGGAACTCGAACGTGATGGTCGGTTTCGTCCAATGTCAGGCAAAACGTCTGAGAAGAGACAGCCAAGAGGTGAGCTTTGTGCTCGAGCACGTTGGCGAGCGTCTCTCACGTCTAGACACAGATAGTCGCGCAAAGTGAGGACCTCCTTTTCATATTAGAAAATTGGGCATATTTTTGATGTAGCACTGTGGGCACCACCGTAATTGGAAAAGTAGGGTGTTTTAGTGCATTCAAGGTCATGGTAATCAGAACTACAATTTATGCAGGAATGGGAGTGCCAACGGGCACTACCAACATGTCCAAATTGATTACAATTGAGGGAACGTCTGGGTAGTTTAACGTAGGGACTTACCGGGACAGGAAGGTAGCCAGCTTTGATAAACTACGGCAGTTCCTGACGTTCGAAATTAAAATCAGTGTGTTAATTGTGACTCTGGTAGACTCTACAGTTTTAGTCACCCTGTGTACATTTGTGACACTATAGTGTATGGTTATCAATGTGATTTATCTTCGGTTAATAAATCAGCCTAGATAGCGTTTCTAAACCATAACCATAAATTTTGTTTGATCGAAGATGTCTGCCGTTAACTTTAGGCCTAAAGGCGACAGCAAAATAAATTTTGGAATAATGTCTTAAGCGTTAAGAAAGACAATTACACAAATATAAATATATTCATAAAATCAACGAATGTACAATGAGATAAGTAGGTTAAGTAAATATGGTGAAACAATATAGAGTGAATAATAGAGTAAATAATAATATAGTAAATAATATAGAGTTTCTTTGATGTAGTAAATAATATAGAGTATTTATGTTAATATAGAGTATCTTTGTAGTGAATAATATATAATATAATGTATCTATGAAGTAGCTATATAGTATCTATAATGGATTGAATTGGAGATGAAAATATAATTAGGACTTACTCTCGTATGGTCGTTTGCAAAGAATGTGAGAGTGGAATTAACTCAGTATGATTTGTTTGAAGGTAAATGAATAATTGTAGAAGGAATGGTTACCGACCTTTATACGAAGAAAGCAGCGAGTCGAGTGGGCAGGAGGGCGAGCTCTTTTGATCGAGCTGGGAATGTGTGTTTGTTTGTTTGGGTATGAAATTTAAGAGATGTTGTTTGGAACAGTATACGTTAATTGAATTTACAAGTAAAATAAATGAATTAATTAATTATTAAGTTTAACATAAAATGATTTAATTTACAAAAGTTGAAGTAAATTAACTGGAAGATTAAATTGACAAAGTTAAAGTAAAATAAATGAATGATTAAATTTACAAAGTTAAAGGATTGCATGAATTATTTAAATGACAAAAGAATTGAATTTTATACATAATAAATAATGATATATATATTTAAGTTCCCAGGAGGTTTTTATTATAGGAATGCCCAGAGGCATTGCTCTAACACGTTAGGTACTAAGCTTGCTCTGGAGACGGGTGAGGTCGTAGTCCCTTAATTTGTTTAAACGGACGACACCTTGCGCAAAATTCAGCCATGGATCGGGGCAAAACGGTTACTGGAACTTCCGCTATCAAAGACAGATTTAGCACAAGATTGTGTTGAGAGTGAGATGACATCTCGAGTACGATATTACCACTACCTCTTGACCACACCCGGCGAGGTTAACCACAGCGGGACTCAAAAGATGCATTAAGGCCAAACACAGCCACTTTTGAAAGTGGGGTGTCAGATGACGAATTCACGACCAGAAAGTGGGAATAATCTAAATCTGGGTCCACATCGTGGGTATAGAGATCCAACGAGCGAGGGAAGGCTGAAAGGAGAGCTGAAGAACGTTTGGCTCGAGAACCTTTACGAGAAGCGGAGGTTTTAGGTTATGGCTAGCCATTGCAAATACAAATAACTTCACATTCTCCCTCGGGTTTCCCCACCACGGATGCCTACAAGAGCCCGGCGCTGCTGCAGCTCTAGATTCGGTTACTCCTGGTATGTCCTCTTGGAGAATAGATACGGATCCACTCCACTATCTTCATAGACCAAAGGGGCGGCCCGAGTTCTCCTACGCGCAGAGAAAAGCGGCCAATGAGGGGTTTCTTCTTGGGCATCGGTAAACGAAGGCTCTAGAGATGCCCAGCCTCCTCTGACCTTCATGAAAGAACAATTCAAAATCAATCCGAAAAAACGAGCAACGGTCAGGTAACCGTCAGGACCATTAGATAGGAGAAATAAGAGGGGAAAATAAAGGGCAGTGAGAGAAAGTAATAGAGGGAGCGTATGCTAAAAGTCTGGTTGGCAGCTTCGGGAGACCCCTAAGGGACTCAGGGCTAACCCTCCCTCGCCACGAGAAGGCCAGAGCCTCTATGGGACAAACCACTGAAGAAAGAAAAGGTCACAGGGAGGGAGGGTTGAACCTAACCTTAGCTCGACGAAATTGACCGACAGTGAAGTCGCTCGGGCGCACTTATAGCGCATGTAGGCATAATGCTTCTGTTTTAGGGGCTTCGGACTCTCGGCTGCCCATTACGGAAGCGGTCGGGGTGCAAAACGAGCAGACGTTCTAGGAATAGTAGTTAGGCCCATGTTGATGCGGTTGCCTGAGAAGAACTCATCTACCTCATCTACCGACATAAACTGCTGAAGTGAGACAGAGAAATCAGTCATTTCCTGAAATGCGGACCACCACCCGGCACCACTCACCACCGGGGCGGGCTCTCAGGCGGCAGCGGCCGGCCTAGAAAATGATAATTGAATGCGAAAGTGGTCACTACCATGGAGGTCATTGCCTACACACCGCCCCAAATCAGGCTGTGCATCCAGAGAGCACAAAGATAGATCGAGGCAGGAAAAAGAAGTGGTTCTCTGGCAGTGATGCGTAAACTCATCAACATTTAGGACACTTATCTCCAGCTCTTCGATCAGGTCGGCAAGGACCTTACCCATGGGGTTGATCGAGGACTGTCCCTAGACGTGGTGTCTGCTGTCCAAATACCCAAACAAGAGAAAGGGCCTCAGCACTCGTGCCACGACACGGCGGAAGTCTCCTGCTTCGAAGTCGGCTGACGGTGGAATGTAGGCAGAAATAAGAGTATACTTCCTAGCCAGTTGCATCTGCGCAGCTGGTGCCTAAAGGAGGTATTTAAATCAAAGGGAAGAACGGAGATATCATGCGGGGTGCAAATCCGACTCGAATTTATATGACGGACAGTAGTGTGGCGGCTGAATGTTCCCCAGTGCAATTCGAGAAGTGGGGATTTGTTCGGAAGGAAGATTTTAAAAATAGAAAAAAAAATTATAGCGCTCATCTGGCGACTTTAATAAGGAGAGTGGGACGCGGAGTCACAGCTGAGGCAAGAATCAATCGCTCCGCAGGTAGAGTTAAGGTACTCAAACCTATTGAATTTAAAGGAACGGGTTGAGGTGACACGTCTGGGCGGAGAAAGAACCTACAGCTCCAAGCGTTATTTATTTCCCAGAAAATGTGGAGGGATAAGACGAAGGATCTGAACAGGCAGTTTTTTATTACCAATCTTTTGTTGCAAGCGGTGGACATTAGTGACTTTCTGGGGAAGGTCCTCTACAGGGATGTCACGAAGGACCTTGAAAAAATGCTACCTTGCCAACAACAGAGACAGTGGTGTTAGGTCTCCGAGACCGCACATCCCATTAATTCTCGGAAGTTTGTGCATTAAGCCGAACGGGACTTTAAGAGTAAAGTACCAGACCGAAAGAAAGCTGGAAATTAAACCTCTATCGATGTTTTTGTGTGGAGCGCCTAAAAAAGATACTCTAGGTTTGAGGGTAGTGAGGTCGGTTTGAGAACCAGAAAACGGTTTGGAGGAGAGTGGTGCAGAGACAGGTCGAAATTAGTCGTTTTTTTATGGGTTTTTATTTTAGAGTCCATCAGACGACTGCCTACTTTAGCATAATTCGCGGTACTCACTATAGCAATGCCCTCTGGGCATTCCTATAATAAAATCCTCATTGGAAATTTAAAATATATATCATCAATTATTATGTCAAATTCCTATCATGTAATTCTTTAACTTTTTGTCTATTAAATCGTTCAATTATTTTACTTAACTTTTGTAAATTAAATCATATTTTATGTACAACTTAATAATTAATTGATTCATTTATTTTACTTGTCAATTCATTTAACATACTACTGTTTCAAACATCATCTCTTAAAATTTCATCCACAAACACACGCTTTCAGCTCAACCATATGGAACACTATTCTTTACCATTCGACTCTCGCGATTCTCCACTTAAAGGTCGGTAATCATTCCTTCTACAATTAGTCATTTACCTCCAAACAAATCATACTTAGTTTAATTCCACATTCTCTCTCAATTCTTTGCAAACAACCATACGAGATTAGGTCCTAATTATATTTACTTCTCATATTGCAGCCTCAATTCATAGTCCATCATAGTCACCATATTATTTCATATTTATTTCTCGTACTTCATATCTCTTCATATCTTGTTACTATAAATCATATTTTACCATATCTTACATTGTATACCTAATCCAACTTATCTCATTGTACATTCGTTGATTCTATGTATATATTTATATTTGTTTAATTGTTTTTCTTAAAACCTAGTTCATTATTTCAAAATTTATTTCGCTTTCGTCTTAGGCCTAAAAACTAGCTGACGAACTTAATCAAACAAATTTATGGTAATGGTTTTCGAAACGCTATTTAGGCTTATTTATTAACCGAAAATAAATCCCATTAATAACTATATACTAAACTCACGACAGCCTAGTATTACGCTGCATTAAAATAAAAATATATAAAACAAACCAAAAAAAAAAACAGTAAAAAAAGGAAAAGGCTAACAAAACGGAAGCACGCCCCGGCGTCGAGTTGAGGCCCGCCTCACCCTGACACAGGAACGTGCGATCGACAACAAAAACAAAACAGTTAAATGAAGTGGAGGTGGCCAGCCTCCTCCAAAAAGTCATAGAGTCCACAAGTAAGTGTGAACGAAGCCTTCCCGAGTACAAGAGACAAAAGGTAGCGACCCCGCTCATCCCGGTACCGGGAGAGGTAGAGTGGCACATTAAACAAGAATGTGCCAAAAAGACTGGGAAACATCGTAGTGATCACAATAAGGCGCATGAAAGCGCACCATCAAATGGCGGTGCGTCCCGCGAGTGTGTCCAATTCGGAAACGACAGAAAGCAACATGAAGCCATCGTGGAATTGTGGAGTAGGTCGATAGGAACAGTCACGGCACACAACTTTAGGTTCCCATCGACCGTCTCCCATCTTCTTTGTCAAGCAGCCCGAAAAGCTGCCCGTATTCCTGCCAAGTATTCGATGTGAGGTACAGCGAAACGCTGGTTTGGTCGCCTAATCCTCGCGGAATCTTTGGTGCCTTCATCGGCGTGCTCATTCCCTGCAATTCATACATGTCCAGGAACCCAGTAGAAGATAATCTCGACATCCACCCGGCTCGGCAAAACCAGGGTGTCAAGGATTACGCGAACCAGGGGATGCAGAGATTCCAATGCGGCGAGAGCACGCAGGGCGCTTTGTGAGTCGCTATCAATCACAATCCGGTCTCCAAACCACGCACGTCGCGTAATCTCCCGTACCGAGCAGTGTATTGGCACCAGCTCGGCCGTGAAGACAGACGCAGCGCCTGGCAGAGCCACGCTGACTTCAAACAGAGGGGGCACGGCGTGGAAGCCGACACCCTCTTCGGACTTGGAGCCATCCGTATACACTGGCACGGTTCCAGCGTGACACGAGGTGTGCTCCAAAAAGGCCAAACACAATACCAGCGGCGCTGTAGAAGCTTTGAGAGCAGAGGCATAGCAACAAATGGTCAAAGGTATTACTCTCCAGGGTGGCATCCTGGGCAGAACCAGGGGCGCCACCGGTCCATGAGCTCTAACGAGTTCTCGAATGATTTCCCTGGCCCTAAACCCAAAGGGCTAAGGGTATGACTGGTGGCTCTTGGCGCCATAGGCACCCTCGATATCAGCTCTAAAGCTAGTGAGATCTGTTGGCGACTGAGGGAGGCGTCGGGCTCATGCGTACAGGCGATTAATGAACTGTGCACGCAGCAGAGCAAGTGGCATCTTCCCGGCATCGACACGTAGGCTCTCAATTGGGGAAGTGCGAAAGGCACCGGTCGCTAGGCGAAGGCCACTGTGATGGATCAAGTTCATCTCCCGAATTAAACGCTCGGCTGCGGATGCATAAAACTCGAATCCATAGACGAGTTTCGAACGAACAAAGGATCGATAAAAAAGTAAGGCAGTGGCCCTATCAGCGCCCAAAGCGCTGAACTTCACGGAACGAAGAATATCCATGGCGCAGGTACAAGAGACCAGAAGGCTGCGAATATGAGCCTCCAAGATGAGGCGTCGGTCAAATACAAGACCAAGGAAACGGTGCGAGTCCACCACTTCCAGGCGCACCACATTTAGAAACTAGTCTAGGTCAGGGTGGAGCCGTGGATGGCGGCAGAAATGCACCACCTTATTCATGGCCAAGGAAAACCGAAACCTGTGCGCTGCGGCATAGCGAGAGACACGGTTCAATGCCTGTTGGAGTCGACACTCCAGAGTTGGCATCTGAGCCTTGCCAAAAGAGATCGAAAGGTTGTCCACGTAGAGCGTAGCGAGAACATCTTCCGGCAGCACCGAAGTGATGCCGTTGAATCTCAGGGTAAAGAGTGTGACACTGAGGACATTTTCCTGCGAAATACCTTATTCCTGCTCCATTGGGCCGGAGAGAGATCTCACTACCCGTACACGAAATCGACGATCTTGTAAAAAATCAGATATAAAGATTGAGAGCGCCCCTCGCCCCCATCGCGTGGAGAGTCTCCAGAATACCGTATCGCCATTATGGTATCATAGGCCTTCTCCAGATCGAAAAACACCGTGGTATAGTGCAGTCTCCCAGGAAAGGCCTCGCAGACCGCATTTTTCAGTTGGAGCAGAGCATCTGACGTGGAGTGACCCTTGCGGAAGTCGCACTGTGCGGATGACAGATAGCCTCTGCTGTCTAGACAAAAGCCTAATCTAACATTTGCCAATTTCTCCATCAACATGCATACGGGAGAAGTTAGATAGATTGGGCGGAAACCGGCTGGGGTAGACTGACCTATCCCCTCGTTGGGAAAAAACGAGCACAGTAGCGATTAGTCAGGAATCTGGGATGATAGCCTCTACCCGGATCCTGTTGAACAAATCTAACAGAAAGGCCATGCCTCGCTCACCCAGATGTCGAAGCATGGTGTACGGGTCATCGTCCGGAGAAGGGGCGGTGTCCGCGAACGAAGCGAGAGCGGAACGCAACTCAATCAGAGTAAAGCTGTCGTTGAAGGGTTCTCCTCCTCTGGAGGTAAAGACCGGTCAGCGACCTTCTGCGACATCACGCCGGACATTGAATGCTGGTGGAGCAGCACCCAGCCTAGAGAATGCGAAGAAAGCGCTCGCAAATGATTCTGCCACGGACACGGGGTTCGAAATTGCGGTCGTATTATCCTGAAGAACGGGAGATTGGGCCTGCGATAACTTCCCCCGAATCCTTTTGACTCGCTTCCACACCTCTGCTAAAGGGGTCTTTCCGGTTAAGTGAAGACACGTATGCCCGACAAGCAGAACGGCGGGCCTGCTTTGAAATATACCGGAACCTCACCTAGTTCGACAAAATACACCGACAGTAAAATCCTTCGGGCGGCGCTTATAGCGCACGTAGGCATACGGCCTCTGTTTGTGGGCTGTCTCACACTCACCTGACCACCACGGGAGCGGTCAGCGTGCATAAAGGCCAGACGTGCTGGGAATTGTAGTTAGGCCCACGGCGATGAGGTTGTTGGAGAAGAACTCAACGGCCTCATCAACCGACCTAAATTCCTCGAATGAGATAGAGAAATCAGTGTTTTTCCTGAAATACAGACTACCACGACAGTGCCTAACACCACTTGGGCGGGCTCTTGTACAACAACGGTCCAGAAAATATTTAAAGGGGAAAGTGATCACTACCATGGAGGCCATTGACCACCCCAACCCCAAATCTGGCTGTGTTTCCGGAGAGCACAAAGATAGATAAAGACTGGAAAATGAAGTGGTTCTTGGGAAGTGATGCGTAAACTCATCTACATTTAGGACACCTATCTCCAGCTCGTCGAGTAGTTTTCCTAGAGGGGGTGTCTACTTTTTAGATCTCCGAGCAAGAGAAAGGGCCTCTGCAACCGTGCCATGATACGGTTGAAGTCCCCCGCGTCGAAGTCGGCTGACTGTGGAATGTACGCGGAAATAACAGTATACCTCCTATCCAGGTGCAGCTACACAGGTGCTGCCTGAAAGGAGGTATCTAAACGAAGATAAGAACGGAGACATCATGGCGGGTGTAAATTGCGCATCCTCCTGCCCAGGCTCCATTCTGTAGTCGTGGTGTCGTAAAACACTTGTACCTCGGGAGGGTGGGCAGGGGTTACGCGCACAGCATGATCTTGTTAAAAAAATCGCTAACTGTGAAACGGGAGGAGACGAGCCTCCGTAGCTCCTCCCGGCTGGACCGGAGCCCGCGGCAAATCCATTGGAGGAATATGCCGCCCAGGCCTAGCTCGGAAGAGACGCGGGGGCCCTCTTCTAAGAGAAGACCCCCACGTGAATGGCCGTACGCTTCCCGGAAGCAGAACTCCAGGCGCTGTTGTCTGCACATTGCGCTGAAGGCGCTGTTGCCTTCGACCACCTATTGGGGGAGGTTCGGCTCGCCATGCGAGTCTTTTCCTCCCCCCACCTCGAAACCTTAGGCCAGCGGTGCGGCTTCGTAGGCGGGGGTCCTTCTTATAGAGGATCCACAGTCTCAGAGCCACCACTGGGTGTGGGCGAATGAGCCGAAGCTCCTTTTGTGCTGTCCTCCTTTTGGGGGACAGCTTTAGGAACTCCGGAAGATGCCCTCACGACCAATTTCAGAAGTGTTGCCTACTGCAAGTCTAACGACTCCGTGGAGGCCCGCGGTCGTTTCGTCTTACAGGAAACGGTCACGCTGGGGGAAGGGAGGAGAACCCTGGTTTTAGCCGGGGTTGGCTGTGAACCTTTTGTGCCGCCAGCTTCACCAGGGAAGCGCCCGAGGTGGGTAGAACCCGCAGAAAGGTTCCGAATGGGCACGGAAACCACCGTGTTTGCAAGCCTAGATGGGCCAGGAGCAGAGGGCGTCTTTCTTAATATTGTGGCATAGGATGCCCTAGGCAGCGCCGAGACCAAATCCGTAGCCTCGTGAAATGAGAGGCGAACCTGAACGGCCAGGATTTCCTTCTCAAGGAAATACGCACCACATTGCTTCTAAGAAGCGGGGCGCAGCTCTCTGCAATTGACATACTTGACCACACACGATTTGGACTTATAGTGTGTGGCCTTGGAGCAACTTACACAGACTTCGGGTAACTCCGACTTTGCGCGTTTAGAGGAGCGATTAGTATGGTCCAAGCGGTGACAGTACTAACTCCTCCGCAGCAGTCGCACGAATGCTTTCACGCGGTAGCGATACCAACCGGCACGCACCGACTCGGGGAGCTTGTCAAGGTCAAACGTGACGAAGAGTGTTGGGGTGGGTCTCGACGCCCCTTTCTACTTTCTCATCTCACGTTCGATCTTGATCGCCAAATGGTCGGCCAGCTCTAAGGTGATGTCATCTATGGAGTAGTCCACGAATTCCCTCGCATAAACTACTCCTTTCACTTAGTTAATGGTAAAATGAATGAATAGTGCCGAAAATAAATACTGCACAGCCCAAACGGACAAGCCCACAGCCATAGTTCATGGTAGAGCGCAGCGACACACTCACAGGCGTGCCATCTTGTGTCCGAAGGGCACTAATCATGGCCGCCTTGGGAGGATTCGACGCATTCGCTAAAAGGCTCCCGTCTAAGAAACGGGTCACTTTCTACTCTTTACCAATCACACTAGCTAGAGCTCTCTCAGTGGAGCGAATAACAAGGACTAGTTTGAAGCCAGCGGGCTCGAAAACGCCAGGTAACCTCTGAATTATCTGCCCCAAAGTAATCAAGGCTCCGCTCTGCGCCGTTCTGGTCTTTGTCTGGGACTTCCCACGCGGATGAGCAACGGGGCTGGATCTTGGCTTGCTTACCGAAACGGCAGCAGATCTGTCCCTCCCCACAGATCCCGCGGAGTCTTTTTCTTGTTCTTTTTTTCGAGAGGACAGTGGGGGATGAACCCGCTTCTCTTCTCCGCGAGCAGGCACCCCTAGGCCAGATGTGCCAGCCTCAGCAAGATCCTTCTCTGAAATGGAGAAGGTCTTGCCTATCATATGAGCAACAGCTGGGGGAGGAGATCCCTTCTCTCCTTGTGAGGCCTCAGAGAGCCTAGCTGTCTGTGGCGCTTGCATAGGAGCGGACACGGGTGCTTGACCCCATCAGAGATCCTTCCGTCTGAGGGGGGGGGGGGCTCTGTGTGGCCCCCTATCCCCGAGACATCACAGATTCGAGGTACGTTTTTTTACCTAATGCCGGCGAACCAGCATCCGTAGAGTAAGAGAGGGGATCACGTACAGTGACCCCCTGTAGGGTCTTAGCGCACGAGTGGATGATGTTAGGGGTCAAGGATCGACGGGCCTTGCAATTCCTGACCTCCTGAGGGGGTTGGACCTATCTAACTTCGCTTCAATTTTCAGCCGCCTGCGTGCTTTTCTGGCAGTCCCTTGTGAAAGAAAAGGAGACTGCCGTTGGAAAGAGGGCGGCTCGCAAGGAAGCCTCCAGACAATGCGGTGAGAGGGAGTCGCTTACACTGAGCAAAGGAGAGGAGTAAGTCTCATCTCCGGTAGAAGAAATTTGGAAGGTCCCCTGAAAAAGCACAGGAGGTCGAGGGAAAGGTAAAGGAGTTTTTTTTTAATTCATCATTAGGCATGGTGACCCCTTTTTTTTAAGCGCGGGACGCAAACACTCATCATCCCTCGCAGGAGCCCGCTCTGCGAAGGGTGAACACGTAACCGGCAAAGCCAGCTGCCGCCATTTGAGGTCACTATCTCCACCTAGTGACCTGGCAACACAACGGCATGGCGGTTCCACCTTAGGCACGGCTTAAGGTCGATAGACTGTGAAAAGGAGAGAGAAAGCGGGTGTGGGGAAGGTGAGGGTGGGTGTTAAGTAGGTTGTTAAAACTCACTTCCCAAAACCGAAGTTCATAATAATAATAATAATAAGTCTTTTGTAATGCGCTCTTCAAGGCCTGAGGCCTTCCCAGAGCGCACGTTGTGCTGAGATGAGAATGGAAATTCAATAGAAATTCAAGAGGGGGAGAAGGCAATTCTGAAAAGATGCGTTTTCAGGAGACGCTTAAATGTGGTAAGAGAGGGAGAAGACCCGATTTCAGCAGGAAGAGCATTCCACAACTTAGGGGCGCAGATTGAGAAGGAGCAGTTCCCCATTGAGCAGAGGGATGAACGAGGAATATTCAAAAGAGGTGCATGTGATGACCGAAGAGCCCGAGAGACATGGCGTGGCGAGAGGGCGGAAGAGAGGTAAGACGGGGCCTTGTTGTTTAGGGCCTTAAATGTGAAGAGAAGTATCTTGAAGTGAGTACAGGATCTGGCAGGGAGCTAGTGCAGTTCATGCAGCAAGGGTTTCGAGGAAGAGAAGCGAGGGCGACGGAGGAGAAGCCGTGCGGCATAGTTCTGTACAAGTTGAAGAGGGCGGAGAGAGGAGGATGGCAGATTCACAAGCAGAGAGTTACAGTAGTCAAGGCGTGAGGTGATGAAGGCATGAACAGCAGTCTCAAGACTTTGGCGATCAAAGTGAGTGCGAATGCGAGAGAAGTTACGAAGAAAACATAGAGAGGATTTGCTGACATTGTGGATATGAGGCTTGAAGGAGAGATGCTCATCAAAAACAACATCCAGATTCCTAACGCACTCAGAGAAAATGATAGTATTACCGCCCAGAGTAAGCGAGGGAAAGAGAGATTTAGATTTTTTGACAAGAGCAGGGGTGCCGACGAGGAGAACCTCAGTTTTGGAGTGATTAAGCCTGAGGAAGTTGGTAGAGAGCCAGTCAGAAATGGAGGAGTAGGTAGCCAGAAGGTCAGTGATAGAGTAGGCAAGAGACGTGCGGGAATGAGGAAACGAAAATTTGAGTGTCATCAGCATATAGGTGGAATGATAATTTTTTTAAATTTTATAGAGCCCATCTGGCGACTGCCCACTTAAGCGTAAGTCGCCGAAAAACACGACAGCCTAGAACTAGGCAACTTTGAAAAAAAAAATGAAAATATAACGATATAAATTGGAAAACTTAACAATCAGTAAGCAATCTCCGGCAGCAGGGGGAGGTTCCCTTCACCCGGGTGCAGGAGAGTGCAACCTACAAAACAATAATAACAAACGAAAAACAAAAAGAACCTTAAATAAAAGGGAGAAGCCAGGCCTCCCCCCAAAAGTCAACAAGTCCACAAGTCATTGTGCACGAACTCGTCCCGAGCACAAAGACAGGCGGTAGAGACCCCGCCCATCCGGGTACCGAGACAGGTATCGTGCGCAAAGATCACCCAGACTGGGACATTCGACAAGAATATAGCGAACATCTGGGGGACGACGCAGTCGTCGCAATAGGGCGCTGGCGAGTGCTCCATCAGATAGCGATGCGTCACACGAGTATGTCCGATTCGGATACGACAGAAAGCGACCTGAAGCCGTCGCGGCATTGGGGGATAGGTCCATGGGAACAGTCGCGGCGCAATGGCACGCATCTTTAAGTTCGCTTCGACCGTCTCCCATCTTCTTTGCCAAGCAGTCCGAAGAGCTGCCCGTATTCCTGCCATGTAGTCGGTGTGAGGAAGCGAAACGCTGGTCCAGTCGCGGAGTCCTCGCGGACTCTTTGGCGCCCTCGTGGGCACGCTCATTCCCCACAATTCCTACATGTCAAGGAACGCAGCAGAACATAATCTCGACATCTGCCCGGCTCGCCAAAACCGTGGCGTCACGGATATTGCAAACCAGGGGATGAGGAGATTCCAATGCCCCGAGAGCACCCAGGGCGCTTTGTGAGTCGCTATAGATCACAATCTGGTCTCCGAACCGGGCACGTCGCGTAATCTCCCGTACCGAGTGGTGTATTGCCACCAGCTCGGCCGTGAAGACAGACGCAGCGCCTGGCAGAGCCCCACTGACTTCAAACAGAAGGGACACGGCGTGGAAGCCGACCCCCTCTTCGGACTTGGAGCCATCCGTATACACTGGCACGGTTCCAGCGTGACACGAGATGTGCTCCAAAAAGGTCGAACGCAATACTCCCGGCGCCGTACAAGCTTTGGGAGCAGAGGCGTGGCGACAAATAGCCAATTGTGGTACCCTCCAGGGTGGCGTCCTTGGCAGAACCAGGGGCGCCACCGACCCGAGAGCTATATCTACCTCTCGAAGGAGTTTCCTGGCCCTAAACCCAAAGGGCTTAGGGTATGACTGGCGTCTCTCGGTGGCATTGGCACCATCGAGATCAGCTGCGGATGCGGTGAGAGCTGTTGGCGACTGAGGGAGGCGCCATGCTCGTGCGTACAGGCGAGTGATGCACTGCACGCGGCGCAGAGCGAGTGGCATCTCTTCAGCAACGATCAACAGGCTGTCAATGAGGCAAGTGCGGAAGGCACCGGTCGCAAGGCAAAGGCCAGTGTGGTGGATCAAATCCACCTTCCGCAATAAACGCTCGGCTGCGAATGCATAAAAATCGGATCTGTAGTCGAGCTTCGAACGAACAAAGGATCGATAAAAAAGTAAGGCAGTAGCCCTATCAGCGCCCCAAGCGCTGAACGTCACGGAACGGAAAATGTCCATCGCGCGGGTACAAGAGACCCTAAGGCTGCGAATATGAGCATCCCAGGTGAGGCGTTGGTCGAATACAAGACCAAGGAAACAGTGCGACTCCACCACATCCAGGCCCACTTCCTTTAAGAAACAAATCTGGGTCGGGGTAAAGCCGTGGATAGCGGCAGAAGTGCACCACCTTAGTCTTGGCCAAAGAAAACCGAAACCTGTGCGCTTCGGCAAAGCGAGATACGCGGTTCAATGCCTGTTGGAGTCGATGCTCCAGAGTTGGCATCTAGACCACGCCCAAAGAGATCGAAAGGTCGTCCACGTAGAGCGTAGCGAGAACATCTTCCGGCAGCACCGAGGTGATGCCGTTGATGATCAGGGCAAAGAGTGTGACACTGAGGACACTTCCCTGCGGGACACCCTCTTCTTGCTCCTTTGGGCCGGAGAGGGCTCCCCATCTCCGTACGCGGAATCGACGATCTCGCAAAAATTCAGTTATAAACATCGGGAGGCGTCCCCTCGCTCCCATCCTGTGGAGAGTCTCCATGATACCGTATCATCATGCAGTATCATAGGCCTTCTCCAGATCGAAAAAGACTGTGGCGTAGTGCTGTCTACGAAGGAAAGCCTCGCAGACGGCATTTTCCAGTCGGAGCAGAGCATCCGACGTGGAGTGCAACTTGCGGAAGCCACACTGTGCGGAAGACAGATGGCCTCCACTGTCCAGGAAAAAGGCTAATCTAACATTTACCAATTTCTCCATCAACTAGCACACGCAAGAGGTTAGAGAGATTGGGCGGAAACCGGTCGGAGTGATCTCTCCCCGGCTTGCGAAAGGTGAGCACAGTAGCGATTCGCCAGGAATCTGGGAGAAGACCCTCCACCCAGATCCTGTTGACCAATCCTAACAGAAAGGCCATGCCTCGCTCACCCAGGTGTCGAAGCATGGCGTACGGGACATCGTCCTGACCATGGGCGGTTTTCGCGCACGAAGCGAGAGCGGAGCGCAACTCGCTCCCAGTAAACCTGTCGTTGAAGGGTTCTCCGCCTCTCGAGGTAAAGTCCAGCCGGTGGCCTTCCGCGACATCACGACGTGCATTGAATGCTGGCGGAGACGCATCCCGGCTAGAGAATGCGGAAAAAGCGGTCGCGAAGGATTCCGCAACGGACGCGGGGTCCGAGATTGCGGTCCCATTCTCCTGGAGAACGGGAGGGGGGTCCTGCGAGAACTTGCCCCGAATCCTTTTGATACGCTTCCACACCTCTGCTATGGGGGTCTTACAGTTAAATAAAGACACGTATTCCCGCCAAGAAGAGCGGCGGGCGTGCTTCGAAATATACCGGACCCTACCTAGCCCGACGAAATTCAGCGACAGTGAAATCGTTCGGCCTGCGCTTATAGCGCATGTAGGCATAACGCTTCTGTTTGAGGGCCGTCTCACACTCGACCGACCACCATGGGAGTGGTCGGCGTGCAAAACGGCCAGACGTCCTAGGAATAGTAGTCAGGCCCGCTGCGTTGAGGTTGCCGGAGAAGAACTCAACGGCCTCATCAACCGACCTAAACTCCTCGACTGAGATAGAGAATTCAGTCATTTCCTGAAATGCAGGCCACCGCGCCTGCGCCAAGCACCACCGAGGTGGTCTCTCAGTCGGCAGTTGCCCCGAAAATGATATTTGAATGGGAAAGTGATCATTAATATGGAGGTCATCGACCACCTCCCAATCAAAATCAGGCTGTGCATCTGAAGAGCACAAAGATAGGTCAAGGCAAGAAAATGAAGCGGTTCTCGGAAAGTGATGCGTAAACTCATCCACGTTTAGGACACCCATCTCAAGCTCTTCGATCAGATCGGCAAGGACTTGTCCCCTGGGATTAATGGAGTAATCTCCCCAGAGAGGATGCCTGCCGTTCAAATCTCCAAGCAAAAGATAGGGCCTCGGCAACCGTGCCACGAAGCGGCGGAAGTCCCCCGCGTCGAAGCCAGCTGACGGTGGAATGTAAGCAGAAATGATAGTATATCTCCTATCCAGGTGCAGCTGCACAGCCACTGCCTGAAAGGAGGTATCTAAAGAGAAAGGAAGAACGGAGACATCATGCCAGGTGTAAACCGCGCATCCCCCAGCCCGGTGATCCCGCGGTGGTGGAGTCGCAAGACCCTTATACCCAGGGAGGGCGGGCAGGATGCCGGCGCCTAGCATGGTCTCCTACCAGGGGAACGCCCGGGTTGAGTAGAGCCCGCAGAATGGCTCCGAATAGGCGCGGAAACAACCGTGCTCGTTTGCCTGGATGGGCCACGAGCAGAGGATGCCTTTCTAACTATTAAGGCATATGACGTCCTAGGCAGAGCCGGGCGTGCCAGGACCAAGTCCTTAGCCTCGCGAAATGAGAGTCGATCCTGGGCCTGAACGGCCAGGATTTCTTTCTCTAAGAGATATGCACCACATTGCTTCGAAAAAGTGGGGTGCGGCTCTCTGCAATTGACACACTCGGCCACACACGATTTGGACTTATCGTGTGCGACCTTGGAGCAATTTACACAAACTTCGGGTGACCCCGACTTTGCACGTCTATACGAACGATTCGTATGGCCAAAGCGGTGACAGTAATAACACCGTTGCAGCAGTGGCACGAATGCCTTCACGTGGTAGCGGTACCAACCGGCAAGCACCGACTCAGGGAGCTTGTCACAGTCGAACGTACCTAGAGTGTAGGGGTGGGTCTCGAGGCCCCTCCCTGTTTTCTCATCACACGTTCGACCTTGACGGCCCCATTGTCGGCCAGCTCTAGGGTGATGTCCTCAATGGAGTAGTCAACGAGTTCCATCGCATTAACTACTCTTTATGGTAGAGTGCGGCGTCACACTCACAGGAGTGCCATGAAGTGTCCGAAGAGCACTTATCTTGGCCGCCTCGGCGGGATTCACGGCATTCGCGAGAAGGCTCCCGTCCGAGAAACATGTTACCTTCGGCTCTCTTCCAATTGCACTAGCTAATCCACTCCTCTGATAAATCATGTTGCCCTTGGACAACATGGTGCCATCAGTGAAGCGAATAACGAGGAAGCGCTTGAATCCAGCGGGCTCCAAAACGCCAGGTAACCTCTGAATCAGGGGCCCCGATGTCATCGAGGCTCCGCCCTGTGCACTTTTGGTCTTAGTCAGGGGCTCCGCAACCGGGGGGGCAGAGGGGCCGGATGTGCCGGTCTTGGCTTGGTTGCTTGCCAAAGTGGCAGCAGACCCATCCGTCCCCACAGCCCCCGCGGATGGAGAGGAGCCCCGAGTCTTCTTAGTCTTTTTGGACTTTTTCGTCCTTTTCTTTTTTGGAGAGGAGGGCGGGGAATGAACACGCTTCTCACCTCCACTGGTAGAAGCCTCTAGGCCAGATGGACCGGCCTCAGCCAGGTTCTTCCCTGAAACGGAGAAAGTCCTGGTGGTCGCAGGGGCATCATCCGAAGGAGATCCCTCCCCTCCTTGTAATGCCTCAGAATCCCCATCCGTTTGAGGAGGACCTTGCATAGGGGCGGATTCGGGTTCGGTGCTTGGCGCCGAGCCCGGATTTCCCCCCATGGAAGGTCCTACCGTCTGAGGCTGGGTTTCCTCAAGGACCATGTCTATCACAGGAGGGGCCTCCAGTTGGCCATCCCCTCCCAGGATATCGCAGGTCCCCTTGGCAACATCATGAGTCTTTTGTGGGGAGGCACAGGCCTTGACCTCAGCAAGGTTCAATATTCTTGCCAGCAGGTCTTTTGAGGGAAGCGACCGAAGGGGCCTGGCTTCCCTCTGCCCCCTAAAGGGGTTTGCCCTACCGAGCCGCTTACACGAGGGTCGGTCGGCAATGGGCTGCCTGCTGGCTTTCTTGGCAGTCCCCTTAGAAAGAAAAGGAGGGACTGCCGCTGGAAATACGGAGGTGCCCGAAAGCACCCCCAGAGAAGGGGGTGAGGGGGAGTTGCCTACACCCGTAGGCGTAGGAGAGGAGTAAGCCTCCTCTCCGGTTAAAGAAGTATAGAGGGTTTCCTGCGCAAGCACAAGGGGTGTACCTCCATTTTTTCGGTGGAGCTGCCCGAGGGTGGCTCCGTTGACGTTACAGGGGAAGTTGGGGGTTGGGTTTTTTTTATAATTATCATTGGGCATGGTGACCCTCTTTTTTACACGGGACGCAATAGCTCACCACCTCTTACAATTGCCCGCACTGCAAGAGGTGTTTGCAGGCCCGGCAGAGCCAGGCGCCGCCATTTCGGACCACCCCTCCCGCCTGGTGGCCTGGCAGTCCATCGGCATGGCGGCCCCCACCTTAGACATGGCGTAAAATTGATAGAATGTGAAGAGGAGAGGAAAAGACATGTGAGGAAGGTATGGGTGGGGATGAAACAGGTTGTTAAAAAATCCCATCCCGAACCGGAGCTCAGGGGTTAGGGAACATTGCCCCCTCCCTCCTCAGCCCCGATCCGGGACGGTTGGCTTGAGAAGAAGGTCAGCATCTACCCTGTGAAATTAGAGGCTGACCAGAGAAAGTTGTGGGAGAGGTTGTATGAAAAGCGACGAGGTAGGGGAGAAATACAGGCTATCTGAAGGAAGGAAGAGAGGCTAAGCTGGAGGTGGAAGGATAGACCGAGATTACGGAGAAAGGAACTAAGAGGGAGAAGGTAGATACGAAATAGTAGAGGATCAAGGACAGAGCCTTGTGGCACTCCAAAGCGAATGAGGGTAGAGTCGGATGAAACGTCGTCAATCACAACGGATTGGGTACAAGACGAGAGGTAAGAGCAGAACCAGTCAAGCACGGTGCCTGATATGCCGAGGAAAGAGTGGAGACGATCAAGTAGGACGGTATGTTCAATAGTATCGAAGGCAGAGGAGAGTTCGAGTAGAACGAGGATGGAGGCACAACCCTTGTCCGCGGCTCTACCTAAGCAATCGGACACGTTGAGAAGGGTGGTTTCTGTGGAGTGACCTGACTTGAAACCAGATTGATAGGTTTCATCAATGTTACAGGCCACCATGTGACTGTTGATGCGTGAAGCAACCACTTTCTCCAGAACCTTAGAGAGGAAAGGAAGTTGCGAAATCGGGCGATAATTGGAAGGGTCAGTGGGGTTCAGTTGAGGCTTTTTAAGAATCGGACGATGTGGGCACGTTTGAAGGAAGAGGGAACAAGACCAGTTGCAAGTGAAGTGTTGAACAGGTGAAGAAGCGTTGGGAGGATAGCAGGCAAAACTTTACATAACAGTTTAGGCGGAAAAATGTCCTTTGGGGAGCCCGATTTCTTAGAGCGCGAGAGCAGGGCTGTAAGCTCCAACGCGGTCACAGCTGGAAAAACGATAAGCGGCTGAGGCGGGAAGTCAGAGAGAATGGCAGGAGCCGGGACAGAAGGCTGAGGAAGGGAGGCACGGAGGTTAGTGACCTTATCTGCGAAGAAATTCGAGAGAGTAGCAGGGCTAATGGGTGGGGAGACCTGGGCTGGGTAAGTAAGACGGGAGAGCAGGTGGAAGACGGTACGAGGATCATTCCTATTATCAGTAAGCAGATTACGTGAGTAGGCTTCACGAGCAGATTTTAATTTCGCCACGTAGGAAGCTGTCGCAAGTCGGAACGCCAGCGAGAGAGGGGTCGTGTCTTGCCCACGGATGCGAGCCTTTCTAAGGACTCTTTCATGGGCACGCATGGACTGCCTAGCACGGAGGAGTTCCATAGAGTACCAAGGGGCACGGTGACAACGGGAGTTCGAAGGGGTGACAAGGGAAGAGTGGGCATCAAGACAAGTTAGAAGGGGTTGCTTCAAAGAAGAGAGAATCTGGTCAGGAGAGGCAGAAGCATCAATGGGAGGAAGTTTGGAGGCCACATCATTAGATAGGGAGGGAATATCAATGGAGGCTAGTCGACGGAAAGGCTTAGGATTATGAGACAGCTGGGGAGGTATATGGAATGGGATAGAGAAGTTGAAGTTGATAAAGAAGTGATCAGATATAGCATTGGACAAATTTGTAGTCGTCAGGTTGGAAATAAGACAGTCAGAGATTACAAGGTCTAAAATGTTACCGTGAGAGTGGGTAGGGGAAGAAACGTGTTGGGCGAGGGAGAAGAGATCAAGGATTGCAGAAAAGGCTTTGAAATTAGGATTGAGGCCAGGAAGGTTGAAATCACCGAGGATTAGCAGAGAACCAGTGGGAGAGAGGCCAGCGAGGAGGTTACTAAATTCATCAAAAAAAGCTCGAGTGAGGAGCTGGGGGGGCGGTAGAGGACTAAGATAGTTAGAGAGGGGGTGGAATCAGAGACATTGATGAGCACCCCAAAAGAAAGAAGAGGGGGAGAGAGCAGATTATTCAGAGGGACGGAGGCACTGTGAATGAGAGCAACTCCACCACCGCGAGAGTTACGGGGGGGGGGGGGGTATGGGAGTGGACGTAACCATGAGGAGTAGCGAGATTTAAACAGCAAACAGAAGGGGCAAGCCAAGTTTCCGTGAGTCCAAGGAGAGTGACTCGAGTGTTAACGAGCAGGTCATGAATGTAGTCAGACTTCTTCGAGAGGCTTCTGACATTGAGGAGAAACGCTGAGAGAACAGGTGAAGGGGAAGGTGAAGAAGAATCAGGGCTAAGTGGGGGGGCTTGATTCAAGTAAAAAAGATTTCTAAGAGCAGGAGCTAAACGGAAACCACGTTTAGTCTGGCGGCGGGAACGAGAAATTCCCAATGCATTAATGTGAGTAAGGGTGTTTTGGGAAACACTGGCAGCAGTTCCAATGAGGGCAAGAATCGTTAATCTATCAATCATAACACAAATTAGTTAACTATATAAGTAGAGTGGCTAAGCGACACAATTACGGGAGAAACAACAATCGAGATAAACTAAAGAGTAATCAAATAGTGTGAACAAATAAAATTACGATTGAATAAAAAACGAGAGAAAAAAATAGTGATTAATCAGAATTAGCGGTCGGGGAGGGGGGGGGGGGGCACGCGTGGGCGGCAAGACAGAGCGGAGGTAACAACGAGGCGGCTTGAAAAAAAAGCACGTGGGTGCGAAAGAAGCAGAGAGAAGAAGAGAGGCGAGGAAAGGGGGGAGGGGAAATAAATAAATGACAAAGAGTTACTTACTGATAAGATGAACATGTACAATAGCAGACCAAGCACACATCACAGATTAGGGGAAACACAATTCAACGATACACTCGAGCAGTCGACACAAACGAACGAACGGAAACTAGTAACAAGTGTCTTACAAAGCTAAGGTGGACAAGCTAGTAAACAATACCTGAAAGCACAAAAAGCAACACAGCAAATGGGGAAAGCACAGGCAATAACACTGCAAAAAACGAAATTAAAACACAGCACAAACTTGCCAGGCGTTATGGGAAAAGAAACTTGAACCGTAGAAAGAGCCCTCAGGCCCGATCTGGGATGGTTGGATGAAAAAAAGCTGGTCGGCCTCTACCCTGTGAAATTAGAGGTCAGTCAAAGTTGTAGTAGATATTGCATGCAAAGTGAGGAAGTAAGGTAAGAGGACAGGGGCCGGACGGGGCACCGAGTCCCGTCAGCACAGCGGTCAGGAAGGCAAATCACCGCGCTCCTTATGGAGTCAAAAATAGCACGGAAAATAAATATTAAGCGAGAAATCTTTTCGGTTAGTTAGTAGGGTTTGTGAAGGGTAGGGGTACGGGTACGGTGGGTATGTTGAGGGAAATTAAAGAAACGAGGAAGAAGGGGAAACTAAGGGCAGAAAGTGCTATGGTTGGTTGGGCGCGGAGAGAGGCGCAAAAGCAGTCTGGCGTATTTTTTTATTTTTTTTTTATTTAAGGGGCTATCTGGCGACTGCCGACTTAGGCATAAGTCGCCGTAAACAAATAGCCTAGTTCTAGACTACTTTAAAAAATTGAACAGGAAAAAACAATAACAAAGCAAAAACAAAAACAATAACAAAAACAACAACAATTAAACCTGGTTAAATGAAAGGGAGAAGGCCGGCCTCCCCCCAAAAGTCAATAAGTCCACCAGTCAAGGTGCATGCACTCGTACCGAGTACAAGGGACAGGCGGTAGCGACCCCGCCAATCCCACTACCGAAACAGGTGTCGTGCGCAAAGATCACCCAGACTGGGACATTCGACAAGAATGTGCCGAACAGTCTACGGGACGACGCAGTCGTTACAATAGGGCGCAGGCAAGCGCTCCATCAAATAGCGATGCGTCACACGAGTGTGCCCGATTCGGAGACGACAGAAAGCAACCTGAAGCCGCCGCGGCATTGGGAGATAGGTCCATGGGAACAGTCGCGGCGCAATGGCACGCAACTTTAAGTTCCCTTCGACCGTCTCCCATCTTCTTTGCCAAGCAGTCCTAAGAGCTGCCCGTATTCCTGCCATGTAGTCAGTGTGAGGAAGAGCGAAACGCTGGTCCGGTCGCAGAGTCCTCGCGGACTCTTTGGCGCCCTCATCGGCGCGCTCATTCCCCGCAATTCCTACATGTTTAGGAACCCAGCAGAAGATAATCTCAACATCTGCCCGGCTCGCCAAAACCGTGGCGTCACGGATTTCGCGAACCAGGGGATGCGGAGATTCCAATGCCCCGAGAGCACTCAGGGCGCCTTGTGAGTCGCTATAGATCACAATCCGGTCTCCGAACCGGGCACGTCGCGTAATCTCCCGTACCAAGTGGTGTATTGCCACCAGCTCGGCCGTGAAGACAGACGCAGCGCCTGGTAGAAAGCCGCTGACTTCAAACAGAGGGGATACGGCGTGGAAGCCGACCCACTCTTGGGCCTTGGAGCCATCCGTATACACTAGCACGGTACCAGCGTGACACGATGTGTGCTCCAAAAAGGTCGAACGCAATACTCCCGGCGCAGTACAAGCTTTGGGAGCAGAGGCGTGGCGACAAATAGCCAAATGTGGTACCCTCCAGGGTGGCGTCCTGGGCAGAACCAGGGGCGCCACCGGTCCGAGAGCTATATCTACCTCTCGAAGGAGTTTCCTGGCCCTAAACCCAAAGGGCTTAGGGTATGACTGGCGTCTCTCGGTAGCATAGGCACTATTGAGATCAGCTGCGGATGCAGTGAGAGCTGTTGGCGACTGAGGGAGGTGCCGGGCTCGCGCGTACAGGCGAGTGATGCACTGAACGCGGCGTAAAGCGAGTGGCATCTCCCCAGCATCGACCAACAGGCTCTAAATGGGGCAAGTGCGGAAGGCACCGGTCGCAAGGCGAAGGCCGGTGTGGTGGATCGAATCCACCTTCCGCAATAAACGCTCGGCTGCGGATGCATAAAACTCCCATCCGTAATCGAGCTTCGAGCGAACAAAGGATCGATAAAAAAGTAAGGCAGTAGCCCTATCAGCGCCCCAAGCGCTAAACGTCACGGAACGGAGAATGACCATCGCGCGGGTACAAGAGACCCTATGGCTGCGAGTATGAGCCTCCCAGGTGAGGCGTCGGTCGAATACAAGACCAAGGAAACGGTGCGATTTAACCACATCCAGGTGCGCCCCATTAAGAAACAAATCTGGGTTGGAATTAAGCCGTAGATGGTGGCAGAAGTGCACTACCTTAGTCTTGGCCAAAGAAACACCGAAACCTGTGCGCTTCGGCATAGCGAGAGACGCGGTTCAATGCCTGTTGGAGTCAACGCTCCAGAGTTGGCATCTAGGCCGCACCAAAAGAGATCGAAAGGTCGTCCACGTAGAGCGTAGCGAGAACATCTTCCAGCAGCACCGAGGTGATGCCGTTGATGCTCAGGGCAAAGAGTGTGACACTGAGGAAGCTTCCCTGCGGAACACCCTCTTTCTGCTCCTTTGGGCCGGAGAGGGCTCCCCCCACCCGTACGCGGAATCAACGATCTCGCAAAAATTCAGATATAAACACTGGGAGGCGTCCCCTCGCCCCTATCGTGTAGAGAGTCTCCATGATATCGTATCACCATGCGGTATCATAGGCCTTCTCCAGATCGAAAAAGACCGTGGCGTAGTGCTGTCTACGAAGGAAAGCCTCGCAGACGGCATTTTCCAGTTGGAGCAGAGCATCCGACCTGGAGTGGAACTTACGGAAGCCGCACTGTGCAGAAGATAGATGGCCTCCACTGTCCAGGAAATAGGCTAATCTAACATTTACCAATTTCTCCATCAACTTGCACACGCAAGAGGTTAGAGAGATTGGGCGGAAACCGGTCGGAGTAGAGTGATCTCTTCCCGCTTGTGAAAGGCGAGCACAGTAGCGAGTCACCAGAGTCTGGGAGAAGACCTTCCACACAGATCCTGTTGAACAAATCTAACAGAAAAGCCATGCCTCGCTCACCCAGGTACGGGACATAGTCCGGACCATGGGCGGTGTCCGCACACGAAGCGAGAGCGGAACGCAACTCACTCACAGTAAACTTGTCGTTGAAGGGTTCTCCGCCTCTGGATGTAAAGTCCAGCCGGCGGCCTTCCGCGACATCACGACGTGCATTGAATGCTAGCGGAGCATCATCACGTCTAGAGAATGAGGAAAAAGCGGTCGCGAAGGATTCCGCCACGGCCTCGGGGTCCGAGATTGCGGTCCCATTCTCCTGGAGAACGGGAGGGGGGTCCTGCGAGAACTTGCCCCGAATCCTTTTGACTCGCTTCCACACCTCAGCTAAAGGGGTCTTCCTGTTAAGTGAAGACACGTATGCCCGCCAAGAAGAGCGGCGGGCGTGCTTCGAAATATACCGGAACCTAGCCCTAGCCCAACGAAATTCAGCGACAGTGAAATCGTTCGGGAAGCGCTTATAGCGCATGTAGGCATAACGCTTCTGTTTGAGGGCCGTCTCACACTCGGCCGACCACCATGGGAGTGGTCGGCGTGCAAAACGGCCAGACGTCCTAGGAATAGTAGTCAGGCCCACGGCGATGAGGTTCCTGGAGAAGAACTCAACGGCCTCATCAACCGACCTAAACTCCTCGACTGAGATAGAGAATTCAGTCATTTCCTGAAATGCAGGCCACCGCGCCCGCGCCAAGCACCACCGAGGTGGTCTCTCAGGCGGCAGTTGCCCTGAAAATGATATTTGAATGGGAAAGTGATCTCTACCATGGGGGTCATCAACCACCTCCGAATCAAAATCAGGCTGTGCATCCGAAGAGCAAAAAGATAGGTCAAGGCAAGAAAATGAAGCGGTTCTCGGACAGTGATGCGTAAACTCATCCACGTTTAGGACACCCATCTCAAGCTCTTCGATCAGATCGGCACGGACTTGTCCCCTGGGATTTATGGAGTAATCTCCCCAGAGAGGATGCCTGCCGTTCAGATCTCCAAGCAAAATTTAGGGCGTCGGCAACCGTGCGACGACGCGGCGGAAGTCCCCCGCGTTGAAGTCAGCTGACGTTGGAATGTACGCTGTCGCCTTCAAGGACTTATTGGGGGAGGTTGGGCTCGCCATGCGAGTCTTTTCCTCCCTCCGCCTCGGGCGTTGCAGCTTCGTAGGTGGGGAGGCCCTCTTTTCAAGGAACCTGCGTATCCGAGCCACTCGCTCCACCACTAGGCGTGGGCGAAGGAGCCGAAGCTCCTTTGTTGCTCTCCTCCTTTCGGGGAACAGCTTTAGGAACCCCGGAAGATGGCCTAGCGACCATCTTCAGGGGTGTTGCCTCCTGTGAGTCTAACGACTTGGTGGAGGCGCGTGGCCGTTTCGCCTTACGGGAAACGGTCACGCTGGGGGAAGAGGGGGGAGCCCTGGTTTTAGCCGGGGCTGGGTATGAACCCTTTTTGCCGCCAGCTTTACCAGGGGAGCGCCTGGGTTGGGTAGAGCCCGCAGAAGGGCTCCAAATGGGCGCGGAAACAACCGTGCTCGTTGGCCTGGATGGGCCTCGAGCAGAGGGTGCCTTTCTAACTATTGAGGCATATAACGTCCCAGGCAGAGCTGGGCGCGCCAGGACCAAGTCCTTAGCCTCGCGGAATGAGAGTCTATCCTGGGCCTGAACGGCCAGGATTTCTTTCTCAAGGAGATATGCACCACATTGCTTTAAAGCAGGGTGCGGCTTTCCGCAATTGACACACTTGGCCACACACGATTTGGACTATCGTGTGCGACCTTGGAGCAATTTACACAGACTTCGGGTGACCCCGAATTTTCACGTCTACATGAGCGATTCGTATGGCCGAAGCGGTGACAGTAATAGCACCGCCGCGGCAGTGGCACGAATGCCTTCACGCGGTAGCGGTACAAACCGGCACGCACCGACTCAGGGAGCTTGTCACAGTCGAACGTGACGAAGAGTGTAGGGGTGGGTCTCGAGGCCCCTTCCTGTTTTCTCATCACACGTTCGACCTTGACCGCCCCATTGTCGGCCAGCTCTAGGGTGATGTCCTCAATGGAGTAGTCAACGAGTTCCCTCGCATAAACTACTCCTTTCATAAAGTTCATGGTAGAGTGCGGCGTCACACTCACCGGGGTGCCATGAAGTGTCCGAAGAGCACTTATCTTGGCCGCCTCGGCGGGATTCACCGAATTCGCCAGAAGGCTCCCCGTCCGAGAAACGGGTCATCTTCGGCTCTCTACCAATTGCACTAGCTAATCCTCTCCTCTGATTGATCATGTTGCCCTTGGACAACATGGTACCATCAGAGGGGCGAATAACGAGGAAGCGTTTGAAGCCAGCGGGCTCGGAAACGCCAGGTAACCTCTGAATCAGGGGCCCTGATGTCATCGAGGCTCCGCCCTGTGCACTTTTCGTCTTTGTCATAGTCAGGAGCTCCGTACCCGGGGAGGCAGAGGGGCCGGATGTGCCGGTCTTGGCTTGGTCGCTTGCCAAAGTGGCAGCAAACCCATCCGTCCCCACAGCCCCCGCGGATGGAGAGGAGCCCCGAGTCTTCTTAGTCTTTCTTGTCTTTTTCTTCTTTTTAGGAGAGGAGGGCGGGGAATGAACCCGCTTCTCTCCTCCGCCGACAGAAGCCCCTAGGCCAGATGGACCGGCCTCAGCCAGGTCCTTCTCCGAAATGGAAAAGGTCCTGGTGGTCGCAGGGGCACCGGTCAGAGGAGATCCCTCCCCTCCTTGTGCTGTCTCGGAGGCCCCAGCCGTTTGAGGATGACCTTGCATAGGGGCGGATTCAGGTTCGGTGCTTGGCGCCGAGCACGGATTCATCCCCATGGAAGGCCCTACCGTCTGAGGCTGGTTTTCCTCAAGGACCATGTGTATCACAGGAGGGGCCTCCAGTTGGCCATCCCCTCCCGGGACATCGCAGGTCTCCTTGGCAGCGTCATAAGTCTTTAGTGGGGAGGCACAGGCCTTGACCCCCGGCAAGGTTTAATATTCTTGCCAGCAGGTCTTTTGAGGGAAGCGACCGAATGGGCCTGGCTTCCCTCTCCCCCCTAAGGGGGTTTGCTCTACCGAGCCGCTTGCACGAGGGGCGGTCGGCAATGGGCTGCCTGCTGGCATTCTTGGCTGTCCCCTTAGAAAGCAAAGGAGGGACTGCCGCTGGAGTTAGGGAGGTGCCCGAAAGCACCTCCAGAGAAGGGGGTGAGGGGGAGTCCCCTACACCCGTAGGCGTAGGAGAGGAGTAAGCCTCCTCTCCGGTTAAAGAGGTATGGAGGGTCCCCTGCGCAAGCACAGGGGGAGGGGACCTCCATCTTTTCTGTGGAGCTGCACGAGGGCGGCTCCGTTGTTTTAGGGGGAATTAAGGGGGATGTTTTTGTTTTGCATCATTGGGCATGGTGACCCTCTTTGTTTTACGGGACGCAATCGCTCACCACCTCTTGCAGTAGCCCGCACTGCAAGAGGTGCTTACAAGCCCGGCGCCGCCATTTGGGACCACCCCTCCCACCTGGTGGCCTGGCAGCCCTTCGGCATGGCGGCTCCACCTTGAACACGGCGTAAAAAAGATAGATTTTGAAGACGAGAGGAAAAGGGATGTGAGGAAGGTATGGGTGGGGATGAAGCAGGTTGTTAAAAGCCAACCACCCCAGACCGGAGCTCAAGGGTTAGGGGACATTGTCCCCTCCCCCCTCAGCCCCGATTCGTGACGATTGGCTGAGAAGAAGGTCAGCTTCTACCCTGTGAAATTAGAGGCTGAGCAGAGAAAGTTGTGGGAGAGGTTGTATGAAAAGCGACGACGTAGGAGAGAAATACAGGCTATCTGAAGGAAGGAAGAGAGGCTAAGCTGGGGTCGGACGGAGCGCTGGATCCCGTCAGCACGGCGGCCAGGATGGCAAATCGCCGCGCCCCTTACGGGGCAGTCTGGCGTAGATTGGGAATGGGTAGTGGATTGTTAAGGACGGAGCTTGAACATTGAGTACTCCTCCGTTTCTCTACGACTAGGAGTTGAATTATGTAGTCTTTATCGACGTCTTTAAGAAAGTAGAGCCAGAAAACGAATCTAAAGGAAATTTTGCTTTATAAATTTCACGATCTGCCATAAAGACCCAGGGCAGTAAAGGCGATGTATGCATAAACATCTCTCCCCAGTTTCCAGCTTTGGGAAGGATGGATGCTATCGGCAGAACCGTTTTGGTGCTACCTCATGAGCCCGTTGACTAAAGCGTCCCTCGACATAGCAACGCATACATTGGACTTGAGATAGAGAAAAACGGTAAGGGGGATAAGAAAACAGAAATAGTTGAAGTCTAGTCAGCGACTGATGAGACTCGCAATGATGGCAGCGCCAGTCCCCCCCTTCAGCTGGGAGGCAAGAATTGGTGCACGGCTCGCCTGCGAAAAAACCGTCGGACACGTGGGGTGCAATATAATAAATACACAATAATTAAATTATATATACAAATAAAGGGATAGGGGAGGAGTTGGGAGGGTAAAGGTCCAGTGCGCAGCCAACACGAAAGGGCTGAGACCCCTCTTCGACGAAAAGGCTGGAGCTCTCTTCGTCTCCGAGGGCGATCTTGGTATTTACTAGAAGGGAGGAGAGACAAGTTGGAGTGCGTGTGTTGGGAGGGAGGGGATTCAAGAAATGAGGGTGTAGCTCACTGGTTGTTGGCAAAACACAGGACTCCAGCCAGCACTTTATCTCCGATCCAACGAGGACTGGTCATTGATGCGCGTGGGCGTCAGCGATTGTCATTCTGATTTTGATGCAAATTTCACTACCTGGCGCAGGACCTCGTCTGATATAGAAAAGAGGACTGAAGCGCAAATAACTTTAACTAATGCTGCAATCAAGAACATAAAATGCAAAGGTAAATAAAATTAGAATCAAAATATAAATCTTATATTGGAAGCAATGAATTCCATTGCATATTTATATAAATTGTAAGAAACTATTATGTGATATAGAATATATATATATATATATATATATATATATATATATATATATATATATATATATATATATATTAATAAAATCTATATATTTAGGTATGTACAACAATAAATTATTGTCTGAAAATTCAATCATATACAATAAATATGGTAAAGTTAAAATGTTTTGAGCCCAAAATCCAGTCTATGGAATCTGAAGCTCATTTTGGATACAAAATCTAAAACAATGGGCAAAATTATTGCTTTGGGGGCAGGTATTTTACTGGTATTGTTCAACTTTCTTAGGCTTAAAATTTCTAGCTTCTTATTATCAAACAATGTTCTTATATACATTTGAAAAATGCATTTGTGGAATAGTAAATGCTAAGGCAATAGAATATGTGTAGCCTTATTCAAGTACAGGTTCTTAAGTCACTGGAAATGAATAAATTCGGTAGTTCCCTAGAAAAATACGAGAATGGAGAGGGTTCGTAATGGAAATTGTGAGCTTAGGGCAACAGTGAATATATTATTGAACACTTAGTGGGTGGCAAAAGAGGTCGTACAGATAAAATTGAACTAGACCCCCTCACTATTTTGTTGTCTAATATCTGATGATTGCAAAGTAATTATACAACAAAAATGAACAATTTTGCCTAGTTTTTATTTAGTTTTTTCATTATGATTCTTGATAAAAACATACATGATGTTTTTAATATATATTTTTCATTCTATACTGACCTTTCATGATTCAAACTGATCACATTTTCAAAGTAGGACTGTTTAAATTTCACAAACTTATATATAAAGTTATTACTATTATTATTATTTCTGATGTTCGGGATCGTCATCCATTTTAGACTTTAAACAAAGTATTTAAATTAAAGAAAAGTTTTTAATTACATTTTTATAATCGTTAATTATAAATAACGTATAACAAAGGGTTAAATGTAATCGTAATCAATGGCAGTATTTTTTTGTAAGCAGGAATTCCACTGGGCAGCGTCGGCCTAAGTTCATCGACAGTTTTACATTTTGTGTGGTGAATCGAACGACATCGTAGTCTTAGTGAAATGACTGCCTGCTTGGATGAACTGAGTATACCCTTGATGTAAGTAGTGTATGTAGTTTGCGATCCTTGAGGTGCTGAAAGAAGAGCAAATGTGTCTGAATGACCCTTGTGTTATTAGTGCAGATGTAGCTTTGGTAGAGGAGGAGCGTTGGTTGCGTGAATAATGTAAGATGTTAAGTGAATTGGTGCATGGAGTGTGAAGGGATGCCAGTGTACACATGAAGAGTGAAGCTGGGACCAGGAGGGAGGAAGATTGGCTAGAGAAGATAGGCCTAGACTGGGGACTGGAGAAAGAAGTGACTGATGTAATTAAAGATGAATGGTGGGTGAATATGGATAGGTGAGGTGTGTGACTAAGTTGGACAAGGAACCTGTTAGGTTAACTTAACAGATGTGATGACCTGAGAGAGGAAGAGGTTGAAAGGGATTTGTCTGATGTGGTTGTGGCAGAAAGTGGAATAAATGGTAGTTTGATGAGAATAGGAGGGGAGGGTAAAGCTAGGCTAAGGGGGACTAGGAGGATGACTGAGGTGTATGTGATGGGTGATTCTCAAATTAGATATTTAGATAGTAAGTTGAGTGCGAACAGATGTAAAGGCCTGAGAGTTTGTTTGCTGGGTGCTGGTGTAAATGATGTTTCTGGTGTCTGGGTGAGAGAGATGCATTTGTGATTAAATGATGTAAAGAAGGTGGGTTCATGTGAGTTTCAACAGAGGTACAAAAGGTTGATTGAAAGGCATTGTTTCAGGTGTGCTTCCGAGATTGGATGCGGGGATGGAATGAATGTCTCGTGCAAATGGACAGAATGAATATGTGAAAGGCCTGTGAGAAGAATCAGGGTTGGTGTTTGTAGATGTTTGGAGTGGGTTTTATGGGAATAAGGCCTTGTATGCAATGGATGAACTCCATCTAAGCTGGGCTGGGGTATGAGGTGTTCTGCCATGAGTTAGATAGTGTTATTAGGCCTTTACAGGCGGGAATCTAGGTACTGATAGTGGTCAGGAAAATATAGAGTACAAGGTGGGGCAGGAAAAGGAAAGAGATACAGAGGAGATAGAGCGAAAGGTATACATTCTAAAAGAGGTGCTTCAGGGATAAGAGGGCCGAGATGTTTTTATACCAATGCTTGTAGTCTTAGAAATAAGAAAGATGAGTTATTTAGTTATATCATTGATGGAGATAGATATATGTAATAGAATCATTGGTTAATGAAAATAAATTTATTGACAATGTGAGTGAATTTGAACTGCAGGGTTATATGCACATTAGTCAAAAAGGAGAGATAGGACTGGTGGTGTGTTGATTATTTATATCAGAAATAGCATTGCTTCGAATCTAAATAATTCTAAAAAGCAAGAAGTTGAGTCAGTGTGGATAGATATTAGGGTCAGTATTTTATAGGATAATACACTTGGGAGTCTTTTACCGACCAGCTGGACTGATTGGTGGTATTGATGAGTTAATGATCAGGAAAATAAGTAAAGGATGTGAAGTAGATAGTTATTCTTGGTGACTTTATACAGTCCAAACTAGAATGTTTTTAAAGGCAGATTAGATGGGGAGGTAGGGTTAACTTTGGGGGGGATTCTGGACTCATGCCTGTGGATGCTGTTCTTTATTATTGTATATTATGATTGATTTGGATTTTGACGAATCTTGATGATGATGCTTTTTGTTTTTGACACATTCCTGTGTATGGTTCTTATTGTACATTGTAGATGCATTGTCTGACACAATCCTATGAATGCAGTTTGTGGGGGAGGGTTCTGACAGATATGGATGACCTTTGATAGACCCTTGTGGCTTTTGTCATCCGTGAAATTATGTTATGTTATAGGGAAATAATTAAAGGGCTTACATTGGAGTTGAATACGAACAAGGCGTCTGCCCCAGACAACATTCATTCTAGGTTACTCAAAAGTATAGATAGTATTACAGTAGCTCTTGAGAAGATATATGCTCGATCACTAGATTGTGGAGAAATATCTAATGATTGAAAAATAGCAAATGTAGTGCCAATTTTAAGAAGGGAAGTAAAGAGGTCCCGAATAACTTTGGACCTGTAACCTTAACATCTATAGTTTGTAAAATTCTTGATAAGGTAGTTAAGAAAAGTATTTCTGAACATCTATAAAGAGGTAGTTTAATAAATGATGTTCAGCATGGGTTTAAAAGTGCTTTTTGTTTTTGAGACACATTCCTGTGGATGATTCTAATTGTATATTGTAGATGCATGATCTGACACAATCCAATGGATGCAGTTTGTGGAAGGGTTTTGACAGATATGGATGACCTTTGATAGGCCCTTGTGGCTTTTGTCATCCGTGAAATTATGTTATGTTAGATGAACGGCATAAATTCTAAATTGACACCTATTGCTCATATTTTATATCTGAATCGAAGTTATTTTAGGATGTAATTTTCTTGGAGGCGATTGAGGAATAAACTTTATATAAAAGCGAGGTGAAACTTGATCCATCTGACTCTGAAACTGTGATCAGTTTGAATCAGATAATGTCAGTAGACAAAAAAAAATATATATTAAAAGTATCATGTTTTTTTTATCAAGAATCCTATCCCCCCACCCCCTCCCTCCCAATTTCAAAGTTTAATCAATTGTAGGCAAAATATTTAAAATTCATAAAATAAAAGTTGTTAAAAAAATTTATACAAAAAAATTAACCATCATTGGTTAAATTACTGATAAAACAATTCCCATTAAAATTCCCTCAAAGAATTTTTTTGAAAGTAGTAATTAAAAGTTTGAATCAATTTATTTCACAAAAGTAATGCCAATAATCACGACTATGGGTATATATATTTTTTTTTTACTTAAAAAGAAACCAACGTCAATTTAAAATATCACAGATAAAATAATACTCAATGAGAAAATCATTTGTTAGTTATTAAAAAAAAGGAAATAACACTTGGTTATTCCACCAAGGGTATATTCACTTAGATGGGAAAAGGAGGGGTAGGAGGTGGAGAGCAAAAAGAAATGAGTAGCTAATCCTAAAATTGCGGAAAATATAAAGAAAGGAAAGGGCGTAATCACAAAATGCTGACCCCGATAGGATATTCTGAGCATCGCTGAACAAATTTGTGCACAAGGCAAATGGGGGCGAATTTGAACCAACTCTTGCAAAGTAATTTATAAAATTCAAACAATAATTATATAGTGATTGTTTCCTCTTCGTTCTAGTTTATTTTCTGATGTGGTAGTATTTTGTGAACAATGCTTAGTGCAAAAAAAAATTTCTGGCCTCATACATATCAAAGCAATCATGCAAACAACCTTTTGTTTAGGCAAGTTTCAATATTAAATGGCCAACGTCCATCAAAATAAGTTATCATAAACTTATTTTACTTCCTTCCATAGAAACAAGGAAACCTGTAAGAAGCAAAATAGGTTTGCTAGTAGATAGCACCACATATTCAAAGTTCTCTCGCATCCATAGCAAGAGTAAATTTTTCTAATCAAATGGCTCTGGTAATCTGGTGCTTTGACTTTTAAGAGAAGAAACTTATTTAGATCATGGAACAATTTCACTCACAAGGGAATAAAGCAAAGTAAATGAAGAGGAACAGAGAAAAAGATCGATTGACAAACCTGGTCAATCACAAAGTTCGTAGCAAATGATTTGTCGTTGCAAAGTAATACTCTAAATCTCGCTCCTTCTAAATAAGAACCTAGGTGGATTTAAAGAAATGGAATCACACTCATGACAAAAATGAAACCCCCCCCGTCCCCCGATATGTTTTTGTATTGATTACCATTATCCCAAATGAACACGGCTGAAAAAAAATCCATGGCCATGTCATGTCAAAAGATGAATCATATAGGTATGGAATGCGAATTTTAAAGCGTTATATATTTCTACTGTTAATGATTACAAATAAGAGCAAAAACTGTATTAAAAACAAATGACCAACGAATAATGGATTGAGCCAGGCGTTTAGTTTCATTACTAAATCGTTGTTTGGTCATTCAACAGCAAAACCACATGTTTCCTCCACAGCTTGAGTCAACTTCTCCAACATCTTTTCGTAGGTAGGATATGGCGGAAGGTCGATGCGATTGAAACAAGTGTGTGCTTTCGGAAGGTTTTCTGCGGAGGGGAAAGGAAACCAAAGCTGGAGTTTACTAATAATTATTTGAATTGGATTAAATATTTTTTTAATTAGTGCTTTAGGGGTCATACTTAAATTTATGATAGTCGGGGCTTAACAGGGATTGTTTTCAAATATTTTTTTCATCAACCAAGTAACTTCAAAGATGAGGGGTATTATCAAGCGAAATAATAATAAAAGTATTACTAATAATAAATCTTCATCATCAGCTGCTTTCCAACAATGTGGGATTGGTGTGTAACAACACTCATTCATAGCGTATCATGCTTTAGGAAAACATTTCGGATGTGTGGGTTCCCAGGCTAGTGAATTTTCTCCGGGCATAGTAGCCTTTCGTGAAAATCGCCGGAAGAAGCGAAACGGGTATACTTTTTGCCCCACATACAGCCCAGTAAAGAGCACAGTGATGTTTTCTTGGCTGCCATGCCGATGAGACTCGGCACCCCATCTGGCCACAGCATTTAGCCTCCTCCTTCTTCAACTAACATCCACTTTCTTTACAAACTCTCACCTCCAACAATTTGTCTAGGCTTAAGGACCTGACCAGCTACGTCATGCCGTGTCAGAAGAGAAGATGAGAAACTTATATAAATGCTGATTAATGTCTGGAGGTTGTAAGAGACAAGGACTTGAGCTGTCCTGGCCGTTGGGTCGCGATTAATAGGAAGCTTGTTTTTTCCCCATTCTACGCTGTACTGCTTTGGTAGGCAGCACGACCAGCAGGTAAGGCTGTATTTTTTTTAACTCAGCCACACTGTAGGATAAGAGATTTGTTTAGCAGATCTGGCAATGGCCTACTAGGGCAAAGTCGCTGTAACCATCGATAGACCAATGCTACATTAAAAAAAAAGAAAGACGCTAAATAAAAAACAAGACAAAAAAAAAAGAAAAAAAGAAGCACGCTCTGGCGTCGGGAGCAGGACCGCCTGCCTCGGTGCAGAAACATACAGCCAACACCAGAGTAAAATAAAATGGAGGAGACCAGCCTCTTCCAAAAAGTCAGATAGTCCACAAGTGTGTGTGCACAAACCAGTCACAAGTACAAGGAAAAGGGGTAGCAACCCCGCTCGTCCGGTACAGGGAGAGGTAACGTGCGCGAAGATCACCCGGACTGAGACATTCAACACGAATGGGCCAAACCAGTCATCGCAGTAAGGTACACAGGAGCGCTCTATCAAATGGCGCGGGGTCTCGAGTGTGCATAATTCGAAGACGACAGAAAGCGACCTGAAGCCATAGTGACATTGCAGGGTAGGCCCATGGGAACAATCGCACACAACTTTATTAAGTTACCATCGGCTGTCTCCCATCTTCTTTGCCAAGCATCCCTAATTCCTGCCATATAGTTGGTGTGAGGAGGAGCGAAACTCCGGTGTGAGCGCCCAGTCCTAGCAGATAAATTTGGCTCCATCATTCGCGACATTTCCTAAATATCAAAGAAGCCAGCAGATGATGATTTCAATATCCATTTGGCTCGCAGACACCGTGGCATTATGGATGCCGCAAACAAAGAATGTGGATATTATAAGGAGTTGAGAGCACTAAGGCCGCATTGCGTGGCGGTAAAGAGCACAATACAGACTCCAACTTTTTTTTTTTTAGAAGCCCATCAGGCGACACTGCCTACTTAGGCATAGGTCGCTATACTTACAACGACCTACCACAGGGCTAAATTAAAAAAAAAACAAGAAATATGCAAACAAAAAATAATGATAAAAAAGGACAAAGGCTAAGAAAAATAGCAATAACAATAAAAAAAGCAAAAAAGGCAATAAGTACGAAGCGCGCTCCGGCATCGGGGGTAGGCCCCCAGACCACCGGGGCAGGAACTGGCGACCTACAAAAACCCCCAGTCAAATAAAGTGGAGAAGGCCAGCCTCCTCCCAAAAGTGTGTGTGCACGAATCCGTCCTGAGTACAAGGGACACGCAGTAGCGACCCTCCTCGTCCCGGCACCGTGACAGTAACGTGCAGAAAAATCACCCAGAATGGAACATTCAAGAAGATTGTGCCAAACAGTCTGGGGAACAATGCAGTTATTGCAATAATGCGCAAGCGAGCACTCCATCAAATAGCGGTGCGTCCCGCGAGTGTGTCCAATTCGTAGACGACAGAAAGCAACCTGAAGCCGTCGCGGTATTGGGGGGGTAGGTCCATGGGAACAGAAGCGACGCAATGGCACGCAAAACTTTAAGGTTCCCCTCGACCGTCTCCCATCTTCTTTGCTAAGCAGCGCATATTCCTGACATGCAATCGATGTGAGGAAGAGCGAAACGCTGGTCCGGTCGCAGAGTCCTCGCGGACTCTTTGGCGCCCTCATTCCCCGCAATTCCTACATGTCCAGGCACCAAGCAGAAGATAATCTCGACATCTGACCGGCTGGCCATACCCGTGGCGTCACGGATACCGCGAACCAGGGGATGCGGAGATTCCAATGCCCCGAGAGCACTCAGGGCGCTTTGTGAGTCGCTATATATCACAATCCGGTCTCCGAACCGGGCACGTCGCGTAATCTCCCGTACCGAGTGGTGTATTGCCACCAGTCCGCTGACTTCAAACAGAGGGGATACAGCGTGGAAGCCGACCCCCTCTTCGGACTTGGAGCCATCCGTATACACTGGCACGGTTCCAGCGTGACACGAGGTGTGCTCCAAAAAGGTCGAACGTAATACTCCCGGCGCTGTACAAGCTTTGGGAGCAGAGGCGTGGCGACAAATAGGCAAATATGGTACCCTCCAGGGTGGCGTCCAGGGCAGAACAAGAGGCGCCAACAGCCCGAGAGCTATACGTAGCCCATCGAAGGAGTTTCCTGGCCCTAAACCCAAAGGGCTTAGGGTATGACTGGCGTCTCTCGGCGGCATAGGCACCGTCAAGATCAGCTACGGATGTAGTGAGAGATGTTGGCGACTGAGGGAGGCGCCAGGCTCACGCGTACAGGCGAGTGATGCACTGCACGCGGCGCAGACCGAATGGCATCTCTCCAGAATCGACCAACAGGCTCTCAATGGGAAAAGTGCGGAAGGCACCGGTCGCAAGGCGAAGGCCGGTGTGGTGGATCGAATCCACCTTCCGCAATAAACGCTCAGGTGCGGATGCATAAAACTCGCATCTGTAGTCGAGCTTCGAATGAACAAAGGATCGATAAAAAAGTAAGGCAGTAGCCCTATCAGCGCCCCAAGCGCTGAACGTCACGGAACGGAGAATGTCCATGGCGCGGGTACAAGAGACACTAATGCTGCGAATATGAGCCTCCCAGGTGAGGCGTCGGTCAAATACAAGACCAAGGAAATGGTGCGATTTAAGCACTTCCAGGGGTACCCCATTGAGAAACAAGTCTGGGTCAGGGTGGAGCCGTGGATGGCGGCAGAAGTGCACCACCTTAGTCTTGGCCAAGGAAAACCGAAACCTGTGCGGTTCGGCAAAGCGAGAGACGCGGTTCAATGCCTGTTAGAGTCGACGCTCCAGAGTTGGCATGTAGGCTGCGCCAAAAGAGATCGAAAGGTCGTCCACGTAGAGCGAAGCGAGAACATCTTCCGGCAGCACCGAGGTGATGCCGTTGATGCTCAGGGCAAAGAGTGTGACACTGAGGACACTTCCCTGCTAGACACCCTCTTCCTGCTCCTTTAGGCCGGAGAAGGCTCCCCCCACCCGTACGCGGAATCGACGATCTCGCAAAAATTCAGATATAAACATTGGGAGGCGTCCCCTCGCCCCCATCATGTGCAGAGGCTGCATGATACCGTGTCGCCATGCGGTATCATAGACTTTCTCCAGATCGAAAAACACCGTGGCGTAGTGTTGTCTACCAAGGAAGGTCTCGTAGACGGCAATTCCCAGTCGGAGAAGAGCATCCGACGTGGAGTGGAATTTGCGGAAGCCGCACTGTGTAGAAGACAGATGGCCTCCGCTGTCCAGAAAAAAGGCTAATCTAACATTTACCAATTTCTCCATCAACTTGCACACGAAAGAGGTTAGAGAGATTGGGCGGAAACCGGCCAGAGTACAGTGATCTCTCTCCGGTTTGCGAAAGGCGAGCACAGTAGCGATTCGCCAGGAATCTAGGAGGAGACCCTCCACCCAGATCTTGTTGAACAAATCTAAGAGAAAGGCCATGCCTCGCTCACCCAGGTATCGAAGGATGGCGTACGGGACATCGTCCGGACTATGGGCGGTGTCCGCGCACGAAGCAAGAGCGGAACGACACTCACTCACAGTAAACCTGTTGTTGAAGGGTACTCCGCCTCTCGAGGTAAAGTCCAGTCGGCGGCCTTCCACGACATCACGACGTGCATTGAATCCTGGTGGAGCAGCATCCCGGCTAGAGAATGCGGAGAAAGCGGTCGCGAAGGATTCCGCCACGGACGCGGGGTCCGAGATTGCGGTCCCATTCTCCTAGAGAACGGGAGGGGGGTCCTGCGAGAACTTGCCCCGAATACTTTTGACTCGCTTCCACACCACTGCCAGAGGGGTCTTCCCGTTAAGTGAAGACACGTATGCCCGCCAAGAGCGGCGGGCGTGCTTCGAAATATACCGGAACCTAGCCCTAGCCCGATAAAATTCACAGACAGTGATATCGTTCGGCCGGCGCTTATAGCGCATGTAGGCATAACGCTTCTGCTTGAGGACCGTCTCACACTCAGCTGACCACCACGGGAGTGGTCGGCGTGCAAAACAGCCAGACCTTCTAGGAATAGTAGCCAGGCCCGCGGCGATGAGGTTGCCGGAGAACTCAACGGCCTCATCTACCGATCTAAACTCCTTGACTATGATTGGGAATTGTTATTTCCTGAAATACAGACCACCGCGCCCGCGCCAAGCACCACCGGGGCGGGCTCTCGAGTGGCAGCGGCCCAGAAAATGATATTTTAATGGGAAAGTGATCACTACCATGGAGGTCATCGACCACTCCCCAATGAAAATCGGGCTGTGCATCCGGAGAGCACAAAGATAGATCGAGGCAGGAAAATGAATCGGTTCTCGGGCAGTGATGCGTAAACTAATCCACATTTAGGATACCCATCTCAAGCTCGTCGATCAGGTCGGCAAGGACTTGAACCCCGGGGATTGATAGAGTAGTCTCCAAAGAGGGTGTGTGTACCGTTTAGATCTCCGAGCAAGATATAGAGCCTCGGCAACCGTGCCACGACGCGGCGGAAGTCCCTGGCGTCGAAGTCGGCTGATGGTGGAATGTACGCGGAAGTAACAGTATACCTTGTATCAAGGTGCAGCTGCACAGCTAATGCCTGAAAGAAGCTATCTAAAGCGGAGAGAAGAACGGAGACATCATGCCAGGTGTAAAGCACGCATCCTCCCACCCGGTGCCCATCCTGTGGTGGTGGGGGTGGCAAAACCCTTATACTCATCAAGGATGGGCAGGGGGCATGCACCCAGCATGGTCTCCTGCAAAAAGATAGCTAACGGGGAACGCGAGGAGACGAGCCTCCGCAGCTCCTCCCAGTTGGCCCCGAGTCCACGGCAATTCCATTGAAGGAATATGCCCTACAAGCCTAACTCGGAGGAGACGCGGGGGCCCACTTCGAACAGAAGACCCTTACAGGAATGGCCGTACGCTTCCCGGAGGCAGAACCCCGGGCGCTGTTGGCCGGACAAAGCGCTGGAGGCGCTGTCGCCTTCGATGACTTATTAAGGGAGGTTGGGTTCCACATGCGAATCTTTTCCTCCCTCGGCCTCGAACCTTAGGCGGGCGTTACGGCTTCGGAGTCGGAGTCGGAGGCGGGGGGCCCTCTTTTGGAGGATACACTGTCTCCGAGCCACCCAGCCCAACACTAAGTTGGCGTGGGCGAAGGAGCCGAAGGTCCTTTCTTGCTGTTCTCCTTTCGGGGGGCAGCTTTAGGAACCTCGGAAGATGGCCTGGCGACCAACTTCAGGGGTGTTGCCTCCTGTGAGTCTAACGCCTCGGTGGAGGCGCGTGGCCGTTTCGTCTTACGGGAAACGGTCACGCTGGGGGAAAGGTGGGGAGCCCTGGTATTGGCCGGGGCTGGGTGTGAATCCGTTGTGCTGCCAGCTTTACCAGGGAAGCGCTCTGGTTAAGTAGAACCCGCAGAAGGGCTCCGAATGGGCGCAGAAACAACCGTGTTCGTTGGACTGGATGGGCGAGGAGAAGTGGGTGTCTTTCTAAGCAATGAGGCATAAGACGTCCCAAGCAGAGCCGGGCGCGCCACGACCAAGTCCTTAACCTCGTGGAATAGGAGACGATCCTAGGCCTGAATGGCCAGGATTTCTTTCTCAATGAGATATGCACCCCATTGCTTCGAAGAAGCGGGGTGCAGCTCTCCACAAATGACTCACTTGGCCACACACGATTTGCAATTATCGTGGGCGGTTTTAGAACAATTTACACAGAATTTGGGTGACCCCAAATTTGCACATCTACATGAGTGATTCGTATGGCCGAAGTGGTGACGGTAATAGCATCTCTGCAGCAGTGGCACGAATGCCTTCATGCGGTAGCAGTACCAACCGGCATGCACCGACTCAGGGAGCTTGTCACAGTCAAACATAACGAAGAGTGTAGGGGTGGGTCTTGAGGCCCCTCCCTGTTTTCTCATCATACGCTCGACCTTGACTGCCTTGTGGTCGGGCAGCTCTTGAGTGATATCTTCTATGGAGTAAGCCACGAGTTCTCTCGCATAAACTAATCCTTTGACAAAGTTCATGGTAGAGTGCGATGTCACACTCACCGGGGTGCCATCATGTGTCCGAAGATCACTTATTTTGGCTGCCTTGGAGGGATCCGCCACATTTGCCAGAAGGCTCCTGTCCGAGAAATGGGTCACCTTTGGCTCTCTACCAATCACACTAGCTTAAGCTCTCCTCTGATGGATCATGTTGCCCTTAGCCAACATGGTGCCATTAGTGGAGCGAATAATGGGGAAGCGTTTGAAGCCAGCGGGCTCGAAAATGCTGGGTAATCTCTGAATGAGGGGCCCTGATGTAATTGAGGCTCTGCTCTGCGCTCTAGCACTTTTGGTCATAGTCAGGGGCTCCACACCAGGGGACGCCAGATGTGCCGATCTTGGCTTGGTTGCTTACCGAAATGGCAGCAGACCCATCCATCTCCATGGATGGAGAGGAGCCCTTAGTCTTTTTGTTGTTTATTTTATTTTTAGGAGAGGATGGCAGGGAATGAACTCTCTTCTCCCCTCCGTTGGCAGGAGCTCCCAGGCCAGATGGACTGGCCTCAGCAAGGCCCTTCTCCGAGATGGAGAAGGTCCTGGCAGTTGTAGGAGGAGATCACTCCTCTCCTTGTACTGCCTTGGAAACCCTAGCCATTTGAGGAGGACCTTGCATAGGAGCAGACTAGAGTTCAGTGCTTGGCGCCAAGCCCGGATTTGCTCTGAGGCTGGGTTGCCTCAGGGACCCTGTCTATCTCGGGTGGGGCCTCCATTTGGCCATCCTCCCCAAGGACATCACAGGTCCTATTGGCAGCAGTGTCATTAGTCTTGTCTTGGGAGGCACAGACCTTGACCCCCGATAGGTTTAGTATTCTATAGCCAGCAGGTCTTTTGAGGAAAGGCCCCCCTCCCCCCATCTTTTTTTCTTTTTAGTAGAGGATGGCGGGGAATGAACCCTCTTCTCCCCTCTGCCGTCAGGAGGACCCAGGCCTGATGGACCGGCCTCAGCAAGGCCCTTCTCCGAGATGGAGAAGGTCCTGGCAGTTGTAGGAGGAGATCCCTCCTCTCCTTGTACTGCCTTGGAAACCCTAGCCCTTTGAGGAGGACCTTGCATAGGAGCCGACTCGAGTTCAGTGCTTGGCGCTGAGCATGAATTCGCTCCCATGGAAGGCCCTACAGTCTGAGGTTGGGTTGCCTCAAGGCCCATGTCTATCTCGGGTGGGCCCTCCATTTGGCCATCCCCCCCAAGATCTATTGGCAGCAGTGTCATTAGTCTTGTCTTGGAAGGCACAGGCCTTGACCCCTACTAGGTTTAGTATTCTAACCAGCAGATCTTTTGAGGGAAGCGACTGAAGGGGCCAGGTTTCTCTCTCCCCCCCTAAGGGAAGGAGAGGGAAGAAAATGTAACCTAACTCCCATGGATAAAGTATGATTTCTCTTTAAAATTGCTAATTCCAATAACCAATCTTTTGTAAACTTTAATACTGTCATCACTGATAAGGGTAACATAACTAGTAATGTTCTCTTAGCCCAATCTATTGCTAAATCTAACGAATCTATGAATCCTATAGTTTGTGTAAATAAAGGCTATAAGCCTGTTACCCTTATCAAGAACCAAGCAATTGGCCATACCTTTGCTCTAGATTTAGATGGCAACCATAGCCATAAGATTAATCATATTACCGATTCTATCAATTTAACCCTATTAGAGTTAAAATGTAGATATCGGGACTGTCTCCAACACTCCTTTCAAAAGTCTCATGAGCTCTAGGAACCTCAAGTTTTGGTAGCACTCCTTTATCTTTTAAATAAAAACAAGGACGTGATTGCTATTCCTGGAGAGCCATTAGGATGCACGAATATAGTTCCCTTTGAAATTAAAATAGAACCTGTGCAAAGCCCATTTACATAACTCCCTATCACATTCCCAATTAAAATTTGTATAAGGACATGTTGAGGAGATGCTTGAGCATGGAGTCATTCAACCCTTGATCAGCCCCTGGTCAGCTTGTATGATTTTAGTATCAAAGAATTTTTTATTTTTTTTAATTAAGGTGCTATCTGGCGACTGCCGACTTAGGCATAAGTCGCCGTAAACAAACAGCCTAGTTCTAGGCTACTTTAAAAAATTTGAACAGGAAACAACAATAAAAAGAAATAATAATAACAATATCAAAACAATAACAAAAACAACAATTAAACCTGGTTAAATGAAAGGGAGAAGGCCGGCCCCCCCCCAAAAAGTCAACAAGTCCACCAGTCAATGTGCACGCACTCGTCCCGAGTACTAAGGACAGGCGGTAGCAACCCCGCCCATCCCGGTACCAGGACAGGTAACGTACGCGAAGATCACCCAGACTGGGACATTCAACAAGAATGTGCCAAACAGTCTGGGGAACAATGCAGTTATTGCAATAATGCGCAAGCGAGCACTCCATCAAATAGCGGTGCGTCCCGCGAGTGTGTCCAATTCGTAGACCTCAGAAAGCAACCTGAAGCCGTCGCGGTATTGGGGGGGTAGGTCCATGGGAACAGAAGCGACGCAATGGCACGCAACTTTAAGTTCCCTTCGACCGTCTCCCATCTTCTTTGCCAAGCAGTCCGAAGAGCTGCCCGTATTCCTGCCATGTAGTCGGTGTGAGGAAGAGCGAAACGCTGGTCCGGTCGCAGAGTCCTCGCGGACTCTTTGGCGCCCTCATCAGCGCGCTCATTCCTACATGTCCAGGAACCCAGCATAAGATAATCTCGACATCTGCCCGGCTCGCCAAAACCGTGGCGTCACGGATATCGCGAACCAGGGGATGCGGAGATTCCAATGCCCCGAGAGCACTCAGGGCGCTTTGTGAGTCGCTATAGATCACAATCCGGTCTCCGAACCGGGCACGTCGCGTAATCTCCCGTACCGAGTGGTGTATTGCCACCAGCTCGGCCGTGAAGACAGACGCAGCGCCTGGTAGAGCCCCGCTGACTTCAAACAGAGGGGATACGGCGTGGAAGCCGACCCCCTCTTGGGACTTGGAGCCATCCGTATACACTGGCACGGTTCCAGCGTGACACGATGTGCGCTCCCAAAAGGTCGAACGCAATACTCACGGCGCAGTACAAGCTTTTGGAGCAGAGGCGTGGCAACAAATAGCCAAATGTGGTACCCTCCAGGGTGGCGTCCTGGGCAGAACCAGGGGCGCCACCGGCTCGAGAGCTATATCTAGCTCTCGAAGGAGTTTCCTGGCCCTAAACCCAAAGGGCTTAGGGTATGACTGGCGTCTCTCGGCGGCATAGGCACCATCGAGATCAGCTGCGGAAGCAGTGAGAGCTGTTGGCGACTGAGGAAGGCGCCGGGCTCGCGCGTACAGGCGAGTGATGCACTGCACACATCGCAGAGCGAGTGGCATCTCCCCAGCATCGACCAACAGGCTCTCAATGGGGGAAGTGCGGAAGGCACCGGTCGCAAGGCGAAGGCCGGTGTGGTGGATCAAATCCACCTTCCGCAATAAACGCTCGGCTGCGGATGCATAAAACTCGCATCCGTAATCGAGCTTCGAACGAACAAAGGATCGATAAAAAAGTAGGGCAGTAGGACAGCGCCCCAAGCGCTGAACCTCACGGAACGGAGAATGTCCATGGCGCGGGTACAAGAAACCCTAAGGCTGCGTATCAAAGAAAAATGGGGAGGGAAACGCGCACTTGCATAGACTTCCGACATTTAAATCAAATTACTGTCCCTGATCATTTCCCCCCAAATCATGTGGGATTAAACCCCCTTTTTTTCATTTTTCACTGATACATTGGTAATGAGTTTTTGGATACCTGTCAATCCTATACATACAGGAACTGTACAACCATACAAATGAAATTGTTTTCCAGAAAATGTAGATGCTTGTGACTGTTTACTTTTCTATCTGTTCCACTTTGTCATAGTTTTGGCTAGGCTAAGTAATCTTTCTTATGCCATAAATTTATCCTCCATTTTCTTTATTGCTTCTAATTCAATTATATTCCCTTAAATTTGAGGTATATTCCCTATGTATCCGCTTTCTCCCTTCTTCAAGTTTTTATTAGCGTATTCCTTTGTTTTATTCTTCGCCTGAGTCTCATGACCATTGAACGATATATATTCATCCAATTGCTTATTCTGTTTCATAGTTGAGTATTTTGTCTGTTAAAAAGTCTCCATGTGAGCAGTGACTCATTTATTTGTTTGTTTTTAACCATGAATCTATTTTTTTTTCTCTACGCAGCATTTTAGTGACCACAACGCATTCTATGCCCACTAAGTTCGTTCAACTTTAGTTTTAATATTTATATTATTGGATTTCTTAGTTGAAAGCATTGTTCAGTTCAAATCACTTTTACTTGTTTGCTTATTATGACATTTTCCACCCTCATTACATAAAAAATACGTTTGTCAATTTTCTTTTTAATCTCTGTTGGTATATCTTTATTTTCTGCCTTCTTAGGGTTTAATTCAATTCATTTGGCAAAAACTTGTCTCTTAAATTCATATTTACTATTTGTCTATTATCTTTAATAAATGAATTATTCTATATATAACAACATTTAAACCTTAGTTTTGGTGTTTGGCTCCACCAACTACTTTTTTATATAAGGCTATTTCATTTATATCTCTTCTCTCAGAAGAATTATAAACATTCTCTTCCTTAATTGGATTACACAATCTTCCCTCTTCTAGATCTTTGATAAATTTGTTGCAATTATCTAATTTGGTTTGTACTGGGTGGGGCAGAGGACAGATGTTTTTGAAATATCTATTACTCAGCCCCAGGGAAGCTGACAACGCCAGCGACACATTATTTGATTTTAATATTTCAATTTTGTCTAATGAGTCTTTGACTAGATACTACATACTAGTAGGTAGTTATTTAATTTGTTAAATTGTCCACTACTTTGTTAGTTGGTTTTGTGAATTTTTCAAAAACATCCGTACTCTCTGCCACACCCTGTATATAGATCAAAAGCCTTCCAAATGTTTTTGTAGACTTTAGCACCCTCCTAAATTATTGAGAACAAGCTTAGGCTCTTTAGCTAAAGAAATTAATGACTCATTATGGCAACCCTTGTCTCAGCAAAAAGTTAAGTCACCCTAAGAAACACCTCTATAAATGATTATTTCACAACTGATGGAAAATTGTACATACTGACAGCCCTATTTGGACAAGAGACGCTACACCCAGTAACCCATTATCCAGTGATGTTTCTCACTCTTAACCTCCTGCAAACGGCATACCGAATATCTTTCCTCCTTTTAGTGCGACAACATTTCACCCATGTGGCACAAAGTACATTATATCTTAACACCATATTTTTTTAAATGACACCAACTATCTTCAATTTCTTGAAAGTACATGCACTATAGACAGACCTACTCAGTACAGGTACATCCTTGTCATACCACTGTTTGTTTTAACTATTTTTAACGTTTATCAGTTACATCCTTTTCCAACACCCTATTTTAATAACACTAGTAAAGCAAAGCCTATTCACCTAAAAACTTCCATGTCTCACTTATTCCTCTCTACAAATCAGCACATATACACTACATTAACGAAAAATGACATAGATCACTGCAAATATCCACACATAAATATTGACATTATTTGCCCCATTACTCAGCCAATGAAATATACTGTTAATGACCCTTGTCCTGCTGAACTGATCACACATCAACCCAAACCAACATGTCCATAATTCTTTGTAAAATCAGATCAGATAATTCAACTTAACATTGGCAGCAACATTTGGGTTTCATTTCAAAATCCATAACCCTCACAGAATAACTCTTAATCAGACCTATACTCGCTCCATCTTTGAAGCTAAATCCATTAATTTTACGTGTTGAATATATCTGCCTCTCAAGTAACCATCCTTCACGAGTTACATACAACTTGGGATGATCACTTAAATACTTATCATAATGACCAATTATATGTAACAAAAATTATAGGCCCAATTAATTTTTCCACTGCCACATTATGTATCATGTTTATATGTGCCATTGGCATCCTATGTGTAAGGTCAAGAAGAAAGAAGTCTAGTAATAGATGCACCGCCATACATATATATGTAAAACTAGGAGCATTGTTTAGAGCCAAGTCTTTCACAAAGTAAACATTATAATAACCTTTCTGAATAAACCTACATTTGATTAGAGTAAAGATGTATACTTTGATTTTTAGTTAATTTAGTTTATTTCCTTATATATTGTATCTATATAGTATTTTTGTTCTAACAAACTTACTCCAGGTCAAGCAATGTGTTTGCATTTTAGTAATGTAGTATTTTTTGTTTATTATATAATAAATTCAAATGCTTTAAATTTTCTAGTTTGTATTTTGGGGTTTTGCATTTAAACAATATCATTTTTGGTCCAGTTTTTTTTTGTTATTGTCTCCCTTATGACTGTAAATATTCATTTTGTTTAAAAGAGAAGCAGTGTTAGGATTACATCCTTACATATAATCAAACCCAACTGTATTGTTATACTAATAATAATAATAATAATGATAATAATAATAACAGTAATGATATTATAATTAAAAGGTATGAAATGTATGTTATCTTCCAAAGCTAAAAGTGCAGTATCTGATGCAGGCATTCCATTTTCCCAACCCCCTTCTTGCTGACCCAGCCTCCCTACTTCAGCTAATCCCTATGAAAACAACAAGCAATCTTCCCTCTTAAGTATCCAAATTCTTTAATACCACCAACTAATTTCCGGCAGTTTCATTGTTTGTTTTTTTTTGGCAAAAGACATTCTTAGGTAAACCCTGTCGGGGTCCACCTCTAATCACCTTGAATTATATACATACTATTGGTTAATACTAAGGTAGGAGTATCTTGTATCTTCAAAATGTAATCACATTTGGCTCAGTTGTAAGAAATTTTGGCCCATTAACCCAATAATAAAGTTAACTGCGTAGTTATTGTAAAAACCATCCCATTGTGTTCAATGTTCTATATAAACATTGGCTCAATTGTAAAAATCCAAAAACTTAGCAACTAAATCAAATATATCAACCATTATTATAAAACCTCTCCTCCTATGTTTAATATTTTATGTAACTACACACACTTGAAATGAACATGTAAAAGACACTCTCAGACATAAATCCAACACCTTGAAGTTGTCTCATATTATGCCCTTCTGTCCCATGTAATTCAATATAACCGATTCATATTTTCAAGCCACTGGTAGTCTCCTCCTCCGTCGAGCATCGTGCCTGCTTTAGTTGTATAAGACGATGTTACCAGCCGTAAACTGCCGCAATCTTCCTCACCAGTCATAACAGACGATGTTACCAGCCGTAAACTGTCGCAATCTTCCTCACCAGTTGTATCAGACGATGTTCCGAGCATCGTGACTCCTCCAGTCGTAACAGACGACATTACCAGCTGTTAATTGGTGCAATCTTCCATACGAGTCATAACATTTACACAAGTGATTTGTATGCTCGAAATGGTGACAGTAGTAGCACCTCTGCAGCAGTAGGATGAATGCCTTCACATGGTAGGATACCACACCAGCACGCACTCACTGACTCAAGGGAGCCTGTCACAGTCAAACATGATGAGTAGAGGGGTGGGTCTCGAGTCCCCTCCCTGTCTTCTCATCACACATTCGACTTTGACTGCTACTTGGTTGGTCAACTCTAAGGTGATGTCATCTATGTAGTTCACAAGTTCCCTTGGGTAAACCAGTCCTTTCACAAAGCTCATAGTAGAGTTTGGTGTCACACTCACCAGCGTGCCATTGAGTGTCTGATGGGCACTAATCATGGCTGTCTCTGAAGGGGAAGGGTCAATGCATTCGCAAGAAGACGCGCATCCCGGAAAGAGGTCACTTTCTACCAATCAAACTAGCTAATCATCTCCTATGATTGATCATGTTGCCTTTAGCCAACATACTGACATCAGTGGAGTGAATAACCAGAAAACGTTTGAAGCTGGGGGGCTAAAGAAAATGAAAGGTAATCTCTGAATGAGGTGCCCCAACCTAATCCAGGCTCTGCTCAACGCAAATGTGACTTTGGTCTTTGTCTGGGGGCTTGCCGAAATGGCAGTGGACCTGTCATTCCCCAGAGTCCCTGCCGAGGAAGAGAAACCCTTAGACCATTTTGTCTTATTACTTTTTTAGGAGAGGAGGGTGGGGAATGAGCCTGAATTCTCTCCAACAACGGAAGGGGCCCCTAGCCGCCCCGACCGGTTTCAGCCTGATCCTTCTCCGAAATGGAGAAGGTCTTAATTGTCAAAGTCAGGAGGAAGTCCCTCCTATCCTTGTGAATCTTCAGGGGCCTGAACCACTTGAGAAGGATGCACAGGGGGCTGGGTCATCCCCCTCTAAGGCACCACAGATAACATTCAAGGTACCTTCTGGTACCATTGCATGAGATTAGGAGGCATGGCCTGACAGGCCCTGCTACCACTTTCCTTTCTAAGGGGGGTGGTCCTATCAAGCCGCTCGATTTGGGGCCGCCTACATGCTCTTTTTTGGCAGTCTATGAGAGAAAAGGGAGGGGGGGGTGTGCCACTGGTACTAAGATGGAATTGCCAAAGGGCGGCCCCAAAGAACATGGTAAAGGGACCCCCCCCCCAAAAAAAAACCCCTTCAGTAAAGGAGAGGGAGAAGGGCCCTCTCCGCTGGAAGAAGTTTTGAGGGGATCCAGGGGGCCAAAATATGGAAAGGGAAAAACCCTTTGCACCATGGGGCTGGTGAGAGGGGAACCCCTCCACTGTTCGAAGTTGTGGTTTATTTAACCTCATCCTCCTTGTGCAAAAGGCTGTGCTTGGAGATGGATCTCGATGCGCCTGCAGTTGCCCACTTTGTACTTTTGTTGTGTCCATAGTCAATTATAAATAAAAAGATGCATAGAAAGTAGATGCTATGACCTCCAGAATGTGATAATTTCCACATACTAGACTGACGGGTACGAGATAAAAAGGGTTTTGACAACCTGGCCGTCCATTCATGCAAAATTGTTCTTGAGCTTTAACCATAAGGGATGTTGACAATGTAGCCACTTTATGTGTGTACTATAATAAGGTGAGCAGAATCAACGGCCCATCACACCCTGTGCCTAATACTTGCTTTAGCCAGCAAGCTTTGAGCTCTCGCAGCAGGTAGCGACGTCATGGTATACACTAACTCTCGAAAGTGCGCCAAGCAGCCAGAACCTCTGTGGATAGGAGAGAAAGTTTGGAACAGGGTAGATGGGTATGTAAGAAAGAGAAGTAGAGATAGGTGAGTCTACTAATGACTAGGGTGGGTAATCACCTATTATTCTCATATGCAAACGCTAAGTGATCCCAGGATGGCATGCATTCCACCCAGGCACCATGTCTAGTTAACTGAACTCTGTTCAGGTGGCTTAACTTTGCTCTAATTGGAAGCAATGTTTCTACTTGGCTAGGCCGTGGACTGAGTCTCTTATGAAGGTGGAGTCTTCATGATGCCTCACTGTATTGTAAAGAGGACGATAAAGATATATATTTTTTGAATTAGGGTTGATTATTTTGTAGAATATGTGCTTTTAACTTGTCAAAGACAATACTTATGTATACACCTGCGCCATCTCAGTCCTGTGTGGTAGCCTAAGTTGGCCGAGGCTTTCTTGAATGAGCTGGGTTATATTGATGTGTGCCCTGCTTGTTGAGTACAGCGAGAAGAAACTATTGGGAAGTGTCTAGTGGGATTTACATACTAGAAATTCTATGATTTGGAAGATCGAGTATGTTGTGTGCTTAAAAAATTGCTTATGTTTCTGTTTCCAAGTCCAGGTGTCTGTTACTTTTTTTTAATGAGATTGTTTGCTTGAACAGTGAAATATAGTTGGTTTGTCATTAAGTAGATGGCTTCATGTGTCTTGTTCATTGTTGTTTGAGTTGGCAAGTTTATCTTTCCTCACTCTTGCAGGAAGGAAAAGAGATGGGGAATGTGCAATCATTTGAGCATATTAGTACTTATAATTTATGGTATATACCCTAGATTCCCAAACTGGGGGCCATACAGCAAAATTTAGGGGGCCACAAGCTGAGGCTATGTAGACATAAAAATCCCAAGCTCCACCACACTAGAACAGCCAGTCAGCAGCTGAGCCAACCAGAGGAACAGGTGCGTCTGTACTCGGTATACGTTTTAACAATGCCTTGCTGCCAGACGCATGAGTAATATGCCTCATTCTTTCTTTATTCAGTATAATTCCATTTTTATATATGATTTTATGTTCTTGATAAAATAATTCATTGAGATGCATTTTGATACTAAACAATTATCACTCAATTACTTATTTAATACTTCCTATGTTATGGTTTCTGTATGAGAACCTGGTCTTGAATTTTGAGTATCAACCAGTCCACAGTTAAAAAAAAAAACACTTTGCGAGTGTTTGCGGTTCCTTCAAATAATCTATTTGCATCAATTCTAGTGTTATTGGGACTTAAGCCACCATCAATACCAATTTAATGGTAAGTAAGCTTTGCATCATGAAGTTATTTAAGAAGTAGGAAAAAAATATCTGTTGCATTTTTGCACAATTTATGAAATGTTTTTGTTTTTTTGAGTGTTTAGTAACCTGAAATTTTATTTCCTTTTCCTTGGAGGCGGAAAGTTGGAATGGGAAACTTGGCAATGCTAGAAACAGTGTCAGATATTGTAGAGGAGTGTGATACTGCTACAAAGAACTTGATTGTTCAACATCTTAAAGCCTTAGTGGAGGAATTTAAAAGGTACTTCCCAGATATCCAAAGCCAAACCTCTCAGATAGTAAGGTTCCCCTTCACTGCTCCAGTGACATGCATACCTGATGATAATGATGATGGCCAGACTGAACTGCTGACACTTCATTTTTTTTTTTTCAAGGGGCTATCTGCTGACTGCCCACTTGGGCATAAGTCGCCGCAAACAAACAGCCCAGTTTGAGGCTACTTTAAAATAAAAATTTTAACAGAAACAACAATAAAAAGGGGATAACAATCAGGGAGCCTGTGACCTACAAAAAAACAAAAAAAAACCAAAATAACAAAAAAAACAAGTTGAATACAAGGGAGAAGGCCGGCCTCCCCCCAAAAGTCAACAAGTCCACCAGTCATGGTGCACGCACTCGTCCCGAGTACAAGGGACAGGCGGTAGCGACCCCGCCCATCTCGGTACCGGGACAGGTAACGTGCGCGAAGATCACCCAGACTGGGACATTCAACAAGAATGTGCCAAACAGTCTGGAGGACGACGCAGTCGTCGAAATAGGGCACAGGCGAGCGCTCCATCAAATAGCGATGCGTCACACGAGTGTGTCCGATTCGGAGACGACAGAAAGCGACCTGAAGCCGTCGCGGCATTGGGGGATAGGTCCATGGGAACAGTCGCGGCGCAATGGCACGCAACTTTAAGTTCCCTTCGACCGTCTCCCATCTTCTTTGCCAAACAGTCCGAAGAGCTGCCCGTATTCCTGCCATGTAGTCGGTGTGAGGAAGAGCGAAGCGTGGTCCGGTCGCAGAGTCATCGCGGACTCTTTGGCGCCCTCATTCCCCGCAATTCCTACGTGTCCAGGAACCCAGCGGAACATAATCTCGACATCTGCCCGGCTCGCCAAAACCGTGGTGTCATGGATGTCGCGAACCAGGGGATGCGGAGATTCCAATGCCCCGAGAGCACTCAGGGCGCTTTGTGAGTCGCTATAGATCACAATCCGGTCTCCGAACCGGGCACGTCGCGTAATCTCCCGTACCGAGTGGTGTATTGCCACCAGTTTGGCCGTGAAGACAGACGCAGCGCCTGGCAGAGCCCCGCTGACTTCAAACAGAGTGGATATGGCGTGGAAGCCGACGCCCTCATGGGACTTGGAGTCATCCGTATACACTGGCACAGTTCCAGCGTGACACGAGGTGTGCTCCAGAAAGGTCGAATGCAATACTCCCGGCGCCGTACAAGCTTTGGGAGCAGAGGTGTGGTGACAAATAGCCAAATGTGGTACCCTCCAGGGTGGCATCCTGGGCAGAACCAGGAACGCCACCGGCCCGAGAGCTATATCTAGCTCTCGAAGGAGTTTCCTGGCCCTAAACCCAAAGGGAGACACTTCAGGAAGATACAGGAGCCAAAATGAAGTTTGAAACGGAATCTCTCACTGTATTTTGGTCATCAATGGCAGCTTCATACCCAAACTTATGTAACTTAGCTTTCCACCAACTACTACCCTTTGCATCAACCTATTTCTGTGAGGCTGCATTCTCTCAATTTTTGTATATTAAATCAAGATATCACAATAGACTTGATGTAAAGCATGACCTATGCTGTGGTTTGAGTGAAACAAAGCCGAGAATTAAGATGCTGGTCGATGTCTTTCAACATCACCCTTCACATTGAGTTTAATTGGGTTTGAACAAACAAACTTGCACATGAAGTTTCTTGCTGGGAGAAGAGAAGGTGGTTTTCCCTTAAGGTCTTGGTTTTGTTATTTATGACTCCCTATGATAGGATTTCGTTCAGAATTATTAAATTTGTCAGTACAAAAACGATAAGATTGCTTTTGAGTACACTTTTTTATGCAGTGAAATTTATTTTTTCTACTTTTGTATATTGGAGAAATGTTTTTGGAAATTGTTAGTTTTAATTACACGTAGGCCTACTCACAAATTCTAAAAAGTTATTTTATGTGCATCAAATTACTTCTTTAGTACCATTTTAATGTTTATTTGAGATTTGGCAAAAAGTAAATTGCAAGTTTCCATGACTCAATTTTTTAGAAAAGAAAAAATATGGAGTTGAATGAATAAAATTACAGGTATCGTCAGAGTTTTTCATAATGGACCTAAATAAATGTAGGACTACAGACAGTCAATGTTGTCACAATATATGGATTGGGGAGGGGGGCCCTGGATAAGGATCATATATGAAAAGTGGGTAAAGATTAAAATAAGTTTGGGAACCACTGGTATATACAAATGGAGATTATCTGTGTACCTTTTCATGTCTGGGAGAAATGACAAATCCTAAACATTAGATAAACATCTTACCAACTGGTGCATCTATCACATGGATGGTAAAAAGCCTGGGGCCAGCTGCACCTGTGGATCCTTGAAGAGCTTTGAAACCCTGTAAAGGTACTCTAGATGATCCTGTTACAAACTGCAAAAGGCGTGCTCTCATTTCTTCACTATAGGAGTCAACAATTTTCCAGAACCAAATAACAACAGGGGTTTCAGGGTTACAATGCTGAAAAAATGAAAAACAATAATTTGAGTTTAGCAAAGGATTTTGTCTAACTTATGATCCTCACATATAAAAAATTCAGTTAATCTTTGCAATAAGTTAGACAATATGAATGTAACATCAGACCTGAGATTAGTCAGTTTTGATGTTACCTCATTATTCACTAAAGTGCCCGTTGATGCCTTATTGGATTTCCTAGCTAGTATTCTTAACTCTTATGATTTGCCTTTACTGTCTAATTCGATCATTCAACTCATTTGTTTATGCATTAAAAAATGTAAATTTAGTTTCAATGGCAAGTTCTACAAACAAGTGTTTGGCATGGCTATGGGTAATCCCTCATCTCCCTTATTGTCAATATATATATATATATATATATATATATATATATATACATATATGGAATATTTTGAAACGAGTCTGATTCCACCAGTTTGGTAAACTCAAATTGTTTAGTACCACTATGTAGATGATGTCCTGGGAGTTCTAAAGGAAGATTTTGACCTTGATGGATTTCTTTTATTTATTAATTCATTAGTTCCATCAATTAAATTTACTTTAGAATCAGGAAACCAACAAATAATATAATTTATTCTATGTCCACTTTTATTCAGGTCATTCTAAAAATATTAAAACATCTTTATTTTCTTCCATGTATCTTAGGGCACTCAGAATATGTAGTCCTGACTATATAGACCAAGAATTCACAAAAATTCAAGAGATTGCCTTCAATCTGTGTTACCCGAAATATTTTTTGGAAAACTGCCTGTTTCGAGCTAAAAAAACATTCTATAACCGCAAGTTAGGGAAAACCGAACATTTATGTAACATATTACTTTTACCGTAAACAAAAACCAGGAAAGAACTAGATGTCCGAGTTAAGCAACATCAAGCCAATGTATGTAATCACAGTGAACAATCTGAGCTATATCTACATATGTACAATCTTAACCATAGCATTAACTGGAACAGTGCCAAACCAGTCAAAAAATGCAGTAATTATATTTCAAGAAATATATTAGAATGTAGCTACATTAACGCATTCCCAAATTTCAACCTTAGCCCTGGTTTGTTCATGCTAGACCCCATTATCACTACATACATAAACTCTCAAAATAAAGTTGTTTCAGGATTTTGTACCCTGAGGTGGGTAGTCTAATCCCCACTTCCACTATTTAAGGCAATGTATGTCCAGCCTCTTGTTCATTCATTGAAAAGGTCTTCAAGAATAAAGACGAAAGCACTCAGAATTGTTTTTCACTTTTCCTTTGTGGGTATATCTGCATAACTTTGACTCACATGCACTTTGTAAGCTTTTTTCATATATATATATATATATATATATATATATATATATGTATACACACACACACATATATATATATATATATATATATATATATATATATATAGAGAGAGAGAGAGAGAGAGAGAGAGAGAGAGAGAGAGATAAAGTATCTATATAGACCTATAGTGTGTACTGATCCATAAAGTAATTGGCATGTAGTGCCATATTTTGTGTGGCTTACAAAATGCCATAAACTATCAGCAATTTCATTCTTGGGTTTTACATGATTAAAAGATTAAAGTTACTTTTAATGTAATTATGTGCACTTTATATCATTCTCTCAACTATCTTCTTTCCTAATATTATAATAGTTAAAACTTTGTACTCATACTTTCCAGGGTGTAAACCTCTTATACTTACTGATATTCATAAACAAAAAATTAACAAGTTAGTTTTTACCTTAAGTCTGGAATTCCTCTTCCAGTCTTCAATATCAATTTTTCCTAATCCCCCGATTACAAGTTCAAGCTCTCTCTCATCAAATGGCAAGAGCAAATTTTGAGGTACAACCTCATTAAAACCCTTTTGTAAGGCTACAAACTGCTTCTCAATTCCCTGCATAAAGCGATGTTGGACATAGAGACGCACATATTCCTTCTTGTTCATTTCTGTCACCTGCAAATCTGAGCCACCTTCTTTCAGCTCTTTCAACTGTAGGTCACCAAATCTATCATGTTCTACTGTGAATGTTGCATCAATTATGCCAGCAATGTTGTTTGATCTGATAAGAGAAACAATAAATTACTTAAAAAAGATGAAATTTTAAATAGTTGGAAACATTGAGGTTAATTGAATGATTGCAAACATATATACAGTTTCTCCAGATAGTATTCATACCACTATTGAATATAAAAAAACATTTCACCATAGTTCAAGAACAGTTTATTGCAGGGTAACAAAAGTGGGAGGCTTCAAGATGTATTAATAGACATACCTACAAAATTTCAACATGAACAAATAATTGAGTAATAATACTCTTTTTTAAAAAAAAATTCTTAAGCAAAAAGTATTTGTATAATATAATTTTCACATCCATATTTAATTTATATGGTTTAAATTATGAGTTTCAAAGTGACAAGTAGTTTCTGCAATATTTTGTTAATAATTTGGATTTGTCAGAATTAGTCTAGAACATTCTAACAACCTTTTCTTAAGCATTGCAAACACACTTATTTTACAAGTAGTCTTCATGGCAAAAGGTAAGTACTGTCTTCAACATCAAATTGAGAATAATTTTGAAATTCAAATCTAAGATGAGCTACAGGGAAGATTTATGAAGAACTAAATGTCACTAATTCTAAAGTGCAATCAGTAAGAGGAAAGTTTAAGGAATTGTGCACAACTGCAACTCTCCCTTATCCAGGTCATCCTCAAAAAATTACACTCTGCATGGTTCAGAGGATCTTTAAATATTAAAAATACCCCAAGGAAGGGAGATGAATGATCAGTTACGAGAGGAAGGCATTGATGTTAGTTTGAACACAGTATCCAACATGTTGCATAAAGCAGAAATGCATGGACAGTGTCTGAGGAAGACAGCTTTACTGAAAATCATTTGGAGAAAGATTAATTTTTGTAATCATAAGCTATGGACAGATCAAACAAAGATCGAGATGTTTGGCACAAATGCTTGGCATATAAGTGGTGAGTTGGGGCTTCTAAAAAACCCCCAAAACATCCCACAGTAAAGTGTGGAGTTGGATCTATTATGTTATGGGCCAGTTTCTGTGCAACAGGCAATTGGCACACTTTATCAAATCAATGGAATGATGAATAAAGAATACTGGAGAAAATTCTTGAAGATTATCTGAAAAGTGAGGTTCCCAAGCTTGGGCTAGGAGGATGGGTCTTTCAACGTGACAATTATCTCAAACATAAATGGTTTCTCCCTGATTGAAGGACGCTAAAATAAATGTTTTTGAATGGCCATCATTAAAGTTGCAAACCTCAAAAACATTTTTGCAAGGAAGCTCACCACTTCCCCAAACTCTATGAGACCAGTCTAGTACGCAGAATGCCCAGCCACAGAACAAGCAGTAACAACCCATCGCTTCGGGACCAAGCTCAAGAAGAAAATTTAGCTTTTCTAGCATTGACGGAGACCCATCTGACTAGAGACCACCTAGATGCTGAGATCACCATGGATGACTACACCATCTTCAGGGCAGACAGGAAAGATAGAAGCCAAGGAGGAGTCATAAACTATATCAGGAATGATATAGCAGTAAGTGCAGAAAATGTGGCCACCTTCTCCAATGGAACAGCAGAGCTACTATCCATTTACCTGAAAAAACTAGACCTGTTACTTATGACAGTGTACAGACCCCCAAACACTACAACAGTACAGTTTGAAGAGATTCTTGTAAGGACAAGAGAAAAACTGGATTCTTTTCCAAAACAAACCACTGAAGTATTGATCCTTGGTGATTTCAACTTCCCACACTTTAGCTGGAGGGATATGAAGACAACTGGGGGCAGCCTAGAGGAAAAACAACAGGCTGAAGCCCTAATAACTCTGATGGGAAAATATTTCCTCACCCAGAAAATAAGGGAAGCTACCAGAGGGAACAATATATTAGACCTAATCCTTACAAACAGCCATAATCTGATCCACTCATACAAAATATGTGAAACCATACTATCGGATCATAATTACATTCAGGTGAAAACAACATGCACTGACTTACATAAAGAACACCTACACAGTAGAGAAACAGCAGCAGATGACCACTTAGGCAACCTGAACTTCTACAACCCTAGCATAAATTGGGACCAAGTTAGAGCAGAGTTGAGGGATACAAACTGGGAGGACATTCTACCAGACACCAACGTAGACAACCTTCTCAAGAAATTTGTGGCGAGATGTAGGGAAATTTGTTCCAAACACATACCCCAAAAAACCAGAAGGAGAATCAAAAATATAATCCCCAGAGACCGTAAAGTCCTCATGAGAAGAAGACACTCACTTCGTACCAAACTTAGAAAGACAAATTACACACCCCTTCAAGGAAGAATACGGTCCCAGATTGAAGAGGTTGAAACAAAACTAAGACAGTCGCATGAGGAACAACAACGCAGGGAAGAAAGAGAAGCAATAACCCGAATTAAGGAAAACCCAAAGTACTTCTTCTCATATGCAAAGAAGAAACTGAAAACCAAATCACCAGTGGGACCTCTCTACGGACCGGATGGTGAGCCGACAGCAGACCCCAAACAAATGGCTAACATACTGAAGAACCAGTATGAAGGTGTTTTCAGCAACCCAAGGGAAGAAGAGAGGATATTAGATGCAGGAACTTTTTTCACTGCTCGACCAAGTACTCCTCACACACTCTCATCAATCAACATTGGGGAGAAGGACATAATAGAGGCAATTAAATTGATTGCCCCAGATGCAGCGGCTGGACCAGATGGCTTCCACTCTCAGCTGCTAAGAAACTGCAGTCAAGAACTAGCCAAACCCCTCCAGATGCTCTGGTCTCTCTCACTGCAGAATGGTACTGTACCAGTAGCCCTCAAGTCGGCTATCATTACGCCCATTCATAAAGGAGGCAGCAGAGGCCAAGCTGGCAAGTACAGGCCAGTGGCCCTGACATCCCATCTTGTCAAGATCTGTGAAAGAATAGTGAGAAAAAGGATGGTTGAATTTATAGAATCAAAGAGAGCCTTCAATGACGGACAACACGGCTTCAGACAGGGCCGCTCATGTTTGTCTCAACTACTCCAACACTATGAGAGAATTCTAGAAACCATACGGGATGGACAAAATGCCGATGTAATATATTTGGATTTTGCAAAGGCCTTCGACAAAGTGGATCACGGGATCCTATTACATAAATTACGAAGCCTTGGAATAGAAGGCTCACTTGGAAAATGGCTACACAGTTTCCTAACTGGGAGGACCCAGCAGGTATCTGTGCAAGGTGAACTGTCGTTACCTAGCAGTGTGCGGAGCGGTGTTCCGCAGGGCTCAGTGCTAGGTCCACTCCTGTTCGTAATACATGTGGGAGATATAGACAACAACCTGGAGCATGTCGAAGCATCCTCCTTTGCAGACGACACAAGGATAAAAAGGCAAATAACAAGCCCAGAAGATGCAGCTAAAGTACAAGAAGACCTGCAGAGAATACTGGACTGGGCATCAACCAACAACATGCTCCTAAATGGAGAAAAATTTGAATTAGTAAGATATGGGAGAAACGACATACTCAAGAGCTCCACCAACTACAAATATGATGAACAGCAGATAGAAGATAAGGAGCATGTCAAGGATCTGGGAGTCCACATGAGCAGTGATGCTACTTTTACCCACCACATAAATACTGTAGCTGAAGCAGGAAAGAGCATGAGTGGTTGGGTGTTAAGGACTTTTGCTTCCAGAGAAGGGCAGTGCCTTAAAACACTCTGGAAGTCTCTAGTTCTCCCAAGGCTAGAGTACTGTTGCCAGCTTTGGTCCCCCCATAAAATACAAGAAATAACTACCCTTGAAGGCATCCAAAGATCATACACGGCACGAATCCAAGAGGTACAGCACTTAAACTATTGGGACAGACTCAGAGAACTGAAACTGTACTCATTACAAAGGAGACGGGATCGGTACACAATAATCTACATGTGGAAGATATTGGAAGGCAGAGTGCCAAATGTGGCCATAGTCACCAACCAACACCCAAGGAAAGGGAGACTCAGTTACATCAAGGGAGTACAGGGCACCGTACAGCGAGTAAGAAACCTGGCCCACAACTCCTTCACGTACAATGGGCCCCGCTTACTCAACTGTCTCCCGCAAGAACTAAGAGACCTGAGTGGAATTAGCCCTGAAGCCTTCAAAAATAATCTGGATAAGTGGCTTCAAGGACTAGAAGACAATCCACCAACACCAGGATACCCCAGCCGTCACCACAACACCTTGCCAGAAGTAATTCAAACTCTGGAAAGGGAGGAGAATGTGGGATCAAGCGGGTTAGGCGGAAGCCGACTTCAGCCTTGCCATTAACAGGCAGAATTCACCGAAAGTATACCGAAAGTAAGTAAAGTATTGGGACACAGCATGGAAGACGACTCCCTCTTTAAACATGGAGCAGTGTATGCTGGGAATAATTCCAAAGGGCTGAGGGGTATGACTGGAATTTCATCAGCATAGACAACATCAAAACTGAGGGAGATGCCAGCCCACATGTACAAGTGCAAAGCAAGTGGCATTTCTCTGGAATAGACAAGCAGGCTGTCAAAGGAGATTCACAGAAGGCACCGGTCATCAGATGGAGGCCACTGTGGGGGATCGAGTCCACCTTTAGCAATTCACACTAGGCACTGCAGATGCATAAAACTTGCATACATACTTAAACTTTGATCAAACAAAGGAATGATAAAACAATAAGGTGGTAGATAATCAGCACCATAAATGCTGAACATCATAAAATGAAGAATGACCATGGTGGGTAGCACAAACTTTGTACTCATACTTTCCAGGGTGTAAACCTCTTATACTTACCTATCATGGTCAAGGACAAGAGAGAGATGCAGTTAGATGCCTATAGGAGCTAATGCCCCAGAGTTGGCATATAGGATGTTTTTTCTCAGCCCCACCCATCAGGTGACCGCTTTCAAGGGCATAAGTTGCGGTAATTAAAACTTCAGTCTAGCGCTAGGCTACTTTAAAATTCCCAAACCAAACAAAAACAAAACAAGAAGGAAACATTCTGGAGGGAGGCCCACATACCCCGGGTGCAGGAACGTGCAACCAAAACCAAGGAGAATCAAATAAGATGGAATAGACCAGTCACCTCCAAAGAGTCAGATTGTCTAGAGGCCTGTGTGCAAGAATATGCCTGGAATAAGAAGGATGAGTTGTAGTGAGTACGCTCAGGTAATGTGAGTGAAGATCACCCAGAATGGGCCATTTAACAAGTCCTCACTGAAAAGACGTGTTATCTCTGTGCTCCTGCTTAATTCATCTGTGCCCATAAATTTCGTTTTCTGAGTAACTTAATAATTATAGATACTTCCTGCGCTCATATAATATTAGTCGCTGTATTAAAAAGATTGGCCGTCTTATTCGCTGTGTTAATTTTATTTATCTTCATACGTATTCTAGAAATCGACAATGCCCGTGATCAAGTTTGAATGTTCGAGTTGTGGGGCTTCCTTTAATAAGGAAATTTACGTTCCTTCTAACATGGAACAAACTAGAATCTGCCGTTTTTGTATGTTAAACGATGCGTTGGAGCGTAAGTTTGCTAACGCGATTAGCGAAATTAAATTAGAACTAAATTCCGTCGCGAGGGACGTTATATCGACCAACCGTAAAGTCGACGAATTAAATTCGAGTCTAAATTCTACCATTCATGACATGCGTGGGAGGGAAAATAGAAATCGCGACAATCGGCCTACTCGTATGAATCATCAGACAATTGTTGACCAGCAACAAAGGATTTTGAACTCGTTTGGACCCCAGGATTCACAATATAGACCCCAAGATTCGCAATTTAGGCCCGTTAGAAATGGGGCTAGACCATCGAGGGAACAACATTTCACATTACCATGCTCAAACCCCTTCGCACTGCTAACTCCTATCGAAGGGGAAGAAGAAACTGTACTAATTGGGGATTCTCTAATTAAAAACCAAGAGCCGGAATTCACAGCGCGAAACCCGTCAAAACGAAAACGATTTTGCTTTCCTGGTGGCCGCATAGATAAAGTAGTTAGTGAAATTGAAAAATTGGACCAAACGCGTGACGGGCGTACGATCCTCACGCTCGTAGGGGGAATGATGTGCACAGATACGACAGTACCCCAGAAGGAATAGTAAACCGCGCTAAGACTCTGATTCATACTGCGAAAGTTAAAGCGGATAACGTAGGAATAATTGGCATTTTACCCCGACTAAAATCCACGTTGCGTCTGCAGTCCCGTGCTATATATACAAGCGAGTGCCTTAAGCGCTTGTGTCGCGATACTGGAGTTAGCTTCTTTAACGTTTGGGATAAATTCCAAGACCAACCTTCACTTTATCAAACGGACGGAATTCATTTAAGCGATGTGGGAAACAGTCGGCTGGGTAGGATTTTAGACCAGTCAGTACGTAGCATATTAAGTAGGAGAGTTGCGGGGCCACGTGATGCCCATGCGCCAGACCGTTCCTCGCTTGAAGGGGCAATGAGTATTGGGGAGCAGGGAAACGGAACAGATTCGCGTGTGATAGAGGAGTCCACCTAAAGCGCAAATTGAAATGTATATATTCAAATGTTCGTAGCTTAAAAAATAAACTTGCCGAAATAAAAGCCGTAATTCTAGAGGGAGACTACGATCTCGTATTCTTAAGCGAGACTTGGATAGATACACATTCGGGGATCAGTGTTTGCGAATTTGATATACCAGGTTATAAAATTCATTATACAAATAGACAAACTGGTAGAGGAGGGGGCGTATTAGTGTATATAAAAGATGACTTAAACGCTATAACGATCGACTCGTCTACGGCAGATATGAGAAGTGAGGCCTTATTAATCCAATTATGTTGTAATGCAAAATATAAAATTAATTTAGCCGTCATATATCGTCCTCCATCGCAAATAGAAAGAGAAGATGCTGCACTCTTTGATATGCTTTCATCTTGGGTTAGAAAAGGAACCACATTAGTCTGCGGCGATTTTAACTATCCAAACGTTAATTATAGTAACCTAACGTCAAATAAAGCTGGGGAGAGACTACTAAACTTTATTCTGGAGAATTTTCTCGTTCAAAAAGTGGAGGAACCAACTCGTGATAATAATATCCTCGATTTAATCATGGCGACTGACGAGTCACTGGTAGAAAATGTTTGTGTAGGAGAGCATTTAGCCTCGAGTGACCATAATGCGATTAGATTCGTGGTTAACACGTGTGTAGATGTAAAAATTAGTACACAGCTCATGCCACGTTTTGGTAGCTGTGTTTTTGATACTTTTCGCGAAAGGATTAAGGATGTAGACTGGGGAATGCGCTTCGAGAATAGGTCGGTAGGAGAAATGTACACTGAGCTTCGGCGTACACTCCTTAGTGTAAATTTTGACTTAGTAAAGTATGTGCGCCGTAAGAGCGGGAAGTCGATGAGAGCACCGTGGGTTAGCCCACTAATATTAAGCTTAATTAAGGACCGAAATAGAAAATTTCAAATACATAAGAACAACGAGTCATTTATAAGTCGGCAAAATTACATAGATTCTCGAAGAGAAGTTAAACGGGCGGTTAGAGATGCGAAGCGGAAATATTGAATAAAACTGGCGAAGGATTCAAAGAAGGAACCGAAACGGTTTTACGGCTATGTAAACAGTAGGAAACCCTTAAAAGGTTCAATAGGGCCGATTAAAGACAAAGATGGTCGTTTGACGGAAATGTCTAAAATTTTGAATGAACATTTCACAAGCGTCTTTACTATTGAAGATTCGTCCCAATTAGGATCGTTAGTGGAAGAAGTAGATAATAGTGATATTTGCATATCCGATATAACGGTTAATGAAGTGGAAATTCTTAAATATATTAACCTGATGAAAAAGTCGAAATCACCCGGGCCCGATGGCGTTTACCCCACTCATTTAAAGGAACTTAAGAATGAGCTTGCGAAGCCGTTGCGTGCAATTTTCAATCGCTCATTAGAAGATGGCGTAGTCCCTGTAGACTTCAAGCGTGCAAACGTTACACCAATATTTAAGAATGGGAATAGATACGAAGCAACGAATTTTCGTCCTATTAGTCTAACTTCGGTAGTTGGAAAGCTTTTAGAATCGGTAATTAGAGATAGAATAGTGTGCCACCTCGAGGTAAATAATCTGATTAAAGATTCCCAACATGGGTTTAGGCGGGCGAGATCGTGCTTGACAAATTTGCTCGAATTCTTCCATAAAATGATTTGCGTTTACGACGAAAGCAAAGCTGTAGATGTAATCTATCTAGACTTTAAAAAGGCGTTTGACACCGTTCCGCACGAGAGATTATTAATGAAAGTTAAAGCAGTCGGTGTGAAGGGTGAGATATTAAATTGGATTAGAAATTGGCTGAAGGATCGTTCGCAGCGAGTAGTTATAAATGGTGAATGTTCAGATTGGGTCAACGTCAGTAGTGGAGTGCCACAAGGCTCCGTTCTTGGCCCATTATTGTTTCTAATATATATAAACGATTTGGATAATGGCGTATTTAGTACGATTTCTAAATTTGCTGACGACACGAAGCTGGGCAACCGTGCCTATGTAAGATCGGATGTAGAAAAATTACAAAAGGACCTAAACTTGATTGTCAGATGGGCGGATAAGTGGCAAATGCAGTTTAATTTAAGTAAATGTAAGGTGATGCATTTGGGTTGCCATAATTTGAGGGTAGAGTATACCATGAAAGGCCAGGTCCTCGACGTAGTTAAATTGGAAAAAGACCTGGGAGTTTTAGTCTCGGATCACTTCAAAGTCACGAAACAATGCGCGGATGCATGTAAAAAAGCAAATCGTGTGCTGGGTTATATCGCGCGTAATTTCACGTTCAAATCCAAAGAGATAATTTTACCATTGTATAAATCACTTGTGCGTCCACTGCTTGAATATGCGGTTCAATTTTGGGCTGCATACTTAAACAAAGATATCGCGCAATTAGAAAGAGTGCAGCGTAGGGCTACAAAATTAATTCCCGAGCTGAGAAACAGGCCCTACGAGGAAAGACTCAGGGCATTAGATTTGCCATCTCTCGAAGGCAGAAGATTACGTGGCCAGCTAATTGAAGTATTTAAAATATTGAAAGGATTTTCAAACGTTGATTATAGGAATTTGTTCGAATTGGATCATAGGGGAAATACTCGGCAAACACGGATTAAAATTAGTGAACAAGCGATTTAACACTAGTATAGCCCAAAACTATTTTACGTTTAAAATTACTCAAATTTGGAATAGGCTACCCACCCACGTAGTGGATAGTAGGTCGGTAAATATGTTTAAAAACCGTCTCGACGCGCACTTAAATAGTATAAATATAACGTAGTCTGAGCACAGTAAATAATAACGTCTTTGCAAAAGGAGTTTGGAGCGGAGGAACAACGAGAGTAAAAATGATGACTAAAAATGATGCCAGCGATTTCTCTTGCATGTGTAGTTTAGATATCCATTTTCTTTTCCGCCTATCCTATAACTAGATTTTCACCACTAGCAGTCGAGGGCTGCGGAAGTTGAGAAGAAAAACTTTCTATTACCCCCCCCTAGGTTGAAGTAGTTAATATGCCTGACATTGTACACATGTAGATAAGTGTGTACAGTAGATTATATATTAAAAAAAAAAAAAAAAAATATAGCATGTTAGAGATACACTCGTAGATAAGTGTGTATCGTAGTTTCGGATGTAGCGTAGCGGACTAGCCTCGAGCGGACCTTAGGGTCTTTGTTGGTCCTAGATTCTGTAGTTCTGTAGTTCTCTGGGACAATGTGTCACCTTAGTAAGCGAGCATGCCATCAAAAGGCGGTGTGTCCTGTGAGTGTGCCCAATTTAAAGATGACAGAAAGCACCCAGAAGCCATTGCAGCATTGGAGGGAAGGTCCATGGGAACAGTTGCAGCGCAATGGCACACAACTTTAAATTGCCCTTGAATGTCTCCCATCTTCATTGCCAGACAACCTTGAGGTCTGTTTGTCCAGTCCTCACAGAATCTTTGGCGCCTTCATTCCCCACAATTCCCACATGTCCAGGAACTCATGGGAAAATAATCTTGACATCCACCTCGGTTGCAGTGACTGTGGCATCACAGATACCACAAAGCAGGGGTGGGTGGGGGTGGAGATCCCAATGCCCCATGAACACTCAGGGTACTCTGTGAGTCGCTATAGATCACCAATCCAGTCTCCAAACCGGGCACAATGCGTTATCTCCTGTACCTAGCAGTGTATGGAAACTAACTCAGCTGTGAAAATAGAACCCTGCTGACTTTAATCAGAGGGGATATGGCATGGAAGCCTTCTTGGGACTTGGAGCCATCTATATCATTGGCAAGGATCCAGCATGGAAAGAAGTATGCTCCCAACAAAAAAGGCAGAAGCACTAAAATACTCCTGACACTGTGGAAGCTTTGGGAGCAGAAGTGTGGTGATAAATAGCTGAAGGTGATAACCTCCAGGGTGGCATTCTGGGTAGAACCAGAGTCACCACCGGCCAGAGAGCAACAATGTCAAGATGGACTGGCAGCCAACAAGGTGGAAAGAGAGGTGCCCAGTCCATTGGGAGCAGCAAAGGGGCTATAGGTGTTAACCCAGGACCCCCCCCCCCCACCCCAAGTCTTGTCTCTTGTAACCTGTGGCCATTATTTATAGAGGTTTCAAAGCCTCTCTACTGACATGGCATGAGGTAGCTGCTCAGGTCCTTAAACCTACACAAATAAAGAGAGGATACTCTTTGAATAAAGGGGTGAATAGAGGAAGCTGGATGCACCAGCTTCCTAGGGCCCAGTTAAAGAGTTGAAGTCAACTCAGCGAGACAAACCTTCTTTACAGGCACTCATGCCTTGGAGGATGTGACACTCTTCCTGTTACAAGGTGTAGCAGCTAACACAGGGTACTCTCCTGCTGGTCAGAAAGTCAGTCAGGAGAGATCTGGAAGCAAATTGGTAAAGGTAGGAAGAGTGAAAATAGTGAAAGATTTAAAGCTGCAGGTCCTGCACAATAACAGGAACTGGGGCCATTCGGGCCCTGCCAGATGGTACTTAACTACAGACACTCAGACTGCGAGGACGTTTCACTTGTCTATGTACCAGGTGTAATAGTCTATACAGGGTAGCCCTCTGTGGAGCAATCAAGTTTGAGATCAGCAAGGCCTTGAGGGCATGTTGCCCCTTCAAGTGTAAGCCTATATGGGGTATGTAAGACTTGTGGGAGAAATCAGTTGTGAAAGATTCCAGCACATATACCAAGTCTGAGAAGGTGGTCCCATCTTCACATGGCTCCCATGAAGAGAAGCGGCAGGTGTGCTTCAAAACAAATTGGGCCCTCACCCGATGAAATTCACACAGGGTGAAATTATTGCGGGGGAAGGAAGGGGGGGGCATATATGGCACTAAGAAGCAGATTGCCTTTCTCTAAGGGTCGTCTCACACTCGCCTAACCCCCGAGGAAGCGAATGGCATGGAAAATGGGCAGATGTTTGAAGGATGAAGTCAGACCCACAGCAGCGAGGGTACCAGGGAAGAACTCAATGGCCTTGGCAACTTATTGAAACTCCTTGACCAAGGTATGCCATCTCCTCAATCCAAGCACCATCTAGGTTGTTTCTCAAGCATCAGTGGCCCAGTAAAATATATTTACATGGTGAAGTGATCGCTGCCATGGAGGTCATCAAGTTTGCAAGCATGAGGTTGGAGAGCCACATACATCATCACACATGGCCAATCACAACAGCACTGTCTCTTTTACTTCATTCCTTCACACACAAAACACATCACTCTTGGATTAACACAACCAGCCAAAGGAGTTTCCAATCCACACTCTTCCTAACACGGAACAGGTGGCTCTCCCTTGACCTATGAAAGGTTCACAATATTTGCTGGTTGGTAGCCAAATACCACTACACATCCTGCCCTTTTCATTCCACAAATGAAGACCTATGCTTATCAGAAAGGAACAGGTGGCACTATTGCTATTAATATAAACAGACAAGAAAAGAATAAACAGAGGGCAGCAGTCATAATTGCATTATAAACCAACTGCTTATAATTTATTACTATTGTTATATGCTAACTGTAAATGCTAATGAGCAATGAGAAATATCAAAACTCCAGACTATCTATAGGAAAGAGGAATTCAGAAGCAAGGAAAAGATAAGAATGCCAATCAAGCCTTCTAAATAAAAATTAATTACTCCTAACTATAGCCACCAGCATTCAATTACAAAGATTATTTTTAAGAACTTTGAAAGGAAGAATTAATTGTATATTTTGTTGATCAAGAAAAAAAAGAGAAGTGCTTACAAAATCCAGTTGAGGGATCGATGAAGTTCAGGGTCAACAGCTTCAATATCATTCAGAACAATTGGTTTGTTGAGGAGTCTTTTGTAGAATGGCAGTGTAAATCCACCATCAATGTAGTGGCCATGAAACACAGCCATTCCAATTGCTCGCCCAACAAAGTGAAAATATGACAAGTGCTCCTGAAACAATATAAACCTTTTTCAAAATGTTATCTAGTAAAACTCAAATATATGGTGAAGAATAATTTCCCATTTTGGGAGCCCATCTGGCGACAAATAACGATAAAAAAAGGACAAAAGGTAAAAAATAACAAGAAAACATAGCAAGAAGGAAGTGCACTCTGGTGTTGGGGGTAGGACTGCCTCCCACTGGTACAGGAACATGTGACCTACAAATAAACAACAACAGTCAAATAAAGGGGAGGAGGCCAGCTCCTCCAAAAAGTCATATAGGGCACGATTATGTGGGCATGAGACTGTCCCGAGTACAAGGGACAAGCGGTAGTGACCCTGCTCATCCCAGTAGGTAATGTGTGTGAAGATTACCCAGACTGGAACATTCAAAAAGAATGTGCCAAAGAGTCTGGGAAACAACACAGTCTTCACATTAAGGCGCAGGTGAGCGCCCCACCAAATTGCGGTGCGTCCTGCAAGTGTGTCCAATTTAGAGACTACAGTAAGCAACCTGAAGCCATTGCGGCATTGGAGGGTAGGTCCATAGGCACAATAGTATGTAACTTTAAGTTCCCCTCAGCTGTTTCCCCATCTTCTTTGCTGAGCAGGCCGGAGAGTTACCTGTATTCCTGCCATGGAATTAGTGTGGGGAAAAGCAAAATGATGGTCTGCTTGCCCATTCCATGCACTCTTTGGAGCCCTCATTCTCCCTAATTCCTACATGTCCAGGAACCCAGCAGAAGATAATCTCTACATCAACCTGGCCCACCAAAACTGTGGCATAACAGATATCGCAAACCAAGGGATGCGGAGATTCCAAGACCAAAGAGCACTCAGGGCACTTTGTGAGTCGCTATAAATCACACACTGGTCTTGGAACTGGACCCATTGTGGTATTTCCCGTACTGAGCGTAGTATTGCAACCAACTTGGCTGTGAAGACAGACGCAGCGCCTGGCAGAGCCCTACTGACTTCAAATAACAGGGATTTGGTGTGGAAACCAACCCCCCTCTTAGGACTTGGAGCCATCTGTATACACTGGCACGGTTCCAGCGTGACACAAAGTGTGCTCCAAAAAGGCTGAACGCAATACTCCTGATGTGGCACAAGCTCTGGGAGTAGAGGCGTGGCAACAAATACTCAAAAGTGGTACCCTCCAGGGTGACATCCTGGGCAAAATCAGGAATGCCACCGGCCTGAGAGCTATGCCTAGGTCTTGAAGGAGTTTTCTAGCCCTAAACCCAAAGGGCTTAGGCTATGACTGTCGTATCTCGGCAGCAGAGGTGCCATCAAGATCAGCTGCAGAGAGAGCTGTTGGTGACTAAGGGAGGTGCCGGGCTTAGGCATACAGGCGAATAATGCACTGTGCACAGCGCAGAGCAAGTGGCATCTCTCCAGCATCAACAAGTAAGCTCTCAATGGGGGAAGTGCAGAAGGCACAGGTCGCCAGGCGGAGGCCGGTGTGGTGGATCCTTTGAATGAACAAAGGATCACTACAAAAGGCAGTAGCCCTATCAGCGCCCAAGGCACTGAGCATCATGGAACAAAGAATATCCATGGCGCGAGTGCCATGGATGAGCCTGCCAGGTGAGGTGCAGGTAAAATACAAAACTAAGAAAATGGTGCGAGTCCACCACTTCCAGGTGCACTACCTTTAGAAACAAGTCTCAGTCAGGTTGGAGCCATGGATGGCAGCAGAAGTGCACCACACCATAGTCTTGGCTAAGGAAAACCGAAGCCTGTGCTCTTTGTCAGCGCAAAAGACTTTGACCCTCTATGGTGATGTCATCTATGGAAGGGTCCACAAGTTCCCTCGCATAAACCACTCCTTTCAATAAGTTCATGGTAGAGTGTGGCATCAAACTCCATGGCGTGCCAACAAGTGTCCAAAGGGCACTAATCATGGCCGCCTAAGAGGGATTCAACGCATTCCCCAAAAGGCTCCTGTCTGAGAAACGGGTCACCTTCAACTCTCTATCAATCAGACTAGGTAGAGCTCTCCTCTAATGGATCATGATGCCCTTAGCCAACATGCTGCAATCAGTGGAGCGAATAACAAGGAAGCATTTGAAGCCAGCAGGCTTGAAAATGCCAGGTAGCCTCTGAATGAGGGGGCCCAACGTAATCGAAGCTCTGCTCTGCCCAGTTTTGGTCTTGGTCAGCAACTCCCCGCCTGGGGGAGCAGTGGGGCTGGACATCTCAATCTTAGATTGGTCATTTGCTGAAATGGCAGTGGACCCTTCCACCCCCAAGCCTCTCGAAGAGAGATGACCCCTTATTCTTTGTATTCTTGTTCCTGTCTTTTTTTATGAGAGGAGGGCAGGGCATAGACCCCACTTCTCCCCTCTGCCAGCAGGTGCCCCTAGGCCAGATGGACCAGCCCCAGCAAGATCCTTCTCTGGCTGGTAAGGCCTCGTGGATCTGGGGCATCTGAGGAGGACCTTGCAAAGGGGCGGACTCAGGTTCATGCTTGGCAGTGAGCCCAGGTTCAACCCCATGGAAGGTCCTACCATACGAGGCCAATGGGCCCTTCCCTCCTTTGCGCCTCTAATGAGGTTGGTCCTATTGAGCTGCCCTCACCAGGAGAAGTCAATTATGGGCTGCCTGCCTGCTTTCTTCAGTCCCTTGTGAAAGAAAAGGAGGGACTGCTGCTGGAAAGAGGGCGGGCGCCCCCAGATAAGTGTGCGAGGGGAAGTCCCCTAAACCCATAGGCAAAGGAGAGGAGTAAGCTTCCTCTCTGGTACAAGAAATTTAGAGGGTCTCCTGAGAGAGCACCTCCATTTTCTTCAGTGGAGCTGCCCGAAGGCGGCTGCTCCATCATCGTCAAGGGGACATACTTTTTTTTTATAAATTCATCATTGTGCATGATGACCCTATAATAATCATGGGATACAAACGCTCATCACCCTATGCAGTAGCCCGCTCTGCGAGGGGTGAACACAGGGCCAGCAAAACCAGCTGCTGCCATTTGAGGTTGCTCCTCCAGCCTAGTGACCTGGCAACTCCACCTTGGGCAAGGCGTAAAATTGATAAGACAGGGAAAGTAGGAAGAAAGGGTATGTTGATGAAGGTGTGGGTGGGGATGAAGCAGGTTGTTAAAACCCACCCAGGCTGGAGCTCAGGGGTGAGGCAATGTTGCTGCCCCCATCAGCCCCAATCTGGGAGGGGTGGGTGAGAGGAAGCTGTTTGGCGTCTACCCTGTGAAATTAGAGGCTGACTAGAGGAAGTCATGGGAGGTTGTAGGAAAAATGAGAAAGTAGGGTAAAAACACAGGCTGTCAGAAAGAAGAAGCTAAGTTGGGGCCGGACGGGGCACTGAGTCCCATCAGTAAAGTGGCCAGGAAGGCAAATTGTTGTGATTTTTATGGGGTAAAGTACTAGATCAAATATATTGGTACCCCTTGTTGGTATATCAACAGATTGACTAAAAACTTTTCCTCAAAACATGTTATAGTCTTATAACTTGCTCTATCCTTTCCTACCCCCAAAACAACTAAATAGAAAAACTAATTTAAGTGAAACAAAAAACAGACCTTAACTCCTTTATTCAAGTGAATGAACATATTTCAAAACTCTTTAATCAAGTAATCAGGAAAAGTGTAAACGAAGATGGGGAACCAAACAAATAAATGCTGTTGTCTATGCTAGAAAATTACAAATAGGTAGATTTGGGGTTTCAGCCAAAAATCTACCTATACACCATATTTCAAATTCTTTGCCTGATTTGTCAGAGAATCAGCCAAGTGCTGACTGTCACAGAATGCATAATGTACATGGCTCGGGTACAAGAGATGTAAGGCTGTGAATATGAGCTTACCAGGTGAAGTGTGGTTTGAAAACAGGACCGAGCAAATGCTGTGAATTTATCACATTTAGGCAAACTCAGTTTAGGAACAAGTTCAGGTTAGGGTAGAACCAGTGATGGCAGAAGAAATGCACTACCTTGGTCTTGGCCATAGAAAACCGAAACCTGTGCCCTTCAGCATAGTACGAGATGCAGTTCAATGCCTGTTGGAGTAGACACTCCAGAGTTGGCATCTGGTATGCACCAAGAGATCACAAGGTCATCTCAGTAGAGGGTAGCAAGAATATCTTCTAGCAGCACCAAGATAATACCATTGATGGTCAGCACAAAGAATGTGACACTGATGACACCATGCTAAAGGATGCCATCACACTGCTCTTTTGGCCAGAGAGGGCTCCCCACACCTGTTTACATAAATGACTGATGATCTAGCAGAAATTCAGAAATAAAGAGAACGGGGTGTATCCCCTCACCCCCCAATATGCAGAAGGTCTCCATGATGATCTATCTCAATAAGGTACCATAGGCCTTCTCCAGATCCAAAACACTGGTGTAATTCTGTCTACGAAGGAAGGCCTCACAGACATCATTTTCAAGTTGGAGCAGAGCATCCAATATGAAGTGGAACTTGTGGAAGTCACACTGTGAAGAAGACAGGTGGCCTCCACTGTTCAAGTAAAAGGCTAGTGTAACATTTACTAATTACTCCATGAACTTGCACACACAGGAGGTTAGAGAGATTGGGTAGAAACTGACCCAGAGAGAGTGATCTCTCCTCAGTTTTCGAAAAACAAGCACAGTAGCCATTTGCCAGGAGTCTGGGAGGATCTCCTGTACAGATTCTGTTGAACAAATCTAACAAAAAGGCCATATCTTGCACACCTAGGTGTTAAAGCATGGCATATGGGACCTTTTGCAGAACAGGAGCAGTGGCTGTGGTCATGCATGAAGCTAGAGCTAAATGCAACTCACTCAATGTAAAGCTGTCATTGAAAGCTTCTCTGCTTCTGGAGGTAAAGTCCATTTGGCAGCCTTCAATGACATCCCAACATTCATTGAATGCTGAAGGAGCAGGATCCCAACTAGAGAATGTGGAGAAAGTGGTCATGAAGGACTCCTCCACAGATCAATGGTCTGAGATAGCGGTCCCACCAGGAAAAGTGGTGGGTGTGGTTCAAAACATACCAGAACCTAGCTCTAGCTCGATGAAATTCACCGACAGGTAAAACATTTGGTCAGCTCTGATAGTGCATTTAGATATAACGCCTCTGTTTGAGGGCTGTCTCACAGCCAGCTGACCACCAAGGAATGGGTTGGTGTGCAAAATGCCCAGGGCAATGAGGTTGCTAGAGAAGAACTCGGCAGCCTTATCCACTGACCTAAACTTCTCAAATAGAGCAGAGAAATCAGTTATTTCCTGAAATGTGGACCACCACACGCGTGCCAAGCACCAATTAGGTCTTTCAGGCAGCAGTAGTCTAGAAAATGCTATTTGAATGGGAAAGTGATCACTAAAATGGAAGTCATCAACTACCTACCACACCATATCAGACTGTGCATCCAGAGAGCACAGGGGTAGATCAAGTGGTTGTTGGGCAGTGAAGTGTAAACTAAATCACATTTAGGACACCTATCTCTAGCTCAGCAATTAGGCAGGATGGGACTTTCCCCCCCTGGGTTTGATCAAATAGTATCCTAGGAGGGGGTGTCTACTGTTCAAATCTCTGAGCAGTGGAAAGGGACTTGGCAGCAGTGTCATGACACAGCAGAGATTCCCCAGGTCAAAGTCAGCTGATGGTAGAATGTACGCAGAAATAACAGTTGTGGTGGTGGGATAGCACACACCTAGCATGGTCTCCTGCCCAAAAAATAGCTAATGGAGAATGGGAGGAGATGAACCTCAGCAGCTCCCAGCTGGTCTGTGGCAATTCCTATGAAGGAATAATCCCTAGAAGCCTTACCTCGGAGTAGATACACCGGGGATTTTTGAAGATAAGATCTTCACAGGAATGGTTGTACACTTTCCAGATGGTGTTACCTTTAATGAAACATTAGGGGAGGTTGGGCTCTCTATGTGTCTTTTCCTCTCCCCTCAAAACCTTTGGATGGGGCAGCTTCAGAAATAGGGGGGGGGGGGGTCTCTTCTTTGGAAGATTCAGCAACTGCGCTAGCCAGTCCAGCCTTGGCTTGGGTGGGGGCATAGGAGCTAAGGCTCATTTGGTGCAGCTTTAAAACACCGGGAGATAGCCTCAAGAACACTTTCAAAAGTATTGCCTTCTGTGAGTCTAAGATTTGTTGGAAAATGATCATGCTGGGGGGGGGGGGAGCTGGTTTTAGTTGAGGCCGGGTGTGAATCCTTTGTGCTGCCAGACCTATAAGGGGAGTGCCCAGGGAGAGTAAATGACCGTTCTCCTAGATTTGGAGCTAAGGGTACTTCTTTATTTTTTAAGTGAGACATAAGACATCCCAGGGAGCGCCAGGTGGCTAGGCCCAAGTTCTTAGCCTCACAAAATGAGAGATGATCCACATTCCTTTGAAGAAGCAGGGTGCGGCTCTCCACAATTGAGACACTTGGCCATACACAATAGGGACTTATCGTGTACAGCCTTGGAGCAACTTAAACCTTGGATAAATCAGACTTTTCAAATTTACCCAAGTGATTCATATGGCTGAAGCAGTGGCAGTAGTAGCACCTGTATGGCAATATCACAAATGCCTTCACACAGTAGTGATACCAACCAGCATGTACCAACTCAGGAAGCCTATCACACTTGAAGGTGGTGAAGAGTGTATGGGTGAGTCTTGAGGCCCCTCCCTGTTTTCTCATGACACATTTAACCTTGAATACCCTGTGGTCAGCCAGCTCTGCAATGATATCTTATAAGTAGTAGTCCATGAGTTCCCTCGCATAAACCAATCCTTTCATGACGTTCATGATAGAGTGCAGCATCATACTAACCGGCAAGCCATTAAGTCTTTGAAGGGCAGTGATCATTGCTGCCTCAGAAAGGGTCTGATGCATTTGCCAGAAGGCTCCCATCCGAGAAATGGGTCACCTTTGGCTCTCTACCAATCAACTATCTAATGCTCTCCTGTGATGGATCATGTTACCTTTGGACATGTTATTCGTTGAGAGAACAAGAAAGTGTTTAAAGCCAGTGGGCTTGAAAATGCCAGGGTGTCTCAACGAGGGGCCCCTAGGTAATTGAAACTACTCAACACACTCATGGCATTGGTCTTTGTCTGGGCCTCTCTACCCATGGGCATTTGGGGGCTATACATGCTTATCTTGGCTTGGTTGGTTTCCAAAACGGCAGTGGACCTGTTTGTCCCTGGAGCCCCAGTGAAGGGAGAGTAACCTTTTCTTTTTAGGAGAGGAGGGTGGGGAATGAACCCGCTTCTCTCCACCTCCAGAAGGAGCCCCTAGTCCAGATGGACTAGCCTCAGCAAGATCCTTCTCTGAAATGTAGAAGGGCTTAGTATTCAGAGGAGCACCAGTGGGGGAAGGATTTCTTTTCTCCCTTGTTATTCCTCAGGGGCCTGAACCATGTAAAGAGAAGCTTGCACAGGGGGTGATTCAGGTTCACCCCCATGGAAAATCCTGCCATGTGTGGCTTGGTCACCTCTGAGATCCTGGCCAACTCAGCAGGAGCTTCCATGTGGCTATCCTCCCAAGGCATCACAGATCCCAATTGTGGACTCTGTCTTGTTGTGGTTCATCTTAGGAAAAAAGTGTGTGTGTGTGGATGCATGCAAAAGGGCTAATGAAGTCTTAAACTTTTCATACAAGCTTAGAGATCATTGTTCCACTGAATCATCCTTATCTGTTTAAAGATATTGAGATACTTGAAAGGTGGAGCACCATCCAATAATATGAGGAAAGGTTGAAGGTGCTCTGTTGGCAGTCACTCAAGATATTTTGATTGAGAGGTGAATGGATTAAAGTTTTCAAGATATTAAAACAGTTTTGGCAAAATTAAAAATGATTCAGTCTCAAACTTGAGTTTAAGAAATGGGGCAAGAAATATTGGCTTTAAGCTACAATTAAGGCATTGTTAAACTAAAATAGGTAAAAAGTAATTAAGCATTGGAATTGCTTGCTTGAAAACAGTGTACAGTGATACTATCAACATGTTTAAAAATTACTAGTAATTTTTAAACATGTTGATACTATCACTGTACACCTATCGTATTTCTCAGATTAGAATTGACCACGCTCAGAAATACTTAGTTAAGTATTTCTGAGCATGATCAATTCTATTTATGGGACTAGCTGTGAATGGATCATATAGTCTTTGCTGGTCATTATAAAATCCTTAAGGAGATTAATTGGTACTTTTTCTAAAATTGCTCTAATACTATTATATTCTCATTCTAAGGACATTCCTAGAAAGGTGTTAGATTTTTGAATGATTCTTATGAAGTAAACTTTCAGCCACAAATACACTTAAATATTAAAAAAATCATAAAATAACTCACAGGATTGATGGCAGAGTCTGGATTGATCTGCAGAGTATAGATATCCTCACGGGAATATTGAAAGAGGCCATAATATGGATTGAGCATTTCATGAGAAAGAAGGTAGAGCCATTCACGAGCTACACCTCCATAATCAAGTCCCTCTTCACCACGAAACTTTACCATAAGTCTTTTGCGCATATCTTTGGGGCGCAGTTTCATTATCTGCTTAAAGGATTCTTCAAAGATTTCTTTACGGGGAATATCAAGCCTGCAGTGCCCACTCTGGGGTTGCAAGCATTGTAATTCTGCCCGTAAACCTTTCAGCTTTGCAACCAAGTCACGGCTGTACTTAGGTAGATCACCATGATCTTCTGATGTTTGGGTGAAAGTTGGACATGACATGGGAATCTGAGTTGTGGAAACTGATCCAACTGTCGCAGAAGATTGGGATGAAGATGGTATTTGATCCAACATTGACCCATTTTCAATAACAACAGCATTATTCACCACTTCCCCACTGTTACTTAATTGATTGTTCAGCAAAATTGAAGAGGATTCCCTTTCTGCTGGAGGGGATAAATGATCTTCAATATCATGAGTTGTCAAAGAAGCATCATTTCCTTCATTCAGGAAGTCATCATTCATATCTCTACTGATGTTATTAGTTGTTAATTCTATGGTTTGGCTCGGAGAATCTGCAAGTGTTGTAGAAGATAGCAAGAGTTGAGGATTCTCATTCTGGTTTAATACAGTGGGAGTAAATGAAGTTTCAGGATTGAGTATTCTTTCTTCTACACGGTTTCTGGAAAAAAATATTTTTAGAAAAACTATTATCCTTAAATATAGTTATAAGTCATGATTAAAAAGATAGAATACTGAAATATAACAATATTTTTTAACATTCAAACATACTTTTATACACCAAACTATTAAAATTCCTTTTAATGTGCATCATTCACCTTACATGGCATCAAAATTTTTATACATAGCTTACTTAAACATAGTAACAGCAACACAAGCAAGGAAACCATTAACCATTTTTTATAATGCAATGTTAAAAACTACCCATTTAATATATAACAACATAATTTAAGGGATAATAAAAACTGATAAGGACTATCAGTGTCCATCTGATTCACTGTACCAAACACCAAAAATCTTTCTATAAACTGAATTTTCAAGTCATCACCAATCAAAGATTGTTATAAGTTCAAGCATACAAGTTCATATCAATTAATACCCCCCCCACCTAAAAAATAATCAATATTTTCAATCCTCAAATACTCATTACCTTGCCTTTGAAAAGAGTATTATGAGGTGTTTTTTTTTTTACAAAAATCCAACCTACAATATTTGCCTGACTCCGGATATGTGTGACATGGACATACAACCAATATTCAGCAATGAGAAAACATGCAGATCATCCATGCAACTACCAAAACAAACACCATCCTTAGAAAGGGAAACAGCCTTGGCTGTTGCCTGGCATGTCTGTGTCTGCAGTCTTCACCACATCTCTCCATTATATAATTGACCTTTTTCTATTACAATGAGTGTGATTCCAGCAACCAGCCATTTACCCCTCACCCAAGCTGCAAACTGAGCAAAATCGTGGTTTCACCACCTTTGTGTGCCTGACAAGTCCTATGCGGACAAGCCTCCACCGAATGCACCTTGTACAGCAAATGGCGCCACTTCCCAAGCACACATTTACATACTTTAAACAAGTCCATACTTCATTGTACCTACATTATTTTTTTTATTTAAGGGGGCTACCCTCTTGGGGCTGCCAAGGGCATAAGTTTACAGGAGCTGCCAAGTGTAGGCCATGAATGGTCTTTTGCAGTCTCCTTCTTTTCTTATGTTAAGTCACTGGAATTACATTCATTTAAATTCTTGTATACAAAGAGGCAAATATTTACAAGAAAAAAAATAAAATAAAAAACAGCAAAAAGAACTAAGAACGAAAAGGAACCAGAAAAACAAAGAGAAAGAGCATGCTCAACCCTGGGAGAGAGGCCTAGCTTCTTCTGGCGCAAGTATGCAACAAAAAAAATGCCAGAAAGCAACTATATACAATAGAGGAGGCCAGCTTACTCCAGAAACTCTATTAGCCTGCAATCAGGATGGTAGTGACCCTGTTCATCCCGGTACCAGGACAAGTAACATGTGCAAAGATCCTCCAGACTGGGACATTCAACAAGAATGTGCCAGACAGTCTGGGGAACCTTACAGTCATCTCACTAAGGTTGAGGAAAGCGCTCCATCAGATGCAGATGCATCCCACTAGTGTATCTGATTCAGAGTTGACAGAAGGAAACATGAGGCCATTGAGGCATTGTGGGATAGTCCATCATAAAAGTTGCAGCAGGATAGCATCCAACTTTAGGTTCCCATCAGCCATCTGATTCCTGCCATATAGACAAGTTGTGGAAGAGCAAAACAGTGATCATGGACTGAGTGGTGCCCTCATTTCCTGCAGAGCTTACATGTCTGGGAACCTAGCAGAAGACAATCTCAAGATCATTCTGGCTCGTGGGAGAAGTGGCATCATGGATACTGTGAACCAAGGGGTGCAGAGAGTCAAAACTTCAAAGGCACTCAGGGCATTCTGTGAGTTGCTATGAATCACAATTCTGGGTCTGAACCAGGCATATTGCATAATCTCTCATATTGAGTAGTGTATTGCAACCAGTTCAGCAGTGAGAGACAGTGCCTGGTAAAGCTCTGCTGGATTCAAACAGAGGGGAAGATGGCATGAATGCCAACCCTCCCTTCAGATTTGGAGCCATCTGTGTACACTGGCACAGCACTAGGGTGACACAGCATGTGCTCCAAAAGTTTGAATGAAATAATCCTGGTGTGGTAGAAGCTTTGGGAGCAGAGGCCTAGTGACAAATATTGAGAGGTAGTACCATCCAGGGTGGTGTCCTGGGCATATCCAGAGGCACCACCAGCCTGAGAGCTACATTGAGCTGTCAGTTTTCTTACTCTAAATCCAAAAGAGTTAGGGCATGATTAGAATCTTGCGACTGGCAAATGAGGGGGTCAATGGAGTCATGTGTACAAGGGCATAATTTATTGTGTGTGATGCAGAGCAAGCATCATATCTCCAGCATCAACACTGAGGTTCTCAATGTGGGATGTGTGACAGGCACTGGTCATCAAAGGGAGACCTTAGTGGTGGATAGAGCCTACATTCCAGAATTCACACAACTATAGATACCTAAACCTAGCTTCTACAGAACAAAAGAGTACTGGCCTTATCAGCAATCCAAGTGCTGAACATTACAAGATGAAAAATCTCCCAAGGTTCGAGTATGAGATCCTACTAAGGTTGTGAATATGTGGCTGCAATGTGAGGTGTTGGTTAAGAACAAGCCCAAGAAAATGATGCAACTATCACATCCAGACAAGCACCATTTAGGAACAAGTCTAGTTCGGAGATGCCCTATTTCCGTCATATTGGACCGGAGTGTGTTCTACACAGCTATATGCAGTAGACATTTTTATATAAAGTCAGACAAATATATTGAGTCAATTCTTCACTTGCAAATGTTGCACTGTGCAGGAGACAGATGGTCTTTAATGGCCAAAAAATAAGCTAACCTAATACTATTCAGTTTCTCCCTCAACTAGCACATTCTGGAAGCTAGAGAAATTGGGTGGGAACTAGCTGAGTTAGTGATCATTCCCTAGTTTGCGTAAAGTAAGCACATTAGCCATTCAGTATGAATCTGGGAGGATACCCTCTGTCCAGATCTGTTGAACACAAAACTAACCTAGATGCCATGCCTCACTCATCTATGTCGCGAAGCATGGTTTATAGGATATTGAACTGACTATACTAGAACTACCTTGTATTTAATCTTAACTAGATTTACAATCTAATGTCATGACCTGGATTCTGTGTTCTAGTTTTCTTCTGTATGGATTATATTACCCCTTTGGCAGCAGAAATTAAACTAATTATTATTCCTTATAAATGATAAGAAAAGGCAAAAATTAATGATGGCTTGAAGGCATTGAAAATCAGGAGTCACCAATCACTTATTAAAACCATAGGTGAGAAAAGAATTGCCAAATGCTTTTTAAATCATGTAAATCCTATACTTTCGATTAAAGAAAAATTATGTAGTGATAAATTTTTGGGGGGAGCCAATGGACAATACTCAACTTATTCCTCCAGCAGTAAAACAATTTTAAGAACAGTCTAAAAACATAACCAAAGGGTTAAAAATAAAATTAGAAAAAGACAACAAAAATACAGCCATTTTAATTAGAAAGTTTTTGATAAGCTTTGTAAAGGAAGTTGTGAAGTTTGTGACTACAGTACTTGGAACACTAAAGGAACAAGTAAAGGTGTTTGGAGAACACCTGAATTCTTCAACTGTTCAAGTATAGCTAATAATATTTGTGTATATCCCTGAAAATCTTATGAACCTGATCTCCTTTTACAAGAAAAGTGGGCCTCCTTGTTGGGTTTTGTAAGGGGAACAAGATCCCCCCCCACTCCTAAACATTCAGCTTTTATATTCTTTGTCTGTTTTGTTTTTTTAAAAGAGGCTAAAAATATAACTTACTTCAAGATATTATTTAAAATATTCTTATTGGCAAGTCTAGGATCAGTAAACTGGGTGGTCCTTCTGAGATGATTAAGAAAATATGGTCTGCCACTACGGGTGCATCTCAGCTCCCAACCAGGTGGCAATGCACCAAGGTCTTCAGGGTTGACATTCCCAAGATCACGGGGAACACGAGGGTCATGCCAAGTAGATGTACCCAATTGCGTATTGTAATAATACACTTGACCTTGTTGAGTTGTTCGGATCTCTAAGGAATAAGAAATGGGTGTCAATGAATTAAAACAAGCATAACAATATCAATCAGTCTTATTTAAATTTGCTGGTATAGTCTTTGTGATTCTAACCTTTGTCACTAATCTTATTTATCCATCATCTTTCTTTCCCTCATTTTCTCTTAAATGTGTAAACATGCCTTTATTAAATAACTAACTAGTTTCCTATATTTTAATATCTCTATTTTTAAAGATATAATGAAGCCTTTTGTAGATTCAAAACAACCATTAACCTTTCTTAAATTTAATAATTTGCTACTTTGTTCATTTTTGTATTATTTCCCTGTTGCCCTGAAAATATTTGAATTCATTAGGGTCTTTAGCAACTTCAATTCATACCACATTTCTAGAAGATTCAAATCTTTTGGTAATAGTCTCAGCTAATAGTTTCTTTTATAGCCTAAAAAAAGGACATTAGTAAATCTGCTGGATGTTTGCATCAGAAAATTTATTTACAAAAACAATTTTTGTAATAACTATAAATTATTATTGATAAGTTGTTTAATAAAATAGAATAGCTGAAATTCAAATAAGCAAAATCAATTAAAAAAATCAAACGTGATGGTCAAAGACAAATTTCCTTATTTTACTGATATAAATTTCTGTTATTAGTGAGAGGCAACTAGAGTCATTTAGAGATATTTGCTTAAAACCTTCAATTTGCAGCTAGAATTTTTGGTGCATATTGCAAGTTTTGATATACTAAATATGAATTCTATTAATAGGAAAAAAATTTTTAAAAGAAGCTACCTTTAGAGTTCCATAATTTGTCTTTGGCTTTCACTCTAGTTAGTTACACTGGGTTACAAAAAATAAATAAATCTTAAAGTTATCTAAGTTTTTTCAAATGATTAAGGTAAATAATTTGGCACTACTAAATCTGAAAATGACATCCATTTCCTCCAATCATGTCAGGTTTTTGGGCTAAATCAAATTTTTTAAAAATCCCATCTTATAACTAAATCAATTTACATTTTTGTGACATTTTTGGCTGATTTTTGTTAACATTTCTCATCCAAAATAGGTTTTTAAGATAAAAAAACATTTTCTAATACAATTTATTAATTAAATGTTACAAAAATTGATTAGTATACATTGAACAGTAAACATTGATAAAGGTAAGTACATGCAAATTGGATATTAGGTCTTCATTGTTCAGAATTACGGGCATGAACTTCCATTTCTTCAGTAGGGATGTTTCTCTTCAGAGTACAACAGTAATTAGCCATCATGACTGCATCTGAGCATCCCTGATACCTGATCTCCATCATCTCTTTCATGTCATAATGGAATCTCTCTCTCTGGTAATCACGCATCGATCCCAGATTTGCAGGAAACTAATCCATATATGAAAATAAGTAATGCATTTTTGATGTTCATGTTTGATCCAAGGTTTCTGAAAGCAGTCAGCATAATGGTGACATTTTCCATTTTGTTCCTGGCCTTCTTGCTGCCAACAAAGTCCTTCACAACTAGAACAAAAGCCTTCCACACTTCCATTTCTACTCTATTTAGGTCTAGTGTGAAAGAGAAAAATTCTGCATGGCTGAACTTGGTCGATGTCATAATTTTTTTTAGTGCGGCCTTTAAGTAGAGTGGTCATTGAGTGTAGTGGTCTGAAACCATGAGTTTGTGCTGGAGGGGTGTAGTGATCTGGTTTAGGATGAGGCATGCTATGACTTTGGAGTTGGTGCAGAAGGTTTTTTTTTGTTTTTTTTTAGGAGGCTATCTGGCGATGGTGCAGAAGAGAATGATAGAATGGTGCATGGAAGGTAGTGTAGGGCCTTTGTTGGGTTTATGTATTGTGCTGATTGTACCATGCTCAGAATTGGGTTGGCCAATGCTTCTGGGGTCTTCCAGCATGCTATGAATGTGAGGCATATCATTGGTGAATGAGGTGTTGAGAAGCAGTTGGAGTAAAGGCAAAATGAAGTGAATGATTTGCGAAAGAAGTTGTTTCTTGGGCACAAGGTCAGTGAGAATGGGTTACGAAAGTTGGACAAATTTGTGGAGAAAGCATAGCAGTTTCCTAAGCCAGTGGTGGTAAGGCAGTTGAAGGCCTTTCTCAGCCTTGTACAATTCTAGAGGAAATTCATTGAGATTGCTCTGAAATAGAATGGATGGGTAAGAAAGGGAGTGGTATAATTAGGTGGACAGTATGAATGAAGCATATAAAATACTGAAAGAGGAGGCACTGAAGATGTTGAATTGGTATACCTGGATTATAGTGAAATTGAGCTGTACACTGATGAAAGTGAGTAATGCATAGGTGAGTCTAAGGTGCAAGAACTGTGTGTGAATGGAGAGTATGTAAGAAGAATAATTGGATTTATGTCAAAGGTATTAAACGCAAAGGACCTAAAGTATTTGACAGTTGAGTGAGAACTAGTGGCTATAAGGTATTGTTTAAAAGTGTTTTGACCATTTTTGTATGCTGCAAATAAGAGTGGGAAGAACTTTGGAAGATATGAGTGATTTGGGTGATTGTGATGTGACTGAATATCTGCCCAGTAAAAGGAATAGGGTGGTTGACTTGATGTCACATTTCCCAGGTGCTACAGAAAAAAGTGAAAGTAATGTGAGTGATTGTGAGTATTTGCCAAAAGGGATCATAAAAGTGAGAGATAGTGATTCATTGTTTGATAGTGTATGGTATGGGCAGCAAGATCTGAAAGTGGATTGATTGAAAGTTATGAGTGACTGAGAGAGTGGATGATTAAAAGGTGATGATGTCTAAAGTATATAAGAGGCCTAATATGATTGGTGTGGCAGAACAACATAAGAGTTGAAGATTATGTGTATAACTATAGTTCCACACTTCCTAATTGTAGTCAGTAGATTGTATGGGGTTGTTGTGTATGTACATTATGGGGGAAAAAGCCAATAGTTTACAAGGATAAGAGTTAGTGTGATTGATGGGTTGGACTGCACTTGCACTATTTGAGGAGTGCATTCTAAGTGGTTAATATAGAAAAAAGACATGAAAGAAAGGAATGTGATAGCATGGAAATGAATGAAGTGGTGAGTGAATGTTTGGAGAATGATGTACAGTGGCGATCAAAATAAGAGAAAATAATTTAACTTTTCATTATTTTTCTTATTTAACATAATTTTTTCTTTAAAATTTGATAGAATATTCGTAGTATTTATATCTATCTGTCTTGTGCTAAAATATTTTTTAAATAATCAAAAGTATAAACAAGATATTAATAATATACCTTTAATTTTTAAAAAATATCTGGCAACACTTGTCAACAGGGCCACATTACCAATATGTTCCATTATCCTATCAACTCCCGCAAGAAGTCGACCCATTCCAAGGCAACTGAAGCCCTCGAACGTAAAGTCATTCAGGTGAAGAGTGATGGACTCTCTCTCGGCCATTCTAAAAGTGTAATAGCAAAGATATTGAAATTACATAATGAAACCAACTCATTCATGTCTACGAAGAAGGCTGGCTGTCCACGTAAAACAAGTCAACGAGTGGGCCGCATGATCCACAGAATGTCTATGGGAAACCGCTTTGACACTGCAGCTGGAATATCTCAACAAATCAGTGCTAATTTGGGCAAGGAAGTGGCTTGGTGTACAGTCTCTCATTGTCTGGCAGAAGTTGGATTGAAAGCCCGTTCCCCAGCGATCAGGCTTCTTATTAGCAAGAAAAATAAAATTGCTAGACTTGCCTTTGCTGAGAAGCATGTTCTGTGGAGTGAAAAAAAAATTGTCGAGTTCATTTTAGTGATGAAGGCAAATTTAATTTGGTTGGTTCAGATGGTAACCAATATGCAAGACATAAAACTGGGGAGACTGTTTTTTAATAGTGTCAAGAAGTCTGTAAAATTTGGAGGAGGCAGTGTCAAGGTTTGGGGAATGTTCTCAGCAGCCGGAGTGGGGCCTCTCATAAGCTTAAATGGTACTGTTAATGCTAATGCATACCAGAACCTCCTTCAGCAACATGCCATTCCCTCTTTACGAGCTTCTCCCAGTCAACCAGCCATTTTTATGCAAAATAATACTCCATGCCACACTGCAAAATGAGTGAACATTTTCCTCAAAGATGAAGAAATAGAAGTTTTGAAATGGCCAACCCAGAGTCCCAACTTAAATCCGATCGAGAACTTTTGGAAGATCATTGGAGATGTCATGGCAAAAATAAATCAACTACAAGCCCTGAATTATGGAAGAGACTGGAGGAAGAGTGGAATAATATCACTCCAGAATTGTGCAATACATTGGTGATTTCATGTGGACACAGATGTGCCAGTCATCAAAAGCAAGGGCCTCTACACTTCCTATTAATGTTTAAGAATGCATAAATGCTATTTTGCAAACCAAATTTCATGTTTAATTATGTTTTCATAAAGATTATGTTTCCATTCTCTTACTTTGATCACTGTATTTAAAAAAATAAATAAAGGTATATCATTAATATCTAGTTTATACTTTGGATTATTTAGAAAATATTTGAGCACAAGACAGATATAAACACTACGCTAGTTTGCAAACCAAATTTCCTGTTTAATTGTTTTCATAAAGATTATGTTTACATTCTCTTACTTTGATCACTGTATTTTTTAAAAATTAAAGGTATATCATTAATATCTTGTTTATACTTTTGATTATTTAGAAAATATTTTAGCACAAGACAGATATAAATACTACGAATATTCTATCAAATTTGAATGGAATTTTTTTTTCTCAAATAAGAAAAATAATGAAAAGTTAGATTATCCTTCTCTTATTTTGATCAGTATTGTATTGTTTGGCAAATGAATCTGTACGATACCAGAGTATAGTGATCAAGGAAAGATGGAAGCTAGAGTGAAAGTGGGTGAGTGTGTCTTTTGTGGATTGATTGATACAGGAGCACAGATTTCTTTAGTGAATGCAAGAATTGTGTCTGGAGAGTTTAGTGGGTTTTTTTTTTCCAAAGCACCCATTTGGTGATAGCCACCAAGGGCCTAAGTTTCTATAATTAATTTCAGCCTATTGATAGGCTACATTAGAAAAAACAACAAAAATATCAAAACAATACACACACAAGGCAAAAACAATCATCAAAAACAGGTAACAGGTAATGTGTGCAAAGATTCACCCAGACTGGGACATTCAACATGAATGTGCTGAAAAGTCTGAGGAACAATGCACTCATCGCTGTTAAGGTACAGGGAAGCACTCCAACAAATGGTAGTGGGTCTCACAAGTGTGGCTAATTCAAAGACGCCAGAAAGCGATGTGAAGCTGTTGTAGCATTGGGGAGTAGGTTCTTGGGAACAGTTGCAGTCCACTAGCATGAAACTTTAATTTCACATCAACCATCTCGCAACTTCTTTGACATGCAGCCTAGAGGGTTGACCTGATTCCTGCCATGCAGGCATTGTGAGGAAGGATGAAACTCCAGTTGCCAAGTCTTTGCAGACTAGGACCCCCCTATTCCCCTGACATTCTTACTTGTCCAGGAATCCAGGAAAAGATAATTTTGACATCTGCCTGGCTTGTGGAAACTGTGGCATCACAAATACCTCAAAGTAGGGGATGCAGAGATTCCAATGCTTGAGAGCATTTGTGGCACTTTGTGAGCAGCTAAAGATCATGATTCAGTATCCAAACCAGGAATGATGCATTATCTGGTGTACCAAGTGGTGTATTGCAACCAGCTCAGCTGTGATGACCAGCAATGCATGAAATAGTACTACTTACTTCAAACATCGGGGATAGTGTGGCAGCCGAGCCACCTTTTGGGACTTGGAGCCATCCGTATACACTGGCACAGATCCAGTGACACAAAGCATGCTCTAAAAATTCAAATGCAATTCCTCCAGTGCTATGGAAAGTTTTGGAGTGGAGGTGTGGCAACAAATAGCCAAAGGTAGCACCCTGGAGGGTGGTGTCATGGGCAGAATGAGAAGCACCACCAGCACGAGATACACTTTTTTTTAAGGAGCTATCTGGCGACTGCCAACTTAGGCATAAGTCGCCGTAAACAAACAGCCTAGTTCTAGGCTACTTTAAAAAATTTGAAAAGAAAACAATAAAAAGAAATAACAATTAGGAAGCAATAACAATAACAAAACAATAACAAAAACAACAACTAAACCTAGTTAAATGAAAGGGAGAAGGCCAGCCTCACCCCAAAAGTCAACAAGTCCACCAGTCAATGTGCATACACTCGTCCCGAGTACAAAGGACAGGCGGTAGCGACCCGGCCCATCCTGGTACCGGGACAGGTAACATGCACGAAGATCAGCCAGACTGGGTCATTCAACAAGAAAGTGCTTAACAGTCTGGGGGACGACGCAGTCGTCGCAATAGGACGCAGGCGAGCGCTCCATCAAATAGCGATGCGTCACACGAGTGTGTCCGATTCGGAGACGACAGAAAGCGACCTGAAGTGTCTGCGGCATTGGGGGATAGGTCCAGGGGAACAGTCGCGGCGCAATGGCACGCAACTTTAAGTTCCCTTCGACCGTCTCCCATCTTCTTTGCCAAGCAGTCCGAAGAGCTGCCCGTATTCCTGCCATGTAGTCGGTGTGAGGAAGAGCGAAACGCTGGTCCGGTCGCAGAGTCCTCGCAGACTCTTTGGCGCCCTCATTCCCCCGCAATTCATACATGTCCAGGAACCCAGCAGAAGATAATCTCAATATCCGCCCGGCTCGCTAAAACCGTGGCGTCACGGATATCGCGAACCAAGGGATGCGGAGTTTCCAATGCCCCGAGAGCACTCAGGGCGCTTTGTGAGCGAAACGCTGGTCCGGTGGCAGAGTCCTCGTAGACTCTTTGGCGCCCTCATTCCCTCGCAATTCATACATGTCCAGGAACCCAGCAGAAGATAATCTCAATATCCGCCCGGCTCGCTAAAACCGTGGCGTCACGGATATCGCGAACCAGGGGATGCGGAGTTTCCAATGCCCCGAGAGCACTCAGGGCGCTTTGTGAGTCGCTATAGATCACAATTCCGGTCTCCGAACCGGGCACCTCGAGTAATCTCCCGTACCGAGTGGTGTATTGCCACCAGTTTGGCCGTGAAGACAGACGCAGCGCCTGGCAGAGCCCCGCTGACTTCAAACAGAGGGGATACGGCGTGGAAGCCGACCCCCTCTTGGGACTTGGAGCCATCCGTATAAACTGCCACGGTTCCAGCGTGACACGAGGTGTGCTCCAAAAAGGTCGAACGCAATACTCCCGGCGCAGTACAAGCTTTGGGAGCAGAGGCGTGGCGACAAATAGCCAAATGTGGTACCCTCCAGGGTGGCGTCCTGGGCAGAAACAGGGGTCGCCACCGGCCCGAGAGCTATAAGTAGCTCTCGAAGGAGTTTCCTGGCCCTAAACCCAAAAGGCTTAGGGTATGACTGGCTTCTCTCGGCCGCATAGGCACCATCGAGATACGCTGCGGTGGCAGTGAGAGCTGTTGGCAACTGAGGGAGGCGCCGATGCGTCACACGAGTGTGTCCGATTCGGAGACGACAGAAAGCGACCTGAAGCCACCGCGGCATTGGGGGGATAGGTCCATGGGAACAGTCGCGGCGCAATGGCACGCAGCTTTAAGTTCCCTTCGACCGTCTCCCATCTTCTTTGCCAAGCAGTCCGAAGAGCTGCCCGTATTCCTGCCATGTAGTCGGTGTGAGGAAGAGCGAAACGCTGGTCCGGTCGCAGAGTCCTCGCAGACTCTTTGGCGCCCTCATTCCCCCGCAATTCATACATGTCCAGGAACCAAGCAGAAGATAATCTCAATATCCGCCCGGCTCGCTAAAACCGTGGCGTCACGGATATCGCGAACCAGGGGATGCGGAGTTTCCAATGCCCCGAGAGCACTCAGGGCGCTTTGTGAGTCGCTATAGATCACAATTCCGGTCTCCGAACCGGGCACCTCGAGTAATCTCCCGTACCGAGTGGTGTATTGCCACCAGTTTGGCCGTGAAGACAGACGCAGCGCCTGGCAGAGCCCCGCTGACTTCAAACAGAGGGGATACGGCGTGGAAGCCGACCCCCTCTTGGGACTTGGAGCCATCCGTATAAACTGCCACGGTTCCAGCGTGACACGAGGTGTGCTCCAAAAAGGTCGAACGCAATACTCCCGGCGCAGTACAAGCTTTGGGAGCAGAGGCGTGGCGACAAATAGCCAAATGTGGTACCCTCCAGGGTGGCGTCCTGGGCAGAAACAGGGGTCGCCACCGGCCCGAGAGCTATAAGTAGCTCTCGAAGGAGTTTCCTGGCCCTAAACCCAAAAGGCTTAGGGTATGACTGGCTTCTCTCGGCCGCATAGGCACCATCGAGATACGCTGCGGTGGCAGTGAGAGCTGTTGGCAACTGAGGGAGGCGCCGATGCGTCACACGAGTGTGTCCGATTCGGAGACGACAGAAAGCGACCTGAAGCCACCGCGGCATTGGGGGGATAGGTCCATGGGAACAGTCGCGGCGCAATGGCACGCAGCTTTAAGTTCCCTTCGACCGTCTCCCATCTTCTTTGCCAAGCAGTCCGAAGAGCTGCCCGTATTCCTGCCATGTAGTCGGTGTGAGGAAGAGCGAAACGCTGGTCCGGTCGCAGAGTCCTCGCAGACTCTTTGGCGCCCTCATTCCCCCGCAATTCATACATGTCCAGGAACCCAGCAGAAGATAATCTCAATATCCGCCCGGCTCGCTAAAACCGTGGCGTCACGGATATCGCGAACCAGGGGATGCAGAGTTTCCAATGCCCCGAGAGCACTCAGGGCGCTTTGTGAGTCGCTATCGATCACAATCCGGTCTCCGAACCGGGCACGTCGCGTAATCTCCCGTACCGAGTGGTGTATTGCCACCAGTTTGGCCGTGAAGACAGACGCAGCGCCTGGCAGAGCCCCGCTGACTTCAAACAGAGGGGATACGGCGTGGAAGCCGACCCTCTCTTGGGACTTGAAGCCATCCGTATAAACTGGCACGGTTCCAGCGTGATACGAGGTGTGCTCCAAAAAGGTCGAACGCAATACTCCCGGCGCTGTACAAGCTTTGGGAGCAGAGGCGTGGCGACAAAGAGCTAAATGTGGTACCCTCCAGGGTGGCGTCCTGGGCAGAAACAGGGGCGCCACCGGCCCGAGAGCTATATCTACCTCTCGAAGGAGTTTCCTGGCCCTAAACCGAAAAGGCTTAGGGTATGAGTGGCGTCTCTCGGCGGCATAGGCACCATCGAGATCAGTTGCGGATGCAGTGAGAGATGTTGGCAACTGAGGGAGGCGCCGGGCTCGCACGTACAGGCGAGTGATGCACTGCACGCGGCGCAGAGCGAGTGGCATCTCCCCAGCATCGACCAACAGGCTCTCAATGGGGGAAGTGCTGAAGGCACCGGTCGCAAGGCGAAGGCCGGTGTGGTGGATCGAATCCACCTTCCGTGGCGTAGTGCTGTCTACGAAGGAAAGCCTCGCAGACGGCATTTTCCAGTGTGATCTCTCCCCGGCTTGCGAAAGGCTAGCACAGTAGCGATTCGCACTTAATCTGGGAGAAGACCCTCCACCCAGATCCTGTTGAACAAATCTAACAGAAAGGCCAGCCACGCTCACCCAGGTGTCGAAGCATAGCGTACGGGACATCGTCCGGACCATGGGCGGTGTTCGCGCACGAAGCAAGAGCGGAGCGCAACTCACTTACAGTAAACTTGTCATTGAAGGGTTCTCCGCCTCTGGAGGTAAAGTCCAGCCGGCGGCCTTCCGCGACATCACGACGTGCATTGAATGCTGGCGGAGCAGCATCACGGCTAGAGAATGCGGAAAAAGCGGTCGCTAAGGATTCCGCCAAGGACGCGGGGTCCGAGATTGCGGTCCCATTCTCCTGGAGAACGGGAGGGGGGTTCTGCGAGAACTTGCCCCCAATCCTTTTGACTCGCTTCCACACCTCAGCTAAAGGGGTCTTCCCGTTAAGTGAAGACACGTATGCCCGCCAAGAAGAGCGGCGGGCGTGCTTCGAAATATACTGGAACCTAGCCCTAGCTCGACGAAATTCAGCGACAGTGAAATCGTTTGGGCGGCGATTATAACGCATGTAGGCATAACGCTTCTTTTTGATGGCCATCTCACACTCAGCCGACCACCATGGGAGTGGGTGGCGTGCAAAACGGCCAGACGTCCTAGGAATAGTAGTCAGTCCCTTTACTTACAAAACAATACAGTTATATTTACAGCAATTTTATATTTACAAGTGAAGTGTGCACACTTCAAAATGAGGCCAAATTTCCCAATCCAAATAAGATACCAAAAGAGAATTTTATAACAGGCGAATACAACAAATTTACTTATATATCTACACAAAACATAAAAAAAACACAACAACAACCGAACGAAAAGGGGCACGCGCTATCACTTGTGTGCTGGAGGTGGGTGGTAGTAAGCTAACATAAAAGGAGGCAGGATTGCCAACCAAGGCGGGTATGGTGGTCCAGGTGTTTAGCGAGGTATGAAAGCCCTCCGTCTCAGGGCTGGGCGGAGCACTCGTTTAGAGAACCCTTCTTGCCGTCAGTCCACGCTTCCACTCTCTCTTTCCAGAATATGGCGCTTTGCTAAAAGAATATTATAAACAAAGTACAATCTTGTTTTAATTATAGTGATATCTCAAAACTAGCTACTATCTTTCCAGAATATGGCGCCTGGAAAGAAAGAAAAACATGGTAATCATTTTATACATAAAATAAACAAAAACAAAACAAACCCATTCCCACACATTCTTACAGAGGGAGGGTGAGGGTACTGAGAAAAGGGGTGGGAGAATGGCCCTTTTACACACACTCAATCACTCTTCACGGTACCACTTGTGCTCAATTGCACCCTTCTGCACCCATTCACACTCTTCTACTGGTCCCTGGCTACGCGTAGCAATTAGTCAGGGTTGTTCGTCAGTCGTCCTGTCAGTCTCATCGTCACTATTGATCATCTCATAAACCATACTCTTAGCCCTCATTACCAGTTCTCCCATCTCACGACAGAATTCTTTCATACTCTTCCGTTCAGAACCCTCACTCTTCATACCCCCATTCATCAGCTCCTCACTCACAGTTCTCATCCAACTCAAGGTACATTCTTGCGAAACAGACAGGTCACTCACATCCCCTGTATTCTCAACAGGCATACCAGAAACCCCTTCGACTGGTTCCCACCAGAAACCTGAAAAATCAGCCACTTCATCATTCACTACATCAAACTCACCCCTACTATTACCATTCATAAAACCTGAAAAATCAGCCACACTAGGTTCATTCTGCCCAAACACACTATCATTCATACTGTTCCCAAAACCAGAAAAATCAGGCACAGGCAGCTCACTCACTCGTCTACTTATATCAGCCAAATCACTCACCTGTTTACGCTAAAACTCAATCTCCCTTTCAAGATCCCCCATACCAGAAACACTCTGCTCAGACTTACTTTCATTCGTACTTGCATTCTTCCTTTCACTCTTCTTTGTATGCTTTCTACTCTTCGAGACTAAGACTAGCTCTTTCCCAGACAGATCCATACTATCACATTCAATCTCATCATCATGCACTTTACCTCTCTCTCTACACAGTCCATACACCGGATGGCTCACCAGGTAGTCAGGAGGTTCTCTCCATCTCCTTAACTGACTCTGATGAGCCCGCACTCTCTCAGTCATACCGTCATTCAAACTCTCCAAAACATACGTCACTCCATTTTCCCAAACCCTCACAACTCTATAAGGTCCATCAAACTTCTCACTCATCTTTGACACATTCAACCTATCCTTCACTTCTTTCACCTTCAATACTTTTGCACCTAATTCAAATGAACGGAACCTTTCATGTGCCTCACGCCATACACTCTGCTCACTTTCACTCAAACGAAACCTATCTTTCACTTGCCTTTCAAAATTCATCACAAACTGACATGGGGACATTCCAGTTGCACTATGCACAGTTGAATTATACGCCCACAACACTCTCCCCAGACACACATCCCAGTCATTCACTGTCGTACTCATCATTCTCAACATCTCACACAAGGTTCTTATAGTCCATTCAGCCAATCCATTTGAAGACGGTACATACGGAGTTGTTCTCACATGCTCCACACCATTCTCTCTCAACATTTGCTCAAACACTTCCCCTACAAATTCAGGCCCATTATCACTCAGACATTTTCTAGGCTTCCATACACACATAGGAAAAAACAACTGCTCAACCACACGTGCAACAGTCACACTCCTTTTATCTCTCACAGGCGCTGCATACACAAACTTACTTTTATGATCAACCATCACAACCATACCAACATTCCCAGCACTCGTACAGGGCAAAGACACACAATCAATCACTACCAATTCAAACGGTTCTTTCGCATCAACTTTCAACATCGGTGGTTTCACTTGCACCTTTCACACGTAGTTGCAACATCATTCACAACAGTTCTCAGAAACGGGTGGAACACACGCTCCTTCATACACTCCCACAGCTTAAACTTACCCATATGCCCATAATTATCATGCACAACCTTCACCAGACCAATCATACCAACTAAGGACATCACAGGTACATACATATCATCACCACCCTTCACATGCCTCACAAAATATACAACATGCATACAAACAAAAAAATCCTTAGCATACCTTTTAAAATCACTTAAACACTCTGGCCATTCATTCAAATCAACACGCATCATTACACACTTCTTTAACTCACTAACAAAAGGACATATCTCTTGCATCTCTAGAATATCCTTATCACTTAAAATCTCATTCTCATCATCCATGACCAACTCAATCATACCGCAAAACTTGACAACATTCTTTGCACACTCATTCAACCTCATCACCTCACATTCACCTTTCATAAGACAATCCTTATCAGCATCCAAAGACAAATCATTCAATCTCATAAAGTCTACACCAAGCAAGAAACAACACAGCATTTGCTCATCCTTCAGAATCACAAAGTCATGCTTCACATTCACACCATTACCCAAACTCACTTTCAGACTAACCTGTTCCCATGCCACTATCATGCCATTCCCTAATCCACTTATCCGTAAGTTCACAGGTTTATGCTCGCAACATTTAAACTCATCATACTTACTCAGAATCCTCTCATTCACTAAAGACACCTGCGCTCCAGTATCAATCAAACCACAGAACAACCTTTCACCAGCTTTCACTCTCGCTTCCATCATATCAGGTCCACCATGTTCGCAATAAACTGAAGGAACAAGCACACCAACATCAGCACTGATATCCACACTGTCATTAACTCCCATATCCTCCCTCACCACACACTCATCTTCATCCAGACAATCATTCTTCTCTCTTATATATGAACACTTTTCAATCCCCCAATTGTAGTGCACACCGCTCAAGCATTGCAGATGTACCACATTAGGATTCAAACCCTTCATCTTCTCATCCTTGTACACAATTGGCCTCTCACCACCAAAGTGCACATAAACAATCACTCCATACAAACGACTCACTACAATCAACACTTCCTGAAATGGCGGGACCCCTTGCATACACATCGCTCTCAATTCTTTCATGAAGTTCCGCACCTTTGCCATACCAATGCTTTCAGGCTTCCTACACACTTCATTCATTACCTCCTTCCTTAAATCATCTACACTATCGGGCACTCTCACATCTACTCCATCACTCTTCAAATGTTGCAAACCATTCCATACACTCTCAAACAAGGAATCACCACCACCCTTACTCTCTTTTCCATTCATAATCCCTTTCGGCAAATACTCAGGATCACTCACTCCACACACATTTTCATCATTCGTACCAGGATACCTTGACATCAAATCAGCCACTCCATTCCGTTCACCAGGCACATACTCAATCACATAGTCAAAGTCACTCAAATCTTCCAAAGTCCTTGCAATCCTACTATCAGCCCACTTCATACGCTGCAGATACACAAGAGGTTGATGATCGGTTTTTATCACAAACCTCACACCATACAAAAATGGATGCAACACTTTCAAACAATATTTTATCGCAGCCAGCTCTCGTTCCACAGTCGAATACTTTTGTTCTGCAACATTCATAGCCTTGGATCCTTACCCAATTATTCGCCTGACATTCTCTCCATTCAAACGCTGCTCTTGCATCAGAAAACCTCCCATACAATACCCACTCGCATCTGTATACAGTTCAAGCATTTTAGCATTTACACTATAATCTGGGTAAGCCAATTCAACATCTTCAGCCGCTGCCTCTTTCAGTCTCTCATACGCCTCATTCATCTTATCATTCCACTTGACAACCGTACTACCTTTCTTGCCCATCCACTTAGTCAGAGGCTTACTCACACCAGAACAATCACGTATAAACTTTCGCTGAAACTCAATCAAACCCCAAAACGACTTCAGTTGCTTCACAGTCACCGGTTTAGGAAACATTCGCACCTTCTCAACATACTTCGGTGATTTTCGCAACCCATTCTCACTCACCATATGCCCAAGGAATTCCACTTCTTTCGCAAACCATTCACACTTCGCCACTTTCACCTTCACACCAACACTCTCCAACGTTCTCAACACATCATTCACCAATCTCATATGCTCCTCAAAAGTCTCAGTCATAATCAAAATATCATCTATAAACGCAATCACATTCTTACTCGCAAACTTACTCAACACAACATTCATTGCCCGCTGGAAGGCTCCGGGAGCATTAGCCAACCCAAAGCTGAGGTTCAGGAACTGGTAATGCCTCTTTGAGGAAGAGAAGGCAGTTACAGGCCGGCTCTCCTCAGCAATGGGCATCTGGTAATACCCCCGTACCAGATCCAGCTTCGTAAACCACTCCATCCCATGCATACTATACATACACTCAGATACCACACACATCGGAAACCTTTCTTTCACAGTCCTTTCATTCACCTTTCGATAATCCACACACAGATGCAATCTTCCATCCGGCTTACGTACAGGTACAATTGGACTATTCCATGCACTCTCGCTCTCTTCAATCACCCCCAATTGCTCCAATTCCAAACACTGCTCCTTAATCTCATCAGCAACCGGATGTGGGAAATGCCTCGGCCGCTGATAGATTGGGGAGTCCTCCTTCAGGACAATCTTGAATTCCGGGAGCTTTGCAACCCCGAAATCCAGATCACCTTTACTGAGGGCTCCCTTTCATTCAAATATCATTTGATACACATCCTCCCTTTCATACTCAGTTAAACATCCATCCAATTCCACCATGCTCTTCACATCATTATACGTCCATTCACACGTCTCTTCACCTGCAACATTCAGCCTGACATCCGTACTATCATCCATACCTACCTCATTGACAGTGGAGAGGTGGCCCAGTACATCTCCGACTTGGATTCCCCTCACCTGCTTTTTAAACACTGGGGTCCGCCTGCACACATACAAAAGGATCATTCATTCTCATCAAGCCATCAAACACACAAGCAACACGCCTTACCTTATAACACGCATCCTTTCCATCCAATATCACAGTGTTCTCACTCACATTCAAACTAACATCCTTACTCCAACTCACTCTAACAGACACCCTTTCACCCTTCACAAGCCTTACATTCTCCATAGCAGTCACCTCAATACCAGTAAACACACTCCTAAAAACGCTACAATCTTTGCCTACATACAACTTATACACCCCATTTTTACCAATTTTTCTCTCAATCTGATCACTCGCAGGATGCACAACCATACGATTCATTTTCATAAAATCATACCCCAAAATCACACCATACTCACTACTCACCTTATCAATCACAGAAAATTCACATTCATTCATCATCATACCATGCATTCGAACAGCTGACCTTATCATTCCAATCACAGGCACTCTCCTATTACCAATACCTACCAAACTACCCTTGCACTCAGACAGGAGGGTTTTCTCACTAAACTTGTCATACACATCTTTATACACCAAGTTCGCCTTGCATCCAGAATCTATTAAAGCCAAACACTCAATTCCATTCAACTCCACCTTCACACTCAGACACTCATACTTCCTACCAGACAGCACTTTCACACTAGACAGACTTACCAACACATTACTCACATTCATGCACCAAGAGGATACTTCAGCAGGTACCCTCTGACCATTCAGTTTCCCGCTTCAGACTTTCCATTCACACCTTGCGCTCTCAGTCTAATCCAACACTTTTCACTTGAATGTCCTTCCATCGCACAATAGCTACATACATTCCTCTGGTCACGACACATCCTTGCATAATGACCAGCCTTTCCACAATTACCACATGCATATTTCATACTTTCCCCACCAGTTGCTCCACCATTCAACCTCGGACAATCTTTCTTCAAATGGCCTATTTCTTTACACTCGAAGCACTCTTTCACACTTTCCTGGCAATCCTTTATCATATGCCCTTTCTTACCACACCCAAAACATGCATCAGATGTCCACCTACATTCTGCCAACATATGACCTTTCCTTCCACACCGACGACATTCCACAATCTTTCTCCCACCATTCGGTCTCTCGTTTGCTGGGACATACCTATGTTTCTCTCTCATATATCCGTTCCCACGCTTGAAATTCATCTGTCCCCTTCCATTCGACCACCCTCCATTTAGCCATCCATTCTGCTGGCCCAGGAAGTTTGACATCACTCCAGCTGGTGCAGCCTTCAGGGCATCCCTGTAGCTGACAAACTGCTGGGGTGGATGAAAGCTCCTGGGCTTCTTACCCCCAACATTCACACTGTACCATCCATCCTCTTCTAGATCGCTTTCATCATCAAATCGTCCATCTTCTAACAGTTCCAACACATCCTCCCACATCAACCGTTCACCTGTAAGTCTCACTCTCTCCTTTCTCTTTCCACTCAGCCATTCACTCACCTTTCGCGGGATCGTGTCCAAAAACTTTCTCATGAGTGGTTTACATTCATTTACATCATCATCACCATACCTCGTTCTTGCCATACTCTCAAGCCTATGTGCATACATATTCACACTTTCACTCTTCCCCATTCGAGCCTTCTCAAATTCATTCACCCTCTTATACTTCACACTCTCTTTCATTCGTTTCACCTGCCCAATCAATCTCTTCTTCACTACATCGTACTTTGGCTCTCCCACACTCGTTATCACTCGCAAGAACTCCAACACTTTCCCATCCAAACAATCTCCCAGAACACTCACCCAGTGACCCTTGTTCTACGGGTACTTGAGCTTGCAGTACCGCTCAAAATCCCCGAAGAACTCATCCATACTCTTTCCCCCATGCAATCTAAACTTATCAATCCTTGGCACTTCCCTAATCAAAATTCCTTTTCCCACATTCACTTCACTCTCCGAAGAGCTACTCTCGGTCTCACTCATTCCAATCATATCGTCACTCTCTCCCACAGAACAACCTTTCACCAGCTTTCACTCTCGCTTCCATCATATCAGGTCCACCATGTTCGCAATAAACTGAAGGAACAAGCACACCAACATCAGCACTGATATCCACACTGTCATTAACTCCCATATCCTCCCTCACCACACACTCATCTTCATCCAGACAATCATTCTTCTCTCTTATATATGAACACTTTTCAATCCCCCAATTGTAGTGCACACCGCTCAAGCATTGCAGATGTACCACATTAGGATTCAAACCCTTCATCTTCTCATCCTTGTACACAATTGGCCTCTCACCACCAAAGTGCACATAAACAATCACTCCATACAAACGACTCACTACAATCAACACTTCCTGAAATGGCGGGACCCCTTGCATACACATCACTCTCAATTCTTTCATGAAGTTCCGCACCTTTGCCATACCAATGCTTTCAGGCTTCCTACACACTTCATTCATTACCTCCTTCCTTAAATCATCTACACTATCGGGCACTCTCACATCTACTCCATCACTCTTCAAATGTTGCAAACCATTCCATACACTCTCAAACAAGGAATCACCACCACCCTTACTCTCTTTTCCATTCATAATCCCTTTCGGCAAATACTCAGGATCACTCACTCCACACACATTTTCATCATTCGTACCAGGATACCTTGACATCAAATCAGCCACTCCATTCCGTTCACCAGGCACATACTCAATCACATAGTCAAAGTCACTCAAATCTTCCAAAGTCCTTGCAATCCTACTATCAGCCCACTTCATACGCTGCAGATACACAAGAGGTTGATGATCGGTTTTTATCACAAACCTCACACCATACAAAAATGGATGCAACACTTTCAAACAATATTTTATCGCAGCCAGCTCTCGTTCCACAGTCGAATACTTTTGTTCTGCAACATTCATAGCCTTGGATCCTTACCCAATTATTCGCCTGACATTCTCTCCATTCAAACGCTGCTCTTGCATCAGAAAACCTCCCATACAATACCCACTCGCATCTGTATACAGTTCAAGCATTTTAGCATTTACACTATAATCTGGGTAAGCCAATTCAACATCTTCAGCCGCTGCCTCTTTCAGTCTCTCATACGCCTCATTCATCTTATCATTCCACTTGACAACCGTACTACCTTTCTTGCCCATCCACTTAGTCAGAGGCTTACTCACACCAGAACAATCACGTATAAACTTTCGCTGAAACTCAATCAAACCCCAAAACGACTTCAGTTGCTTCACAGTCACCGGTTTAGGAAACATTCGCACCTTCTCAACATACTTCGGTGATTTTCGCAACCCATTCTCACTCACCATATGCCCAAGGAATTCCACTTCTTTCGCAAACCATTCACACTTCGCCACTTTCACCTTCACACCAACACTCTCCAACGTTCTCAACACATCATTCACCAATCTCATATGCTCCTCAAAAGTCTCAGTCATAATCAAAATATCATCTATAAACGCAATCACATTCTTACTCGCAAACTTACTCAACACAACATTCATTGCCCGCTGGAAGGCTCCGGGAGCATTAGCCAACCCAAAGCTGAGGTTCAGGAACTGGTAATGCCTCTTTGAGGAAGAGAAGGCAGTTACAGGCCGGCTCTCCTCAGCAATGGGCATCTGGTAATACCCCCGTACCAGATCCAGCTTCGTAAACCACTCCATCCCATGCATACTATACATACACTCAGATACCACACACATCGGAAACCTTTCTTTCACAGTCCTTTCATTCACCTTTCGATAATCCACACACAGATGCAATCTTCCATCCGGCTTACGTACAGGTACAATTGGACTATTCCATGCACTCTCGCTCTCTTCAATCACCCCCAATTGCTCCAATTCCAAACACTGCTCCTTAATCTCATCAGCAACCGGATGTGGGAAATGCCTCGGCCGCTGATAGATTGGGGAGTCCTCCTTCAGGACAATCTTGAATTCCGGGAGCTTTGCAACCCCGAAATCCAGATCACCTTTACTGAGGGCTCCCTTTCATTCAAATATCATTTGATACACATCCTCCCTTTCATACTCAGTTAAACATCCATCCAATTCCACCATGCTCTTCACATCATTATACGTCCATTCACACGTCTCTTCACCTGCAACATTCAGCCTGACATCCGTACTATCATCCATACCTACCTCATTGACAGTGGAGAGGTGGCCCAGTACATCTCCGACTTGGATTCCCCTCACCTGCTTTTTAAACACTGGGGTCCGCCTGCACACATACAAAAGGATCATTCATTCTCATCAAGCCATCAAACACACAAGCAACACGCCTTACCTTATAACACGCATCCTTTCCATCCAATATCACAGTGTTCTCACTCACATTCAAACTAACATCCTTACTCCAACTCACTCTAACAGACACCCTTTCACCCTTCACAAGCCTTACATTCTCCATAGCAGTCACCTCAATACCAGTAAACACACTCCTAAAAACGCTACAATCTTTGCCTACATACAACTTATACACCCCATTTTTACCAATTTTTCTCTCAATCTGATCACTCGCAGGATGCACAACCATACGATTCATTTTCATAAAATCATACCCCAAAATCACACCATACTCACTACTCACCTTATCAATCACAGAAAATTCACATTCATTCATCATCATACCATGCATTCGAACAGCTGACCTTATCATTCCAATCACAGGCACTCTCCTATTACCAATACCTACCAAACTACCCTTGCACTCAGACAGGAGGGTTTTCTCACTAAACTTGTCATACACATCTTTATACACCAAGTTCGCCTTGCATCCAGAATCTATTAAAGCCAAACACTCAATTCCATTCAACTCCACCTTCACACTCAGACACTCATACTTCCTACCAGACAGCACTTTCACACTAGACAGACTTACCAACACATTACTCACATTCATGCACCAAGAGGATACTTCAGCAGGTACCCTCTGACCATTCAGTTTCCCGCTTCAGACTTTCCATTCACACCTTGCGCTCTCAGTCTAATCCAACACTTTTCACTTGAATGTCCTTCCATCGCACAATAGCTACATACATTCCTCTGGTCACGACACATCCTTGCATAATGACCAGCCTTTCCACAATTACCACATGCATATTTCATACTTTCCCCACCAGTTGCTCCACCATTCAACCTCGGACAATCTTTCTTCAAATGGCCTATTTCTTTACACTCGAAGCACTCTTTCACACTTTCCTGGCAATCCTTTATCATATGCCCTTTCTTACCACACCCAAAACATGCATCAGATGTCCACCTACATTCTGCCAACATATGACCTTTCCTTCCACACCGACGACATTCCACAATCTTTCTCCCACCATTCGGTCTCTCGTTTGCTGGGACATACCTATGTTTCTCTCTCATATATCCGTTCCCACGCTTGAAATTCATCTGTCCCCTTCCATTCGACCACCCTCCATTTAGCCATCCATTCTGCTGGCCCAGGAAGTTTGACATCACTCCAGCTGGTGCAGCCTTCAGGGCATCCCTGTAGCTGACAAACTGCTGGGGTGGATGAAAGCTCCTGGGCTTCTTACCCCCAACATTCACACTGTACCATCCATCCTCTTCTAGATCGCTTTCATCATCAAATCGTCCATCTTCTAACAGTTCCAACACATCCTCCCACATCAACCGTTCACCTGTAAGTCTCACTCTCTCCTTTCTCTTTCCACTCAGCCATTCACTCACCTTTCGCGGGATCGTGTCCAAAAACTTTCTCATGAGTGGTTTACATTCATTTACATCATCATCACCATACCTCGTTCTTGCCATACTCTCAAGCCTATGTGCATACATATTCACACTTTCACTCTTCCCCATTCGAGCCTTCTCAAATTCATTCACCCTCTTATACTTCACACTCTCTTTCATTCGTTTCACCTGCCCAATCAATCTCTTCTTCACTACATCGTACTTTGGCTCTCCCACACTCGTTATCACTCGCAAGAACTCCAACACTTTCCCATCCAAACAATCTCCCAGAACACTCACCCAGTGACCCTTGTTCTACGGGTACTTGAGCTTGCAGTACCGCTCAAAATCCCCGAAGAACTCATCCATACTCTTTCCCCCATGCAATCTAAACTTATCAATCCTTGGCACTTCCCTAATCAAAATTCCTTTTCCCACATTCACTTCACTCTCCGAAGAGCTACTCTCGGTCTCACTCATTCCAATCATATCGTCACTCTCTCCCTCATCTGAGTATAGCGAATCCACACTCTTACCTCTTGCCTTCCTATCCTTAACCTTAGAACCATGCTTACTTCCTCTCTTCCATTCACCCCCTTTCCTACCACTCACAGTATCTTCTTTAGACTCAATCCTACTGCCATCCATTCCATTTAGCGGAGTCCCTTCAGTAGGAGCAGGGGTCAGGGTTGTAGGTCCTGGAGCTGATCCAGCCCCTGTCATCATGTTATACAGGTCCTGCATCCGTCGGTCTCCCATTTCCTTCTTCATCCTATCAGTCTTTTCATTCATCTCACTTTTATTTTATTCTCCATTCCCCCCATCATTCCCCGCAACATTTCACACTCCTCTTCTTTCTTTCTCAACTCCAGTCTCAATCGCACTACTTCTTCATTCAATGTTTCCGCTACAGCCATTGTTCCCAAGTTAGTAAAAAGATAGGAGGAGGGAAAAATCAGTCAAACTACTTGTCACACTAATTGGGTATGGACTGCAATCCAATCCAGTCACGCTCCCGGTTTCGAAGTCTCGAGTCCCTATTCGGGCGCCAAATGTAGCGGGCCGAAAATATATCTCTAATCCCAATCGATCCAACCCGCTTCCTACACTGTCCGGACGTGAGAAATTGAGGGAGAATGAAACGGATTGTATATACAGTCCCTTTACTTACAAAAGAATACAGTTATATTTACAGCAATTTTATATTTACAAGGGAAGTGTGCACACTTCAAAATGAGGCCAAATTTCCCAATCCAAATAAGATACCAAAAGAGAATTTTATAACAGGCGAATACAACAAATTTACTTATATATCTACACAAAACATAAAAAAACACAACAACAACCAAACGAAAAGGGGCACGTGCTATCACTTGTGTGCTGGAGGTGGGTGGTAGTAAGCTAACATAAAAGGAGGCAGGATTGTCAACCAAGGCGGGTATGGTGGTCCAGGTGTTTAGCGAGGTATGAAAGCCCTCCGTCTCAGGAGCTGGGCGGAGCACTCGTCTAGAGAACCCTTCTTGCCGTCAGTCCACGCTTCCACTCTCTCTTTCCAGAATATGGCGCTTTGCTAAAAGAATATTATAAACAAAGTACAATCTTGTTTTAAATATAGTGATATCTCAAAACTAGCTACTATCTTTCCAGAATATGGCGCCTGGAAAGAAAGAAAAACATGGTAATCATTTTATACATAAAATAAACAAAAACAAAACAAACCCATTCCCATTCACACACATTCTTACAGAGGGAGGGAGAGGGTACTGAGAAAAGGGGTGGGAGAATGGCCCTTTTACACACACTCACATTCGCTCCACCACACCCTTATCGGCACGCTCATTCCCCACAATTCCCACATGTCCAGGAACCCAGCAGAAGATAATCTCGACATCTGCCCGGCTCACCAAAACCATGCCATCACGGATTTCACAAACCAGGGGATGCGGAGATTCGAATGTCCCGAGAGCACTCAGGGCGCTTTGTGAGTCGCTATAGATCACAATCCGGTCTCCGAACCGGGCAGTAGCTCTATCAGCACCTCAGGCGCTGAACGTCACGGAACAGAGAATGTCCATGGTGCGGGTACAAGAGACCCTAAGGCTGCGAATATGAGCCTCCCAGGTGAGGCGTCGGTCGAATACAAGACCAAGGAAACGGTGCGACTCAACCACATCCAGGCGCACTTGTTGTTATTCATTTTCAAACGAGACAGGAACAATGCTAATGCAGCCAAAGCTCGTCGCAATATTTGTGCTGTGTACGGAGAAAATGCTTTATCAGAAAGGACAGCTCAATGGTGGGTTTCACGTTTCAAAAATGGCCATTTCAATCTTAATGATGAAGAACGTTCTGGTGGCCCCATTAAGTTGGATAAAGATCGATTGAACGACCTTCTTCATGAAAATCCTCATCAATCGACTAGAGAATTGGCTGTACAAATGGAGTGTGATCAGAAAACTGTAGTGAATCACCTTCATTCGATGGGGGAAGTTCAAAAACTTGATGCATGGGTTCCGCACGCTTTGAGTGAAAGCAACAAACTTCAAACATTTCCGCGATTAAAGCAAGGACTTCATCCCCGAAAGATGATGATGTGTGTGTGGTGGGATTGTGAAGGCATCATTCTTTATGAGTTCCTTGTGAACAATGAGATTGTAAATGCAGAACTCTACATTCAATAAATGTATTGACTCGCCGAAGCTATTCGTGAAAAGTGACCTCATTGGCGTTATGGAGTCTTTCTGCAACACGACAATGCTCATCCTCACATTGCCAATATGAGAAAAGACACCATCCAAATGCTTAATTGGGAAATCCTGCCGCATCCTCCATATTTGCCAGACTTGGCTCCATCGGATTTCCACCTGTTCCGATTGCTCTCCAACAATTTGCGCAGTGTTTCATTCAATACTGATGTGGCATTAAGAACCTGGTTAGACAAATTCTTTGGGTTAAAATCCAGAGATTTTTATTGCAGAGGCATCGAAAAACTAGTTGAATGTTGGGAAGTCGTAAATAACAAGGAGAATACATTAATGATTAAATTGCATATTGTTAACAATTAAAAATGAAGTTTTTCTAAAATTGTTAATGGTAATGAATAAATTTGATAAAACCACAAGAACTTATTCCTCAACCCAATATATATATATATATATATATATAATGTTTTCAAAACTTTCTCTCTTGTTGCAGGAGATACTATTTTGTATTCATCTTTTGATAAAGATACTTTGTAAAAAAACATTTATTTAGGATATTTTAAAATTTAAAACAAAGAGATTCTTAGCTAGAGCCTACCTTTTTTAGCTGTTAAAGCAAGGTTCAATAATTTTGCCACCAGGCCCATTTATTTGTGGCAGTTGCCAAATTATTTTGGCATCCCAATCCAGCCTTTAACAGCATTTTTTTTTAAAAATCAGTTTGGCTGACCTTGTTCCAATATCTTGGCTATTTTTGCAAGTCACCTGGAGCCCATTCCTGGCTTTGGCACTTGCATCCCAACATATTTCTGACCATTTGAGTCAATTTGGTGCCACCTACTTCCCAGCCAAGGGTGTAAGGGGGATGCCCTGAGACACTTATTTGAAGCCAGAGCCAGTTCGAAAGACATCTTACACTCCCATTTCCCACTCCCTTCCATGGATTAAAGAGAGACAGATAATTTTTTGTACTGAAGAAGTCCCTATTGGGAGCATTTGTAAGGCTGATGTGGCTGATAGATCTCCAATATATATATTTTTTGTCTTCACATAGTCTGACAGTGCTGTCTTGATTTTTGAATTTGTATCTCAATTTATTATTTTATTTTGCAAATATTGAGTGTGTAAATATTTTAAATTTACTTGGGGAAGTAAATTTAGATACTCCTGATAGGTAGAGGTTGTGTATCTGTCTCCTTTATGCCAGAAGTGGACCTTTGCTTACCCTACAGAGTCCCAAACCCCAGTGAAAAAAGTGTGGAAGGTACATTGTATCCTGTCACAACAGGAAATTAGAGAGTGGGCCACCCCAATGCCCAGGATCCCTCGAGTTCTGGTTTCTTGCAGCCTGGAGGCATTAAAGGGTGCCATTTAAAGAGGTTTAAAAACCTCTCTTCAGAAAATGTGATTGAGTAGGTTTGGCAAGTTATCTTAAATCTTATAGACTTTTTGGGGGGCTTTGATTTTTTTTCAGGTCTTTAAGCCCCAGAGAAATAAAAGAGGGGATACTCTTAGAAAAAAAGTGTGTGTATAGCGGGAACACAACAGCTTCTCTAGCTATTGTCAAAGGGTTTAATTCAAGTGAGTAAGCAAAGCCTTTCCTATTAGCACAGCCTCATATGATCTGCCACTCCTCTAGGTACTACATGTAATGGTCTACATCAGGTACCACCTACCTACAGGGTACCTGCAAAAGGGAAATGCGCAATTGTCCCCAGCCAGTCAATGAGTTCAAGTCAACCCATTGACTCGGGCAGTGAGGTTATGCTGCTCTTCCAAGTACCAGATCTTTAATAGTGCTGGCTCATCTATTCCTTAACAGGACAGGTGGGCCTATGAGAGGGCGTCTTAGGACAGCTGACAATGAGATAACTGTCATATCTCTTGTCTACACCCTTTCCAATCACTTCTACAGCTCCCTCCTAAACTACCACAAGAAATGTTTAAAATATATATTTTTTGCGCAATTTAGGTATTTATTTAAAAATTAGTTTTTGGCCATTCCTGCAGCACCCCAGTTGTAAACCACTGTGCTAGAGCATGCTAGATATCCTTCTCTCTATGTGGTGAATTTCTTTAGTGAGAATGGGGGTAAGAACAATCGAACAAAAGTAGACAGCAGGATTGAGGATCACAATATGACTACAGGAAGCCTTTTCAATTCTTTTGTAGCCACTAGGAAGAACAAGTATATGAAAAATGGCAATGAGAACTGGAGTAATCTATGGGTGTCTTTCACCTAGAGAAGAAAAAAAGTAAGGAAAGAAAACAGGAAAAGATAATTGATGACAAAGACTAAAATAGCAAACTTTGTCTACTTTCATATATATGTATTTTAAGCCTCCATAAACAAGTATATATAAAGAACACAAGCAATCAGAAGTACTAAGTTTAACTTTGCAAATGCACTCAACAAGAGAAACTTGAATCCCAAGATTGTAGGGTTGTTTCAAACAACAACTGAAGAATTTTTAATAAGATACAATTCTGATAACCAAGCTAACACCCCTATATAATTATTTTTTTTAATATTAGGAACATTTGACTGTTTCCAAGTGAACACCAATTTCCATTTCCTTTCAATAAATCTATCAAATTGAGCCATTTCACTCAGGATTATAGATAATATAGACTTCAAGATGTGTAATAAAAATGAAAGATGCTATCAAAGTTTGTATTCTTACCATATCCTTGGGGAAGTTCAATGGATTGATGCAGCTGATTTCGTGCAAGATAATGGCGATGTCTGGCTGATCTTGGCCGTGTATGTTCATCATTTCTTCCTTCACTAGTAGTAGGATCACAAACGATTATTTAAATAACTATAATTTTTTTTAGGTTCATTATAAAAGAAATGGACAAAACTGAGTTTTTCACAAGATTTCCAAATCTGGAACTAAAACTAAGACTAATGGACCAAAATTTAAGGTGAAGATAAATCTGACCTTCTTATTGGCATGTTATGAATTTCAGTCTCCTGAGCAGTGGAAGCACTTGGATTTGTAAGTACAATGTTGCCAAATGCAATGGAAAGGTCTGGTTTTGTATTCCCTTGACTTACATCTTCATTCCTAGAAAAGAAGTTTAGAAATCTTAAAACTTATCTACAATGATATATCATTTTTTTTTCATTATTTAATAGTTTTTACACACAGTGTGCTGAAAGAAAGGAGAGGCTAAGCTGGGGCAGGACGGTGCGCAGAGTCCCATCAGCATGGCAGCCAGGAAGGCAAATCGCTGCACCCCTTATGGGATGCAGGGTGAAAGAGAATGGGTACAGAAGACGAAGTAGGGGTTAGCAGAAGGAGAAAAAGAATGCCAAGGTGGGGCCGGATGGGACACAGAGTCCTGTCAGCACGGCAGCCAGGAGAGCAAATCACCTTGCCCCTTACGGGGATGATATGATATCAAGAATCATTCCCAATAGGCACTGGTGTACTAAATGTGAACAATCCAATAAACAAGGCTTATAATGTAGGAAAACATCTAGATAGGGAGGAGTTCCCAGTAACACTCACTAAGGAGAATGCAGATAAAACTAAGCCTTTGTTTGAGGATGATGGATCAGTGAGTGGTATTGTAAGTCTTCTAAAATAAGACCATGAGCACCATCTGTCATTTCAAGAAGGCTGACTGGACTTTACAACTTAAGTAGTATGGGGTCTACCATTCTTCTAGGTACAGTCATGGTCCAAAGTTTTGAAAGAGACAGTCAGGGAGGTGGTCAGCCCATTACATGCAGGGAAGTGGTTATAAGGGTAAAACTGATCTTCCCATTAATCATCCCCCAATGCCCAAGACACCAAGTCCTGGTCGCTGGCACCCTGCAGGCATTAAAGGGCATTGTTTATAGAGGTTTCAAAGCCTCTGACACACCATGAGGTTGCTGGTCATGTCCTTAAGCTTAGGTAAGGATTAAGGGGATAGTTGTAGGGAAAAAAAAAAGAATTCTGAGAGGGGGCAAGGAATAAGGGCCCAAATAATTTCCCATGTTATCCCAGAGTTCAATCCAACTCAGTGACCTAAGTTTCACTCTGTCTGGGTGAGAACAGTTTCTCCGGTGGCTGATTCTTTGACAAATCAAGCATAAATTTGGGGATTATTGAACAACTTCTCAGATTTTTATGAAAAAATGGTGTATGGCTAGATTTTTGGCAATAGCCACCAAGAGTGAAATCCATTTTTCAATATCTTAATTAGAGGCAAAGTTATGGACAGCCCAAGTTGGGGGATTTTGACAGCCCCCCCCCTCCCCCCAATTATAAAAACTTATATATCAGCCCCTAGTTTACTTAGAAGGTTTAAAGCCATGCCAAAGAGAATTTTTAGCTCTTTAAAATTGATTAAGTCAATATTTTACATAGAAACAATATTATATTTTACTTGGTATGTTCAATCGACAAGGCTAAATATATTGAACTTTTTGAAAAATTAGATATAGGAAATTTTTTTACCATAGACAGCAACAACAACTATAGACAAGAACATAGACTAGAGATAGTCTATATTGTACTATACTTACAATCACTTTATATTGGAAGGGAATTTTCCTGCTTCTTTGGGTCAAATAAATATGTGATTGTACTCATGTGTTCAATTTGGGAGCACTCAACACACTCAAAATGTTCTTCATCAATACTTGACATGCATACTCAGTGGAGAAAAAAAAGAGAACTTCTTTAGCACAACCTGGTGCATGAAGTTAATTTTACAGTCTGGATGTTCACCTGAGATTTCTTCAATAAACCCTATGTAAGGAATGTTTTCATGGGTACTAAGAACATATTGGCCAATATTGTAGGCAGTGTAGGTCATGGAAGGAATTGATATATTAGCTGAAATTTGGTGGACAATATATTCTGTTGACTGATGTTTTAAATACTTTGAGAGTCAGTAAACTGTTGGGAATAATTTTATGGAATCCTTGTGTACTTGTTAAGGTTTGAACATTCTCGAGACTAGATTGCAATTGGTCTTGAATTGTTGATCTGTCATCAGAGAATGTAAAGGAATTGATTTTCAATAAAATAATTTACAAAAAAATTGCTATACATATATACATTTTGAAAAAAAAAAATTTGAGCCCATCTGGCAACTGCCTACTTGGGCATAAGTCGCCATATTTACGACAGCACAGTACTAAGCTCAATTAAAATAAAATGCAAAAAAAAACTAAACAACAATAATAATAATAAAAAAAGAAGAAAAAACAAAAAGGGCAGGAAGCACACTCAGGCATTGAGGGAAGGCCCCGGCGCAGGAACGTGTGACCTACAAAACAACAACGGCAAAACAGTTAAATAAGGTGGAGGAGGCCAGCCTCCTCGAAAAAGTCCACAAGTGAGTATGCATGAATCCATCCTGAGTACAAGGGACAAGCAGTAGTAACCCCGCTATCCCAGTACTGGGACAGATAGCATGCGCGAAGATCACACAGACTGGAACATTCAACGAGAATGTGCCAAACAGTCTGAGGAAGAACACAGTCGTCACAATAAGGTACAGACGAGTGTTACATCAAATGGCGGTGCATCCCGTGAGTGTGTCCAATTCAGAGATGACAGAAAGCAAGCTGAAGCCACCGCGGCATTGGGGGATAGGTCCATGGGAAGAATAGCAGCACAATGGCATGCACCCTTAGGTTCCCCTCAACCATCTCCCACCGTCTTGTCAAGCAGCCTGTATTCCTGCCATGTAATCAGTGAGGAAGAGCGAAACGCTGATCTGGTCACCCAGTCCTCGCAGACTCTTTGGCCCTAAAGCCAAAGGGTTTAGGGTATGACTAGCATCTCTCGGCGGCATAGGCACCGTCAAGATCAGCTATGAATGCAGTGAGAGCTGTTGGCAACTGAGGGAGGCGCCGGGCCATTTATGTACAGGCAAGAAATGCACTGTGGATGGCGTAGAGCGAGTGGCATCTCCCCAGCATCGACAAGTAGGCTCTCAATGGGGGAAGTGTGGAAGGCTCCGGCCGTGTGGTGGATCGAGTCCACCTCCCGTAGGACATCCTCGGCTGTGGATGCATAAAACTCACATCCATAGTTGAGCTTCAAACGAACAAAGGATCAATAAAAAAGTAAGGCAGTAGCCCTATCAGCGCCCCAAGTTCTGAATGTCACAGAGCAAAAAATATCCATGGCGCGGTACAAGAGACACTAAGGCTGCAAATATAAGCCTCCCAGGTGAGGCGTCAGTCAAATACAAGAGCAAGGAAATGGTGCAAGTCCACCACTTCCAGGCACACTGCATTTAGAAACAAATCTGGGTCAGGATGGAGCCATGGATGGCGGCAGAAGTGCACCACCTTAGTCTTGGCCAAAGAAAAGTGAAGCCTGTGCACTTCAGTGTAACAAGAGATGTGGTAATGCCTGTTGGAGTCGATGCTCCAGAGTTCGCATCTGGGCCGCATTAAAAGAGATTGAAAGGTCATCCATGTAGAGCCTAGCAACAACATCTTCCAGCAGCACCAAGGTGATGCGGTTGATTCTCAGGGCAAACAGTGCGACACTGAGGACATTTTCCTGCTCTATTGGGCAGGAGAGGGGTCCCTCATCCGTATGTGGAATCGACAATCTCACAGAAATTCAGATATAAAGATTGGGAGGCAACCCCTCACCACCATCATGTGGAGAATCTCCATGATACCGTATTGCCATGCGGTATCATAGGCCTTCTCCAGATGAGAAAACACTGTGGCATATTGCTGTCTATGAAGGAAGCCTTGCAGACGGCATTTTCAAGTCAGAGGAGAGCATCCGACGTGGAGTAGAACTTGTGGAAACTGCAATGTGCAGAAGACAGATGGCCTCCACTGTCCAGAAAAAAAGGCTAATCTAACATTTACCAATTTGTCCATCAACTTGCATACACAGGAGGTTAGAGAGATTGGGCGGAAACTGGCTGGGGTAGAGTGATCTCTCTCTGCTTTGTGAAAAGCAAGCACAGTAGTGATTCACCAGGAATCTGGGAGGATACCCTTTATCCAGATCCTGTTGAACAAACCTAATAGAAAGGCCATGCCTAGCACATCCAGGTGTTGAAGCATGGTGTATGGAACATCATCCGGACCAGAGGTGGTGTCTGCGCACAACTCACTCAGAGTAAACCTGTCATTTAAGGGTTCTCCGCCTCTGGAGGTAAAGTCCAGTCGGCGGCCTTCTGCAACATCACAACACGCATTGAATGCTGGCGGAGCAGCATCCTACAAAAATTTGGAAAATTCTAATGGTATATTGGTGATTTATTGACCCTCTGAAACTCTCCTTAGTTTCGACCTTTTTAACACCAACTCCACAGCCATAATAGTTATTCATACCATGACTGGTAGCAAAAAAATTCCATTCACAATTCTTTCCAAAGTTTAAAAAATGATAGCACAGATTTAAGTTCTATTTATTTTTGTACTGAGATAATAAACTTTGGTGCATTTTGGAAGAATATTAGTTATGGCAGACAAAAGTTTTTTAAGAAATGCATGAACTGCAGCTACTGAATGGGTCAATGAGTCACTGATAAAGCAAAAGATTATATGGTTAAGACAATTTGTGTTCTTATTTTTAGAATAAACTACAAAAGGGTGTACTACAAAGGAGTAATTTTCAGACAAGTCACCAAGAATAATTGGGATGTATATAACTTTACATCTAATTAAAACTATTTCAGACTCAATGGTTTCAGCACAAAATCTACCCATACACATATTTAAATCAAAATCCGAGAGGGTGTGGTTCCACCCTTTGCCTGACTTGTCAGGTAGACAAAAGGTTGAGTGCTGAGAGGGAGTGAGGGGGAAGTGCACAACCCCAACTTTCCCATGACCCATCAGAGTGTTCATGTCAACCGGGTGACAGAGCCTCCCTAATTTGCACTCAGGCTGGGAGAATGTGAAACTCCTCTAGGTACCAAGTGTAACAGCTTGTACCTTTAGCTAGTGGCCTTGGTTCTTAAACAGGGTGAGAAATCTGAACATTATTTTTTTTCATCAGCTTAAACATGCAGTTGGTTCTGGCTATGGGCTTGTAGGTGGACAAGTTAGAGCAATTATTAGCCTAATTTTTGTATCAGATTATTATGTCTTACTCTAGTGGGTGCGGCTTACCTCCCCCTGCATTCAGTGCTGATGTTCACAGCAGTGAAAGTAATGCTACAAACTGAAGGATTTTTAAAAAAGTTTTAGGAGCCCATCTGATGACTGCCTACTTGGGCATAAGTCGCTGTACTCAACACAGCCTACTAATAGGCTATATAAAAAAAAGCCCCAACAAATAATGGTAAAAAAGGACAGAGTTAAAAAAAGCAAACAAGCAAGAAGGAAGCGCACTCCGGCATCGGGGGTAGGCCCGCCTTCCTCACAGCGCAGGAACATGCAACCTAAAAAAAAAGTAAAATAAAATGGAGGCCAGCCTCCTCCAAAAAGTTATATAGTCCACAAGTCTGTGTGCACGAGTCAGTCCCCAAAACAAGGAACAAGCGGTAGTGAGCCTGCTCGTCCCAGTACTGGGACAGGTAAGGTGAGCAAAGATCACCCAGACTGGAAAATTCAACAATGCAGTCGTCGCAATGGCATGTAACTTTAGGTTCCCCTTGACTGTCTCCCATCTTCTTTGACAAGCTGCCCTGAGGGCAGCCTGTATTACTGGGATGTAATCAGGGTGAGGAAGATCGAAACGCCAGTCTGGTCATGCAGACCTCACAGACTCTTTGGAGCCTTCATCAGCACATTCATTCCATGCAATTCCTACATGTCCATGAACCCAACAGAAGATAATTTTGGCATCTGACAGGCTCGCTAAAACCGCAGAATCATGGATATCGCAAACCAGGGGATGCAGAGATTCCAATGCCCCGAGAGCACTCAGGGCGCTTTGTGAATCGCTATAAATCACAATCAGTTCTCCGAATTCGGCACGTCGTGTAATCTCCCATACCGAGTGGTGTATTGCAACCAGCTAACTTCAACAATGAGGATAAAGCGTGTAACTGACCCGCTCTTGGGACTTGGAACCATCTGTATACACTGGGACGGTTCCAGTGTGACATGAAGAGTACTTCAAAAAGGGTGAACACAAAACACCGAATGCTGTAGAAGCTTTGGGAGCAGAGGCATGGTCAGAAATAGTCAAAGGTGATACCCTAGAGGGTGGCATCCTGGGCAGAACCAGGGGTGCCACTGGCTCAAGCTAAACCGAGGATCTCAATGGGGGACGCGCGGAAAGCACCAGTCGGAAGGTGTAGGCCGCTGGGGTGGATCGAGTCCACCTTCCACAATACACACTCTGCTGTGGATGCATAAAACTTGCATCCATAGTAGAGCTTCAAACAAACCAGGTGAGGAGTCGGTCAAATACAAGAGCAGGGAATCAGTGCAAGGCCGTCACTTCCAGGCAAACCCCATTTAGAAGCAAGTCTGGGTGAGGGCGAAGCCATGGATGATATCACATTAGTCATGGCCAAGGAAAACCAAAGCCTATGTGCTTCGGCATAATGAAAGACGTGGTTTAATGCCTGTTGGAGTCGATGCTTTAGAGTTGTTATCCATGTAGAGCGTAGCGAGAACATCTTCCAGCAGCACCAAGGTGATGCCATCGATACTCAGGGCACTTCCCTGCAGGATTTTTTTTTCTAAGAGCTCATCTGGCGACTGCCTACTTGGGCATTAGTCGCCGTATTAAAACTGGCATAGTTCTAGGCTACTTTAAAATTAAATTAAAGAGACGAAAAGCCCCCCAAAAAGGGGGAAAGGAAGCAAGCTCCTGCATCGGGGGAAGGCCCCCCGGCGCAGGAGGGTGCAACCTAAAGGGGAAAAAAACAAAACAAAACAAAAGCAAAAAACAAAACAAAAAAAACAAAAAACAAACCCTGCTTAAATAATAGGGAGAAGGGAGGCCTCCCCCCGAAAGTCAACAAGTCCACCAGTCAATGTGCACGCACTCGTCCCGAGTACAAAGGACAGGCGGTAAAGACCCCGCCCATCCCGGTACCGGGACAGGTAATGCCGCGAAGATCACCCAGACAGGGACATTGAACAAGAAAGTGCAGAACAGTCTGGGGGACGACGCAGTCGTCGCAATAGGGCGCAAGCGAGCGCTCGATCAAATAGCGATGACCACGAGTGTGTCCGATTCGCAGACGACAGAAAACGACGTGAAGCCGTCGGGGCATTGGAGGATAGGTCCATGGGAACAGTCGCAACGCAATGGCACGCAACTTTAAGTTCCCTTCGACCATCTCCCATCTTCTTTGCCAAGCAGTCCGAAGAGCTGCCTGTATTCCTGCCATGTAGTCGGTGTGAGGAAGAGCGAAACGCTAGTCCGGTCGCGGAGTCCTCGCGGACTCTTTAGCGCCCTCATTCCCCGCAATTCCTACATGTCCAGGAACCCAGCAGAAGATAATCTCGACATCCACCCGGCTCGCCAAAACAGTGGCGTCACGGATATCGCGAACCAGGGGATGCAGAGATTCCAATGCCCCCGAGAGCACTCAGGGCGCTTTGTGAGTCGCTATAGATCACAATCCGGTCTCCGAACCGGGCACGTCGCGTAATCTCCCGTACCGAGTGGTGTGTGGCCACCAGCTCGGCCGTGAAGACAGACGCAGCGCCTGGCAGAGCCCCGCTGACTTCAAACAGAGGCAATACAGCGTGGAAGCCGACCCCCTCTTGGGACTTGGAGCCATCCATATACACTGGCACGGTTCCAGCGTGACACGAGGTGTGCTCCAGAAAGGTCGAACGCAATACTCCCGGTGCCGTACAAGCTTTGGGAGCAGAGGCGTGGCGACAAATAGCCAAATGTGGTACCTTCCAGGTGGCGTCCTGGGCAGAACCAGGGGCGCCACCGGCAGGAGAGCTATATCTAGCTCTCGAAGGAGTTTCCTGGCCCTAAACCCAAAGGGCTTAAGGTATGAGTGGCGTCTCTCGGCGGCATAGGCACTATCGAGATCAGCTGCGGATGCAGTGAGAGCTGTTGGCGAATGAGGGAGGCGCCGGGCTCGCGCGTACAGGCGAGTGATGCACTACATGCGGCGTAGAGCGAGTGGCATCTCCCCAGCATCGACCAACAGGCTTTCAATAGGGAAAGTGCGGAAGGCCCTGGACGCAAGGCGAAGGCCGGTGTGGTGGATCGAGTCCACCTTCCGCAATAAACGCTCGGCTGCGGATGCATAAAACACGCATCCGTAGTCGAGCTTCGAACGAACAAAGGATCGATAAAAAAGTAGGGCAGTAGCCCTATCAGCGCCACAAGCGCTGAACGTCACGGAACGGAGAATGTCCATGGCGCGGGTACAAGAGACCCTAAGGCTGCGAATATGAACCTCCCAGGTGAGGCGTCGGTCGAATACAAGAACGAGGAAACGGTGCGATTCCACCACATCCAGGCGCACCCCATTAAGAAACAAATCTGGGTCGGGGTGAAGCCGTGGATGGCGGCAGAAGTGCACCACCTTAGTCTTGGCCAAAGAAAACCGAAACCTGTGCGCTTAGGCATAGCGAGAGACGCGGTTCAATGCCTGTTGGAGTCCACGCTCCAGAGTTGGCATCTGGGCCGCACCAAAAAAGATCGAAAGGTCGTCCAAGTAGAGCGTAGCGAGAACATCTTTCGGCAGCACCGAGGTGATGCCGTTGATGCTCAGGGCAAAGAGTGTGACACTGAGGACACTTCCCTGCTGGACACCCTCTTCCTGCTCCTTTGGGCCGGAGAGTGCTCCCCCCACCCGTACGCGGAATCGACGATCTCGCAAAAATTCAGATATAAACATTGGGAGGCGTCGCCTCGCCCCATCGTGTGGAGAGTCTCCATGATGCCGTATCGCCATGCGGTATCATATGGCTTCTCCATATCGAAAAACACCGTGGCGTAGTGCTGTCTACGAAGGAAAGCCTCGCAGACGGCATTTTCCAGTCGGAGCATAGCATCCGAAGTCGAGTGGAACTTGCAGAAGCCACAAGTTCCACCATGGGAGTGGTCGGCGTGCAAAACGGCCAGACGTCTTAGGAATAGTAGTCAGGCCCACGGCGATGAGGTTGCCGGAGAAGAACTCAACGGCCTCATCTACCGACCTAAACTCCTCGACTGAGATAGAGAATTCAGTCATTTGAGGTCATCGACCACCACCCAATCAAAATCAGGCTGTGCATCCGAAAACCACAAAGATAGATCAAGGCAAGAAAATGAAGCGGTTCTTGTACAGTGATGCATAAACTCATCCACGTTTAGGACACCTATCTCAAGCTCTTCGATCAGATCGGCAAGGACTTGTCCCCTGGATTTATTGAGTAATCTACCCAGAGAGGATGCTTGCCGTTCAGATCTCCAAGCAAGAGAAAGGGCCTCGGCAACCGTGTCACAACGCGGCAGAAGTCTCCCGCATCGAAGTCAGCTGACGGTGGAATGTATGCAGAAATGATAGTATATCTCCTATCTAGGTGCAGCTGCACAGCCACTGAATGAAAGGAGGTATCTAAAGAGAAAGGAAGAACGGAGACATCATGCCGAGTGTAAACTGCGCATCCCCCAGCCCAGCCATCTCATGGTGGTGGGGTCGCACGACCCTTATACCCCGGGAGGGAGGGCAGGGAGAACGCGCCTAGCATGGTCTCCTGCAAAAAGATAGCTAACGGGGAACGGGACGAGACGAGCCTCCGCAGCTCCTCCCATATGGCCCGGAGTCCACGGCAATTCCATTGAAGGAATATGCCCTCCAGGCCTAGCTCGGAAGAGAGGCGGGGGCCCTCCTCGAACAGAAAACCCTCACGGAAGTGGCTGTACACTTCCCGGAGGCAGAAACCCGGGTGCTGTCGCCTTCTAGTACTTATTGGGGGAGGTTGGGCTCTCCATGTGAGTCTTTTCCTATCTAGGTGCAGCTGCACAGCCACTGAATGAAAGGAGGTATCAAAAAGAGAAAGGAAGAACGGAGACATCATGCCGGGTGTAAACTGCGCATCCCCCAGCCCAGCCATCTCATGGTGGTGGGGTCGCACGACCCTTATACCCCGGGAGGGAGGGCAGGGGGAACGCGCCTAGCATGGTCTCCTGCAAAAAGATAGCTAACGGGGAACGGGACGAGACGAGCCTCCGCAGCTCCTCCCAGATGGCCCGGAGTCCACGGCAATTCCATTGAAGGAATATGCCCTCCAGGCCTAGCTCGGAAGAGAGGCGGGGGCCCTCCTCGAACAGAAGACCCTCACGGAAGTGGCCGTACACTTCCCGGAGGCAGAAACCCGGGCGCTGTCGCCTTCTAGTACTTATTGGGGGAGGTTGGGCTCTCCATGTGAGTCTTTTCCTCCCTCCGCCTCCAAACCTTAGGCGGGCGTTGCGGCTTCGGAGGCGGGGGACCCTCTTTTCGAGGAACTACCGTCTCCGAGCCCCCGCTCCATCTCTAGGTGTGGGCGAAAGAGCCGAAGCTCCTTTGTTGCTGTGCTCCTTTTGGGGGACAGCTTTAGGAACCCCGGAAGATGGCCTAGCGACCAACTTCAGGGGTTTTGCCTCCCGTGAGTATAACGACTCGGTGGAGGCGGGTGGCCGTTTCGCCTTACGGGAAACGGTCACGCTGGGGGAAGAGGGGGGAGCCCTGGTTTTAGCCGGGGCTGGGTGTGAACCCTTTTTGCAGCCAGCTTTACCAGGGGAGCGCCCGGGTTGAGTAGAGCCCACAGAAGGGCTCCAAATGGGCGCGGAAACAACCGTGCTCGTTGGCCTGGATGGGCCAGTAGCAGAGGGTGCCTTTCTAACTATTGAGGCATACGACGTCCCAGGCAGAACCGGGCGCACCAGGACCAAGTCCTTAGCCTCACGGAATAAGAAATCCTGGGCTGAACGGCCAGGATTTCTTTCTCGAGGAGATATGCACCACATTGCTTCGAAGAAGCGGGGTGTGGCTCTCCGCAATTGACACGCTTGGCCACACATGATTTAGACTTATCATGTGCGGCTTTGGAGCAATTTACAGAGACTTCGGGTGACCCCGACTTTGCAGGTCTACGAGATTGATTCATATGGCCAAAGCGGTGACAGTAATAGCACCGCCGCGGCAGTGGCACGAATGCCTTCACGCGGTAGCGGTACCAACTAGCACGCACCGACTCAGGGAGCTTGTCACAGTCGAACGTGACGGAGCCGCCCGAGGGCGGCTCCGTCGTTGTTTCATAGGGAGTAAAAGGGGTTTGGTTGTTTGAAGACTCATCCATGGGCATGGTGACCCTATTTCTTTCAGGGGACGTAATAGCTCATCACCTCTCGCAGTTGCCCGCACTGCAAGAGGTGCTGTGTTAGAGAAATATGGAGGGTCCCCTGCACAAGCACAGGGGAAGGGGGGGACCTCCAGTTTTTCGCTGGAGCTGCCCGAGGGCGGCTCCGTCGTTGTTTCATGGGGAGTTAAAGGGGTTTGGTTGTAGGGGTGGGTGTCGAGGCCCCTCCCTGTTTTCTCATCACACATTCAACCTTAACCGCCCCATGGTCGGCCAGCTCTAAGGTGATGTCCTCAATGGAGCAGTCAACGAGTTCCCTCGCATAAACTACTTTCACAAAGTTCATGGTAGAATGTGGCGTCACACTCACCGGGGTGCCATGGAGTGTCCGAATAGCACTTATCTTAGCCGCCTCGGCGGGATTCGCTGCATTCGCCAGAAGGCTCCCGTCCGAGAAATGGGTCACCTTCCGCTCTCTACCAATTGCACTAGCTAATCCTCTCCACTGATGGATCATGTTGCCCTTGGCCAACTTGGTGCCATCAGTGGATCAAATAAATAGGAAGCGTTTGAAGCCAGCGGGCTCGAAATGCCAGGTAACATCTGAATCAGGGGCCCCGATGTCATAGAGTCTTCCCCCTGTGCACTTTTCATCTTTGTCATAGTCAGGGGCTCCGCACCCGGGGTGGCAGGGGGGCCAGATGTGCTGATCTTGGCTTGGTCGCTTGCCAAAGTGGCAGCAGACCCATCCGTCCCCGTAGCCCCTGCCGATGGAGAGGAGCCTCGAGTCTTTTTAGTCTTTCTTGTCTTTTTCTTTTTAGGAGAGGAGGGTGGGGAATGAACCCGCTTCTCACCTCCGCCAGCAGAAGCCCCTAGGCCAGATGGACCAGCCTCAGCCAGGTCCTTCTCCGAAATGGAAAAGGTCCTGGTGGTCGCAGGAGTACCTGTCAGAGGAGATCCCTCCCCTCCTTATTGCCTCGGAGGCCCCAGCCATTTGAGGAGGACCTTGCATAGGGGCGGATTCGGGTTCAGTGCTTGGCGCCGAGCCTGGATTCCCCCCCCCCATGGAAGGCCCTACCATCTGAGGCTGGGTTTCCTAAAAGACCATGTCTATCACAGGAGGGGCCTCCAGTTGACCATCCCCTCCCAGGACATCGCAGGCCCTCTTAGCAGCATCACCAGTCTTGTTTGGGAAGGCACAAGCCTTGACCCCGGCAAGGTTTAAGATTCTTGCCAGCAGGTCTTTTGATGGAAGCGACCGAAGGGGCCTGGCTTCCCTCTCCCCCCTAAGGGGATTTGCCCTACCGAGCCGCTTCAATGTGGAGCGGCTGGCTAAGGGCTGCCTGCTGGCTTTCTTGGCAGTCCCCTTGGAAAGAAAAGGGGGGACTGCCGCTGGAGTTAGGGAGGTGCCCGAAAGCACCTCCAGAGAAGGGGGTAAGGGGGAGTCCCCTGCACCCATAGGCAAAGGAGAGGAGTAAGCTTCCTCTCCGGTTAGAGAAATATGGAGGGTCCCCTGCGCAAGCACAGGGGGGAGGGACCTCCAGTTTTTCGCTGGAGCTGCCCGAGGGCGGCTCCGTTGTTGTTTCATGGCGAGTTAAAGGGGTTTGGTTGTTTGAAGACTCATCCATGGGCATGGTGACCCTATTTCTTTCAGGGGACGCAATAGCTCATCAACTCTCGCAGTTGCCCGCACTGCAAGAGGTGCTTACAGGCCTGGCAGAGCAATAAACAGCCATTTGGGACCACCCTTCCTGCCTGGTGGCCTTGCGGCTCCACCTTGAACACGGCATAAAACTGAGTGTGAAGAGGAAAGGAAAAAGGATGTGAGGAAGGTATGGGTGGGGATGAAGTAGGTTGTTAAAAACCAGCCACCCCAGCCTGGAGCTCAGGGGTTAGGGACCATTGTCCCCTCCCCCCTCAGCCCCGATCCGGGACGGTTAGCTGAGAAGGAGGTCAGCATCTACCCTGTGAAATTAGAGGCTGACCAGAGAAAATTGTGGGAGAGGTTGTATGAAAAGCAAGGAAACAAGGGTTTTGAAGGAAGGAGAAAAGGCTAAGCTGTGGTCAGACAGGGTGCTGAGTCCCGTCAGCATGGCAAATCGCCGCGCCCCTTACAGGGTTCCCTGCAGGACACCATCTTCTTGCTCCCTTGGGCCAGAGGCTCCACCCACCTGTACGCAGAATAGACAATCTTGCAAAAATTCAGCCTTAAAGATTGGCATATGTCCCCTCGCCACCATCATGTGGAGAGTCTCCATTATACCATATCGCCATGTGGTATCATAGGCCTTCTCCAGATTGAAAAACACTGTGGTGTAGTGCTGTCTAGGAAGGAACGCCTTGCAGATGACATTTTTGAGTGGGAGAAGAGCATCGATGTGGAGTGGAACTTCTAGAAGCCACACTGTGCAGGAGACAGATGGCCTCCACTGTCCAGAAAAAAGGCTAATCTAACATTTGCCAATTTCAGCATCAACTTGCACACGCAGGAGGCGAGAGATTGGGTGGAAACTAACTGGGGTAGAGAGATCTCTCCACGGTTTGCGAAAAGTGAGACAGTAGCAGCGATTCGCCATGAGTCTGGGAGGATACCATCTACCCAGATCCTGTCAAGCAAATCTAACAGAAAGGCCATGCCTCGTTCACCCAGGTGTCGAAGATGCATACGGATATCGTCTGGAGCAGGGGCGGTGTCCGCGCACAAAGCAAGATGGAATGCAACTTACTCAAAGTAAACCTGTGGTTGAAGGGTTCTCCGCCTCTGGAGGTGAAGTCTGGGTGTGCTTCCAAACATACCGGAACCTAGTCCTATCTCGACGGAATTCACCTACAGTGAAATCATTAAGGCGGTGCTTATATCACATGCAGGCATACCACTTGTTTGAGGGCCCCCTCAAACTCGGCTGACCACTAGGGAGCGGTCAGTGTGGAAAATGGCCAGACATTCTAGGAATTGTAGTTAGGCCCATGGCGATGAATTTGCCGTGGAAGAACTCAACGCCTCATCTACTGACCTAAACTCATCAACTGAGACAGAGAAATCATGGCGGTCATCGACTACCCCTACCCAAAATCAGGATGTGCATCTGGAGAGCACAAAGAGAGATTGAGGGAAGGAGGGGGTGGCCTGGTTTTAGCCGGGTCTGGGTGTCAACCCTTTATGCCGGCAGCCATAACAGGAGGGCGCACCCGGGGTGAGTAGAACCCAGTTTCTGAATGGGCAATGAAATGACCATGCTCGTAGGCCTGTAGGGGCCAAGAGTAGAGGGTGGTTTTTTTTAACATTGAAGCATAGGACATTCCAGGCAGCGCCGAGATGAGCCTCCCAGCTCCTCCCAGTTGGCCCGGAGTTTTGCAACAAATCTCCTCTGAGCTAGGCCTCCAGGCCTAGCTCAGAGGAGATGCAGGCAGACCTCTCAGAAGAGAAGCACCTCACGGGAATGGCTGTAAACCTTCCCGAGGCAGAACTCCGGGTGCTGTTGCCTTCAAAGACTTATTGGAGGAGGTTGGGCTGGCCATGCGAGTCTTTTCCTCCCTCAGCCTTGAAACCTTGGGCAGGCGTGGGTCCCTCCTTTGGACGATCCACCCCTTTCGAGTCAACCCAGCCTAGCACTCGGTGTGGGTGTAGTAATCCACACTGCCTCCTCATTTCAGGAGAGAGCTTTAGAAACTCTGGAAGATGGCCTCACAACCAACTTCAAGGGTGTTGACTCCTGTGAGTCTAACAACTTGTGGAATGAATGAATAGTGCCAAAAATAAATGCTGCAAAGCCCAAATGGACTAACCCAAAGCCAAATTCAAGGATGAGTAATTTGCATGGAAATTCTCACTAAAAATATAGACATCTAGATAATATACAAAAATATAGCTAGGAAATTCAAATCAATAGAATGGAAGTACAGGAATTTAAAACCATCAAAGGGTGTAAAAGGATATAAAAATAAATTAATGAGAATAGATACAAGAACAGAGAATATAAAATCATGAAACAATATATTAGATTTTGGCTAAAAGATTAGATTCTTCTAAAAATTCTATTCACACTAAAAGAGACACGAGTCTCAGACAAGATGGATGCCTGGCAGAACCTGCTGGGGGGAAAACTGCCCAGTAATGAAAGGGAAGACCCTCCTCCCAAGATTTCTCAAAAGGGGACACTCTGCAAAGATGTGAAGGATGGACAGCTGCATCCCACACAGGATGCACAAAGGTGGGGCTGCCCATTCACCAGGTGCCCATGAGTGATGCAGCAATGGCCTATCCTCAGTCGGCACAAAATAATCTCCAATCTACGTGGTCTCATGGTATGTGGCCGTGGGAGAACCGAAGGAATGGAGCTTGGTGGGAGGAAGCTCATCCCACATCTTCTGCCATAAGCCAACTACATATTCAGTGATAAGAGGATAGACATCACAAAGTGGGACTGGGGCTGATGGGTGTGTCCCCAATGATGCCGCCTCCTTGGCCACAGCATCCGCCCTTTCATTATCTGGGATGCCCATGTGACTAGGCACCCAGCAAAAAGAAATCTTGTGAATAGAAGAAAGATTTAAAAAGCCACCACTGGATCTTGGACACCAGCAGATGGCTAGAACCAAATGCACCCAGTGCCTCCAGAGAACTAAGTAAGTCAGAGAAAATTGTAAGACAACCAGATGGCATAGGAGCAATAACAAAGAGTGCAGCAAGAATGGCAACAAGTTCTGCTGTGAAAACAGAAGCTGCACTTGGTAGGCGAATCAATGCTGTCTGAGATGGAAAGACAGCAGCAGCTCCAACTCTGTCCGATGACTTGGACCCATCAGTGAACACAAAGGTGCTAGGCTGATGGTGGGAGGAGTGTTGATCATACATGGTTCTCAAGGCTACAGGCAAGAACTGATCCTTGGGCCTACCAGTAAGCCCCTTACATACCACTACAGGTGGTATGAGCCATGGGTGAATCTTTGGTAATGAAAACGGAATAACAGAAAACTCCCTTAGACATCCTGTGTGCTCGGCCATGCGCAGAGCAAAGGGGCGAGCCAGAGATGGAAATCTATCATATGAGGACACTGTTTGCAAATTGAATGTGCACTCATATACTGGTGACCATGGTAATTGCTCAAGTCTAAAAAGATATTTGAGGTTAGACTTGAGCCTGTGAAAAGGAAGAGGAAGAGCCCTGTTCTCTGCATAGAGACTCCACACAGGGGAGGACTTGACGGCTCCAGAAGCCAGGCGCAGACCCTGGTTACGCACAGTATTTAATTTTTCAAGAATGGACAGCGAGGCAGGAGTACACCTGTGACCCATAGTTCAGCTTTGACTGGACAAATGCTTAATACAAAAGCCACAGGTACATCGATCACTCCCCCATTCTCTTCAGACAAGACATTTTCAAGGCATCCAAATGAGACCTCCAAGAAAGCCTTGAACCAAGGATCACCCCTAGAAATCTGAAATGGGGCTCAAAGGTGACAGGGACACCATAGAGTGACAAATGGGGAGGGTCCCATGTCATCGATCTATGATTGTAAAAGTGGATAGCCTTGGTCTTTACTGCGGAAAAGTGGAAGCCCTTGGAAGAATCATTATCAGCTACAGTATTTATAACCCCCTGTAGCTTATGGATGACAAATGGAAGTCTAAGCGATGAACAGATAAGCACTAAGTCATCTACATATAGAGTTGAGGAAATCTCAGCTGGAAGATTTGCGATAATGCTATTGATGGCCACAGAGAAGCAGGTGACACTGAGGACACATCCCTGTGGTACACCCTCAACTTGTTCTATGGGCTCTGATAGGGCATTTCCAACTTTTATATGTAGTGTGTGCCACATGAATTACTCGACAAACCTGGGGAGAAAGCCCTGCAGGCCCCAATCATGGAGTTACTTAAGGATACCACACCTCCAAGTGGTATCATATACTTACGGAATATCAAAGAAAATGGCAACAGAATGCTGCTTCTTTGAAAAAGCAGGTCGATGGTACTCTATTTTCTTCTGAATCCTGATTGAGAGGGAGATATAAGATGGTTTTTCTACAAAAACCAGAAGAGTCTTGTATTTATCATCCTCTCAAACAATTTACATGGACAACTAGTATTTTTTTTTTTAATTCTATAGAGCCCATCTGGCAACTGCCCACTTGGCATAAGTCGCCGAAAAACACGACAGCCTAGAACTAGGCTACTTTAAAATAAAAATATGAAAACTTAACAATCAATATAAATTGGAAAAACTTAACAATCAGGAAGCAATCTCAGGCAGCAAGGGAAGGTCCCCCTCACCCTGGTGCAATAGAGTGCAACCTACAAACAAAACAATAACAAAAAAAGAACCTTAAATAAAGGGGCGAAGCCCGGCCTCCCCCAAAAAGTCAACAAGTCCAGAAGTCAATGTGCACGAATCTGTCCCGAGTACAAGGGACAGGCGGTAGCGACCCCGCCCATCCCGGTACAGGGACAGGTATCGTGCGCGAAAATCACCCAGACTGGGACATTCGACAAGAATGTGCCAAACAGTCTGAGGGACGACGCATTCATTGCAATGGGGCGCAGGCGAGCGCTCCATCAAATAGCGATGCGTCACAGGAGTGTGTCCAATTCGGAGACGACAGGAAGCAACCTGAAGCCGCTGCGGCATTGGGGGATAGGTCCATGGGAACAGTCGCGGCGCAATGGCACGCAACTTTAAGTTCCCTTCGACCGTCTCCCATCTTCTTTGCCAAGCAGTCCGAAGAGCTGCCCGTATTCCTGCCATGTAGTCGGTGTGAGGAAGAGCGAAAGGCTGGTCCGGTCGCATAGTCCTCGCGGACTCTTTGGAGCCCTAATCGGCGCGCTCATTCCCCGCAATTCCTACATGTCCAGGAACCCAGCAGAAGATAATCTCGACATCTGCCGGGCTCGGCAAAACAGTGGCATCACGGATTTCGCGAACCAGGGGATGCGAAGATTCCAATGCCCCGAGAGCACTTAGGGCGCTTTGTGAGTGGCTATAGATCACAATCCGGTCTCCGAACCGGGCACGTTGCGTAATCTCCCGTACCGAGTGGTGTATTGCCACCAGCTCGGCCGTGAAGACAGACGCAGCGCCTGGTAGAGCCCCGCTGACTTCAAACAGAGGGGATACAGCGTGGAAGCCGACCCCCTCTTGGGACTTGGAGCCATCCGTATACACTGGCACGGTTCCAGCGTGACACGATGTGTGCTCCAGAAAGGTCGAACGCAATACTCCCGGCGCAGTACAAGCTTTGGGAGCAGAGGCGTGGCGACAAATAGCCAAATGTGGTACCCTCCAGGGTGGCGTCCTGGGCAGAACCAGGGGCGCCACCGGCCCGAGAGCTATATCTAGCTCTCGAAGAGTTTCCTGGCCCTAAACCCAAAGGGCTTAGGGTATGACTGGCGTCTCTCGGCGGCATAGGCACCATCGAGATCAGCTGCGGATGCAGTGAGAGCTGTTGGCGAATGAGGGAGGCGCCGGGCTCGCGCGTACAGGCGAGTGATGCACTGCACGCGGCGCAGAGCGAGTGGCATCTCCCCAGCATCGACCAACAGGCTCTCAATGGGAAAAGTGCGGAAGGCACCGGTCGCAAGGCGAAGGCTGGTGTGGTGGATCAAGTTCAGCTTCCTCAATAAACGCTCGGCTGCGGATGCATAAAAATCGAATCCATAGACGAGTTTCGAACGAACAAAGGATCGATAAAAAAGTAAGGCAGTAGCCCTATCAGTGCCCCAGGCGCTAAACTTCACGGAGCGAAGAATATCCATGGCACAGGTACAAGAGACCCGAAGGCTGCCAATATGACCCTCCCAGATGAGGCGTCGGTCAAATACAAGACCAAGGAAACAGTGCGAGTCCACCACTTCCAGAATCTAGTGTGGGTAAGGGTGGAGCCGTGGATGGCGGCAGAAATGCACCACCTTATTCATAGCCAAGGAAAACCGAAGCCTGTGCGCTGAGGCATAGCGAGACCCGCCAGGACACCACCATGGAGGGTACCACATTTGGCTATTTGTTGACACGCCTCTGCTCCCAAAGCTTGTACATCGCCGGGAGTATTGTGTTCAAACTTTTTGGAGCACACCTCGTGTCACGCTGGAGTCGACGTTCCAGATTTGGCATCTGGGCCGCGCCAAAAGAGATCGAAGGTCGTCCACGTAGAGTGTAGCAAGAACATCTTCCGGCAACACCGAAGTGATGCCGTTGATGCTCAGGGTAAAGTGTGACACTGAGGACATTTTCCAGCGGGATACCTTCTTCCTGCTTCATTGGGCCGGAGAGAGATCTCACTACCCGTACACAAAATCGACGATCTTGTAAAAAATCAGATATAAAGATTGAGAGCGCCCCCCTCCCCCCATCGCGTGGAGAGTCTCCAGAATACCGTATTGCCATGAGGTATCATAGGCCTTCTCCAGATCGAAAAACACCGTGGTATAGTGCAGTCTCCCAGGAAAGGCCAATGAATAATTGGAGACATTGTTACCGTTTAAAGCATAATGGTAGATTTCTTCCTATCCTTAGGGGTAGGAGATTTTTGATTTGAACTACCAGTGGAAGTAGTTCATGTTATACTAGCCTTAGGCTTTGACTATGACAATGGAGGCATCTCAAGCTTGAGTTTTGCCTTTGGTTTTTCTTTAAAAGGTGGGGCATCAGATTTTGATAAGTGGCTGTAAGAGAGAACTGTTTTCACTGGAGAAGCAGGGATGGGAGCAACTCCAAGGGTCAGTTCAGGTGTCGAGGGAACAGACGATGTTGACACAGCAGGTGGTATTTATTGGGATGGTAGAGGCAATGGAGGACATCGGCAAATGTTGTGAATTTGATGCTGCTAGAGAAAGATGTAGAGTCAATTTTTAAGTCCTCCTCAGATGAGGGGGTAACCTTCACAACAGCTGGGAAGGAGCAAAGGTTGGTTCTTTCTCATTCAGGGATCGAAGGAATTCCAAAGCAGTATCAACAAGGAAAGGGGGGGAGTGATAACTGGCTTTGGAGCTGAAGAAGAGCTTGGTCCTTTAGGGGCAGGGTGAATATCCAGAGATGAAATAGATACCACCTGAGGACCAACATGATCAACATCCACATGTTCTGGAGCAGTAGCAAGGTGCTTAAGGTTCCTCTTCTTGTTGGTAAACTCAGAAGCACTGTTAGGTCCTGACCAAGAGTGTTCATCATGAGGAGATGTACGTTTAGAACAGGGAGGACTTTTTACCTGGTCAGGCACAGGAGAACCAGTAGGAGGTCTCTGGCTTCTCCCTTTTTTGGGCCTGGTAGAATGCAGAGCATCAGAAAAGCTCACACCAGGTTGGACATGCATCTCCTTTACTCTTCTTCTGGCCTCTTTAAAACTGACCCTGTTCTTGTTTCTAATGGCAATGACTTCTCTCCCATAGAGAAAAAAAGTGCATTACTGTGATGTTGCAGGGTGTTCTCCACCACAGTTAGGGCAGCACAGCTGTTGAGTATAGGGCATCCTGTGATAATCCAATCCACAATTCACATACAACCTTGCCTGTTTACAAAACTTGCTTACATGGCCAAAGCGTTGGCAATGGAAGTATTGCCGTTGGTTTTCAATGTAAGGCTTGACTGGGATGTTAAAATAGCCAGCCTTAACGTACTTGGGTGGTTCCAATCTGTTGAAGGTCAGGATTAAGGTGGCGGTAGGTAACCTAGCGCCATTCACAAACCTGGAAATGCAGTGGGCTCTTACAACCCTCTGATTGGTAAGTTTTGATACTAGCCTGTCAACCTCGTAATCTATTAACTCTCCCGATCAGATAACACCTTTACAAGTGTTAAATGTTGGGTGCAAAGCAGAAGACATGTCATCAGAAGCTAAAGACTGTAGGGTCTTAATCTACTGCTGCTGCTCGCTTGATTTTGCTTAGACTATCAATGCGCAGCCACATTTGGGCAGGTTCGCCACATTTCTCAACAAAATCATCGTAGACATCGAAGATGTCAGCCTTACTAAGAGGACTATCGTTCACTTTCAAGACTAAAAATTGGTTGTAATCCAACTCAGGATCAACGTCTGACCCAAAAGGATCAAAGCGTCTACCGTCAGGGTCCAAGGCACAATGACCAGAGACCGCAGGTTTCTGGGAGTTATTTTTGTTAAATTTACCCATATAAGTAAATATTTTATTTTGGGCTGCCCCTGAAGCCAAGGGCATGCACCAAATGGTCATTGTGAGTCCAAAGAGCGCCCATACAGCCCAGATGGGGTACCCCCCCCCCCCCCGAATCCCCCTGTCATTTTAAAAAAAGGCGGAGCTGAATAATGGAGATTCTCTGGACTGCGGTGCAAAGACCTCCCAGAAACAAAATGACGGCCCAGGCAACCAAACCTCCTCTAGGGCACGGTCCTGCAGACCATGCCCCCAGTGGGCACATCCATCGGCCCATACAGAGGCAGAAGTAAGCAAGGATCAGTCCAAAAGTGTAGCCTGGTCAAGTACCAAATGACTATGGGGCCCACAAAGCCATAGTTGCAACTTCTGTCGAAACAGAAAAAGAAAAGTGAGAAGTGAAAAAAAAATTAAAAAAGAAAAGAAAAGACAGTAATGTAAAAAAGGGTACTTAAGTTACTAAATAACTAAACTAAACTAACTTGTTAAAAATAAAAACCTTAATCTACCTAAAGTTAACGAACTACCCAAACAATGGGTATTTTGGGAAAGCAGAAGGAAAACAATAGCAAGAGGAGTTGGAAAGAAGGATAGAAATAATTGAAAGGAAAAGTGAAGGAAGAAGAAGAGGCTAAGCTGGGGTCGGACGGGGCGCTGAGTCCCGTCAGCACAGCAACCAGGATGGCAAATCGCCGCGCCCCTTACGGGGTAAAATTGATAGACAGTGAAAGGAAAGAGAAAGGGTTTGTGAGGAAGGTGAGGGTGGGGGTTAAATGAGTTGTTAAAAACCCACCACCCCAAACCAGAGCTCAGTGGTGAGGGAGCATTTTTCTCTCCCCCTCAGCCCCAATCCAGGATAGTTGGGTGAGAGGAAGCTGATCAGCGTCAACTCTGTGAAATTAGAGGTCTGCCAGAGAAAGTTGTGGGAGAGGTTGAAGGGAAAGTGAGGAAGTAGGGAGAGAAGACAGGGTGTTAGAAAGAAGAAGATGCTAAGCTGGGGCTGGACAGGGCACTGAGTCCCATCAGCACGGTGGCCAGGAAAGCAAATCTCCATGCCGATTATAGGGAAACTGAAGAATGCCTAGTGCAGGGGTTCAGAAACCATATCCTACCCACACAAAAAATTGACAATCCCTCATGAAATGATATCAAAATAAAGGTTGGAATCCATAGATGTTACTTTAAGAATTTAAAGCCAGAACCATTGAGGGCATCTCCCAAACAAAGTTCGCAAGGATAGATCTGTAAAGAAAAGGTAAAGATAAAGTGATGTGTGGAAGATTTATATAACCACCGATCCTCTTGCAGTCATTACAGATGTCAGCTGCAGCATGGTTGCCCAAGCTACACCAGATACCCCTTTGAGGGGTGGGGCTATGGACTTCCAAAGTCTGAAAGTCACTGATTATGTAAGTTGTACTATCACACTATATCTAGGATCTGCACTCACATTTTCCATGATACTTCCCATCCATAATAAGAATAAGTAAAATAATGCTGGGTAGATAATGATTTAATGAATGGATAATCATCAAGATAGTTTATACACAACAAAGTCACTCCATGCTTACATAGAATCTGTAGTATGTACTGGACGTTCCCAGTGAGTGGTTCGGCTGATGTGATTTACATAATAAATTCGACCATTTGTAGTACGCCGCTCTTCCCAACCCTAAATAGAGGACAAATACAAACATTAATGGACTATTAAGTTATCCCCAAGCTTTTATTTTTTATTTCAATGACATGCTGCCCAATAACTGGGAGTTGGCATATGACAATTACATACAATGGTAAAAAAAGTATGAGAATTAGGAGTGTGTTTGAAAATAGGCTGCCTTAAGGTAGCTCGGGCTGGCAGGCAAGTCTTCAAATCTGATCATAAGTTCACTAAAAAGATGTATGTAATTATTATACAAGAAAGCCAGTTCCCAGCTCATCATTTCCACCTATTTTACACATAAATGTAGTCACATATGGTGGTCTTGTACAATGTGAAGTTGAACATTGTGGTGGTAGTCTCATTCCCTCCTAGGAGATATAAAGCAGTATCAGAATTAGAGCATTTATTTCCATGGTTACTAGTTACATACAAAAGAGAAATGATGTCAAAGCTGAAATAACAATTGATCCACTATAGCGAAGGATTGTTCAAACAGAAATTAGATATCTTCACCTATCATGTCCAAAGTGGTCAATGATGTGTGTGAATACCATAGGATGTAAAAACAAAGTATAGATTTTTAAAAAGAGGTAATAGATATAGAATAGTCTGCCTAAAGGTAGTTCAGGGTGGGCAGAGCCTCTGAGCAAATACAAGGTAATTAATGCAATTATTATACAAGACAGTATGCCTACACCCCAATATCTCTGCCAATTTTGCAACTAGATATAGTCACATTCTAGAACACAGCCATATTCTTGCTGCACTAATACTCCAGCTCCAAGTCACATCATTAAGGCTCTCCAAAAGGATGGACTAAAAATATACCTCAAATGGGGGTACAGATTCTGGACCCCCTCCAGTCAGACGATACTAACTAGTGAACAACTACTCCAGTTCGGGATCATCAAAGAATCCTGCAACATCACCTGTGTTCACTGCCTCTTTGGGGTTCCTAAACACAACAGGTCAGTGAGGCTGGTGTGTGACATGAGCCCAGCCTCTGAAGCCGTCACCCCTACCAGTTTCCAGCTTCCTTTTAACGGAAAGGTCCTCAACACATACCAAAAGGGGGACAAGGCCTGCAAACTCGACTTGAAAGATGGATTTTACCATTTTCTTCTTCCCCTCACAGCAAGGCACTCATTTGGATTCTATGTTATGGGCTTCATGGGAAGCCCTTATTTAATGAAGTCCACGCTCTCTCGAGTCATCAATGCCTGGGCTAAGAGGACTGGCTGTCAAGCACACACTCTTATCTAGACGATGTCCTCCTCCTCGGCTCCCATCATACGCTTAAAAAATGTTTGCACCTAGTCTTCCAAAGTTCCTTAAATATCAACATGAATAAAAGTGTTCTAGTGCCCACAAAAGTGCTTACGTACCTCAGAGTGAAAATTAATCTTAGTGTAAAAAGTGTTTCATTGACCAGTGCCCTGTGTAATAAGACCTGGAATGCCATTAAATTCTTTTGTTCCAACCCCACCCTGCAAAAGGCCTGGTTGCGTATGGCCGGCCTTCTGAATTTTATTGCACCTATTATCAGGTTACCTTTCTTCTGGGTCCAATTGTGTTTCCTACAGATTACTTCCCCCCACCCCCAGGACTTCATTCTCCCTCTCCCCTGCATCACAAAAAAGTGGTTTAGGTGGAAACGTCAAAAGCCTCTCTGCTGGTGCTATTCTGTGACTCAGCACCCTCCGCATCACTATGCTAAGGGTGTCCATGTCAATCCCTACCTGTGATGCAGACTTGGACAATATCATCCTGAAGGAGACAGTTGCCTTGTTTTTTCCACATGCAAGGATTTTCGCTGATAATCTTCCCTCCATCTTCAACACAAAGAGGGGAAAGCTCCCCTTGTGGATATCCTCGTTAGATGCTTAGATGAAATAAGGAGGGGCCTTACATTAGCCTTCAGCAACAGTGCACTAAACATCTCATACATGGAATCTTCAAACAACATTGTGGATGTCGCTTCATGAACATTCAAATTTCTCCAATATAGCCATGCCTCCTCAGCCGTGAGCCGATATGGTCATTTAACACCACGTTGTGCTTCTCACCACCTCGCTGCTCCATGCCTCCTTCCACCTTGTTTTCTTCTTTATATTGTATAGATTTTCCCCTAGTATTTTTAATTTACCTTATATTCTCTGCAGGAGGGAGGACCTTGTATCTTTATAACTCAGATACAGGGAAAACCCCCCAAAAAAATTATGGAGCTTTTACAGGGTTTGTGAATACAGCATTGAATTTCCGCATTGGGTACCCAGTTTGATTCCTTGCAAGAGCAGGCATAGAAAATTTCAGCACTCATAGGGGAACTATTGAGGTAGTGCACCAAGCCTGGGCATATGTACAAACAGATCTAGCCATGGTATAGACACACACACACACACACAGAAAGACAACACTGCTGTCTCCTCCCATCCTCTCTTTGCACAGACATGTTACTCTCCTGTCCTGAAACATGGCAAAGGGCCTTTAATATCCACACCCATGTGATGCAGAATGGCTGCAACTTTTTGGGGTCATGAAGAGTACCCTGGTCATTGCACTAACACATATTGTGCACTGTTCCCTCTAACAAGGACTGCCCATGTGTTTGCCACCAATTGTCATCAAAATCGAGACCAATAATTCCCACAAAGTTGGGTTAGCACATTCAATGGCACTAAAAATACCTACTCCTTTATTTTTAATGTTATGTTAAAAATTGGTGGAGTTTACAGCATAAGTATCTCTTGATACTAAAACTACAAAACTCAACATACATTCCATAGCCACTGTACACACAACACACCTTCACTATCCTTAAGATATAAACAAATTGTGCAGTCTTTTTTGGTATTCCTGCCTGTTGGCCACAACTACCTCCATCTATCAGCTGAAAGGTTTATACTATCCACCTCAAACAGTCTCTATATATACCCTCTCTTCCAACTGTGCCTCCCTATATCAAAAGTCCTTTCCTTCTGAGGAGGGGAGCAGTGGCTGTGGAGGACACCTTCCTCAAGACTGCTGAGAATACATCAAACAAGCCATGTGCATGCTAACTCCACAATGAAATGCAAGAAAATGGTCAAATGATAAATTATTATTATTAGAGTGGATCTGTAAGGATGGAAATATTCCCCCTTCTCATAAGGAATGGGGCCCTAAATATATTTAATTGAATTGTGGGTAATTACATAAATATTGACTCAACCGGATATCTGGACCAGGCCATCAAAATTAAATGAATATTTGGTATCTGGCTAAGAGTAATTATTTAGATGGACAATACATATCAAATTATCTAGGCAAATCACTAACTGGTACATACATCAGTGAAACTGATCTTCCAAAGACAACATTTCCCTCACACTGTAGCTGAGGAGATAGAAAGCAGCAAGAATTGGAATAATTGGAAGCGATTAATGAGATGGAGTGCATGAAATAGTCTGATAGTGATATGAAATCTTGATGGTAGATTGCAATTTTGTGTGGATTACAGGAAAGTCATTGAAAGAACAGTGAAAGATCAGTTTCCTGTGTATGTATAGCATGTATGGAATGCAGCTATTTCTGAAATTTTAGTTCAGGCATACTACCAGGTGTGAATCTTTAAGGAGAGTAGGGCAGTAATTGCTTTCTCCAGTGCTAGAAAGCATTACCAGCTCTGAAACCTCAGTTTTGGATTGCCAAATGCCCCCAGAGCTTTTCAGCATTCTATTAATATAGCTTTGAGTGGTTTTGCTAGCAAGAATGTGATAGTGTTTAGAGATGATATTTTGATTAGTGAAAATTTTGGAGAGCATATCACTAGTAAATTTGGTATTGAGAACTTTGTAAGGTATTATAGGGTGAAAGATGTGAAGTGTAAATGGTTTCAGAAATAAGTTGTTTCTCAGGCTTAAGGTAAGTGAAAGTCTGATAGGTTTGTTGAGAAGACATGAATGTTTCCAAGACCCATGACAGTAAGGCAGTTGAATTGCTTTGGAATTAGTAAGCCTTTGACTGAATGGATGGGGAAAAAAAGGTAGTATGGTGATTAGATGGAGAGATAGTATGAATGAAGGGTGTATGAAAAATGAAAAGAGGGGACTGAGAATGTGGAATTGGCTTACCTGGATTATAAAGAGAATGTTAGAGCTGTATACTGATGCAAGTGGCTATTACATAGGCGGATGTTTGATACAAGAACAGAATATGAATGGAGAATATGTAAAAAGGATGATAGGGGATGTCCAAGAATTTGTAAGCTACAGAATGAAAGTATTTTACAGTATAATGAGAGCTAGGGGCTATAAGGCAATAAGTATATCTACAATAAATGAGGTTGGTTCAGAATAAGACTGCAAGAATGTTAGAAGACTAAGTGATTATGAGTATACAGTCATGGCCAAAGGTTAAGACTATTATATATTTCATATAAGAAAATTAATAGAACTAATCAAACATTGCTCTTTCTTTTAATGTTTCTATCATAATTTGAATTTGAAATATACATAAATTTAGAGCCAAAACCCATTTTATTAATAAATACAGTCAATTAATGCATGCAGTCGATATTTACAATGATGTCCCTTGTTTGTAAGAACTGGTTCAATTCATTTTAGAATGCTAGAAAACCATGTTAACTGAATTTATTCGATTTTTGTTTAATAAGCACCTGCATACAATTGGATGGCTTCTGTTTAATAAGTGAAAGTTTGATTATAGCCCCCAAATTTCCTATTGGCTTCAAATCTGGTGAATTTCTGGGTCATGGGTTCAAATCTGGTGAATTTCTGGGTCAAGGGCCCAAAAGTTTGATGTTATTATAAGCAAAAAAAAATTTTCTTGTTGCTTTTGCTTTGTGACAAGGTGTGCAATTTTCTTGTTGCTTTTGCTTTGTGACAAGGTGTGCCATCATGCTGAAAAATACAGTTATCCCTAAAATGGTCCTGAACTGTTGGGAAAAGGTGCTGATGAAGCGTGTTTTGTTACCATTTTGAGTTCACGGCAGTGTTCTCGGCAAACCTGTTGATGTTGATGTATTGCAGTCTTTGTCATTCAGTAGAATTCTTTTCCTTTTTTTAGCTTTGTGTTAGATGGGATAGTAGAGTACTATCTTTCTCAAGGATAGTTTCTAAACCTAGGATGGTAACTACTCAAAGTATCTCTTACTTTGAATCTCTTGTAGGGACCTTTTTGTTGGAACCACTAAAACTACTGATGTTTGCATCACAAAGTTTCACCATTACATTTACATTATGAGAAGAGTATCAACCATGTACTCAGATTGTATTGGGATAAAAAAATGACCTCACTATGACTCTCTTTGCCATTATGAATTTTAGAGAGTTTTTAGAAAAATGAATATAAATGTTATTTTTTTTTAAATTTGCAAAGATATTAAAATAAGTGAAAAATATGATGAGAAATTGGAAATTTTACACTCAAATTTACTAGGATTAGAGCCAGTATATTTTTAGCAACTCTAACTCCAGAACCCCAATAATTACACATAACCACTTCTGAATAAAAAGGCCCCTTTTAAAACTCAATTGTGCAACCTATCTCTTTCCAATTGTGGATGTCTTCCAATGAGAAAATTAAATTCATATAAAGATCAAAATGACACTCTTTGGTAAGCCCTAATGCACCAGAAACGAGGCCTTGTTGGGAGAGCAGGTGAGGAAGCCACCCCTAATCATGAATCATGGGGGCGGGGGGGGGGGGGGTTCATAGCAAGCTAATTGGGAGAGCAAGCAAATCTCTTGAATTTGCTTCTATTCTGACAGATTTCCTTGTGGGGAAAGAATGAAAGAGAATAGGAATAAATACAGTGAAGAGACAAACAAAGGAATTGCAGCAAACATTAACATCCATTAATGTTCAAGTGAGGAGAGAATGAAACCTTCTGAAAGAGAAGCACATGAACACATTGATTCAAACAAATAAGAATCTAATTAAGGAAAAGATAATCATTTTACTAATTAATTCTCAAAGCCAGCAAGATTAAGGACATTAATTATATCTACATGTGTGTAAGTACACCATTATTTATCAGGCAGGGATAAACAAAATGAAACTTTCAACACAACAAAAAAAAAGCATTCCATTACCTCAGGAAGGTCATCTGGAGAAGTCAAGCTATTCTGAGTATCAACTATGGAATGTGGAGAAGACAATCCTCTTCCATCTCGTGACATTAAAGAAACAACAATTTGACCTCGGATTGGATCGCTATCCTCTTCTCCACGTGTTAATTCTAGTCTCTGATCTGAAAAAAGTAAAGTTAGTAATTCCCAATTACAGTAAAAGAAAAGAAATCCAAACTTTTTAAAAATTAAAATTTAGCACCTCTGATGAACAAACCATGTTCATAAATGCATGCATCACTGATGATCAAGATTTATGTATGCATGTTTTGGTGGCATTTTGTACTGCACCAGATGTGCCCATCTTAGCCTGGTCACTTGCCAATATGGCAGCAGACTCCTGGGAAAGTGAAGAGGGGCTCAGTGGAAAGCGAAGAGTGGCACAGAGGCAACTCTGCAACAGGGTGTGAGGGGGAACACCCTCAAACTTATTGAAAGGGATAAGCACCCTCTCTGCTGGAAGAGTCTTGGAAGGACCACTGAGAAAGGACTTCCAACTCAGAGGTGGAGATGGTGAAAACCTAATTACAAAATAGGGAGTGAAACCTAAGTTAAAAAATAGGGAGTGAAAAACTAATTGTAAAAATAGGGAGTGACAAACTAATTGCAAAAGTAGGGAGTGAAAAAATAATTTTAAAAATAAGTAGTAAAAAACTAATTGCAAAAATAGGTAGTGAATAATGAAAAAGTAAAAGAATGTCAAACTCACAGTCCTAAATTGGTTTAAACTCAAATTAAAGTGTGATAATTTCCTAATTCAATCAGCTATATCAACTTATACAATTCCAACAGGTAATAAATAAACAAGCCCCTACCATTTATACAGGCTGAGTCAGTATTTTGAGGTTATTTGTAGGAAAGTAGAAAAAGACAGTGCATCAGATAAAAGCTCTATGTATTTAAATGAAAATTAGTACAAATCTTGAGAATCCTTATGACATGCCTATTCAATGAATCGACCAATAGCCTCACTGACTGCTTTAATTCAGGGTATGAAGCAATGACATGCCCCAATCAGGTGATCTTTATTAATTTTCTGGGCATAGTCTGCTATAACAATAGCAGACTTGGGAGATTGAATGGCATTATGGGAGTATTGAATGACCTCTCTCTTGACAACGCCCAATAAGTAATAGTCCAGTGAGTTGTGGTTGGGTGAGCTAGGAGGTTGTAGCAGTTGCTTATATTTGCCTGCCCTCACACATGTAAATGACTAATCCCTGGCTTCTTTTTTTTTCATGATTTTGGTAAATGGAGATGATTAGGTGCTTGATGGACATCCATCAGTCCTGCATTTAGTTCCCTTTACTTTTTTCAAGAGAAAGTATTTGTTTAAGGAAATTTTAGCAGAGAGAATATGCTGTTTAATTTTATAAGTGATGGCCCAAGATTAAGCACATTATTTAACTGTTTGATACTGATAGGAGTGCACAAAAGTATACCCTAACAAAAACAAGAGGAGCTAGAGTAGTTGCCAGGTAAGGATGGATCTGTCTGTCTGTGATGATAGTATAGATGAGATCGGTGTCGATGTTTGAAAGTACCTTCTCTCTTCCAGCTCTTTAGGGCCTGCAAGTGCCATCATAAGTATATGTCCGGTTGTGGTATTGTGTCCAAGCAGTTAGAAAGTGAAATGCACACAGCACAATCAGTCCTCAAGAGGAGCACCACTGGAATCTGCAGCCATTTACCCGAGTGCCATTGGAAACTTTGGCAGTTTCCCAGAAGAGAGCGGGGCCCCCTCTAAAGAACACACACGACTTATTAAGTGTATGGTCACATTTATTTCAAGTGTTTAGGATTGTTGTCATGACATCTCCCTCACTGCTAATGAATGACTCTCAGAACCATTACAGTTGCTGTAAACTTTGCTGGAACCTCATTTGCCACTCTGCATAACCAGCTGTCATTCCTTTGGTTCTGGTTTAAGTATTTCTCAGCAGGGAAAAACCAAGGCACTCCAGCTTCTTGATGTTTCAACATGGAGATCTAGTGCTTTGTTCACATCAAACGATTCTTTGATCTTACCTGATATGAACTGACCTCTCTGCATCACATACATCTTGTAATGGATATTGTCATACACGACTCTTCTCATGATGCCTTCTGAAACCTTCAAGTCCTTTGCAAGGGCTCTGATTGACTTTGCAGAGTTTTCTTGAATTTCTTCCTGCAAAATTCTTGAGTTCTGATCGTATTAGAATCCTTTGCATGTATTTTTTAGCTTCCAGGTCTTTTCTACCTTTGGCAACAAAAGATCAGGGAACTTTCAGAAAGCAAGCAATCTCTATATCTTTATGCTGAGCTTTTATAGCAACAATTACAGTATACTTTTTCATTTCATTCATCACTTTAATGTCAAATTATTAATCTGAAAAAAAAATTAAAAAAATTAGTTGTAAGAAAGTTATGAGCAATTCAGTGATGTCCTCAAAATACTGATGCATCCTGTATAGCTATATATTGAAAGTTTTAGAATAAACCTTACAGCCAGTATCTTTTAATCTGTGGATGACAGAAGGTGTGAGCTTGATGCAGCCAAGAAAACCAGTACCAGCCTTTTTGCTAATCTTTCGCTTATTCCAAATGCTGATGCTAATCCCATCTCTTTTCCCAAGATATCTGTCAATTTAAAAATATTAATTATATACTAACCTTTTATTATAATGATGAATAAAGATTTTTTAACTGAGAAACTTAGTCAACATTGCATTATAATCAAATCTAAATAAGTAAAATTTCATAAATTATAATTCAAACCCATCCAAGAGCAGTAATGACAATTGCTTACAAATCATAATGTTGATTCCATTTGGGATCAAGAGTTCCTTTGCATGTGTCTGTGGAATAACATTGTCCAGAATCATCTACACTGATCTTGGCAAAAGGATCTGGAAGACCTGAAATCATACAAAAATTAATATCCATATTAATAGTCTTTAAGTGATAGTAGAGTAATAGGAAAAAGCAGAGGGGGGAATGTAAAAAAAAAATAAAATTTATTTATCCTTCATGTAAAATTTAATATCACTGCTTTATTCCTTTGTTATTTAACTATGAGTTATGTACAAATAACTTTAAGGAAAATGTGATATTATACTCATTGCAAAATTCTTTTGTAGATTAAATTAACAAGTATTTAAGTTATTTTATAGAAAGACAGAGAATGGTGTGCATCTTAACAGTATCTCTATAAAAGGGTCAACTATGAGAAAAGGAAAATGTCATTTTCAAAACACAAGTTGTAATGTATAAGGATGAAATTGTCTACATACCACAGGTTGCTCCTCCCTCAAAGAGTACCTTGTGAGCAAAGAAGCACAGCCAGAGCGCTAGAATCTTAGATGGACCATTGCATATCCAAACACTTTCACGCATTCAACTCTAAACCAATCAAAACAAGTACATGGGTGACAGATTGCCTCATCACCCAAGAAATCCTAAAATCCAGAGACAACAAAATCTGGGTCACAGTGCACATGCCAGACTGGATTAGAAACAGGGCCAGATATTAATCCAGAGTGCTACATGCTGCAGAATTTGATCCCACAAAACCACATACACACTGAGGTAGTTTCCAGTATAGCCACCACTTATACAATACTCCCTTCATAAGCCCCACTCCCCTGCACAACAACTCAATCACCAATGAGTTTGATACCTGGTAGAGGCTGCCTTTCACTGCAATATACCAAACAATCAGGGACCAAACATAAAAAAACAAAAATGTCCATGGTGTGGGTACAAGAAAGCATATGGCTGTGAATAAGAGCCTCCCAGGCAAACTCCATTTATGAACAGGTCTGGGTCAGGGTGGAGCCATGGATGGTGGCAGAAGTAAACCACCTATGTGCTTCAGCATAGCAAGAGATGCAGTTCAATACCTGTTGGAGTTGATGCTCCAGTTAGCATCTGGGTTGCACCAGAAGAATGAAAGAACATCCACATAGAGTACAACAAGAACATTTTCCAGCAGCACCGAAGTGATATTCAGGACATAGAGTGTGACACTGAGGACACCCTCTTCCTGCTCCATTTGGCAGGAGAGGACTCCCACCACCCATATGCTGAATCGATGATCTTGCAGAAATTTGGAGAGTCTCCATGATACTCGTATCGCTATGTGGGATCATAAGCCTCCTCCATATCGAAAAACACTGGATGGTGCTGTCTACAAAGAAAGGCTTCATAGATGGCATTTTCCAGTCAGAACAGAGCATTTGATATGAAGTTGAACTTGCGGAAGCAGCACTGTGCATAAGACAGGTGACCTCCACTCTTCAGAAAAAAAGGCTAAGCTAACGTTTACCATTTCTCAATCAACTTTCACATGCAGGAGGTTAGACAGATTGGGTGAAAAGAGGCCCGATTAGTGTGATCTTTCCTGTAAAGGTAAAGTCCAATAGGCAGCCTTTGGTGACATTAGGACATGCATTTAATGCTGGCAGAGCAACATCGGACTAGAGAATGTGGAGAAATCAGTTACAAAGGACCCTGCCATAGATGCATGGTCCAAGATTGTGGTCCCAGTCTCCTGGAGAACAGGCTGGGCTATCCTGTGAGAACTTGCCCTGCATCCTTTTGATTTTATTCTAAACCTCTTTAAGAGGGGGGCTTCCCATTAAGTGAAGACATATACGCTCACCAGGAAGAACCACAGGGATGCTTTGAAACATACCAGAACCTAGCACTAGCTTGATAAAATTTACTGACTGTAAGATTGTGTGGATGCGCTTATAGCACATGTAAGCATAATGCTTTTATTTGAGGGCTGTTTCATACTTGGCTGACCACCACATGCAAAACTGCCAGACATTTTAGGAATAGTAGTTTGGCCCACAGAGATGAGGTTACTGGAGAACTCAACTGCCTCATCCACTTACATAAACTCCTCAACTGCGACAGAGAAATCATTTCCTGGATTGCAGACCACCATGCCAGTGCCAAGCACCAGGTGGTCTTTCACTACCTTAAAGGTCATCAATCACCCACCTAAAATCAGGCTGTGTACCTAAGAGCACAGGAATAGATCAAAGCAGGAAAATGAAGTGGTTTTAAGCAAGTGATGCAGGAACTCATCCACATTTTGGACATCTATCTCTGGCTCATCAATCAGAATGGCAAGGACCTGATCCCTGAGATTGATCGAGTAGTCTCACCAGAGGTGGTGTCTACCCTTCAAATTCCCAAGCAGTAGAAAGGGACTCAGCAACTGTGCCATGACACAGTAGAAATCCCTCACATCTTAGTTGGCTGAGGTGAAATGTACGTAGGTATAACTATGTCTACTCTCCAGGTGTAGCTGCACTGCTACTGCCTGAAAGGAGGCATTTATAGCAAATAGAACGGTGATCATGCCAGGTGTAAATCGTGCATCCTCCTGCCCAATCCCTATTCTGTGATGGTGGGGTTGCAAAACCCTTATACTCTGGGAGGGTGGGCAGGGGGCACACACTCAAAATGGTCTCTGCAAATAGATAGGGAAAACAGGAAGAGACAAGCCTGTGCAACTACTCCCATTTGGCCCAGAGTAAACTGCAATTCCATTGAAGGAATATGCCCTCCAGGCCTAGTTTTGAGGAGATGTAGGGACACTCTTTGATGAGAAGGCCCTCACAGGAATGGAGGTATGCTCCCTGTAGACAGAACTCTGGGCGCTGTTGCCTTCAAGGAGTTATTGGGGAAGATTGGGCTCTCTATGAGTGCCATCGGCTCTACCAGGGTAGCACAGGGGGGAGGGGGGCAAACACTTAGAAGTGTTTCGAATGAGCATGGAAATGACTGCGCTCATAGGCATGGAAGCGCCAGGAACAGAGGGTGCCTTTTTCAATATTGAGGGATAAGATGTTCCAAGGAGTACCATGCACACCAGGATTAAGTCCTTAGCCTCACAAAATGGCCAGGATTTCATTCTTCAGGCAATATGCACAACATTGCTTCAAAGAAGCATGGTGCAGCTCTCTTCCATTAACACACTTGGCCATACAAGGCTGTGTACAGAATGGAGCAATTTGCACTAACTTCGGGTAAACAAGACTTTTAACATCAACATGAGCAATTTGTATGGCCAAACTGGTGGCACTAGTAGCACCTCTGCAGCGGGGGCATGAATGCCTTCACCAGGTAGTGATAAGTACCTACATGCATCAACACAAGGAGACTGTCATGGTCAAACGTGTTGAAGAGTGTAGGGTTTGGGTCTTGAAGCCCCTACCTGTTTTCTCATCACACATTGAACCTTGACTGCTCCATGGTTGACAAGCTCTAAGGTGATGTTTTCTAAGGAGTAGTCCAAGAGTTCCCTTGCAGAAACCATTCCTTTTACCAAGTTCATGGTAGAGTGCAGCATCACACTTGCTGATGAGCCATTAAATGTCTGAAGGGCACTAATCATGGCTGCTACAGAAAGGTTTGATGCATTGCCAGAAAGCTCCCATCTGAGAAATGGGTTACCTTCAACTCTATACCAATCAAACTAGCCAATGCTCTCCTCTGATGGACCATGTTGCCCTTGGCTAACATGCTGCCATTTTGGGGGTGAAAAAACAGAAAGCATTGAAGCCATCAAGTTAAAAAATGCCAGGTAGTGTCTCAATGAGGGGCCCCAACATAATTAAGGCTCCACTCAGTGAACATGTGACTTTGGTCTTTGTCTGGGTTGCCTCACTAGAGTGTTTCCTAAAAGCCAGATGTGCCAATCTTGACCTGGTCACTTGCCAAAGAGTGAGTGAACCCTCCTTCTGAGGAGCCTCCACAGAGGAAGAGGAACTCCGAGTCCTCTGTCTTTTTCTTTTAATGAGAGGAATTTTGGGAAAGAAACTGCTTCTCCCCACCCTCAATAAGGTGCCCCTAATCTGGATGAAATGACTTCAGTGAGATCCTTCTCCGAGGAGAAGGGCTTGGCTGTCAAAGGGGCACTACTCAGGGAAGGAGGTCCGGCCTCTCTTTGTGAGTCCTCCTTGGCCAAACCACCTGAGAAGCTTGCACATCGGCAGACTCGGGTTCAGTTTTTGGCACCAAGAGCAGGTTCACCACCATGGAAGATCCTGCCATCTGGGACTATGTCCAGCTTAGGGGCCTCCATGTGGTCATCCCCTCCCAAGGTATCACAGATCCCTACCAAGAGCTCTTCAGTTCTGTAGTCATTATTATTTGGGTCAGCAAACTGACCTCCATAGAGGAAGAGAGGGGGCAGGTGTACTGCCCCCCCCCCCTCCTATAAGCTCAGAATACAGGCATGCAGGACAGCATGAGGCATGGCCCTGTGGACCCCACTATCTCTTCATCCTCTAAAGTTTCCACTGGGAGTAGTCAATTTAGTGCCACCTGCCCACTCTCTTGGCAGCCCCTGATGATGAAAAAGGGGGGCTGCTGCTAGTACTAAGATGGAGTCACCCAAGGGCAGCTCCAAAGAAGGGGGTAGGAGAAAGAACCCTTGAACCCTTCAAGAAAGGAGAGGGAGAAGTGTCCTCTCTGCTGGAAGAAAGAACAGAGGGGCGGGGGGGGCACCTCCTTTTCAGAGGAGGAGTTGTCCAAGGGTGGCTGCAAAGATGGCAAAGGGAAAGCCCCTTTGCTGCATGGGGATGGTGAGAGGGGAGCGTCTCCGCCGGTCGAACTGGTGTCTCATGTTACCTCATCCTCCCCTACACCTTGGAAGGGCGAGGCCCTGCTTTGAGGTGGTTTTACATGCATTTCAGCTCATCCACTACTTTCTATGGTCACCAGATTCGAGAAAAAAATAAGAAAATGCATGGAAAATAGATACTATGACCTCCTAAGGCCTTGGGATCAGAAAGTTCCAGAATGTGATCATTTATGCACTCAGCCCATGGGTATGAGCTAAGATGGGCTTTGACAACCCAGCCTGTCATTCAGGCAAAACTGTCCTTGAGCTCTAACCATAAAGGATGGTGCTGATGTAGCCACCTTATGCGTGTACTGGAAGAAGGTGAGCGGAGTCAAAGGCCCCACACATGCCTTAGCCAGTGGGCTTTCAGCCCTTGCAGCAGGACAGAAGAATGGAGCTTAGTCAACTGCAGTGAATACCTTGGAGGTATTCCTCAGAGAACAATAATTGTCAGTTGTCATTTTTCTGTACTCAGCTCTTGGAAGCCTTTAAGAGGCCAAAAGTGCGCTGGACAGCCAGAACCTCTGTGGATAGAAGAGCAAGTTTGAAAATGGGTAGGCGGGTATGTAATAAAGAGAGGTACAGATAGGCGGGTCCACTAACAAGTAGTGGGGTGGGGGGTGATCACCTATTATTAGCAACCGTGGTGCTAGGTGATCCCAGGATGGCGATGTCCACCAAGGCAGCAGGTGAGAACAGTTCTTCTTGGTACAAAGTGTGTATAGACAAAAGGTTGAGGGGATAGCCATAATAATGAATAATAAATAATAAAGATAAAGTAGCACTGAGAGGGAGCAAGGGGTAAGCATACTAACAACTTTGCCAGGCCTTATCATAGAGTTCATATCAACCCAGTGAGAGTGCTTCCCTGATTTGCACTCAGACTGGAAACATATGCAGTTCCTCTGGGTAACAATTGCAATAGGCTACACAGGGTACCCTCCTATGGGGGTTATCCGGGTCAAACACAATGAAGAGACCCCTCCCTCCTTCCTCACCACTACTTCAACCCTGACTACTCCCTGGTCAGCCAGCTCCTCAGTAATGTCCTCAAGGATGTTATAGTCAAGCAATTCCCTGGCATAGACTATCCCAATTACAAAGTTCAAGGCAGTTTGGTGTCACCTGTACAGGTATCCCATTGAGTGTTTATAGATTACTCAATTTCGCATTTTGGGCAGGATTGGCCATGTTAACCAGAAGGGTCCCGTCCAAGAGAGAAGAGATATTTGGTTCTCTGAAGAAACAAAGCTAGACTGATGATGATGGAGCATGCATCTGTCAGACAACTTTACTCAGTCAGTTGAGAAAATGACCTAAAAATGTTTTGAAGACAGTGGGCACAAAGATGCCAGGAAGCCTAAAAATGGAGTCTCAACATCATGAAGACTCTATACTCTCCTTATTCTTTTGAGTGGAAAGGGCAGAGCTTTCACCCTGCAATGCAAAGGTAGGATAGTAATGGTGGCATTAAAAATGAAGATCATAGATAGTAAAACAAGGAAACATCTTGATAGGGGATCAGATATCATTGGCTCTTCTGTTCAACACACCCCTTAAAAAGATAAGGGAATAATTAAATGCTATCAAAAGAGTGCTTACGTGTACCCAAAAGCAAGAGAACTGTATCTAAGAGAGTGAAAGGCTATGTTAAAGAGGCTGTAGCAATATCCGAGACTAGAGAAGACATTTAATTTTGGAGTTGAATTGATTTACCAGAACGGAAGTTTCAACTACTCTAGCTAGTGCAAGCAAAGTCATCAATCCTTAAAAAGGGTAATTTTATTATAATTTCCAGGAACTTTTTGGACACCTCTTATATAAATAGTTTGATAAAGATTTTACCATTGATCTTGATCTTGTTTTAAGGTCTTTTATTTCTCAGTGGGGACCTACAGTTTAATATGTAATTTGGCCAATGGGTATCTACAGAATATGGCAGATGCAATGAAGTTGCTCTGAATCTAGACTATTCAGTAATTTAACAGACCAAATGGCTTAGATTCACTGTAATTGGATGGAAGTAGCATTTCTACTCAGGCCATAGTTCACACTTCTCATATACTTGAAACTAAAAATTGAAAGTAACAAAAATGTATAACATAATATACACTTTTAAAATATAAGCTATATAATATTATATTATATAATATCTAGTCTCTTTGACTAGTGTGCAGTTTACCCTTTGTCCATTTATTCAGGTACATCAGTCAGTGGAGAATATCTATTATATTTTCCTGATATCACAGATAATAGCCATATTCTTAATATTTATTTATTTTTTTAAGAGCTCATCTGGCGACTGCCTACATGGGCATTAGTCGCTGTATTAAAACTGGCCTAGTTCTAGGCTACTTTAAAATAAATTTAAAGAAACGAAAAAAACACCCCAAATGGGGGAAAGGAAGCAAGCTCCTGCATCGGAGGGAGGTCCCCCCGGCACACGAGCGTGCAACCTAAAGAAAAAAAAAATGGAAAAAAAACAAAAAAAAAACCAAACCCTGCTTAAATAACAGGGAGAAGGCCAGCCTCCCCCAAAAAGTCAACAAGTCCACCAGTCGATGTGCACGCACTCATCCCGAGTACAAGGGACAGACAGTAGCGACCCCGCCCATCCCGGTACAGGGACAGGTGGCGTGCGCGAAGATCACCCAGACTGGGACATTCGACAAGAAGGTGCCGAACATTCTGGGGGGTGACGCAGTCGTTGCAATAGGGCGCAGGCGAGCGCTCCATCAAATAGCGATGCGTCACACGAGTGTGCCCGATTCGGAGATGACAGAAATCAACCTGAAACCGCTGCAGCATTGGGGGATAGGTCCATGGGAACAGTCGCGGCGCAATGGCACGCAACTTTAAGTTCCCTTTGACTGTCTCCCATCTTCTTTGCCAAGCAGTCCGAAGAGCTGCCCGTATTCCTGCCATGTAGTCGGTGTGAGGAAGAGCGAAACACTGGTCCGGTCACAGAGTCCTCGCAGACTCTTTGGCGCGCTCATTCCCCGCAATTCATACATGTCCAGGAACCCAGCAGAAGATAATCTCGACATCTGCCAGGCTCGCCAAAACTGTGGCACCATGGATATCGCGAACCAGGGGATGCGGAGATTCCAATGCCCCGAGAGCAATAAGGGCGCTTTGTGAGTCACTATAGATCACAATCCGGTCACCGAACCAGGCACGTCACATAATCTCCCGTACGAGTGGTGTATTGCAACCAGCTCGGCCGTGAAGACAGACGCAGCACCTGGTAGAGCCCCGCTGACTTCAAACAGAGGGAATACGGCGTGGAAGCCACCCCCCCCCCTCTTGGGACTTGGAGCCATCCGTATACACTGGCACGGTTCCAGCGTGACACGATGTGTGCTCCAAAAAGGTCAAACGCAATACTCCCGCATATTCTTAATAGAAAGCTGCATAGAAGCACCTTTATAGAGCTTCAGTAGTTTTCTATGATCATATCATGGCAGTGACCAATGAAGGCAACCACACACCCCTCCCCTCCCCTCTCAATCAGAAAATCCACTTTCTTCAATAAATTCAATGCAAAAAATTTCATGTTTATTCCTGTCTATGGAAGGCCCAGCAGATGGCATTTTTCAGTCGGAGCAGAGCATCCAACATGGAGTGGAACTTGTGGAAGCTGCACTATGTAGAAGACAGATGGCCTCTGCTATCCAGAGAAAAAGATAATCTAATATTTACCAATTTCTCCATCAACTTGTACATCCCGGAGGTTAGAGAGATTGGGCGGAAATTGGCTGGGGTAGAGTGATCTCTCCCTGGTTTGCGAAAAGTGAGCATAGTAGTGATTCACCATGAATCTGGGAGGATATCCTCTACCCAGATCCTGTTGAACAAATCTAACAGAAAGCCATGCATCACTCACCCAGATGTCAAAGCATGGCATATGGGATATGATCTGGACCAGGGGTGCAGGCGGTGGAATGTACACAGAAATAATGGTCTACCTCGTATTCTTGTGTAGCTGCACAGCTACCGCCTGAAAAGGGAGTATTTAAAACGAAGAGAAGAACGAGGACACATGTCGGGCCCCCATCCCATGGTGGTGGGGTTGCAAAACCCTTATACACCACGAGGGTGGGCAGGGGGCACGCGCCCAGCATGGTATCTTGCAAAGATATAGCTAACGGCAGATGAACCTCCACATCTTCTCCCAGCTAGCCCGGAGTCTGCGGATATTCCATGGAAGGAATATGCCCTCCAGGCCTTGCTTGGAGGAGATGTGGGGGCCCTCTTCAAAGAGAAGGCCCTCACAGGAATGGCCTTATGCTTCCAGGAAGCAGAACTCCGGGCACTCTTGTCTGGACAATGTGCTGAAGGTACTGTCGCCTTCGACTTATCGAGGGAGGTTTGGCTCACCATATGTCTTTTCCTCCCTCCGCCTCAAAACCTTAGGCAGGCGGGGTAGCTTTGGGGGCAGGGGTCCCACTTTCGGAAGATCCACCATCTCCGAGCAACCCAGTCTACCACTGGGTGTGGGTGTATGAGCCAAAGTTCCTCTTGTGCTGTCTACTTTCAGGGGGTAGGTTTAGGAACCCCGGAAGATGGCCTCACGACCAACTTGAGGGGTGTTGCCTCCTGTGAGACTAACAAAATGAGAGACGATCCTGGGCCTGAATAGACAGGATTTCCTTAAGAAGGAGATATGCACCACATTGCTTCGAAGAGGCGGGGTGCGGCTCTCCGCAATTTACACACTTAGCCACACCAGATTTGGACTTATGGTGTGTAGCCTTGGAGCAACTTACACAGACTTTGGGTACCACAAACTTTACACATCGATAGGAGCGATTCGTATGGCCGAAGCAGTGTCCTTAGTAACAGCTCCCTGGCAGTGGCACGAATGCCTTCACGTGGTAGCAATACCAACCAGCATGCACCGACTCAGAGAGCTTGTCACAATTGAACGTGACAAAGAGTGAAGGGGTGAGTCTCAAGGCCCCTCCCTGTTTTCTCATCACACACTTGACCTTGACCGCTCCATGGTTGGCCAGCTCTAAGATGATATCATCTATGGAGTAGTACACGAGTTTCCTCGCATAAACCACTCCTTTAACTAAGTTCATGGTAGAATGCGGCATCACACAGGTGTACCATCAAGTGTCAGAAGGGCACTAATCATGGCTGCCTCGAGGGAGGGGGATTTGATGCATTCGACAAAAGGCTACCGTCCAAGAAATGGGTCACCTTGGCTCTCTACCAATAACACTAGCTAGAGCTCTCTTCTGATGGATCATATTGCCCTTAACCAACATGCTGCCATCAGTGGAGTGAATAACAAGGAAGCGTTTGAAGCCAGCAGGCTCGATAAAGACAGGTAGTCTTTGAATGAGAGGCCGTGACATAATCAAGGCTCCGCTCTGCACACTTTTGGTCTTGGTCAAGCACTACCTGCCTGGGGGAGCAACAGGGCCAGATGTAGCGATCTTAGCCTGTCACTTGCTGAAATGGCAATGGACCTGTCCGGCCCTGTAGATCCTGTGGAGGAAGAGGAGCCCTTAGTCATTTTAGTCTTGTTCCTCTGTTATTTCTTTTTAGGAGAGGAGGGCAGGGAGTGAACCTGCTTCTCTCCCCCCCTGACAGGAGCCCCCAGGCCAGATGGACCGGCCTTAACAAGATCCTTCCTTAAAATGGAGAAGGTCTTAGCTGTCATAGGGGCACCAGCCAGGGAAGGAGATCCCTCCTCTCTTTGTAAGGCCTCAGGGGCCTGAACCGTCTTAGGAGGATCTTGCACAGGGGCAGACTTAGGTTCAGTGCTTGGCACCGAGCCCAGGTTGACCACCTGGAAGGTCCTACCATCTGAGACTGGTTCACCTCAGGAACCAAGTCCATCTCAAGGGGGGCCTCCATGTGCCCCCCCCCCCTCCTCTGAGACATCATGAGCCCATTTGAGGTTCTTTTTTTTTTTACCTTTTAATGCCAGCGAACCAGCATCTGTCAAGGAAGAGAGGGGAGCAGATACACTAACCCCCTGCTAACGAGTGCATGCCTGCAGAACATTAAGGGGCATGGGCTGATGGGCCCTGCCATCCTTTGCTCTCCTAATGGGGTTGGCCCTATTGAACCACCCCAATCAAGGGTCAGTTAATTATGGGGCACCTGCCTGCTTTCTTAGCTGTTCCCTTGGAAAGTAAAGGGGGTTCCCCTGAGAGAGCACAGGGGGAGGGGAGGACCTCCATTTTTTCAATGGACCTGCCTGAAGGTGGCTCCAGTAATGGTAGAGGGGAAGGTAAAGGGGAAGAAGAATTTTTTCTATCGACTGATGATTGGGCATGGTGACCCTTTGTAATTCACAGGATGCAAAGCTCATCACCCCAAGCAGTAGCCCACTCTGTGAGGGGTGAATACAGGGAGGGCAGAACCAGCTGCCGCCATTTGAGGCCACTTCCCACACCTAGTGACCTGGCATGGCAGCTCCACCTTAGGCACAGAGTAAAAAATGATAGATAGTAAAAGGAGAAAGGGGAAATGAAGGTGAAGGTGGGGTTGAAGCAGGTTGTTAAAACCTAAACATCCCAAACCAGAGCTCAAGGGTGAGGGGGTGTTGTGCCCTTCCCCCTCAGCCCCGATCCGGAATAGTTGGGTGAGAGGAAGCTGGTTGGCGTCTACCCTGTGAAATTATAGGCTGACCAGAGAAAGTTGTGGGAGAAGTCATATGGAAAGTAAGGAAGCAGGGTAAGAAGACAGGGTGTCAGAAAGAAGGAGAAGAGGCTAAACTGGGGCCAGACGGGGCGCTAAGTCCTGTTAGCATGGCAACCAGGGATCAAATAATTATGAAAATTGAGACAATTAAATATAGTGAAGGTTAAGTATATGCAGCAACTGTCTTACTCAAACTATGATGTCATTGGTAAACTGCACTCAAAACTAGCCGCAGTTTTATGGAAGCCTGATAAATGGTCTGATAGCTGTCCAGCTTCTGAATTTAGCACCATTATGTATAGAAACTGACATACTTACGAAAAAAGTCCTTCTTGGCAAGATTTTTGGCACAGAGAACTGAAAAAAGGATTAGAAAATTAGAGGGGGGATGCATTTGTCGTGCCTTTATAAGGTAGATTTTTAAAAAAGCAGAAAATGAACCCTGTACAAAGTAATCTTAATCTCAGTATTGGTTGAGGCCTAAAGGATATAATTACCTAACCTAAACTTACCGAGTAATCTTATTTTAATTGCCCCTGAACTTGATTTATTGAGCACAGGTGCTGTTGACATGATAACTTCTTTTGCATTAATACACAGTAAAGTTGAATTTAATTCTAATCCAATATTTTAACTACCAAAGGCTAATAAAAATTAAATTAATAAAAAAAACAAAAATTCTTTCAGGATTCAGTTTGTCATCTCACGTATTTCTAAGTTCTGTAGGAAGAAATATTTGAAGTTAGTTTTAATTTAGGCGGCTCTTGCTACCTGCTCCTACATCAATAAAGCAGCCTTGTTGACTGCCTGCATATCACCTCTTCCACACATTAAGCAAAAATCTTTTTGTCTTTACACACTTTACATCAATATCATTTTCTCTACATTCAAACTCTAGAACCACACTGAGTCCACAATCCATCTTCTTTCTAACAATCTCAAACTCTTCTACCAGTTTTTCCCTCCACATTATGGCTCTTGCAATCTACAATCAGATGCTCTATTATCTCTGTCACAATGTGCAATTCTTACATATGTCCCCTCTACCATTCCAGCCCTTTAACCTCAAGTGATGGAGCACTTAAGAGGCTAGTGGATATAGCTTTAAGACTTCTAGGATAGGTGGATATAGTGGATACTTAAGAGGCTAGTGGATATAGCATTAGACTTCTACTATAGGTGGATATAATGAATACTTAAGAGGCTATCCTATACTTCTACGATAGGTAGATATAGGGGATAGATTTCTAGGATAGGTGGATATAGTGGATAGACTTCTCAGATAGGCGGATATATTATAATTATTATTATATTAGGAGTTTTACCACCGTAGACACCATAGGGTGATTCAACAGTGAATCTCGAGTAGAATTATGTAGCTAGAATTTCGGGAATAGAAGAAGCAAATCTGGAGAATAAAAAGGGTACATCAAAATAAGATATCGATTATAGTGAGATCGGAAGCTTTCAGTAAAAAGGCATAAAAATAGAATTTAAATCATAAATTTCTATTAAAACATAAATATCTAACTAAATAACAATATAATAGTAATTTAGATAAAAGCAACACATTATAGGTCTTGAAGGAGACCTGTCTGTTAAACTTTTAAGTCTTGAAACCTGGTACGAAATGATCCCAGGTTCCATGGCAGAATGGTAGATGGAAAGAAGCCTGAAAACATTATTTTGGTAGGTAGGAGAACCTACCTTTCTGGGAGCGAGACAGAAGTGGAGTCTCTTGAGTACCAACAACAGGGATCTTTTGCACATTACTCTCTGGTAGATGAGGTGTAACATGATATTTTTTGGTAGGTAGGATAACCTACCTTTCTGGGAGTGGGACAAAAGTTGAGTCTCTTGAGTGACAATAACAGGGATCTTTTGCACATTACTCTGTGGTAGATGAGGTGTGACATGATATTTTTTGGTTGTGGAGGTTTTTGTAGGCGAAGTAAGGAGATTTTTTTTTTGTATTGTGAGTAGTAAGAGTTTCCAGTTGTAGGGCGGTCTCAGAAGTCTCACTAAAATGGGTTTTGGGTGCATATTGTTGTGTTCCAGGCGAGCTCGAGTCTGTGACTGTCTTAGGTTGCTATTGTTCTTTAGGTGGAATAGAGGTAGTCTTTTGCAATTGCCTTTAAGTGTGAGGGTCATCAGACTTATGCAGATGGTCTTTTCAAGAGCTTTTCTGTTTGTTCTGCTTTCTTAAAAATAGGAGATGCATCCATTTTATTTGCAGACTGTACTTTTGGAGAAGATCCCTAGTTTTCACGAGAAGTAGGTCCTGTTTCACACTCCAAATCCAGAATAGCATCAGAGTGCTGATGCCATCTCTGTGGCATGGATGTGGAAGGAGTAGGTGCAGTGGTTGACATTGTAGAAAGATTAGGTGTTGTCCTTGCTGAGGCAACTGTACTGTTAATTGCGACATTGCTCTCTTGGGCAGGAGCAGAGTCTAAGATTCTTTGGAGAGCTACAAAATGAGGAATTCGCCGTCTCATTTGTAAGTCCAAGACATCTTTCTCACATTTGTATTTTGGACATTGTCTATCATTACTGTAGTGAGGTCCCTTACAATGGAAGCAAGATACCTTACTTGTGCATGCATCCTTTCAATGACCTCCACCACTACATCAGGCATATATGTCTACCTCTCTACGGCAATGTTTTGCTACATGGCCAAAGCGCTGACATTTGTAACACTGCTGCGAGCAGTAGTGGTACTGGTCCACCTCAACCAATACCCAGCAAGTGACACAAAGCATTAGCGGACAGGATTGGAGGTTAAAAGTGAGGATATAAGTGTTGGTTGGTACTGATTGCCCATCTCATCTCTGTTATACTCTATGGAGATGTGACACCTTGGTCCTTCAGATGTTCATGTATTTCCTCCTCTGATGACTGCTGTAGTGTAGGGGTGCGAATTACACCTTTAACAGTGTTATAGTGGCGGTGTGCAGTAACAGTGATTGCTTTCCTGCTAAAGACTTTAATGATCTGATCTTGGTGGCCTGCACACTAGTTTGGGCCCCCACCAGTAGAGAACTTTTTGTAGCCTTGACAATTTTTAATGTCTGGCCAACTTTAGACTGGATGTCTTGATCCAGTTTAATGTTATTTACATCTGTAGCTAACATTAATCCAGGAAACTGGATGAGGAAGTATTTCTCAAAGTAGGGAGTTGGAGCTGTGACTGCACAACTAAAATCCTAAAGTAGCTTGCAGTTGATGCTGTCTCTGTCGTCCCTTTCTACACCTCACTACTGGAATCCAAGGATTCTCAGCTGTGGACATACCTGACTATGAGTGGAACGTGGTAGGTAAGGTTCCAGTGTTACAACATTTGAGTCTCTAGTGCCTTGGGTAGTAGTGGGTGGAACCACTGCCTCAGCATTAGATTGTTATTTGGGAACCTCCCTAAAGCCTTCATTGTCATTTTCATTTATAGTTTCAGCATGGTTGTCTGTATTGTTCTCATCTGTGGGAACCAGGGTAGTGCATTCAGTTTCAGTGCTTAATTCAGTAGGTTCTGCTGCGATATTCTGCATAGAATGTGTAGTGTGAAGTTTTTAAGTTTGTCAGCAGGAAAACCAGGTAAGCGAGGAGCAACAACATCATCTGGCTTGTTTACTGTAGCTCCGCTATTAGTAATAGCAGGAGCTGAAGAAGCATCCATATCAAAATACTTAAGATGGTCCAGGTTAGTCAGAGACTCAGTCCCTGTGCCAGAGAGATCAGTCAGAAAATGAGATTTAGTGGTTTTATGATTTTCATTGGTGGGCATGGGAACCCTGTTGTGAGTGCGGGATGCAAACACTAATCACCCCCTGCAGTAGCCCGCTCTGAAAGGGGTGAATAAGAGGCTGGCTGCCACCATTCAAGGACAGACCACCCACCCAGTGGCCAGGCAGCTCCACCTTGGGCTTGGCATAAAATTAATAGGCTACAGAAATGAAGAAAAGAGATGCGAGGATGATGAAGGTGGGGGGGGGGAAGAAGCAAGTAGTTAAAACTCAATGCCCTAAACCAGATCTCAGGGGTGAGGGGACAACATCCCCTCAGTCCCAATCTGGGATGGTTGAGAGAAAGCTGGTCGGTATTCACCCTGTGAAATTAGAGGCCAGTCAGAGAAAGTTGTGGGAGAGATTGTAGGGAAAGTGAGGAAGTCGGGTGTCAGAAAAGAGAAGAGGCGAAAAATATTTAATCACTTGTGGCTCTAAAATTAAATCTCTATAATCATGGAAAAAATAAACATTGTCCCAATTCTCAACCCACCCAGCCATCACCCTACTGCTCGATCTCACTCTTATCAAATACTGTAGAAAAACTTATTCTAAACATACCAATAGCCCCTACTCAATATAGATTCAGACAAAATCACTCTACCACTAGCCTCATCAGAAATCTGTTGCAGCACATCCTAGATAGATTCAACCAAAATCCACTGCCCAAAAGAACAATCTTAAGTGCCATTGACATTAACAAGGCATTAGATACAATCCTATGCCACAACCTCTCCCAGAAGATTTTCATACTTCCTCTCTAATAGGAAAGCAAGTAACTCAAAATAAGATACTCATAAAATGCATGCCCTTCTACAATGGTATCCCCAATGGTTAAATTACATCACCTATACTTTTCAACCTAGCGATGCAAGACCTCCCTCCCCACCTATCACAATAAAATCATATGCAGATGACCTCACCATAATCTCACAGCACATCCACTAAGAGCATGCAAATCTAGAACATTAACTGGATAAAAAAGAATGAGTCTCTCTCAAAAAAAATCCTTTTTAATTTGACTTCTCACAAACAAGACCCAAGAACCACCAAAACATCACACTAAATAATATTTGGCTACCACTAAATAAAACTTTGACAATTCTCTGACATTCAACACATAACTGACACTTGTAGCAAAGCAGTAAAAACTAAATGAGCTAAAAATACTCCAGATAACAAAAGAAACATGGATGTATAGGATAGCAGGCAGGTTCTGGGGATGGGGTAGGAATAGAGAGGGCGTGAAGGGGGCATATTTTTTATTTTGGCATGGAGGTTGTGTATTGGTATGGTCTTTGTGCAGCCAGTTACAAGGTGGAGGGAACTATTTTGTACTGTTTGTATCTTGTGGTATCTATTAGACATGGTTGGTGGCCAGTCAGTGTCATGTGGATGATCAGAGATTTTTTGTGTTGTCCTAAGTTGGTGTTTTTTAATGTTCTGAGTGGGTTAAGTTTGGAGATGGCTTTTGAGGTGTTTTGTGTGTATTGAGTGAAGCTCATGTGTAGGTTTACAGTGACAGCCAGAAAGAAGCATGGGGTTACTTACAGTTTAGTGAGAGAAGTTAGCCATGGAAGAAGATGGGTGGAGTTTGTGGGAAGGTGGCCATTTCGCGGTAGCCTGTCTTCTGGCATCCTTATTACGTGTCCAAGCCATCTGAGCTGGTGTTGTGTAATAATAGTCTATGCTGATACATGAAGTTCTCTTAAATATTTGGTTGTGGGTCAGCCTATCTTGCCAGGTGATTCCCAGAATACGTTGAAGGCAATATATGTGGAAGGCCTCCAATATTTTCATGCAGCGGCTGTATGTGGTCCAGGCTTCACATCTGTATGTTAGAGTCGAGATACATACTGCCCTGTAGACTGTTACTTTGGTCTTCAAACTCAGGTCATTGTTCACATACACTCTTTTCCTTAAGCTACCGAAGGAGGCTGAAGCTTGCCGTAGACAATGTTGGATTTCATTATCCAGGCTGCAGTTGTAGGAGAGATAGCTTCCGAGGTATTTAAAATCATTGGTTTTGGTTAAGTCAGTGTTGTTAATAATGGAAATGAGTGGATCATGTGGGGGACCATTTGCCCATTGACATAGTATTTCTGTTTTGTTAGTGTTGACAGAGAGTCTGATCCTTCTATAAGCATTTGTTACTGCTGTTAGTGTAGCCTGTAATGATTCTGGCATATGTGCAACAAAAGCAGTCATCTGCATATTGCAGATCTAAGATTATCTCTAATGAAATTTTTGTGACTGCCTGAAATTGTCTGATGTTGAAAAGGTTACCATCAAGCCTGTAAGCTATCTTCACACCACTCTTTTCTTGTATATTCTGCTTGAGTAAGGTGGTAACACAGACAAGAAACATGTTAAATAACACAGGTGCAAGCACACAACCTTGCTTTACACCAGTGTGAACTTCGAAGGGTTCTGACTCTAGCCCCCCAACAGTGATGCGAGCAAACATTCCATTGTGAAACTGTCGTAAGATATTAATAAATTTTGATGGACAGCCAAATTTGTGGAGTACTTCCCATAAGTTCCCTATTCACAGTATCAAAGGCTTTGGACAGATCTATAAAGCCTATAAAAAGATCCTTATGTTGTTCTCTGCACTATTCTTGAAGCTGTCTCATTGTGAATATCATGTCAACTGTTCCGCGATTTGGTTTAAACCCACAATGGATCTCCAGCAATATTTCCTCAGATATATGGTGTATTTCGACTGTTGAGGAACAGTTTCTTTAGTCCATACTTTTAAAATAATCATGTGAAGATTCCTATGACAGAGATAGCCACCATCTTTTATGATCTCTGCTGGAATATTATCAGGCCCAGGAGTTTTATTGTTTTTCAGAGACCTAATTGCTGAGAGGACTTCTACAAAGTTGGGTCATGGTCAAGGACAGGCATCTGTGGCAGCGTTAAGAGCTCGTCTAGTACTGTATTATCAGTTGGGTTGGGCTGGTTCAGTAGAACTTTGAAATGTTCTGCCCATCTGTTTACTATTTGATTGTTCATTTAAAAGAGTACTTCCATCAGCAGTTTTGATGGGCGTCAATGAACAATTCTTGGATCCCTAAAAAAATTTCACTGCATTGTAAAAATTGTGCATGTCATTAATATCTGCATAGTTTTGAATTTTGCGTGTCTCTTTTGTCCACCAGTCATTTTTTATAGTCCGCAGACGGGCTTAAGATTGTGCCCTAAGGTTTTTCCAACAATTTCTTATTCCCTGTGATGATGGATTGCTTAGGGATGCATTATGTGCTTTATGCATATCATCCAAGAAAATGTGGATCGAGTCAGAACTCTCATCAAACCAATCTTGATGTTTCTTGGTTTTGTATCCGATGCTATTTGCAGCAGATTCATACAAACTTGAGTTGAAAGTGGTCAGTAGTGCATTAATTTCATTGTTAACATTAGCAATTGTAGTATACTCTTCATTTCTAATTGAAGAGTCCTTAAGAGCATCGCAGTTCAATTGCTTCTCAAAGATACAAAGAAGGCAGTAATTACACCCAATATACAAAGGAGGAAGTAGAGGGGTTGCAAAAATTTATAGGCCAGTAGCCCTCACCTCAGACTTAATTAAAATCTTTGAGAAGGTGGTGAGGAACAACATCTACACATATTTAGTAGACAACAACTTACTGAATGCCGGACAACATGGCTTCAGGAAGGGCAGATCTCGCCTCTCCCAGCTACTTGGACATTATGACAACCAACTACACCAACTAGCTGCGGGCAAAAATGTGGATACTGTGTTCCTAGACTTCACAAAGGCATTTGATAAAGTGGATCATGGTATCCTCATGCACAAATTGCAAAGTCTAGAAATCAGGTAAACTTGGGGTGTGGATCCACAGCTTTTTCACATCAAGAACACAGACAGTGTCTGCAAATGGAGCCATGTCCCAACCAGGCAGTTATAAGTGGAGTACCTCAGGGTTCAGTACTGGGGCCTCTGCTTTCCCTGATACTGCTGGGGGATATTCACAAGGGAATATGTGACTCTACAGTGATATTGTTTGCAGATGACACAAACATTGGCAAACCTATTCTGAACAAGGAAGACATCGACAAACTGCAAGAGGACCTCACTATAATATATGATTGGGCTACAAAAAACAATATGCAATCCAATGACGAAAAATATGAATTGCTCAAGTGTAGCAGCAGACATGACATCCTAGAGGACACTACCTTGAAAACAAGAAATGGGCAAGAAATAAGAGCAAGCCCCCATATGAAGTGTCTAGGAGTACACCTGAGTGAGGATGGCACCTTTCACACACCACATAGAGGAAACTATAAAAAAAGCCAGAAAAACCTCAGGATGGATACTGCGGACCTTCTAATCCGGGGAAGCAGAATGTCTGATGACTTTGTGGAGGTCCCTGGTACAGCCTGTTTTTGACTATTGCTGTCAGCTGTGGTCCCCACCCAAGAGAGAGAATATACAGGCCCTAGAGAAAGTCCAGCATGCCTTCACTAGGCAGATCCAGGGCATGAAAGATCGTCCTTACTGGGAGAGACTGAGAGACAAACAGCTACTCTCAACAAAGGGGGAAAAGGTACATTATAATCTATAGATGGAAAGTGATAGAAAACCTAGTACTGAAGCCATCAAACACAAACAAGATGGTAGCCATCTCAACCTCAAGGACTGGGCACCACTGCTTGAGGAAAGTGCTCCCCCCACAAGCACCAGCCAGGGTCAAGACCTAACTCACAGCCAACCTGGGATATAATGGTCTCAAAATCTTCAACTCTCTACCAAGAAACTTAAGGGATCTCACTGGCTGCCCTGCTGACAAGTTCAAGGCCAAACTGGATGCCTTCCTGTGGACAGACCCTGATGAGCCACTAGTCCCAGGATATACAGCTCTCTGCAGAGTAGCCTCAAACTCTGTACCAGACCAGCTAAACCTACAGCATAGGGATAATGGGACCAGAAACAGCCATGGACCACCACGACTGTGAGTAAGTTACCTCAAGATGGATCTAAGTAAGTAGTGAAAAGGGAAGACAAAGCTCACATGTAGCTTAAACAATCCTGTTGCACCGATAAGGATGACCCTCACAGAGGACAGAGTCTTCCCTCTCAGAAGTGACTTCTCTGTTTCCTCTTTCTTTTTTCTTATCTTCCTCCGGTTTAACTTCTATTTCTGTTTTCTCTTCTTCTGTTTCTACCTTCTCTTCCTTTTTCTTTCTCTTATTTTTGGCCCATTGAGCCAGTCCCGCAGCAGCTGACTCCAGTTTTGGGACAATGGAAGGCTGGTGTGGCACTGCCGATGCAGTGCTCGCTTCTTGGGAGATGGTCTCATTGGCAGATCTACCCACATCAGTGGGACAAGCATCGGTAGCCGAATGGACCGCTAGTCTTGAGGACAACTCAACCATCCTGTCCTCGAGATGGCGAAGCTGACGCGTGTGTTCAGACTCTAGGTTCTGCAGCATCCTCTCCAATTCTTTAGATTTTTCCTCAAAAGATTTAAATAGATCTTTAATCTCCTGCAGTTCTGCCCTTAGGATGCAGTCCATGCAGATACTTCCAGGGTGGCATTTTGAGAAACACCCCTCCGGGAAATCTATACACCACTTGTCCTTTTGGCATGTAGAGCATGTATATTTTAGTGCACCTGGTCCTTTCTTTCCAGTCATGCTGAACACTTTCTATCTCAGAATACTTTGTGACCACTCAATGAAAAAGAAGGGGGGGTGAGTTCGCCCTGCGTGAGTCACTCCCACTTATCCATCGAGATGTTTCAGATCTTTCAGAAGGAACGCTCCATGTGCTGCTGTTCGTCCGACTGAGTGGTCAAACCTTGGCTCCCAACCAAGCAGCACTGACGGTCCCCGAAGGGGCCATCGATTTCTCACCAGGTGAACAACGGAGCCCACCCCATACTAAACTCCTACTAGTTCCCTTCACGACGGCCAGGATCTCGGAGCAGTGTTCAATGGATATCCCGCTACACCAAGAGACTCGACCCAAGGCTTTTTATTGGCCTGGCAACCAACCTGGGAACAAAGGGCTGTCACTTCGGACTGATGCTACCAGAGGCACCCATCAACAGTCACTAGGAATGGTCAATAATTACACGCCAGGGAAGGGGTTAATGAGGCACTAACCTCATCCCATTCATCATGCCCCAATGCCTAGGACACCTTTAGTCCTAGTCTCTCGCAACCAGTGAGCATCGATTGGCGTTGTTTATAGAGGTTCCAAAGCCTCTCTTCGAATGCATGAAGTAGCTGCCAGGTCCTTATATGTAGATAGAGGAAAAAAAGGGTAAGAGTGACATGATAGGAGTAGGGGTTTGGGGGGGGGGTTCTTTTTATATAATAAGTGGAAGAGATAGGATAAAGTAAAAAAGGAGAAGGATAGAGTAGAAAAAGGAAGGATGGACGCATAGTCTGGAACCTCGTTTCTGACCAAATCGACAGGGAAAGCCCTACCAGGGGTACCCAGAAGAGAGGTACCCCCGCCAACATAGCTCGAAAAGTCAAAGGTACACACAAGCTCTCTTCCCGGTAATAGGACTATGGGTTACCACTTAAAAATTAAAAAAACAGAGGTGCAGGTTGGATGTTAGAAAATATTTTTTCACCAATAGAGTGGTAGATTACTAGAATAGATTGCCATCTGAGGTGGTAGACAGTCCAAACTTTAATGTATTCAAATGCAGATTAGATGATTATATGGGGAAGGAGGGTTAACTTTGGGGGGTATTCTGGACTCATTCCTGTGGATGCAGTTTTTTATTATTATATACATATTACGATTGATTTGGATTTTGACGAGTGTTGATGATGATGGTTTTTGTTTTTGAGACACATTCCTGTGTATAGTTAAAATTGTATATTGTAGATGCATGATCTGACACAATCCTATGGATTGTTTAAATTGTATATTGTAGATGCATGATCTGAGACAATCCTATGGATACATTTTGTGGGTGGGTTTTGATAGATGCAGATGACCTTTGATACGCCCTTGTGGTTTTTGTCATCTGTGAAATTATTTTATGTTAATGGTTACAACATTGATTCAAGGACACTAGGGCTATTCTGGGAACCTATAGATTTGTTCCCATAAACAAGGAAGAACTGATGGTGTATCTCATTTCAAGTGGCATTGAAGAAAAGAAAAGAATAAGGAAAAGTCATATTACTAATGAACCTGCAATGGTTGATAACCTAAAATGTGTCAAGCCATGAGAGTATGCTAGCTGCATTTATGATGGGCAAGTTTGGTATGGAATTGTGGAGGAATATTGTGAGGAGTTTGACGATTACACAGTGAACTTTTTACATCCATCTGAGTTATCAGGAGCAAGTGCATATCATTATCCATCAAATAAGGATTCATGTGCAGTGCCAGGACATCATATATTAACTGTCACAAGTTGTCCTACACTAAGAGGAGGCAGCAGAATTAAATATATTTTTCCTCAGAAAGAAATATGCCAAAATTGTATTAAGTTAACAGGTCCTCCCTATCATTATTGTAATTATTTTATCAGTGAGGATTATCAGCGAAATATCATTTTTTTTATTCTTAGAGATTTAGGTCAAGTCAAACTGATAGCTAAAATAAATTCCTAAATTGACCAGTAATTTATAAATATGGTGTCAACGTAAGTTAGTTACATGAAAAGTAATAGCATAAACAACCTTTTTATGATTGTTTCTAATAGCAAAGACCTTTGACTTTTTTATATGAAAAAAATTATAATTTCAATTTCTAGAGGTCACTTTAAGAGCTTAAGTGTGAAAAATATGTAGAATTGATGGACAAATTAAAAATATAGTGCTCACTTACAGCCACGGCAAAATGACTTGAGACCTACCACATTTTTAAGGAAAATTTTAACTTCAGCCTGAAAATTAGAGTATTGTACTAAAAAATACATAGTAACCACATAGTTTATATTTAGTCATGTTGCCCTTATTGTTGATGACCATGTTGAGGCATTTTGGCATGGAATCGCTTAGGTTCCTGAAGTAATCTAAGGACATCTCTGTGCACCAAACCTTCATCAGCTCTGCTGGGAGGGTATCCAGGTTTGGAGTCTTCTTTCTGCCTATGGTTTTCTTCATTTTCTGCCAACAATTCTCTATGGGGTTTAGGTCAGGACTATTCCCAGGCCACTCTAGCACCTCAATCTGTCTCTCTGGAGCCACTTTGTGACCTTCTTGGCCGTATGGCAGGGAGCACTGTCATGCATAAAGATTTCACACTTGTGAATGGTGAACATTTCCAACATATGTTTATTCAGAACATCAGTGTTCATCTTTTGGTTCTTTGGAAGGTAGTAAAGGCCCGCCCTCCCCTTCTCACCAGAAAAAGAACCCCAAACCATCACTGAATCATGGTGTTTAACTGTCAGAAGTGTATCTTGGGTTGTACTGATCGGAAGACAACAGGCGTTGAACTGTGATAGACCCCGTCCGAAACACCTGGAAATTGCTTTCGTCGGAAAACATCATCTTCCTCCATTGTGCCGATGTCCAATGTGCATATTTCTTTGCAAATGCAAGACATTGCTTCTTCATGCGGTCATTTATAATCGGCTTCACAGCATGGAAGCCCCAAGTCCTTTTGCAGCCGATGCCGAATGGTTTGAAGTGACGTTTTGTAGCAGTCCCGGATGCAATTCCTTCAATTCGGGCGCTGTCAGTCGAGGGTCCTTCTCCAATTCTCTCTTCATGAGGACATCTGTAGCAGCAGAAGTCTTCCTTCGCCTTCCACCACCAAATTTGTGCTCCAGAAGTAAAGTCCAGTCAGCGACCTTCCACGACATCACGATGTGGATAGAATGCTGGCGGAACAGCATCCCGACTAGAGAATGCAGAGAAAGCGGTCACTAAGGATTCCACCACAGATGCGGGGTCCAAGATTGTGGTCCTAATCTTCTTGACAATGGGAGGGGGATACTGCGAGAACTTGACCCAAATACTTTTGACTCGCTTCCACACCTCTGTTAGAGTGGTCTTCCTGTTACGTGAAGACACATATGCCCGCCAAGAAGAGCCGCAGGAATGCTATGAAATATACCGGAACCTAGCCCAACAAAATTCACTGACAGTGAAATCAGTCGGGTGGTGCATATAGGAAAAACGCTTCTGTTTGAGGGCTGTCTCACACTCGGCTGACCACCACAGGAATGATCAGGGTGCAAAACAGCCAGACATTCTGGGAATAGTAGTCAGGCCCGCAGCAATGAGGTTGCCAGAGAAGAACTCAACGGCCTCATCTACTGACCTAAACTCAACTGAGATTGAGAATTCAGTCATTTCCTGAAATGCAGGCCACTGCGTCAAGCACCACCGAGGTGGGCTCTCAGGTGGCAGTTGCCCTGAAAATGATATTTGAATGGGAAAGTGATCACTACCATGGTGGTCATCGACCACCCCCCAATCAAAATCAGGCTGTGCATCCGAAGAGCACAAAGATAGATCAAGGCAAGAAAATGAAGCGGTTCTCGGGCAGTGATGCGTAAACTCATCCACATTTAGGAAACCTATCTCAAGCTCTTCGATCAGATCAGCAAGGACTTGTCCCCTGGGATTTATTGAGTAATCTCCCCAGAGAGGATGCCTGCCGTTCAGATCTCCAAGCAAGAGAAAGGGCCTCGGCAACCGTGCCATGGCGTGGCGTTAGTTGCCCCACGGTGAAGTCAACTTACGGTGGAATGTATGCAGAAATAATAGTAAACCTCCTCTCCGGGTGAAGCTGCACAGCCACTGCCTGAAAGGAGGTATCTAAAGTGAAAAGAAAAATGGAGTGTGTGTGTGTGAAGGGCCATTCTCCCACCCCTTTTCTGAAATACCCTCTCCCTCCCTCTGTAAGAATGTGTGTGTGAATGGAAATGGGTTTGTTTGTTTGTTTTTTTAAAAATTCATTAGCACGTTATTATAAGATAGTTTTTCTTTCCAGGCGCCATAATTTGGAAAGATAAAAAGGACCAGCACTTGTAAATTTACCCTTGTAGTAGAAGCTAACTATAACAATAGAATATTATAAAAGCCTAAGGCCACTAGTATAGGACAAAGGTTCCAGGCCGTGCTCTGTCTTACTTGAGAATGTAAAATAATTTAGCTTTGAGGAAGGAGGGCTTAAAATAGCCACACAACTGTAACAGGTCAGTTATCTCAGTCCAAGCTCGGAGGCGCTAGTTTTCAATACAAAGATTTCTGTTGTTCCACATGAGGCCATTTTTTTTCTGTTATTCATTGACTGTAGAGTCCCAATTTTATTTGGGTTAGTTTATTATTTTTGATTGTAAATATCATTGTAAATATTATTATATTTTTTTTTGTTAGTAAAGGACTGTACATACAATCCATTTCATTCTCCTTCGATTTCTCATGTCCGGATTAGCGTAGGAAGCAGGTTGGATCGATTGGGGTTAGTCTAAATTTCTCTGCCCGCTACATTTGGCGCCCGAATAGGGGCGTGAGATCTTGAAACTGGGAGCGTGACAGGATTGGATTGCAGTCCATACCCAATTAGCATTGAAGGTAGTTTGGTTGTTTTACACCTTTGTCTATCGCTGTTACTAACCTGGAGGATGGCTTCTGTGGAACAGGGCCTCCATGATGAGATCGTGAGACTGAGGCTGGAATTGAGGCAGAAAGAGGAGGAATGTATGATGTTGAGGAATGTGATTGATGGATTGAAGAGTGATGTGATGAGTATGGATGAGAAGACAGACAGGATGAGGAAAGAAATGGACGAGAGACAGAAGCAGGTCGACCAACGGATGAAGGACTTATATGACATGATGAAGGGGTCAGGACCGGCCCCAGGACCCTCAACCTTGACCCCTGCGAGTGTGTGCGAGTCTAGAGAGGATAGGGTGATTATGAGTGATAGGAAGGATGGAAAATGGAAGAGAGTTGAATGCAAGAGAAGAAGGAAGACTGGTTCAAAGGGGAAGGATAGGAAGGTAAAGGCAAGAGTGTGGACTCATTGTACTCGGATCAAGGAGAGAGTGAGGGTATGATTGGTATGAGTGAGAGTGAAGGCAGCTCAAGTGAGAGTGAAGTGAATGTGGGAAAGGAAATTTTGATAAGGGAAGTGCCAAAGATAGATAGATTTAGGTTACATGGTGGGAAAAGTGTGGAAGAATTCTTTGGGGAATTTGAGCGATATTGTAAGCTCAAGTACCCGGAGAATAAGGGATACTGGATGAATGTTTTGGGGGAATGTTTGGAGGGAAAAGTATTGGAGTTTTTCCGCGTGATTAAAAGTGTGGGGGAACCAAGGTACGATGTGGTGAAGGAGAGATTGATTGGGCAGGTGAAACGAATGAAAGAGAGTGTGAAGTATAAAAGGGTGAATGAATTTGAGAAGGCTCGAATGGGGAAGAGTGAAAGTGTGAACATGTATGCACATAGGCTTGAGAGTATGGCAAGAAAGAGGTATGGTGATGATGATGTAAATGAATGTAAACCACTGATGAGGAAGTTTTTGGACATGATCCCGCGAAAGGTGAGTGAATGGCTGAGTGGAAAGAGAAAGGAGAGAATGACACTGACAGGTGAACGGTTGATGTGGGGGAATGTGTTGGAGCTGTTGGAAGATGGACGATTTGATGATGAAAGCGATCTAGAAGAGGATGGATGGTACAGTGTGAATGTTGGGGGTAAGAAGCCCAGGAGCTTTCATCCACCCCAGCAGTATGTCAGCTACAGGGATGCCCTGAAGGCTGCACCAGCTGGAGTGATGTCGAACTTCCTGGGCCGGCAGAATGGATGGCTAAATGGAGGGTGGTCGAATGGAAGGGGACAGATGAATTTCAAGTGTGGGAACGGATATATGAGAGAGAAACCGAGGTATGTCCCCAGCAAACGAGAGATCGAATGGTGGGAGAAAGATTGTGGAATGTCATCGGTGTGAAAGGAAAGGTCATATGTTGGCAGAATGTCGGTGGATGTCTGGTGCATGTTTTGGTTGTGGTAAGAAAGGGCAAATGATAAAGGATTGCCACCCATCTTCCATCTCGTGGTGGTGGGGTCTCAAAACACTTATACCCCAGGAGGGCAGGAAGGCAGCATGTGCCTAGCATGGTCTCCTACAGAAAAATAGCTAACAGGGAATGGGACAAGACGAGCCTCTGCAGCTCCTCCCAGTTGGTCCAGAGTCCATGGCAATTCCATTGAAGGAATATGCCCCCCAGGCCTAGCTCGGAGGAGACGCAGGGGCCCTCTTTGAACAGAAGACCCTCATGGGAATGGCTGTATGCTTCCCGGAGGCAGAACCCCGGGTGTTGTTGGCCGGACAAAGCGTTGAATGCACTGTTGCCTTCAAGGACTTATTGTGGGAGGTTGGGTTTGCCATGCAAGTCTTTTCCTCCCTCTGCCTCGCAGCATTGCGGCTTCGGAGACGGAGGGGGGGCCCTCTTTTCAAGGATCCACTATCTCCGAGCCACTCAGCCTACCACTAAGCGTGGGTGAAAAAGTCAAGGCTCCTTTGTTGCTGTCCTCCTTTTTGCGGACAGCTTTAGGAAGCCCTGAAGATGGCCTGGCAACCAACTTCAGGCGTGTTGCCTCCTGTGAGTCTAACGACTCAGTGGAGGCACGTGGCCATTTCGCCTTATGGGAAAGTCACGCTGGGGAAAGGGGGGCAGCCCTGGTTTTAGCCGGGGCTGGTTGTTAACCCTTTGCGCCGCTAGCTTTAGCAGGGGAGTGCCTGGGTTGAATAGAACCTGCAGAAGGGCTCCAAATGGGCGCAGAAACAACTGGATGGGCCAGGAGCAGAGTGTCTCTTTCTAACCATTGAGACGTAAGATGTCCCAGGAAGAGCCGGGCGTACCACGACCAAGTCCTTAGCCTTGTGGAATGAGATTCGATCCTGGGCCTGAACAGCCAGGATTTCTTTCTCAAGGAGATATGCATCACATTGCTTCGAAGAGGCAGGGTGTGGCTCTCCGCAATTGACACACTTAACCACCCACGATTTGGACTTATCGTGTGCGGCCTTGGAACAATTTACACATACTTCGGGTGACCCCGACTTTGCATGTCTACATGAACGATTTGTATGGGGCCGAAGCGGTGACAATAATAGCACCGCTGCGGCAGTGGCACGAATGCCTTCACGCAGTAGCAGTACCAACCAGCATGCAGTGACTCAGGGAGCTTGTCACAGTCAAACAGATGAATGTTGATGAAGCATGTAGGGGTGGGTCTCAAGGCCCCTCCCTGTTTTCTCATCATACGTTCAACCTTGACCACTCCATGGTCGGCCAGCTCTAAGGTGATATCCTCTATGGAGTTATCAACAAGTTCCCTCGCATAAACTACTCCTTTCACTAAGTTCATGGTAGAGTGCGGCATCAGACTCACCAGGCTTCCATCAAGTGTCCGAAGAGTACTTATCTTGGCTGCCTTGGAGGGATCTGCCGCATTCACCAGAAGGCTCTCATCCGAGAAACAGGTTACCTTCGGCTCTCTACCAATTACACTAGCTAATGCTCTCCTCTGATGGATCATGTTGCCTTTGGCCAACATGCTGGCATCAATAGAGCAAATAATGAGGAAGCGTTTGAAGCCACCAGCCTCAAAAACAACAGGTAACATCTGAATGAGGGCCCCGATGTTATCGAGGCTCTGCCCTGCGCACTTTTCATCTTAGTCAAGGGCTCCGCACCCACGGGAGCAGAGGGGCTGGATGTGCCAATCTTGGTTTGGTTGCTTACCAAAGTGGCAGCAGACCCATCCATCCCCACAGCCCCTGCAGATGGGGAGGAGCCCTGAAGCTTCTTAGTCTTTTTCCTAATTTTTTTTCTTTTTAGGAGAAGAGGGTAGGGAATGAACCCGCTTCTCCCCTCCGCTGGCATGAGCCCCCAGGCCAGATGCACCGGCCTCAGCCAGGTCCTTCTCCGAGATGGAGAAGGTCCTGGCAGTCACAGGGGCACCGGTCGGAGGAGATCCATCCCCTCTCTCCTTGTTCTGCCTGGGAAACTCTAGCCGTTTGAGGAGGACTTTGCATAGGGGCGGACTTGAGTTACGTGCTTGGCGCCGAGCACGGGTTCGCTCCCATGGAAGTCCCTACCATCTTAGGCTGGGTTGCTTCAATGACCATGTCTATCTCAGGAGGGGGCCTCCAGTTGCCCCCCCTCCCCCAGGACATTGCAGGTCCTACTGGCAGCAATGTCTTTACACTCATGTTGGAGAGCGGTCGGCTATGAGCTGCCTGCTGGATTTCTTGGCAGTCCCCTTGGAAAGTAAAGTGGGGACTGCGGCTGGTAAGAGGGAGGTGCCCAAAGGCATCTCCAGACAAGAGGGTGAGGGGGAGTCCCCTACACCCGTAGGCGAAGGAGAGGAGTAAGCCTCCTCTCCGGTTAGTATAATTTGGAGGTTCCCCTGCACAAGCACAGAGGGAAAGGAACCTCCATTTTTTTTGTGTGGAGCTGTCCCATCAATGGACAAGGAAAAATTGAGGGAAGATTTTTTTATTTTTTCATCATTGGGCATGGTGATCCTAAATTTTTCACGGGATGCATACGCTCATCACCCCTCACAGTAGCCCTCTCTGCAAGGGGTGCATACAGGTCTGGCAGAGCCAGGTGCTGCCATTCAGGACCACCCCTCTCGCCTGGTGGCCTGGCAGTCCCTCAGCATGGCGGCTCCACCTTGGACACAGCGTAAAAAAAAAGATGGTGAGAAGGAAAGGGGATGTAAGGAAGGTATGGGTGGGGATGTAAGGAAGGTATGGGTGGGGATGAAGCAGGTTGTTAAAACCCACCACCCCAGACTGGAGCTCAGGGGTAGGGAACATTGTCCCCTCCCCCCTCAGCCCCGATCCGGGACGGTTGGCTGAAAAGGTCAGCATCTACCCTGTGAAATTAGAGACTGACCAAAGAAAGTTGTAGGAGAGATTGTATAAAAAGTGAGGAAAGTGGGGGAAACAAGTGTTTAGAAGGAGGGAGAAGAGGCTAAGCTGGGGTTGGATGGGGTGCTGAATCCCGTCAGCACAGCAGCCAAGATGGCAAATTGACACGCCCCTTACAGAGAAGAGAAATTACGATAACTAAATGAAAGCTACAATGAGAAGAGGCAATTCCTATGAGCTCTAGTTCCCATGCCTCTTATCCATCACTAAGGTAAACATAAACATGTGTTAAAATTGCAAAGGATTCAAAAGGGCACCAAGAATAACTATCTACTTCACATCCTTTCCTTATTTCCCTGATCATTAGCTCATCCATACAGTTAGTCTGTCCGGGTGGTCTGTAAAAGGCTCCCAAGTGTATTATCCTATTTTTACTGACCCTAATATCTATTCACAGTCACTCAACTTCTTCTTGCTTTATAAGAGTACAGGGTGGGGCAGGAAAAAGAAAGCTATGCAGAGGAGATAGAGTGGAAGGTATACATTCTAAAAGAGGTGATTCAGGCAGAGGAGAACTGAGTCGTCTTTATACCAATGCTTGTAGTCTTAGAAATAAGAAAGATGAGTTATTTAGTTATATTATTGATGAAGATATAGATATATGTGTAATAGAATCATGGGTTAATGAAAATAAATTTATTGACAATGTGAGTGAATTTGAACTACAGGTTTATGATATGTACATTAGTCAAAAAGGAGTGATAGGACTGGTGGTGGGTTGATTATTTATATCAGGAATAGTATTTCTTCAAATCTAAATAATTCTATAAAGCAAGAAGAAGTTGAGTCACTGTGGATAGATATTATGGTCAGTAAAAATAAGATAATACACTTCGGAGCCTTTTACAGACCACCTGGACAAAAGAGAAACTAAATAGTCCTATGTATAGTACTCATAGGTCAGGAAAAGAGGTGTTTACTAACATTTGTGTGGATCGGAGGATGATAAAAGGACTAATAGGTGATTTAGATACTACCAAGGCCTCCGGCCCTGATAATATTCATTCTAGGATACTTAAGGAAGGGGTAGAAAGTATCTCAATAGCTCTGGACAAGTTATATACTAGGTCATTGGAATATGGAGAAATACCCGATGATTGGAAGAGAGCGAATGTAGTCCCCATTTTCAAGAAGGGTAGTAAAGAGGATCCAAATAACTTTAGACCGGTTAGCCTAACTCCTGTAGTCTGTAAAATTCTTGAGAAAATAGTTAAAAAAGGGATTTGCCAACATCTAGAGAGGGAGGGGTTAATCAGCGATGCTCAGCATGGGTTTAGATCAGGTAGATCATGTTTGACTAACTTACTAGACTTTCTGGAGTTTGTAACAGATCAAGTAGATAAGGGAGAGAATGTAGATATAATTTACTTAGATTTTAGTAAAGCATTTGATAAGGTACCACACAGGAGACTAGTTCATAAATTAAAAATGATTGGGATATGTGGGGGTGTTTCAAATTGGATAGCTGAGTGGCTGAAAGACAGGAAGCAAAGGGTAGTGCTAAATGGTGTAAAGTCAGAGTGGAGGGATGTTATCAGTGGGGTTCCTCAGGGATCAGTTCTCGGTCCATTATTATTTGTCATCTATATAAACGATCTTGGGGAGGCAGTTAATAATAAAGTGTCAATTTTTGCGGATGATACCAAATTAGCAGCTGTAGTTAAAGATATTGATGATAATTTTAAAGTGCAGGGGGACTTAAATAAATTGTTATCCTGGGCACATAAGTGGCAAATGACTTTCAACCTTGATAAGTGCAAAGTTATTAACATGGGAAAAGATAATAGAGAATTTAACTATGAAATGGATGGGCATTGGCTGAGCTCAGTAGAGGATGAGAAAGATCTAGGAGTAGTAATAGATAAGTCATTAAGGTTTTCTAAGCAGTGTATTGAAGCAAGAAATAGGGCAAATAGAGTGCTGGGTTTTATTAAGAGAAATGTCAGTTACAAAAGTAAGGAGGTTATTCTTAAACTCTATAACTCTTATGTTAGGCCACATCTAGAGTACTGTATACAGGCATGGTCCCCACATTTTAGACACGATATTAACCTTCTTGAGTCAGTGCAACGGAGGGCAACAAAGATTATTCCTTCCCTGAGGCACCTTGAATATGAAGATAGACTGAGGGTATTAAATATGTTCTCGTTCGAAAGGAGGTGTGTGAGAGGGGATATGATTGAGCTATTTAAAATTTTTTCCGGGATAGATAAATTGGATGTTAGCAAGTTTTTTGAGTTAGATGATGGAAATCGGACTAGAGGTCACCACTTGAAAATTAAAAAGCAAGGGTGTAGGTTGGATTTAAGAAAGTATTTTTTCACCAATAGAGTGGTAGACTTCTGGAACAAATTGCCGCAGAGGGTAGTAGGTAGTCCAAATCTAAATGTATTTAAGAGTAGGTTGGATGAGTTTATGGGAAGGGAAGGTTGTGATGGTTCCTAAGTTTTGTATATATTAATATTGTTTGTATATATCTATAGCTGCATGATTTAGTTCTTGACAAGCCTTGATTGGTGATACCCTTGTTTCTGGATGCAATCCTCTGGATGTAGTTTTCCTGGGAGTTTGGGTGCCTTGAAAAAGAGGCCGCTTGACTCGGATGCCCTATGATGAGCCCTTGTGGCTTTTGTCATCCGTTATATTATATTGTGGGGGACTTTGCTTTTGTCTTCCCCTGGTGATGGTGCTTTTTGTGGGTGGGTTTTGACGGAGGCGGATGACCTTTGATAGGCCCTTGTGGCTTTTGTCATCCGTGTAATTATGTTATGTTATGTTATGTTTTAATGATCAGGGAAATAAGGAAAAGATGTGAAGTAGATACAGTTATTCTTGGTGACTTTAATTTAAATTCTGAGGACTGGGAAAATATGATAGGAAGGGATAGAGCAAGTTGTAAGTTTATAGAATGCTTTGAGGATAATTTTTTTTTACTCAATTTGTTAATAAGCCAACAAGGGGTACCAATATCTTAGATCTGGTTCTTTCAAATGATGATCACTTGGTTCAGGAATTGACTGTCGGGGAGGAATTGGGAAATACTGATCATTCAGATGGTTTGTTTTAACTTGGGAATAGTGAAAGGTAGAACATCAACAAACTCCACAAATACTCCAAATTTTTATAGGGGAGATTACTATAAATTACGAAACTTGCTAAATCAGATTAAGTGAGATATAGAATTCAGGGGGAAGAATACTTATGAGATGTGGGATACCTACTTTTAAGGCTATACTAAACATAGTGCAGGAGCAGTGTATTCCAATGAAGGCTATTAGGAAGAAATGTAGGAAGCCATTATGGTGGAATCACGAGATAGCTAGGAAAATTTCTGAGAAGAAAAGGGCATACCAGAGATTACAGAAAGTACTTTTGACAATTTAAATCATCATAGGTCAACCAAAAATGAGCTAAATAAGATTATAAAGAAGAGCAAAAGGGCAGCAGAAATTAATTTAGCTCAAAATAATAATAAAGATGCAAGAAAATTCTTTAGCTATTGTAGAATTAATAACAAATCTAACAGTGAAAAAATTGGGCCTATTACATATGAAGGGGTTTTGAAAGAATCTGATGAAGAAATAGTGAAGCTTCCTAATGAGCATTTTTCTTCAGTATTTACCAAGAGAATCAAGATAGATTAATTGATGATGATTCTAGGTCAAGGAAAGTAGTGTTGAATACTGTTAATGTGAACAAGGAAATAACTAAAGGGTTTATATTGGAGTTAAATACTAGTAAGTCTTCTGGCCCAGACAACATTCATTCTAGGTTACTTAAAGGAGGTGTAGATAGTATTACAGTAGCTCTTGAGAAGATATATACTAGATGACTAGAGTTTGGAGAAATACCTAATGAATTGAAATTAGCAAATGTAGTGCCAATTTTTAAAAAGTGAAGTAAAGAGGACCCAAATAACTTTAGGCCAGTAATCTAAATTTCTATCATTTATAAAATCCTTGAGAAGATAGCTAAGAAGGGGATTTCTGACCATCTAGAGTATGGTAGGTTTAGAAGAGGTAGATCATGTTTAACAAATTTACTGGATTTTATGGATTATGTTACTAAACAATTAGATAAGGGAGAGAATGTTGATGTAATTTACTTAGATTTTAGCAAAGCTTTTGATAAGGTTCCAAATAAGAGACTAGTTCACAAATTAAAAATGTATGGGATATGTGGTAAAGTTTTGAATTGGATAACTGAATGGCTGAAAGACAGGAAACAGAGAATTGTGCTGAATCGGGTGTGGTCAGAGTGACATACCTCAAGGATCAGTTCTGGGCCCTTTATTATTCATAGTTTATATAAATGATCTTGAGGAGGCTGTAAATAGCAAAGTGTCAATTTTTACTGATGACACTAAATTGGCAACTGTAGTCAAAGAAGTTGAGGGTAGCTTTAAAGTGCAGAGTGACTTAAGTTATTAGCTTAGGCTCAGAAGTGGCAGATTACTTTTAACCTTAAAAAATGCAAAGTTATTAACATGGGAAGAGATAATAGGGAATTTAACTATGAAATGGATGGGCATTGGCCGAATTCAGTTAAGGATGAGAAGGACTTAGGTGTAGTAGTTGATTAGTCACCGAAGTTTTCAAAACAGTGTATTGAGGCAAAACATATAGCAAATAGGGTGCTAGGATACATTAAGAGGAATGTTAGCTACAAGAGTAAAGAGATTATCCTTAAACTCTACAACTCGTATGTTAGGCCACATTTAGAGTACTGTATACGAACATGGTCACCATATTTTAGACATGACATCAACCTGCTAGAGTCAGTATAAAGGAGGGCAACAAAAATAATACCTTCCCTGAAGCACCTTGAATATGAAGATAGACTGAGGGTACTAAATATGTTCTCATTTGAGAGAAGAAGTGTGAGGGGAGATATGATTGAGCTTTTTAAAATCTGTTCTAGGATAGATAGGTTGGATTTTAGCAAGTTATTTGAGTTGGAAGGTAGTAATAGGAATAGGGGGTCACTACTTAAAAAACAGAGGTGCAAGTTGGATGTTAGAAAATATTTCTTCCCCAATAGAGCGGTAGATTACAAGAATAGTTGGCTATCTGAGACAGTAGACAGTCCAAACTTGAATGTATTCAAACACAGATTAGATGATTATATGAGGATGGAGGGTTAACTTTGGGGGGCATTCTGGACTCATTCCTGTGGATGCAGTTTTTTATTATTGTATATTACATAAGAAAAGAAGGAGACTGCAAAAGACCATTCATGGCCTACACTTGGCAGCTCCTGTTCCATTCAACACACAAAAGATTTATTACCAGAGAAAAGTCATCAACATTGTCACCCTTAACAGGAGTTCGTCAGATCTAATCTACAATATACATAAAATGCATCCAGAGGATTATGTCCATTCATGCAACCGCAAAATATAATCTTCCCACTCCTTAGAAAAATATATACATATGTACATAAAAAAAAGTCAGTCCCATCTAGCAGCTTCATCCATATATTTATCTAATCTATTCTTAAAACTACCCAGAGAGGAGGCTTCTATCACATGCCTAGTGAGCCTATTCCATTCATCTACCACACGATTTGTAAACCAATTCCTCCCAATCTCCTTCCTAAACCTATACTTATCAAGCTTAAACCCATTGCTACGTGTCCTGTCATGTTCACTAAGTATAAGAACCTTACCCAGATCCCCTTTATTATATCCTTTTACCCATTTGAAGACTTCAATCAATTCCCCTCTGACTCTTCTCCTTTCCAATGTATGTAGATTTAGTTTTCTGAGCCTTTCACCATAGGGTAAGTTCCTTAGCCCACCAATCATCTTTGTCATCCTTCTCTGCACAGACTCAAGCAAATCAATATCCTTCCTATAATATGGTGACCAAAATTGTACTGCATAGTCTAGATGAGGCCTAACTAGCGCCAGATACAGTTTTAGAATGACTTCAGCACTCTTATTGCTTACACTCCTCCTAATGAATCCCAATATCCTATTAGCTTTATTCTTAGCATTTAGACATTGCTTTCTAGGACGAAGGTCTGAACTTACCAAAATACCCAAGTCTCTCTCACAATCAGTCCTCCCTAAAATTCTGCCATTTAATTTATAACTATTCAATGGATTATTTCTACCTATACTAAGTACACTACATTTGTCTATGTTAAACTTCATTTGCCATTTCTCGGCCCAATTGGACAGAATGGTCAATTCCTCCTGCATTACAACAGCATCAGAATCAGCCCTAATGGCCCTACCTAGCTTAGTATCATCAGCAAATTTACTCAGGTCACTACTTATACCTATGTCAAGATCATTAATATAAATTAAGAATAGCAAGGGACCCAAAACAGATCCTTGAGGAACTCCACTGCTAACACACCCCCACTCAGATTTAACTCCATCTATACTAACTCTTTGCTGTCTGTCACCAAGCCATGACTGAATCCACCTAAATATACTGCCATCGATCCCGTGTGCTTTAACTTTGCTCAGAAGTCGTAAGTGTGGCACTGGATCAAAAGCCTTACTAAAGTCCAAGTATAAAATATCATAGTTTTCATCATTATCTGCTGCTTCATACACCTTACTATAAAAAGACAGTAAATTAGTCAGACAGGATTTACCCTTACTAAAGCCATGCTGTGATTCTTTTATCAACTTATGCTTATCCAAGTGATCTCTAATATTCCTTGCTATAATAGATTCCATCATTTTCCCTACCACTGATGTCAAACTTACTGGTCTGTAATTAGACATATTTGTTTTATCCCCTTTCTTAAATATAGGTATCACATTGGCTTTCTTCCATGCCACTGGCACAATTGATTTGGATTTTGACGAGTCTTGATGATGATGCTTTTTGTTTATGAAACACATTACTGTGTATGGTTTGAATTGTATATTGTAGATGCATGAGGAAATAGTTGAGGTACTAAATGGTCATTTTGCATCAGTATTTACAAAGGAGAAACTAAATCATCTTATGTATAGTACTCATGGGTGGTGTGTGGTGGATGTGTTGCTTGTGCTCTCTTGAATTCATGTCTTTGAGGTTGTTTGCTGCTATACAGTATCATCTTTAGACACCTTAAGCTTGCTTGAGATATATTTGAACACAAGGTATACTTCAAATTTGCATTTATATTGGTGATCTAGCAAAATATGGCGAGTAAACAGATGGACTCTGGTGGAGGAAGACGAAAAGTAAGTAGAACAACAACAGAAGCGTTTTCAAGGGAAACAGAAAATGCAGGTGATTGCTGTGGAAGATGCAGTGGACTGGTAACAGATAATGATATGGCACTTTTATGGGATATCTGTGTAACTTGGTATCATGCCAAATGTGAGAGAATACCTGAGGATGTTTAGAAGTTTATGGTGGAAGAAGAGGCAGGATCCCAGTTTACATGGCACTGTCTCTCCTGTAAGAAAGGATGTGCAAAATTAAAATCTCATATTGAGAAACTGGAGAAGATACAAGCAGACTTAATTGAAAAACAAGATGTACTGCAGGAAGAGGTTAAGGAGATACGAGAGACAGTCAAAATGGATAAAGAAGATTTTAACAACATTACTGCTAGAGTAGCAGTATTGGAGGCTAGAGCAGTGGATACTAATGAACATATGAATGGGGACAGGGAGACTGTACAAGAATTGAGTTCACAGATGGAGAGAGCTGAAATCAATATACTTTAAATAAAGAAATCAAGTACTGATGAAGTAAATATAGTACATGGGGCAATTGGAGGACATCAGGCATCTCAGAAAAAACAGAAGGTAATAGATATGACTACAGTTTTGGAAGAACTAAATGATAAGAAGAAGAGAGAAAACAACCTTGTGGTGTACAATGTCCCTGAAAGCAATTCAAGCATGTTCCAGGAAAGAATTAATTATGACAGACAGATTGTTAAGAAAATTCTGAATACATGTGAGGTTCATGAGGATAATATGATGAGAGTGATAAGGCTTGGGAAAAAGGTAGAAGGCCGAGATCGCCCAATACTCGCTGCACTCACTGACTCAGAAGTGAGAAATGATATATTCAGAAAAATAAAAGAATTGGGCAAGGATGAAAACTTAAAAAAATTTAGAGTGGCCTATGATTTAACCAAGAGAGAGAGAGAAATGGACAAAGAACTATTAAAGAAGGCAAAAAACTTAACAGATATGGGAGAGGGGAAGCATGTAGTCAGAGGTCCACCCTGGAACCGAAGGGTCATCAAGGTGGAGGATCAAAGACCACAGCCACAGTAGAAATTGACTCAAGTACATCATGAGCTGAGAATGTAAATAATGTAAATAGAAAGTTTAGCATTATATTTACAAATGTGGATGTATATACTTTTGATAAGTTTTTAGAATTAAGGTCGTTACTTGATACATTAAGTGATAAGCCAAGCATTATTGCCCTCTCTGAAGTTAAACCTAAGCACTTTAGATATCGAAGAGAACTTGAAGAATACAACATCGAAGGGTATGAGATAGAAGAAAGTAATGAAGGTAGAGGTCTCTTGATATACGTGAAAAGTGGCATTAAGTATTGCTGAGTATTGCTGTCTGGAAATTATGCTTCAGGAAGAGAAACTTAACCTAACTCTAGTATATCGGAGTCCAAATAGCCAGGAGGAAAATGACCAACTGTTGCTGGATTTATTGCAAGAGGTAACTGAGATGAAGGCTACATTTAAGATTTTGATGGGAGACTTTAATTTGCCACAAATAAATTGGAAAAATTGCACTACTAACACTGGAATGAATGATTTTGGAACAAAGTTTGTGGAAAAGGTGCGTGATTGCTTTTTGACCCAGCATGTGGAGGAAATTACCAGAATAAGGGGTGAAAATGTGGGTAATACCCTAGATTTATTTTTCACAAATGAAGAATCAATAGTTGAAGAGGGCATGATTGGAAATCAACTGGGGAGAAGTGATCATGCTGTGATACAAGTTACATGTAATATGGAGGAGATCGTGGCTCATGATAGAAAAATTATGTATTTGTATGAAAAAGCAGATTATGAGTTGCTGAGAAGGGAACTTAATATTAATATTGACTGGGTGAAATACCTATCCGAGGCTACCAATATTGAGGAAATGTGGAGCAGATTCCAGTCAAAATTGTATGTTGCAATAGATAAGAGTGTACCCACAAGAAAGATGGGGAATTTAAATCAATCCAGGAAAAGGACGAATAGCAATCTACCAATGAATAAGAAATTATGGTCTAAGATAAAGAAGAAACAGAGGTTGTGGATGAGAATGAAATCCTTGAAGAGTAATCTGAATGTATCTACTAAGAACGGGTATTTAGAGACTGAGGAGTACAGAAAACTGAATAATCAAATTAGAAAAGAAACCTGAAATGCTGTAAAACTAAAAGAAAGGGAGATTGCAAAAAATGTGAAGGATAATCCTAGAATATTTTGGAAATATGTGCAGACTAAGACAAAAAGGAAACCAAGGATTCCTGACTTATACAAGGGCACTGCTGAAGATGGAAAAACTGAAAGTGATCTGGAAAAAGTTGAAGTTTTAGCAAAGCAATTTTCGAAGGTGTTTCTCATGGAGCCAGAAGATGAGGTACCATACTGTGTGATGAAAAATGTACTACCCGATGATTGGAAGAGAGCGAATGTAGTCCCCATTTTCAAGAAGGGTAGTAAAGAGGATCCAAATAACTTTAGACCGGTTAGCCTAACTCCTGTAGTCTGTAAAATTCTTGAGAAAATAGTTAAAAAAGGGATTTGCCAACATCTAGAGAGGGAGGGGTTAATCAGCGATGCTCAGCATGGGTTTAGATCAGGTAGATCATGTTTGACTAACTTACTAGACTTTCTGGAGTTTGTAACAGATCAAGTAGATAAGGGAGAGAATGTAGATATAATTTACTTAGATTTTAGTAAAGCATTTGATAAGGTACCACACAGGAGACTAGTTCATAAATTAAAAATGATTGGGATATGTGGGGGTGTTTCAAATTGGATAGCTGAGTGGCTGAAAGACAGGAAGCAAAGGGTAGTGCTAAATGGTGTAAAGTCAGAGTGGAGGGATGTTATCAGTGGGGTTCCTCAGGGATCAGTTCTCGGTCCATTATTATTTGTCATCTATATAAACGATCTTGGGGAGGCAGTTAATAATAAAGTGTCAATTTTTGCGGATGATACCAAATTAGCAGCTGTAGTTAAAGATATTGATGATAATTTTAAAGTGCAGGGGGACTTAAATAAATTGTTATCCTGGGCACATAAGTGGCAAATGACTTTCAACCTTGAAAAGTGCAAAGTTATTAACATGGGAAAAGATAATAGAGAATTTAACTATGAAATGGATGGGCATTGGCTGAGCTCAGTGGAGGATGAGAAAGATCTAGGAGTAGTAATAGATAAGTCATTAAGGTTTTCTAAGCAGTGTATTGAAGCAAGAAATAGGGCAAATAGAGTGCTGGGTTTTATTAAGAGAAATGTCAGTTACAAAAGTAAGGAGGTTATTCTTAAACTCTATAACTCTTATGTTAGGCCACATCTAGAGTACTGTATACAGGCATGGTCCCCATATTTTAGACACGATATTAACCTTCTTGAGTCAGTGCAACGGAGGGCAACAAAGATTATTCCTTCCCTGAGGCACCTTGAATATGAAGATAGACTGAGGGTATTAAATATGTTCTCGTTCGAAAGGAGGTGTGTGAGAGGGGATATGATTGAGCTCTTTAAAATTTTTTCCGGGATAGATAAATTGGATGTTAGCAAGTTTTTTGAGTTAGATGATGGAAATCGGACTAGAGGTCACCACTTGAAAATTAAAAAGCAAGGGTGTAGGTTGGATTTAAGAAAGTATTTTTTCACCAATAGAGTGGTAGACTTCTGGAACAAATTGCCGCAGAGGGTAGTAGGTAGTCCAAATCTAAATGTATTTAAGAGTAGGTTGGATGAGTTTATGGGAAGGGAAGGTTGTGATGGTTCCTAAGTTTTGTATATATTAATATTGTTTGTATATATCTATAGCTGCATGATTTAGTTCTTGACAAGCCTTGATTGGTGATACCCTTGTTTCTGGATGCAATCCTCTGGATGTAGTTTTCCTGGGAGTTTGGGTGCCTTGAAAAAGAGGCCGCTTGACTCGGATGACCTATGATGAGCCCTTGTGGCTTTTGTCATCCGTTATATTATATTGTGGGGGACTTTGATTTTGTCTTCCCCTGGTGATGGTGCTTTTTGTGGGTGGGTTTTGACGGAGGCGGATGACCTTTGATAGGCCCTTGTGGCTTTTGTCATCCGTGTAATTATGTTATGTTATGTTATGTTATGTTATAACTTCTCCAGAGCTATTGAGATACTTTGTACCCCTTCTTTAAGTATCCTAGAATGAATATTATCAGGGCCGGAGGCCTTAGTAGTATCTAACTCACCTATTAGTCCTTTTATCATCCTCCAATCCACACTAATGGTAGTAAACACCTCTTTCCCTGACCCATGAGTACTATACATAAGACTATTTAGTTTCTCCTTTGTAAATACTGATATGTGGGAAAGTTTTAAATTGGATAACTGAATGGCTGAAAAATAGGAAACAGAGTTGTACTGAATGGAGTGAGGTCAGAGTGGAGGAATGTTATTAGTGGCGTACCTCAGGGATCAGTTTTAGGCCCTTTATTATTTATAATCTATGTAAATGATCTTGGGCAAGGTGTAAATAGCAAAGTGTCAATTTTTGCTGATGACACTAAATTGGCAGCTGTAGTCAAAGAGGTTGAGGGTAACTTTAAAGTGCAGGGTGACTTAAATAAGTTGTTAGCTTGGACTCAGAAGTGGCAGATGACTTTTAACCTTAATAAATGCAAAAGTTATTAACATGGGGAGAGATAATAGGGAATTTAGCTATGAGATGGATGTGTATTGGCTTTTTTCAGTTGAAGATGAGAAGGACTTAGGAGTAGTAGTAGATAGGTCACTGAAATTTTCAAAGCAGTGTATTGAGGCAAAAAATAGCAAATAGGGTGCTAGGTTACATTAAAAGAAATGTTAGCTACAAGAGTAAGGAGGTCATCCTTAAACTATACAACTCTTATGTCAGGCCACATTTAGAGTACTGTATACAGGCATGGTCACCACATTTTAGACATGATATAAACTTATTAGAGTCAGTACAAAGGAGGGCATATTACTTTGTATTAAGTAAATTTAACGAATTTACAGAAGTCCTATAGCAGTTGTTGACTATATAGCAGGAGTTAACAGGAGTCACTGCTGCTATATTATAGATTTACCGGTAAATATTTATATTAGCGGCTCGAAAACTTAATTTTAACAAACAAAATTAAATCAGTCATTGAAGTTTCTTTGCTAAATTTATTTTAACAAATAAAGGCCTAAGCCACCTTGTTGGCCATTGTCCTAACCCAGATAAGGGGGCCTATATGCCTTAGCATAAGACCTGGGCATTTAAATTAGAATTGCAATTAAATTACAATAATTTTGGAGATTGTGAAGTCAACAAACATGACAGATGGTAAAGGAAACAACTACAATAGAAGAGGTGTTGGGGGGACCAGGCAAAAGGATAAAGTGACAAATAACCTACCTGTACAAGAAAAGAAGAGGAAACATAGTGACTTATGTTCAGGGTATGGAGAAATGGTAAAAGATAACAGTAAGTCCATCAGATGTGAGGTATGTGAGCTATGGTTCCATATAGAATGTGAGCAGTATACAACTTTATAAATGATGAAAAAGCAGGAAAGCAATTTCTTTGGCTATGCAACTCATGCAAAAATGGGTACAACAAAATGTTTAAAACCATCCAGCAACTAGGAGAGCAACAATTGGAGCTGGAATCGAAACAGAAAGCGATGGAAGTTGAGATAACAGAGTTAAGGGAAAATGCAGATCGGGAAAAGAAAGAAAGAAAAGATATGGAAGTTAGATTGGGTAGCTTAGAGGCTAAATGCATTGATTTAGAGAACACATATAGTAGAGACCAACAACAAGGCAAAGGCACTACTTCTACTGTAGGTGTTGACAGTCATACTGACATAACCTCGGAAATGAATAACATGAGAGAGAGAGTTATGAGTGACTTAAGGGAGGATGAGCAGAGAAAGCTCAATATTATTGTTTATAGAGCTAAGGAAAGTGTCTCAACCAACTTGAAAGAATTTAGAGGCCATGAAATGGATGATTTCAGTGCAGACAATATCACTAGATGTTTCTGACTTGGCAAAAGGGAGGAGGGAAGAGTACGACCTCTGCTTGTCTCACTGGATTCAGTCTTAACCAAAAATAAGGTCCTCAATAATATAACGGAGCTAAAACATGCAGAAGAGAAATTTAGGAGAGCGAGCATTGATATCGATTACACTCCTGACCAGAGGACTCGGATAAAACAGCTGAAGGATCAAGCCAATGAAATGGAACAGAATGACCAGTCGGGCAATTTCCAATACAGAGTAAGAGGCCCCCCAGGACAAAAGAAAATAGCAAAAATCAAAATAAATATGTAGCATCTAGTGGATTAACCTCTACACGAAAAAGTCATGTAAATAGAGCAGTTAAAATTAAAAAGTTGATGCACAAACTCAATGTATTATACACCAATGCAGATTCATTACCTAATAAAATGCATGAGTTGAAGATTAAAATTCAGTTCCACAAGCCAAAAGTAATAGCAGTGACGGAAGTTAAACCTAAAAATCCTTGGAGAACAATGTTAAAATCTGAACTAGAAATTGATGGTTATTATTTATTTACAAACTTGGAAAAAGAAAATGGAAGGGGTGTTGCTTTGTATATCGATAATGATATCAATGCAAGTGATATGGCAATTAACACTGATTTTGAAGAGAGTATATGGTGCAGCTTAAAACTTACATGTAAACATTGTCTGCTACTGGGATGTATTTATAGAAGACCCAATAGCAGTGAGGAAAATAATTCAGCCTTATGTACAGTATTAAGACAAGTGGCAGAGTTAAGGGAATATACCCACATTATGATAGTAGGCGACTTCAATTACCCTGAAATAGATTGGACAAATTCGCACTCATCAGAACATCCCACCAATCATAGAGCAAACAGATTTATTTTGGCAATGCACGACTCATTCTTATTCCAGCATGTCACTCAGTTTACAAGGTATAGAATACATGAGCAACCAAGTCTATTGGATTTAATAATTACAAATGAAGAAGGTATGGTCACTAACATAGATTATGATTCACCATTGGGTATGAGTGATCATGTGTGTTTAATATATGATATGAATCTTTATACTAATATGCAGAAAAGTGAAATGAAAAGATACAACTATTTTAAAGGTAACTACGAACAAATGGCATGGAAGCTTGGGAAAATAGACTGGAAAAATTGTATGATGAACATGGATGTGCATGAGGCATGGAGCTTTTTCAGCAATCACTTGAGGGAGCAGATGGATGAGAACATTCCTGTAGTGAAGGCCAAGAAACATGGTAGATCTTACATAAATCACAGGGTGGAGAAAATAAGAAAACGTAAGTTTACTAAATGGAAGCGTTTTAGACTCACACATGATAGTGAAGATGAAAGGTTATATAAGGCTGAAGTGAATGCACTCAGAAACTTAACAAGAAATTTAAGAAAAGACTTTGAAAAGAAACTGGCTAATGAGATTAAGCATAAACTCAAAGCATTTTGGAAATATGCTAATAGTAAACTCCGGACAAGATCTAGGATTGGTGACTTGGACTGTGGCAATGGTAACACAGCAAGAAATGATATTGATAAAGCAGCAACATTAAATGACTTCTTTTGTAGTGTTTTCACTGAGGAGGATCAAAGAAAAATACCACAGTTAGAAAACAACTATGTTGGCAGTAACCCATTAGATCATGTGGTAATTAGTGAAGAAAAAGTGAGAAAGAAACTAATAAAACTGAGAAAAAACAAATCAGCTGGACCAGATGGTTTTCACCCAAAAATGCTTAGTGAAATAGCACCTAGTATTAGCCTACCATTAAATATTATTTACAATAAATCTCAAGAAACTGGTGAAATTCCACAAGGCTGGAAAGATGCCAATATCACCCCAATCTATAAAAAAGGAAGTCGACGGCAGCCTGGAAATTATAGGCCAATAAGTCTAACAGCAGTTGTGTGTAAGATTATGGAGACAATAGTAAGAGACGATATTGTCAAACACATGATTGATAATGGTCTTTTTGCTGATCAGCAACATGGTTTTGTACCGGATAGATCATGTACGACTCAGCTACTCTTATGTTTGGAGGAATGGTCACTGTTTGTGGAGCATGGAAAGAGCTTTGATGTTGTGTGTTTGGACTTCCAGAAGGCTTTTGACTCAGTGCCTCATAAAAGACTTTTAAGTAAACTGAAAGCTTATGGGATAGAAGGAAAAACTTATTATTGGATAGAAAGCTTCTTGACAGGCTGAAGACAACGGGTAGTCATGAATGAAGACAGATCTGACTGGACAGCAGTGAAAAGCGGTATACCACAGGAAAGTGTTCTGGGACCAATTTTGTTTGTGTTGTTTATCAATGATCTACCTAATGCTGTATCAAGTACAGTTAAAATATTTGCTGATGACACGAAGATTTACAAGGAAGTAAACACATTACAAGATCATCGGGACTTGCAGGGAGATTGAAGGGAGCTAGATGAATGGTCTAATCTGTGGCAGTTGAGGTTTAATTAAAAAAAATGTTAAGTGATGCATTTTGGTCTCAACAATCAAGACTATGTATATACCATGAATGGTGAAATACTGGATCAAGATAAAGAAGAGAAAGATCTAGGGGTAATCATTGACTCTGAATTGAAATTCCATGCAAAAGTGTCCGCTGCAGTTAAAAGGGCAAACCAGATGTTGGGAATTGTGTAAAGCACATTTGTAACATTTACCAGAGATACCTTGCCACTGTTAATAAATGCATTAGTTCGTCCCCATCTGGAATATGGCAACATCATTTGGTACCCACGATTCATCGCCGATGATATGAAGGTGGAATCCGTACAAAGAAGAGCTACAAAATTGAGTGATCAAGAATATAGCGAAAAGACTGCGTCAGCTTGGACTCTTTTCTATGAAATATAGACGCTGTAGAGGTGATATGATTCAAGTTTACAAGCTTCTAAATGGATTGGAGAGAATTGACCCTGGCCTTTTCTTTATACCTCAGGAATATTCAGCAACACAAGGTCATTCCAATAAACTATTTAAATGCCATTGCCAGAAGATGGTGAGGAAAAATGTATTTGGCCAGAGGATTGTCAGTGACTGGAATTCTCTGCCAGATCAAGTGATCACAGCCACAAGTCTCCAGTCCTTTAAGAACAAGTTGGATAAACACTGGGAAGCCAACTGGTATAGCTATACATAGCCAGCATCATAGAAATTTTCATAACGATGATCGGGCGACTACAGGATTACCTCATGAGCCCGTACCATGATGATGATGATGATGAACAAAAATAATACCATCCCTGAAGCACCTTGAATATGAAGATAGACTGCGGGTATTAAATGTTTTCATCTGAAAGAAGGTGTGTGAGGGGAGATATGATTGAGCTTTTTAAAATCTTTTCTGGGATGAATAAATTGGATTTCAGCAAGTTATTTGAGTTAGAGGGTAGTAATAGAACTAGAGGCCACCACTTAAAGATTAAAAAACAGAGGTGCAGACTGGATGTTAGAAAATATTTTTTCACTAACAGAGTGGTGGATTATTGGAATAGTTTGCCACCTGAGACTGTAGACAGCCCAAACTTGAATGTTTTCAAGCGCAGATTGGATGATAATATGGGGATGGAGGGTTAATTTCTTACTTTTTGGTATGGAGATATGTTTCTTGACTCATTCCTGTGGATGAAGTTTCTTTTTATTGTATATTTTGGGGGACTTTGATTTTTTTTTTAACAGACTCCTATGGAGGCTTTCATCATCATCATCATCATGGTACGGGCAATAAATCATGCAGCTATAGATATATACAAACAACATTAATATATACAAAATTTAGGAAGCATCACAACCTTCCCTCCCCATAAACTTATCCAACCTACTCTTAAATACATTTAGACTTGGACTACCTACTCCCCTTGGCGGCAATTTGTTCCAGAAATATACCACTCTATTGGTGAAAAAATATTTTCTTAAATCCAACCTACACCCTTGCTTTTTAATCTATATATTCAAGGTGCCTCAGGGAAGGTATAATCTTTGTTGCCCTCCGTTGCACTGACTCAAAGGTTAATATCAGGCCTAAAATGTGGGGACCATGCCTAACATAACATAACATAACATAACATAACATAATTACACGGATGACAAAAGCCACAAGGGCCTATCAAAGGTCATCCGCCTCCGTCAAAACCCACCCACAAAAAGCACCATCACCAGGGGAAGACAAAATCAAAGTCCCCCACAATATAATATAACGGATGACAAAAGCCACAAGGGCTCATCATAGGTCATCCGAGTCAAGCGGCCTCTTTTTCAAGGCAACCAAACTCCCAGGAAAACTACATCCAGAGGATTGCATCCAGAAACAAGGGTATCACCAATCAAGGCTTGTCAAGAACTAAATCATGCAGCTATAGATATATACAAACAATATTAATATATACAAAACTTAGGAACCATCACAACCTTCCCTTCCCATAAACTCATCCAACCTACTCTTAAATACATTTAGATTTGGACTACCTACTACCCTCTGCGGCAATTTGTTCCAGAAGTCTACCACTCTATTGGTGAAAAAATATTTTCTTAAATCCAACCTACACCCTTGCTTTTTAATTTTCAAGTGGTGACCTCTAGTCCGATTTCCATCATCTAACTCAAAAAACTTGCTAACATCCAATTTATCTATCCCGGAAAAAATTTTAAACAGCTCAATCATATCCCCTCTCACACACCTCCTTTCGAACGAGAACATATTTAATACCCTCAGTCTATCTTCATATTCAAGGTGCCTCAGGGAAGGAATAATCTTTGTTGCCCTCCGTTGCACTGACTCAAGAAGGTTAATATCGTGTCTAAAATGTGGGGACCATGCCTGTATACAGTACTCTAGATGTGGCCTAACATAAGAGTTATAGAGTTTAAGAATAACCTCCTTACTTTTGTAACTGACATTTCTCTTAATAAAACCCAGCACTCTATTTGCCCTATTTCTTGCTTCAATACACTGCTTAGAAAACCTTAATGACTTATCTATTACTACTCCTAGATCTTTCTCATCCTCTACTGAGCTCAGCCAATGCCCATCCATTTCATAGTTAAATTCTCTATTATCTTTTCCCATGTTAATAACTTTGCACTTATCAAGGTTGAAAGTCATTTGCCACTTATGTGCCCAGGATAACAATTTATTTAAGTCCCCCTGCACTTTAAAATTATCATCAATATCTTTAACTACAGCTGCTAATTTGGTATCATCCGCAAAAATTGACACTTTATTATTAACTGCCTCCCCAAGATCGTTTATATAGATGACAAATAATAATGGACCGAGAACTGATCCCTGAGGAACCCCACTGATAACATCCCTCCACTCTGACTTTACACCATTTAGCACTACCCTTTGCTTCCTGTCTTTCAGCCACTCAGCTATCCAATTTGAAACACCCCCACATATCCCAATCATTTTTAATTTATGAACTAGTCTCCTGTGTGGTACCTTATCAAATGCTTTACTAAAATCTAAGTAAATTATATCTACATTCTCTCCCTTATCTACTTGATCTGTTACAAACTCCAGAAAGTCTAGTAAGTTAGTCAAACATGATCTACCTGATCTAAACCCATGCTGAGCATCGCTGATTAACCCCTCCCTCTCTAGATGTTGGCAAATCCCTTTTTTAACTATTTTCTCAAGAATTTTACAGACTACAGGAGTTAGGCTAACCGGTCTAAAGTTATTTGGATCCTCTTTACTACCCTTCTTGAAAATGGGGACTACATTCGCTCTCTTCCAATCATCGGGTATTTCTCCATATTCCAATGACCTAGTATATAACTTGTCCAGAGCTATTGAGATACTTTCTACCCCTTCTTTAAGTATCCTAGAATGAATATTATCAGGGCCGGAGGTCTTGGTAGTATCTAAATCACCTATTAGTCCTTTTATCATCCTCCGATCCACACAAATGTTAGTAAACACCTCTTTTCCTGACCTATGAGTACTATACATAGGACTATTTAGTTTCTCTTTTGTAAATACTGATGCAAAATGACCATTTAGTACCTCAACTATTTCCTCATCAGTTTCTCTCACAAACCCTTCATATTTGATAGGTCCTATTTTAACTCTGCCACACTTGTTATTAATTTTATAGTAACTAAAGAACTTTCTAGGATCTTTGTTGCTATCCTGAGCTAATTTAATTTCTGACACCCTTTTGTTCTTCTTTATAATCTTATTTAACTCATTCCTAGCCATTCTATAATCACTTAAATTTTGAATATTATTTTCTACCTGTAATTTTTTATATGCCCTTTTCTTCTCTGAAATTTTTCTAGCTATCTCCTGATTCCACCATAATGGTTTCCTACTTTTGTTCCTAATGGCCTTCATTGGGATACATTGTTCTTGGACTACATTTATTATATGCTTGAAAGTATCCCACATCCCATAAGCATTTTTACCTCTGAATTCTATATCCCAGTCTACCAAATTTAGCAAGCTTCGAAGTTTTACATAATCTCCCTTATGAAAATTTGGAACTTTTTCAGCATTCTCAGTTATTTTACCCTTCTCAATTCCCAAGTTAAAACGAACTATCTGATGGTCACTATTTCCCAATGCTTCCCCAACAGTCAATTCTTGAACTAAATGATCACTGTTAGAAAGTACTAAATCTAATATATTGTCCCCCCTCGTTGAATCGTTAACAAATTGATTCAAAAAATTATCCTCAAAGCATTCTATGAACCTGCCACTTGTTCTATCCCTACCTATCATATTTTCCCAGTCCACAGAGTTTAAGTTGAAGTCCCCAATAATAACTGCATCTGTTTCACATCCCTTACTTATTTCCCTTATCATTAGTTCATCTATATCATCAGTCTGCCCAGGTGGCCTGTAAAAAGCTCCCAAATGCACCATTCTATTTTTACTGAACCTAATATCTATCCAAAGTGACTCAACTCCATCCTGCTTTATTGAAGTATTTAAACTTGAAACAATGTTGTTTTTTATATAGATAATTATTCCTCCACCAATCCTACCTGTCCTTTGACTAATGTACATATTATAGCCCTGAAAATCAAATTCACTTATAGTGTCACTAAATTCTATTTCATTAACCCATGATTCAGTAACGCATAATATATCTATATCCTCATTGCTAATATAACTAAATAGCTCATCCTTCTTGTTTCTAAGACTACGAGCATTTGTATAGAAACAATTTAACCCCCCTATCCCTGAAGCACCTCTTGAAACTTGAATGACCTCACCTCTATCGCCTTGGAACCTATTTCTGTTATCTGCCAAGTCCATTCTACTTTCAGTACTATAATGTCCTCTCATAATTCCCTGACCACTATTAGTATCTAGTTTCCCGCCCGCAAAGACCTAATAACACTGTATACAGTACTCTAGATGTGGCCTAACATAAGAGTTATAGAGTTTAAGAATAATCTCCTTACTTTTGTAACTGACATTTCTCTTAATGAAACCCAGCACTCTATTTGCCCTATTTCTTGCTTCAATACACTGCTTAGAAAACCATAATGACTTATCTATTACTACTCCTAGATCTTTCTCATCCTCTACTGAGCTCAGCCAATGCCCATCCATTTCATAGTTGAATTCTCTATTATCTTTTCCCATGTTAATAACTTTGCACTTATCAAGGTTGAAAGTCATTTGCCACTTATGTGCCCAGGATAACAATTTATTTAAATCCCCCTGCACTTTAAAATTATCATCAATATCTTTAACTACAGCTGCTAATTTGGTATCATCCGCAAAAATTGACACTGAATTATTAACTGCCTCCCCAAGATCGTTTATATAGATGACAAATAATAATGAACCAAGAACATAAGAACATAAGAACATAAGAAAAGAAGGAGACTGCAAAAGACCATTCATGGCCTACACTTGGCAGCTCCTGTTCCATTCAACACACAAAAGATTTCTTACCAGAGAAAAGTCATCAACATTGTCACCCTTAACAGGAGTTCGTCAGATCTAATCTACAATATACATAAAATGCATCCAGAGGATTATGTCCATTCATGCAACCGCAAAATATAATCTTCCCACTCCTTAGAAAAATATATACATATGTACATAAAAAAAGTCAGTCCCATCTAGCAGCTTCATCCATATATTTATCTAATCTATTCTTAAAACTACCCAGAGAGGAGGCTTCTATCACATGCCTAGTGAGCCTATTCCATTCATCTACCACACGATTTGTAAACCAATTCCTCCCAATCTCCTTCCTAAACCTATACTTATCAAGCTTAAACCCATTGCTACGTGTCCTGTCATGTTCACTAAGTATAAGAACCTTACCCAGATCCCCTTTATTATATCCTTTTACCCATTTGAAGACTTCAATCAATTCCCCTATGACTCTTCTCCTTTCCAATGTATGTAGATTTAGTTTTCTGAGCCTTTCACCATAAGGTAAGTTCCTTAGCCCACCAATCATCTTTGTCATCCTTCTCTGCACAGACTCAAGCAAATCAATATCCTTCCTATAATATGGTGACCAAAATTGTACTGCATAGTCTAGATGAGGCCTAACTAGCGCCAGATACAGTTTTAGAATGACTTCAGCACTCTTATTGCTTACACTCCTCCTGATGAATCCCAATATCCTATTAGCTTTTAACTGATCCCTGAGGAACCCCAGTGATAACATCCCTCCACTCTGACTTTACACCATTTAGCAATACCCTTTGCTTCCTGTCTTTCAGCCACTCAGCTATCCAATTTGAAACACCCCCACATATCCCAATCATTTTTAATTTATGAACTAATCTCCTATGTGGTACCTTATCAAATGCTTCACTAAAATCCAAGTAAATTACATCCACATTCTCTCCCTTATCTACTTGATTTGTTACGAACTCTAGAAAGTCTAGTAAATTAGTCAAACATGATCTACCTGATCTAAACCCATGCTGAGCATCGCTGATTAACCCCTCCCTCTCTAGATGTTGGCAAATCCCTTTTTTTCCTATTTTCTCAAGAATTTTACAGACTACAGGAGTTAGGCTAACCGGTCTAAAGTTATCCGGATCCTCTTTACTACCCTTCTTGAAAATGGGGACTACATTCGCTCTCTTCCAATCATCAGGTATTTCATATTCCATATTCCAGTGACCTAGTATATAACTTCTCCAGAGCTATTGAGATACTTTCTACCCCTTCTTTAAGTATCCTAGAATGAATATTATCAGGGCCGGAGGCCTTGGTAGTATCTAACTCACCTATTAGTCCTTTTATCGTCCTCCGATCCACACTAATGGTAGTAAACACCTCTTTTCCTGACCCACGAGTACTATACATAAGACTATTTAGTTTCTCCTTTGTAAATACTGATGCAAAATGACCATTTAGTACCTCAACTATTTCCTCATCAGTTTCTCTCACTACCCTTTCATATTTGATAGGTCCTATTTTAACTCTGCCACACTTGTTATTAATTTTATAGTAACTAAATAACTTTCTAGGATCTTTGTTGTTATCCTGAGCTAATTTAATTTCTGACACCCTTTTGTTCTTCTTTATAATCTTATTTAACTCATTCCTAGCCATTCTATAATCACTTAAATTTTGAATATTATTTTCTACCTGTAATTTTTTATATGCCCTTTTCTTGTCTGAAATTTTTCTAGCTATCTCCTGATTCCACCATAATGGTTTCCTACTTTTGTTCCTAATGGCCTTCATTGGGATACATTGTTCTTGGACTACATTTATTATATGCTTGAAAGTATCCCACATCCCATAAGCATTTTTACCTCTGAATTCTACATCCCAGTCTACAAAATTTAGCAAGCTTCGGAGTTTTACATAATCTCCCTTATGGAAATTTGGAACTTTTACAGCATTCTCGGTTATTTTACCCTTCTCAATTCCCAAGTTAAAACGAACTATCTGATGGTCACTATTTCCCAATGCTTCCTTCCCCAACAATCAATACTTGAACTAAATGATCACTGTTAGAAAGTACTAAATCTAATATATTGTCCCCCCTCGTTGGCTCATTAACAAATTGATTCAAAAAATTATCCTCAAAGCATTCTATGAACCTGCCACTTGTTCTATCCCTACCTATCATATTTTCCCAGTCCACAGAGTTTAAGTTGAAGTCCCCAATAATAACTGCATCTGTTTCACATCCCTTAGTTATTTTAGACATGATATAAACTTATTAGAGTCAGTACAAAGGAAGGAGGGCAACAAAAATAATACCATCCCTGAAGCCCCTTGAATATGAAGATAGACTGAGGGTATTAAATATGTTTTCATTTGAAAGAAGGTGTGTTATTGTTATTGTTGTTGTTATTGAACAGGTCCCACTCCGCCGAAATGGCGCTCTGCAGGACCATTGACATATAGTTTTCTTTTTCAAAGAGCATATGATTCACAAATGGTCTTATCACTTAAATCATAACACTCGGAGAACAAATGTGCTTTCAATTTTCTTTTAAAGTTCTTGATGTCTTCAATTTGTCTGATGTTCAGGGAAAGATGGTTGTAAAATCTTGGAGCAGGACATTTGAAGGTGAGGGGAGATATGATTAAGCTTTTTAAAATCTTTTCTGGGTTGGATAAATTGGATTTCAGCAAGTTATTTGAGTTAGAAGGTAGTAATAGAACTAGAGGCCACCACTTAAAGATTTAAAAACAGAGGTGCAGACTGGATGTTAGATGGAGGGTTAATCTCTTACTTTTTGGTATGTGGATATGTTTCTTGACTCATTCCTGTGGATACAGTTTCTTTTTATTGTATATTTTGGGGTTTTGATTTTGTTTTTAACAGACTCCTATGGAGGCTTTAAATTATATATTGTAGATGCATGGTTGGACATTCCTATGGATTGTTAAATTGTATATTGTAGATGCATGATCTGACAAAATCCTATGGATGCATTATGTGGGTGGGATTTGATGGATACGGATGACCTTTGATAGGCCCTTGTGGCTTTTGTCATCCGTGAAATTATGTTATGTTATGTTTAAAATCCTATGGATGCATTATGTGGGTGGGATTTGATGGATACAGATGACCTTTGATAGGCCCTTGTGGCTTTTGTCATCCGTGATATTATGTTATGTTATAACATTCCTGTTATTGTATACTAGCACCCTATTTGAGTTAGATGATGGAAATCGGACTAGAGGTCACCACTTGAAAATTAAAAAGCAAGGGTGTAGGTTGGATTTAAGAAAATATTTTTTTACCAATAGCGTGGTAAACTTCTGGAACAAATTACCGAGGAGGGTAGTAGGTAGTCCAAATTTAAATGTATTTAAGAGTAGGTTGGATGAGTTTTGGGGAGGGAAGGTTGTGATGGTTTCCTAAGTTTTGTATATATTAATATTGTTTGTATATATCTATAGCTGCATAATTTAGTTCTTGACAAGCCTTGATTGGTGATATCCTTATTTCTGGACGCAATCCTCTGGATGTAGTTTTCTTGGGAGTTTGGGTGCCTTAAAAAAAGAGGCCGTTTAACTTGGATGACCTATGATGGGCCTTTGTGGCTTTTGTCATCTGTTATATTATATTGTGGGGGACTTTGATTTTGTCTTTCCCTGGCGATAGTGCTTTTTGTGGGTGGGTTTTGACGGATGTGGATGACCTTTGATAGGCCCTTATGGCTTTCGTCATCCGTGAAATTATGTTATGTTATATTTGCTCTATGCTTTGCCTCAATACACTGCTTTGAAAACTTCAGTGAACTATCTACTACTACGCCTAAGTCCTTCTCATTCTCAACTGAATTCAGCCAATGCCCATCCATTTCATAGATAAATTCCATATTATCCCTTCTCATGTTAAGAACTTTGCATTTTTTAAGGTTAAAATTCATCTGCTACTTCTCAGCTATCAACTTATTTAAGTCACTGCACTTTAAAGCTACCCTCAACTTCTTTGACTACAGCTGCCAATTTAGTGTCATCAGCAAAAATTGACACCTTGCTATTTACAGCCTCCCCAAGATCATTTATATAAGCTATGAATAATAAAGGGCCTTGAACGGATCCCTGAGGTACGCCACTGATAACATCCCTCCACTGTGACCTCACCCCATTCCTCACAACTCTCTATTTCCTGACTTTCTGCCATCCAGTTATCTAATTTCAAACTTTACCACATATCCCATGCATTTTTAATTTATGAACTAATCTGCTATGTGGAACCTTATCATAATATACAATAATAAAAAACTGCATCCACAGGAATGAGTCTAGTATGCTTTGCCAGGGTAAATGAGTGTCAGATCCGAAAAGTACACATAAAACTACATAAGAAAAACACATTTAAATTAACTTGAAAATATGTGTTAAAACGAATCCTTAGGTACCAATAATTACTCCACCATCAGTCCTATCTCTCCTTTGACTAATTCATATATAACTGTAGATCAAATTCACCCATGGTCGTTAAATTATCTAACTCTTCATTCGCATTCTGTTGTTTTTTTGCTGGTTAACAATTTTCTTTTTACCCTGCCCCCCTAACACATGGTAGAGGTGGCTTAAAGGTATGCCCACAAATTCCACTGTATGAAAACTATGAACCATTTGACCTAATCTTTTTACTTATGCAGCAATACAATAAATAGAGAGCAAAAAAACAAATATAAAGAAAGCCTTTAGTAGATAGCAGCACACCATCCGTAGCCTACAAAAATCGGAAGTCCCGGTCTCTACGATTGTCACACTTGCCATTTAAGTTGCTTATGTGGGATAAAATATTAACCGAAATTAACACAAGAGGAAAATATATGACAAAATAGGAAATACAATCTCCCCAGCGAAATGAAAGCTTAGATCATGAGGTTAAGGACTTGCCGAAATATTTCTCATAACCATTTTGTATCGATAAAAAAAAAAGTGAAAGAAAAGATGAAGGAACAAATTGGGCATTGAATTATAAAGTGAACGGAGTTATCTATAGAGCGACAAGACAAGTTTATACTCATGTGATCTATAGACTACATGGGTTAATAAAAAAAAAAAAAACGCAAAATGAAAAGATGGGTATTCACCATCCCTTGACTAGTGTTTACAAGCGTGACTCTCAATTCAAAAGTTCTACTCGCATTCTTGTTGCCGAATCCATCTCTCGAGATTGCAATTATTAACCCTAGAGCGACAAGATAAGTTTATACTCATGTGATCTATATACTGCATAGGTTAATACAAAAACCCCGCAGAATGAAAAAATGTGTATTCACCATCCCTTGACTAGTGTATACAAGCGTGATTCTCAATTCAAAAGTTCTACTCGCTTTCTTGTTGCCGAATCCATCTCTCGAGATTGCAATCATTAACTCCCCCTCCCCCCCCCCCCCCCGAGCCGATTATCCCTGCGACATCATCTCAAATGGTTTGCATTCGCAACTCACCTCAATCTACTTTTGTTCTTTATTTTTTTCTGCTTTTCCTGCCTCTCCCCTAGAGTAGGCATAAGTGGGAGTTATCGCGATAACGATATCGGGTATAGGTTATCCTATATTTTTTCCGCGTTGTCGATTCATCGGTATCGCAATACTTTTGGTTCCAAACTAGCGATAATCGATAATTTCAGTTTTTGGTTCCAGTCTAGCACAGGGGCGAGCCGCGCGTGCCTTGGAGGCAGAAATAGGTAGTTCGAGCAGGTAACGGAACGTATACTGAACGGAGTGCGGGACGGGTGGTCTTGACGGCTTCTCAAAACGTTCGCTCAGCTTCAGTCTCTCACGAGCTGACGGACGAGAAAACACGAGGTGTAGTGGTTTAACCGCTACAAAATGTAATAAATTTCCCCCAAACAATATATATATATATATATATATATATATATATATATATATATATATATATATATATATATATATATATATATATATATATGAGGAATTAAACCACATTCTCCGAAGACAATTTAATTCAGAACAGTTTCGGTGTTTCTCACACCCTTTTCAACTGACACTGGATAGAAAATATAAGAGAAGTGCATATAAGCATAACACAAGGTCAGATCGTGAAAGATTCCCTCTTTTTCCCCCAATCTCCTACTTGTGGCTAATCTGGGGGGGGGTAGGCCTAAACATATTGAAGGGCTGACATTTTACTATTTTGTTTATTTGCTTTCTTATTATAGGATTAAAAGAAAATTGACCCTCAGATATATTTAAATTAGGAACTGACGATATCAAGCTCGATTCTACGATTCTTCTCTTAACATAGCCGATATCGTCAGTTCCAATTCGAGGAGAAGGGGGCCCACAACCCCCAACAGCAAGGGTTCCGGAAAAAACGTGGAACGGATACCGCACTCGCGCTCCTAATCGAGAAAATCGCCAAGTGCCCAGTGGAAGGAAAATACATGGATATCGTGCTCAGGGACGTTCAGAAGGCCTTCGACAAGGTCTGGCTGAGGGGCCTTCAGTATAAGTTACTGAACCTTCAGCTAGACCCGATTCTGGAGCGCATTATCTGCGACTTCGTCATGGAACGGCGCGCCAGAATCATGATTGAGGGTCATCAAGGACCTGAGTTCCTCCTCGAGGCCGGAGTTCCGCAGGGGAGTTGTCTGAGCTCCCTCCTTTACCTAATCTACACAATAGATTTACCAATCCCGGTAAAGGAGGACTCATTATATCTCCAGTTCGCGGACGATATAACCCAAGTGATCCCTGGTACATACAGGAATCCCAGGGCTCAGGCTCAAGAGACTGCTAATGAGATCAGGGACATAAATGAGTACGAGAGTAAGTGAAAGATCCGCACGAATAGCAGAAAGTTCAAGATCCTCGCCCTCGGTGGAAGAAAAACAGCGGACGTGACAATAGGGGAACTGATATTTACCTATCACCAAGAAAGGACCATTTTGGGACTTAAAATCCCCCTCCCCCACCGGGTACGGGCATCGCTTCAAAACTCGGGAAAATCTCGCGAGGTTGGAACTATGTAAACTACACCAATTCCGGGGTATGAGATCCAGCAATATCCGAAAGATATATCTCATCCACGTACGACCAACACTGATATGCCCAGCGGTGATGGCCCAAACCCTAAGTAGGAAGCGCTTGAAGCGCCTACAAATAGTCCAAAACAAGGCGATTCTCTAAATAAACAACAAAAGAAAGCGAGACCGAATTCCCCAAACACAACTATACCAAAGAGCCGCTCTGACACCTATCAATTTGATGCCCCAAAGTTTGGCTAAAGGAACTTGGGAGAGGATCTTGAACGAAACGGCGCCTGAACTAGCGGAGGATCTAAAAATCCCAGCGAACAGAAGGGATAAAGTAAGCAGGAAGAGGCGATTTTCTAGCTCGAGAGAGTGCTCTGAGGAGCAGTTGGCACCGTGGTTTAAATAATTAACCACACCGAAAAAACAAGTACAAACACGATACATTAACAAAGACACTCACAAACACGTATGAATGTGTAGTGTGCAAGGTAATTAAATGTATATTGAAGACCCTGGAACTACTACATTTAGTATTACTCTGAAAAAAAATAAATAAATAAAGAAAGAAACTAGACCCTATCAACATCTTCATCGAGAAACTGGGAAGAAGGGTCTGGTTAGCACTTACATATGATGTCATACCAGAATTACGGGAAATAGGTGGCAGAGTGGGCATCCCTGCACGACTCCGTGGGAATGCCACACGACGTAGCCGGTTCCCAAGCACCAAACACTGTACACAGGAAAATATTACAGCAATATACACTTAACAGATACCCAATATACAACACAAACGTAACGAGACAAACACAGGATATCCACAAAATCAAACAATAACAACACAGGTTAATTGCCGAGCCAAAAGCTTTAAAAGGCTTGAATGCTCAAGAATTTAACTAAAAATAAGTACAACAACATCTGACACACGAACAATAAGAAGAACACGCCTGCTACACGTCAATAAATCAATACATAATGGACACTACATAACACAAATAAGTAAAGTAAAATAACAAAAAGTAAAAAGTCTGCGATGCCCTCGTACTAGGGCACCCCCCTACCAAACTTAAAATCTTTATTTTTTCACCTACTTTTATCTACTACTATCCAAATTTTTTCTAAGAGTGAATATACCATCATCATCATCCTGTTCATTCCTTGAAAAGGTCTTTAGGAATAAAGACGAAAGCGCTCGGAATCGTTTTTCACTTTTCCTCTATGGGTGTAGCTACATATATATATATATATATATATATATATATATATATATATATATATATATATATATATATATATATATATATATATATATATATATATATATATATATAATCACTAACTCTATAATTTAAGAAAGGGATTTTTGTGTTAAATTTCTTTATTAAATACAAGAACCAAAATTTAAATAATGACATCATTCTTCCATTGCTAATAACCAAACAACCAACCTAACTATATTCAATCTTAAAATTCCTTCTCGTTTTCAGAGGTCATTGTAATCCTGTGGAGGTCGCAGATCGAACCTACTAAACATTTGTGTAAAAAATTTAACGGTTCACACATGAACCTAGGAAACATTTGTTTAAAATTTAAACGGTTCACACATTGAACCTTATAAATAGGAAGATAAACATCCCACTGTTAATAGTTCTCTTTTGTAAATAGAAAGATAAACTTCCCGCAGTTAATAACGTTTTTTGTAAATAGGAAGATAAACTTCGCCCTTTGCAGTATTTTCCCTTCGTAAACAGGAAGTTAGACTCCCCAGTACGCAGTACGATATCTTTGTGGGCCATACGTAGCTCCGTACAAAAATAGATCTTGTTCATTAAGGCCCGTGGAGAAAAGGTAAAAATCGATGGCGTTCTTGATATTTTTATCCCTCGACTTTTCCTCCTTTGCCGGCTGTGAACTTTTCTGTGAGCTCAATTTTTTTGTTGATTTCTTCCAAGTCTAAAAATTCGGAAATGATTATGATTAAATTAAAGTGGGTGCATGTAAGGGAGAAAAGAGAAAGAAGTGTGGTAGGGTGCAAAAAGATGCCTAGAGTCTGGTGATCAGACCTATCACTTTTATTATTTTTTTAAGAGTGTGTATTCTTTGTTGTTACTGTAGATTTGTAATAATTATAAATAATTATTTATGGCGTTCAAGCCATTTGTCTTAATAATTTTTAGTTTATTTGGTGCATGTTATGCATTGCTTATTTTGTATGTGTTTTTTAATACATTTAAGTGCGTACTTAATGTTTTGGTATTTTTGTGTGCGTGTGTTTTTTTAGTTTTCTTGTTTCTTCAAGTTGGTGATTATCGTCGAAATCGGGGGTTTTTCATAATCTTGATTTGAGGTTGTCTTCATCGGTGATTTTTCGTGGTTGTGAGTTCATTTGTCAAGTTCGGGTTTCTTCTTCTTTGGTGTTTTTAGGTAATACATCTCATTATGTGTAGAACGGCACTTCGTCCCCGCCAGCCACTCGGTTGGCGAAGCTGGGAAATCTGGCGCGACAGTCAACTCTTCTGTTCTGGTTAATCATCTGGGTGATTTCATCACTCAGTTCCCGATTAACCAGATCCTGCATTTTCCGGGTCCGTTCTTCTATTACTTTGTTAATGGGAATTGTCCCCGCCTCTCTGTGCAGATCTTCTTGCTGTCTTCTTTCTTGCCTGCGTGTACCCGTGATTAGGTACAGGCATTTATTTTGCACTACTTGAAGTCGCCTCTTTTGTGTTTTTGAGACACATGAAAGGGTGGAGACGGGGTAAAGCAACGTAGATCTTACAAGGGCATTGTAGATCTTCTTCTTGTTGCTTTCACGTAGATTTCTAAATGTATATAGAGTTCTGACAGCGCCCGAGGCTCGAGAAATTCTTTCTTCGACGTGCATCTTGTACCCGGTAGAGAGGAGACGAAATTTTACCATATTCTGGCTGCGTTACCTCCCAAGATGGTCGATCGCCTCCCAGCTGCAATACTCTCGTCGCAGAATTATTCGCTCCTACGAACGGAAATCGTGGGGCTTTTTGAGAGGGTAAAACCTGAGCTCTTCGAGAAGTTAATCGCGTCTTCTCCGCAGACCGGACGACCTTCGGTGAATCTTGAAGAGCTACGGAGGACAGCGCTGCAAGTTGGAGTGGGGGAGGACCTGGTGAGACACAAGTTCATCCAGTCTTTACCTCCTAACATCGCCCCTATCATCGCCACGCAGAATGACTTGACACTTTCCCAGTTGGGCAAACTCGCTGATGAACTCATGCCGTTTTACAAGGCACAGTGTTATAACGTAAATGACAGTCAAACTAGTGATGATTGTGCATTCCCCGATATGGGTGCTCTTAGTGTTAACCCGCCGGTAAATCAAGTGCAATTTAGAAATTATCATTCCGTGCCCGTCGGTGTATATCCTATGGGTGATCAACCTAGGTTTGTGCATAATAAGTATAAAAATTGTGATAGGAATTATTCTAAAGGTATACCGTTTAGTGTACGCCCTTTCCGTCGGAACCAAAAACCAATGGTATGCCGTACACACTTATATTATCGGTCTAGTGCGAGGTACTGTAAACCGTGGTGCTCTTGGCAAAAGCGAGGTGAGAACCTTCAGATGCAGCCATCGTCTAGGCCGTCTTCCCCGACCTTCTCGGAAAACGAGATCGGCAGGCCGCAGTAAATGCGACGACCGGCGTGCCAACTCTTCTCACTGTCGCTGCAAGTATTAATTAGAGGAGGTGCGAATTTTTAATAGACACTGGCGCGAGCGTGTCCTTAATTCCATATAATTTAGTGCGATTATGTGTTATGCGCAAGTTGGGTGTTAACATTGCGACGGCTAATGGAGTGAATATAAAAGTGCACGGAGAAGTTCAATTGGAAATAGGCATCCCTACCCTGCGACGTTCATTTAGATGGACGTTCGTAGTAACAGACATTACGTCGCCATTATTAGGCGCCAATTTTCTTGCTCATTATAACCCATTAGTAGACTGTGCTCATGGTGTCCTAATAGATAACCAGACTAGCTTAGTTTCAAAAGTGAAGCATTCAAGCGAACCGGTGATCTCGTTGATAATTAATGACCTCTCGCATATCCCACCTAAGTGCAGGGCAGTTCTCCGTAAATATGAGGGTATTTATAACGCGAAGTCTGTGGACGTTTGTTCACCACCGGCTAATTCGGTGGTTCACACAATTGAGACGGATAGCGCTCCACCAGCTTTCGCTCGCCCCAGACCACTTCCAATGGAGAAACTACAATTTGCAAAAGCAATTTTCGAGACTGTGTTGAAAGAATGTGTAGTGTGGCCGTCGAAATCTTCATGGTCTTCGCCCATTCACATGGTGCATAAGAAGACCCCAGGTGAGTATAGAGTGGTGGGTGACTTTCGGTCCCTCAATGCGATGACCAAAGCAGACAGATATCCCTTGTCCCGGATTCAGAGCATGGTAGACCATCTCCACGGCAAGAAAGTCTTCTCTCGCCTGGATTTAGTACGAGCCTACCACCAGATTCCAATGAATTCAGTGGACATTGAGAAGACGGCTGTCTCAACTCCCTTTGGGCTGTGGGAATTTTTGAGGCTACCGTTCGGTCTACTGAATGCTAGTTGCACCTTCCAACGCCACATGGACAATTTATTTCGAGGCTTGGCGTTCGTTTTTGTGTGTGTTGACGATATTTTGATATTTTCGGAGAATATAGACGGACATGTGGAACACATAGAGGAAGTTTTCAAAATATTGGCAGAAAAAAACCTTCGAATTTCTATGGAAAAGTGCGAGTTTATGAAGGAAGAAATCGATTACCTGGGCCACCATGTCTCAGCTGCAGGTTTGATCCCTCCAGCTTGGAAGGCTTCCGAGATCACCGAAATAGCCTTACGATCTGATTTCAAAGAATTTCGTTGATATTTGGGCATGTTAGGTTTTTACAGACGTATGATGCCTAACTTTGCTACAATTGCTGCCCCTCTGACTGAACTCGCACGGCTTCAATCTAAGGCTCACCAACTTGTCTGGAATGATGCTGCTCGAAAAGCATTTGAAGCTACTAAGAAGCCCCTGGCGAACTCCGTTAAGTTACGCCACCCATTACCCAATGACTCTCCGTACCAATTGGTCACGGACAGTTCCCAATACGCAGTTGGTGCTGCGCTCCATCAGATGGTGGATGGGTCTCCCCAGCCAGTGGCATTCTTCTCCGGGAAGTTGAGTAAGACGCAGCAAGCGTACTCCACTTATGACAGGGAACTCCTGGCTACATATCTTGCTGTGCTTCACTTCAGGCATATGATCGAAGGTCATCAAGTGACCTTATGTACGGACCATAAGCCACTAGTCTCTGCCCTCTCCTCGCCAATACGTGTAAAAACGGACAGGCAACAACGGAACTGGACCGCAATCTTGGAATATGTCAATGACATAGCTTATGTACGTGGTGAGGACAATGTAGTTGCTGACTGCCTATCTCGGAATATCAATTCGGTACAAGTGGACTCATTTGATCTCCGTTCTTTGGCAGCAGCACAAGAGCAAGACGAAGAAATGAAGTCATCTCGATCTGGAATGAAGGCATTTCCTTTTCCTGGTGATTCCCAACTCTCGTGTGAGGTAACATCTAAATACCCACGACCGTTTGTTCCTTCGCCCTGCAGATCAGTTATTTTCAAACAACTGCATAACATTTCACATCCAGGGATTAAGTCATCCCTTCGGTTGGTAAAAGCGAGATATTTCTGGCCCAATATGGACAGAGATATACGTTTCTGCACCCGTGAATGCCTCTCCTGCCAATCTGCTAAAGTGAATCGCCCCACTAAGTCCCCAGTCCTGCCTATTAGTATACCCACTTCGAGATTTGAGACGGTTCACATAGATATAGTTGGTGCACTCCCGCCGTGTATCCTGCCTGGGCAAACATACCCATCTCATAACCGGTACCTGCTGTCATGTATAGACAGAGCTACCAGGTGGATTGAAGCAATACCGATTCCAGACATAAGTGCTGCAACGGTTGCTTTAGCCTTCTTGGGCGGCTGGATATCCAGGTTTGGCGTTCCCTTATACGTCATCACCGACAGAGGAGCGCAATTTGAGTCTGAACTCTTCAAAGAATTATCGGCCCTCGTTGGTTTCCATCATTTGCGAACCACGGCGTATGGACCTACCGCTAACGGAATCGTGGAAACGTCTCATCGGTCTTTGATGAGCTCTATAATGGCTCGCCGACAAGGTTGGTTGAAGGCCCTACCAATCGTCCTTCTGGGCATCTGGTCCTTGCCCAATGATTCTGGTTATTCCCCCTTTACAGCAGTTACAGGGACGACCCTTCTTTGCCCAATCTCTTGGTCACCTCTTCTTCGTCCAAAGCTGATTCGAAATTCATCTCTGAACTGGCGAAGACTATGTCGCAGATAGATTTCGCACAGACCTCTGAAGGCCACCTGCACTCGGTACCCAAAACGTTTGTACCCAAGGAATTAAGGGACGCCACGCATGTGTGGGTCCGTGTTGATCGCGTTCGGAAGCCACTAGAAGCACCTTATGCAGGCCCGTTCCGTGTTGTTAAACACGACGACAAAGTTTTTAAATTTGAGTTCCCGGATGGCCATCAGAACACGGTGTGTATAGATAGAGTGAAACCAGCTGTATTGCCTAAGGTACATAATGAGAGGAATATAAGCTGTTCGCGGCCATCAAATAATCAACCCGTTTTAAATAATCCTTTAGAATTAGATACCCTGCAAAAAAATGAGGAAGTACATCGGGAGGTAGTGGCACAAATTACAGTTACGTGGAATCTGTTCCAAATACCCAGGATAATGCTAGTGAATCGAGCGTTTATACTCGTTCCGGTAGACGCGTATAATTTGCGAGAAATCCCTCATACCATTATTTTTAAGTATGTCATAGCATATTAAAATATGTTCATATATGTATGTTTATAATTGTGAAGCCTAGATATTATTTATATATTGAACCTACTCCACGGTCTCACAATAAATTCCTGTGGTGCTGGAACTATAGTATGGAATCGAATATGACTCATATCAATATATATATATATATATATATATATATATATATATATATATATATATATATATATATATATGTGTGTGTGTGTGTGTATTTATAATTGTAAGACGTAGATACTATTTATGTATTAAACACTCCGTTTTCTCGGGCCGTAGTACTGTGGGGGTCGCAGATTGAACCTAGTAAACATTTGTGTCAAAAATTTAAACGGTTCACACATAAACCTAGGAATCATTAGTTTAAAATTTAAACGGTTCACACATTGAACCTTATAAATAGGAAGATGAACTTCTCGCTGATAATAAAGTTTTTGTAAATAGGAAGATAAACTTCGCCCTTTGCAGTATTTCTCCTTCGTAAACAGGAAGTTAGACTCCCCAGTACTCAGTACGATATCTTGTGTGGGCCATACGTAGCTCCGTACAAAAATAGATCTTCTTTATGAAGTCCCGTGGAGAAAAGGTAAAAATCGATGGCGTTCTTGACATTCCTATCCCTCGACTTTTCCTCCTTTGCCGGCTGTGAACTTTTCTGTGAGCTCAATTTTTTTTGTTGATTTCTTCCAAGTCTAAAAATTCGGAAAACTGACTTCGGCCGTGTTTATGTGTAAACGATTGAAGCGTTAGTAACATTTTAATCTATCCTGGCGCGAACGGAAACTACATAGAGGACCCGGTGGTTCTCGAGGACATGTTCAGGAACTTCTAGAAAAACGTTTTCAGGATTACCCCTGAGGAAAACGACGAGTTCGACCAGGAATTCGAAGGCCAACTGATCGAAGAACTAACGTAGGAAATGCTTCGCACGCACCCACAACATCGAGTCAACGAAGGCAGGGAGATGGCGGGCCACGGCCGTCCCATAACATTCGAGGAGGTCATGGCCACTGTAAAAGCCTTCCGACAAAAGGCACCAGGCTGGACGGGCATCACCAGAAACAACTTGGTTAATGCCCCACAGCAGATCATTCAGGAAATCGTTAACATCTGCAACGCTTCCCTGAATACGGGCTACTTCCCGGAAGGTTTCAAGATTGCTAAGGTGATCTTCATACCCAAGGGAGGTAAACCTCCTGATCAACTGGTAAATTACAGGCTGATCGCCCTGCTGGAGATTATTGCGAAAGTCGACGAGAGACTCCTAGCTGACAAGCTTCAAGAACAACTATCCGAGCTGGCAGCCCACAACCCTCAGCAGCACGGGTTCCGCAAGGGACGAGGAACGGAAACAGCCCTCGCCCTCCTCGAGGAAAAACTCGCTTGCAGTAAAGCTGAGAGGATGTACGTAGACGTCGTGCTGCGAGGTGTAAAGAAGGCCTTCGATAAAGTTTGGCTGAGATGGTTACAGTTCAAGATCCTCAACCTCCAGCTTATCCACTCATGGAAAGGGTCCTTTGCAACTATGTCTCTGATAGGAGAGCCCGAATTGCGATCGAGGGCTGCAAGGGACCCGAATTCGAACTCGAGGTGGGAGTTCCATAAGGCAGCTGTGTCAGCCCTCTGTTGTACCTAGTGTACACGATTGACCTGCCTGCTCCAGTGAAGTACGATTCGATGTATCTGCAATACGCAGATGACATCACCCAAATCGTCCTGAGTCCATTCAGGAACTCTGGAATTCAGGCGGGGGCGACAGCTGGCGAAATCGAAAATATCAATCGATATGAGAAGAAGTTGAAAATTAAAACCACCTGCCAGAAGTTCACCATTATTCCAATGAACTACCGGAAAGTAGACGACGTCATCGTCAATAATGAACTCTATCCGTATTCCAACGAGGGTAAAGTCCTGGGCTTACAACTCTTCAAACGGGATATAAGACGAATATAAAAACCAGAGTCTCCCTAGCCAAAAGAGAGCTGAAGAAACTTTGCCGTTTCCGAGGCCTCAGCGTGCCAAACATCAAAAAGCTGTATATGGCCTCGGTACGCTCAGTCCTAGTGTACCCGGCCGTGATCACCCAGATGGCAAGCTGCACATCTCTCAGAATGATGCAGAGGGTGCAGAATAAAGCCACTCTGCTGATCACTGGCACACAAAGGATCGACCGTATTCGGCAAGCAACTCTACACAATAGAGTGGGACTAAAGCCGGTCAATACGAAGATTCAAAGGCTAGAGAGAAAGACATGGGACAAAGTATACCGTGAAATACTCCCAACGATAAACCTTGACGTAAATATACGTGCAAACCGAAGACGCGCAATAGGTAGAACGGCTCTGTTCCCTAGCAGTAGAACCTGCGCGAGAGAAGGGGTACTACCTATGTACACATAGTAGTAGTACACTAGACTGATGTAATAGTGACAGTAAAATTTAATAATTATAAACAAATAAAAAAGAGGCGAAGTGCCCACACTAAAGAACCCCCCCAAATATAAATATAGTATAAATTAAAAACTTAATTAACTTTAAATATAAAAGAGGCGAAGTGCCCAAACTAAATGATTATAAAAATAATTAAAATTTCAGAATAAAAAGAGGCGAAGTGCCCAAATAAAAGAGACAGACTAAAACTCAAAACTTATGGGATTCAGCCTAAGAGACACCTTTGAAAGGCTCGAATGCTTCGACGGAAAATACAACTGATCAAATACACACACATATATATATATATATATATATATATATATATATATATATATATATATATATATATATATATATATATATTATAATGGAGGAAACTGGCTGTCAACGACAGTCAGCAACTTTAATGACGGAGGAAATTTTTAATATTAAAAAATAGAAATGAGAAGAATGCTAGTGATGCCCTAACACCAGGGCAAACTAGAAATCATTTTCACACCTTTATATACCTACCACACAATTTCATCCCCTTAACCTAATTTGTAATTTGTAAAAATAAGTCGCATCACGGAAAAGCTAGCCCAAGCAAAACGGGAAAAAGAGTTACGTGGACATTGTTTGTCGGGATGTATCAAAGGCGTTTGATAAGGTGTGGCAACGGGGAATGCAGTACAAGATCTTACGACTGGGCTCTAGGTGAAAACTTAGAAAGAACTCTCTGTGACTATGTGATGGAGAGAGCAGCGTACATCAGTTTAGGGTGCACGGAGGGGCCAAAGTTTCCGCTCACTGCGGGCCTCCCGCAGGTGGGGTGCCTGTCCCCCACTCTCTACCTGATTTACACCACGGATGTCCCAGCCCATGTAAACCCCACTTGCCTCAACATTCAATTCGCCGATGATTTCACCCAGATAATCACTTGCCCATGGAGAAATGCACCCTTGAAGCTAAAATGACAGCAGCAAAAATTGAAAACCTAAACACCTACGAGGCCCGGTGGAAAATCCGTACCAACCAGGAGAAGTTAAAAGTAGTCCCCATGGGACTACTTGATGACGTCAGGGTGGGGGATAGACGAAATCCCTACACCACTGAATGCAATGTACTTGGCATGAAGATCACCTCAACTGGGTAAAAGAAGCACGTCAAAGAACGAATCGCTAAGGCCACTGCTGCAGTCAAGACTCTATATAGATTCAGAAATCTTCACCAAAGCAACAAGAAAAAGATCTACACTGCTCTTGTAAGATCGACGTTGCTATACGCCGCTTCTACCCTCTCGTGTGTCTCAAAGACACAGAAGAGGAGACTACAGGTGGTGCAGAAGAAATACGCGTATCTAATTACAGGTACACGCAGATTGGAAAGAAAAAGACAAGAGCTGCACCGGGAGGCGGGGTTGAATCCCATTAACATTGGCATTGAAGAACGGACAAGGTATATGTTAGAAAAGGTCAATCGTGAACTGGACGACGAAATTGTCCAAATGATTGACCAGAATAGAAGAGCTATAAGTCGCGCCAGATTCCCAAGTTCCGCCGGGGCTTTAGCTGGCGGAGCAGAAGTGCCGTTCTACGCAAAATGAGACTTTTTTACCCAAAACAAGTCAAGCTAACCAAATTGTGAAACCTCACCGATTTTGACAAAACCCTCCGATATTGACAAAACCCACTGATGAAGACAAACTTACAGAAGAAGAAAAATCTACCGATGAAGACGGAAACACACCGTACAAGACATCAACGAAGAAACAAAATACACAAACTACACTCATTACAAAATATACGAAAAAACAAAGACACTAAACAAACATAGTAAGTAATATTAATGCAATTACCAAAACAACAGCAAACGCGCACAACATAACCAAATTACATTAACTAATTTGAAGACAAATGGCTTGAACGCCATATTATATATATATATATATATATATATATATATATATATATATATATATATATATATATATATATATATATATATAACAAAATGATAAACAACAATGGAACTACAAAACATAAAAATTTTAAAGCGATAGGCCTGATCACCAGGCTCTAGCATCACTTTACACCCTACCACACTTCTTTCTCTTTTCACCCCTGGTCTACTTTCCTCTGTCTATCCACACACCCTTTCTCTATACCCTCACCTACATATACTCTTACTCTTACACCTTAGTAGTAAAAATCAGTCAGAAGAATTAGAAAATTATTGTTGTTTTAATAAGAAAAATTATATTCCTTGTTCGCTATTTTAAAAGCTTATTCCTGCTATAATATACAGGAATAAAAAATCCAGATATAAATATATATTTTTCCTTCATCCCGTAAGGAAGCTGATGATCACTTAAACCCAGCCTGCAAAACTAAAACGAGAGTACCATAACTGACTCAAACCCTACAATCCATCCATGTAAAGTAATGTTCAGCTTCTTTTTCAGTTATCATTATATTGTACATGCAACAATTATCTCTTTTTTTTCTCTATTTCAAATGTTAAATATCGTACTGTTACGTTTATGTTAGAGTTTGCGTTTTATTGATATAGTTTCTTTTCAATATTTCTGTTGCACTTTACCTCACTAGTTTTTGTTTTGCTTTTTCCTCAATATAACGTTAATTTTAAAATTTACCATTGTTTATATATATATATATATATATATATATATATATATATATATATATATATATATATATATATATATATATATATATATATATATATATATATTTATAATTCCGAAATCCAATTACATGCTCCGACAGCTACTTATATTAGAAGCCTTATATATAAAAGAAAAACAACCCAAATTAAATACGCAACCAAACATACAATTGGCCCTGCCATCCTAGCCTCCCCGCACCCCGAAAATAATCCCTACCCATCTTAATCCTGTGTCCATTATAGATTAACCATTTTAAGCGGTCTCATTGCTCATTTCAATGTACCGTTTTGTGTTTAAGAATTTCTATTTTCTATAAGCAGTGGCGGCTCGTAGTTAAAATTAGTGGGGGTGCTGCATCAGAAATTTTTAGCATTGTTTTAATATTGGGTAAAAGGAAATAAATATTTTAAAAATAAAATTTCTAGATAATTTCGATAAAATCCTAAATGGAACTAACTCAAACATTTTTTGCTTACTAATAGACTAAATTGTTACAATTAAAAACGAAATCCATTCGTCTTGTTTTAATTTGCGCGAAAAGATTAATTAATTTTCCTTTGATCTCTGGATGACTACTGAAGAATTTTTTATCCATTGAAAGCACTGCAAGTACATTTAGCCATTCAGAATTCCTACTGCTCTTTAGAAAAGTTTTTATTGTTTTCAGTGTTGAAAAGCAGCGTTCTGTCTCTGATGTAGTTAGTCATAGGAATTGTCAAGAGGATTTTGATTAGTTTTGTGATTTCACTAAGAACATCATCTAGATTATTTTCCAAGATAAATTTCAGCGGCTCAATTAATTAATTAATATAAGAACCGAAAAAAAATAAAAATTAAATTCTACACTTTATCACATCCAAGAATATAAACACGTTTTTAAGTACAACACACGCGGAGTCAAAAAGAAATACTACTTACCACCAACAAACCAAGGTCGGCACTGCCTGAGCCACAGAGTTCTCTCTCCCAAGCGTGCAGCTTCCTCTTTCGGACATGTGAGCATGCGCACAGCAACCAAACACCGCTGGAACTGTGAAGCGCACACTTCTATACAAGGATTTTTGTATTTTTTTCATAAACTAGGGGATAGCTACTGACATTAAGCTTAAGAATTATATAATGTATAGGTATAAGAAAAAGAATTAAAGAAAAATGAGTCATTATATTGAATATTATCGATAATACGAGGTGAAATGGGGTGCTGCAGTTCCACAGTGCCTATACACGAGCCGCCACTGCCTGTAAGTATGCATGTTCATATATTTGTTAACATCTAAATAACTATGTATATTAAGCTCTGTCTTCAATTCATTAAGTTTGATAATGATACAGGTGTGTATCGAAACGCGCCAGGCCAATAAATATTTTGTTTTGCCTAGTGAATTAGTTTCCTGCCCTCGTTCGTTGCTACTTTTCTAATGAATTTTAGAGAACTTATCCACGGGTTAACTCAAGACCAAAGGCGGAATATAAGACAAATCGAGAGACTCGAAAAGAAAATATTTAAGGCTAAGTTTGCAGTTATATATATATATATATATATATATATATATATATATATATATATATATATATATATATATATATATATATATATATATATATATATATATATATATATATATATATATGTAATGTCCCGCAGGAAAACTGCAAAGGTGCTTCCAAGTACTTTCGAACTTTATTGAGTTCATTCTCAAGGATAACTACAAGAGAAAATAATATAATAATGGTATATATATAAGCTAGTAAAAGATAAAGGACCGCCTCTAAGACAAGAAATCACCAATGAGGAAGTAGGAGAGGGATGGGTAAATTAACATTAAGATTTAGCTATAACAGGTAGCAAGGTCAAATCGAGAGGCAAGGAAGAGTCAAGAACATGGCTAAGTTTGCAGTTGCCTTCAATAAAATATATTACGAAGAGAATTAACTATATATATAGTTATAGAAGATATATAAAAAATTCTGAACTCCACCATTTGTAATTCTTTGGGTTTTAAAAATTCATAAAATTTCGATTATTATATTTATTTCTGAACTTCACCACTTTATTTTTTGATATTATAAAAGAATTGTTAGAAATAATTTTGAGAAAAAAACATAAGTCATAACCAAAGTAAGATGAAATATTATTCAACAAGATGGGGCGACACCACAAACAGCGAGAGAAACCATGGCAACACTAAGAGCAGCCTTCCCTGGTCAGTTAATTTAGGTGACGTTTCTTGGTCACCACAATCGCATGATTTTACCCCTCCAGATTTTTTCCTATTGGGATACCTTGAAGAAAAGGTATACGTAAATAAACTTAATAATCCTCATGAAATCGACAAAATCACTTGTGATGTTTTGGAAAATGTCATGGAAAATATGGTACAAAGAATCCGCCTTTGTTTTAACAATAATGGAAAACACTTGAAGAATATTATATTTAAAAAATCATAAGACACGACACGTCTATCTTATTCTAAAAATGATAAAACATTAAATTTCCTTTAAGAGATTTGTCTGATAAAAATTTAAACACTCGGGTCATGTTAAAGGTGCACTCATGTTCGTAAAGGAGGCACTACATAGCCTGCTGAGGACACATCCCTTGGCAAATAAAAGGAAAAAGCCTTTGCCTCAGAGTATGGAATCGTAGAGATTCAACTCATAGGTGGAGTACAGACATTGGTACTCCACAGTGAGTGCACATCGAAGGCTGCTAAAGTCCTTCCATCAGAAACCCATGTGTCAGACGACAATGCCCAATTCTCAGACGGCATAGAATAACATCCTGAGTATGGGTCCTAGTAGTGCATGGCCTGGGGCGGACTGACTGTTTGATGGCATGCAGTTTAGTTTGGGGGAGTTCATCCCAAGTCCTCTGCCACTGGCCGACCATGTACTCACGGATGTATGGCACGACATCACGGAAAGAAAGAGGAGCAGGGGTGGAGGTTCCTAGAGATGCAGCTGCCTTGGCAACAGCACCTGCTCTCTCATTTACTTTTATACCTATGTGGCTAGGTACCCAACAGAATAAAACTTCGTGGAACAAGGATAAATAAAAAAACAGTGTTGGATCTTTGAAACCAGCGGGTGATCTGGAAATCAAAAGACCAAAGCCTCCAAAGAGCTGAGGGAATAAGAAAATATTGTATAAGATCCCGGTGATGAAGAAGTGATGGTATACAGTGCAGCCAGTATCGCGACAAGCTCAGCCGTGAAGATAGAGGCTGTATTGGGCAGGCACACAGACACATGACGGGAGGGAAAGATACAGAATCTCCTTCCCCATCAGAGGATTTAGATCCATCTGTGTAGATTAAAGTGCTTGATTTGTGGCACAAAGAGTGTTCATAAAAGAGGATTCGTAGAACCGAAGGCAAGAACTTGGTCTTCGGTTTGCCTGCCAGCACTTTGCAAACCCTCACCGGTGGCAATAGCCATGGGGTACTTTAGGGATCTGATATGGAATAACTGATCATTTCCTCAGTTGACCTGAATCTCCAGTCATACGCAAGGCAAAAGGGTGAGTCAACGAAGGAAACCTGTCATATGAGGCTACTAAATGAATATTATAGGTTCACTCATATACAGATGAGTGGGAGAATTGTTGCAGCCTGAAAAGGTACTGAAGGTTAAAATCAAAGCGGTGAAAGGATAGTGGAAAGACCCCACTCCCTGCATGGAGACTCCATACTGGGAAGGAATTGAATGCTCCCAAAGCTAGACGCACTCCCTGGTTTCCTATAGAATTGGGCTTATCTAGGTTTGTGGATGAGGCTGAAGAGTACACCTGTGACCCATAATCCAGCTTCGACTGGATCAAGGTTGTATATCTAAGCCACAGGGTACGGCGATCACTTACTCACGAAGCATGTGATAGAAGTTTTAAGATATCCATTCTCTTCACGCTTGATTTTTCAAGGCAGTTATATGGGCGACCCAGTAGAGCTGTGAGTAAAAGAAAACCCTAAGAAATTTACAATAAGGCTCAAACGAGATGGGGAAGCCATACAAAAATTAGGTTGGCTGTTCTCAGTCAACTTACCTGAAATTGTAGAAATGAACTGCCTTTTTTTTAGGGTAACAGTTGGAAGCCTTTTGCAGCGACATTTTTGGCAATAAAGTTAATGGCCAGTTGCAATCGAGGCGATGCTGATAAAGTTTCCAAATCATCCACATAAAGAGTTGTCATTACCTCTGCAGGCAGATCAGTAATAATGCTGTTGGTCGCCACCGAGAAGCAGGTGACGCTTAAAACGCTTCTCTGTGGCACACCCTCTATCTGATCAACAGGCTCCGATATGACATTGCCTACCCTAACAAGGAACGTGCGTCCAGCAAGAAATTGGTGTATGAACATAGGAAGATGGCCTTTGGTACTGTAGATAGAGGAGAGTAGGAAAGGAACCAAAGAAAAAAAAATAGCGTAGGCGAGTTGCGAACACCTTCCCGCGTCGTTGGACCACTGTTCGCCAGCGGCGAATCCACTCGGCCAGCCTGAGTCTCAAAAAAGACTCATTCAAACGAGGCTTTTAAGCCGCTCGCCTGCACTTCTCGTACGCTATAATACCCCAGTCATAGAGGTGCTTCAGGATACCATACCTCCAAGTGGTATCATATGCTTTTTTCTATATCATAAAAGAGCAATGGAGTGTTGTCTCTTTGAGAAAGTTTATTGAATGCAATCCTCCATTCTGACCAGCAGATCTGTGCATTGTTTCTTTCAAAAACCAGACTGTGAGGGAGAAATAAGGTTGTGTTTCTCCAGGAACCATACCAACCTGGTATTCACCATCCTTTCAAAGGCTTGCATGGGGAACAAGTAAGGGCAATTGGGCGATAGTGGGTCGGAAGCGTCCCTTCCTTTCCTGGTTTACGAAGGGGAAGTATGATTGCTTTCCTCCAATTGGAATCGAAACAGCCCTTAATCCAGATATAGTTAAATATATGGAGAAGATTTGAAATGAGGGTTGAATGCATATTCCTGATCATATCATAAGAGATACCATCAAGGCCAGACGCGGTAGATCCACATCTTTTAAGAGCACTTCGAAGTTCATGAATGGAAAAGAGCTTATTGTATGGTTCTATGGTATTTGGTTATTAGTGGGATTTATTTTAGTTAATATATCAGCCTAAATAGCTATTTAAAAACCATTACCATAAATTTGTTGAGTTTTGATGGAAATAGTCGTCTGCTGATTTTTAGGCCTAACGACTGACGTGAAATGAATTTAGAAAACTTCTAAACTAGGTTTGCAAGAAAAACTGAAATAAACAAATTAAATATACTTACAAAGTTAACGAATGCACAATGAGAGAATTGAATGAGGAATACAACGTAAGATGTGGTAAAGTAACTATGATTTAAAGTATCAAGATGTAAAGTAACTAAGATATTAAATGACTAAGATATGAAGTGACTAAGATATGAAGTGACTATGATGGTATGTGAATTGGGATCTTCAATGAGAGAAGGAACGAGAATTTATAACTGACCTTGATTGGAAGTAAAGTCGATCACGTTTGGATGCGACGGGAACATAAATTGAGAGAGAGTCAATTCGTGTTATTTCACAAGTGGTGAAATGCCTGTGTTTGTATGTGCGTAAAATTCTAAGAGATGTTGTTTGAACCAGTACGTTAAATGAAGTCAGTTTCTCGTCACGGGATATTTGAATTATTAAAGGTTACATAAAATAAATGAATTGCAAAAAGTTATGCATAAAATAATTGAATGATTGAATTGACAAAAGTTAAGTAAAATAAATGAATGAATTATTAAGTTGTACATAAATTTGCATCAATAATTTAATTGAAAAAAGTTAAGTAAAATAATTGAATGATTTGAATTTTATACATAATATAAATATTTAAGTTTCTCAAAAGGATTTTATTATAGGAATGCCCAGAGGGTATTGCTATAGTTTATTATCCATACAGGGATCTATGAAGTTCAAGAGGCACTGATCTTGTATCTCCCTAATATGTTGAAATTCTAAGCAATAATTGTGTGGGCTGGAAATGTCCCCAAATCTCTTTGCCAGGAAATTTGAAATTCTGGCCAAGTCTCCCAAAAGCTCGCCTGCTTCAACCATATTGGGGGAAGAGAAACCACTTGCTCCACCCATGAGCTTTTTTACACTTTTCCAGACTTTGTCTGGTGGAGTTTAGTGGTTGGGGGAGTTGATGTACACTTGAAAGGAAATTCGGCGAGCCCAGCGGAGGGTACGCTGTCGTACTGCCCTGGCTCGGATACGAGCATACTTACTGATGGCAGTAGGGTTTCGATGGTAGCCACGACAAGCTTGCTTACACTCTGTCACTACTTTGCTGCATTCCTCAGACCAAAAAGGGAGATGGGTCTCGTGGGAAGGAGTTTTAGAGAGGGGCATGAGAGAATTTGCCGCTTGGATGACATGATCATGGAAGTTCTCCAGGACCATGTCAATGTCGCTCTGAGGAAAGTGTCCAGAATGGTGAGAAAGGTATTTAAACTTTGGCCAATTGGCTTTCCTGGTGTTCCACCTATTGCCCGGTGGGGAAGGAGGGCCACCCAGGCATGAGGTCAAAACAACTGGGAAGTGATCGCTTTCTCTCAGATCAGGACCCACCGAGAAGCTGTAACCTGCTCCACAGTCTGAGAAACAGAGTAACAAATCTACACAGGTCAGCTGTTGGTCTGGACATGGAAGGATGTTGGAGTGCTATCATCAAATAATGACACATCCAAGGTCTCCATAAGTCTCACAATCGGATTTCCCTTGGGGTTGTCATCATAGTCTCCCCAAAGGTGGTGTCTTGCATTAAAGTTTCCAACTAGTAGGAATGGAGTCGGGAGTTGGGAGATGAGATTGGCTAATTTGTTAGCCAAATCTGAAGCAACTACTCCTTCACCGGGAGGTAGGTACAGCGAACAGACTGTGTATAAACGATTGGTATACACACGAATCGCCACTGCATGAAGGTCTGTTTTCAACGGGATTGCTAAATGAGAACAGTCTTCACGGACAAAAATAGCTGAACCATGAATGGGTTCTGATGGATTCTTAAAATTTCCCACATAGTGGGGGATATGAAGTTATCGACGAATACCCAATTGGGTCTCCTGTAATGCTATACAGCAAAGGTTGTAATCATGAAGCAGGAGTTTGAATTATTCCCATTTGGAGAAGATCCCTTGTAGACTTCAATAAACAATTAGAAACATATTCATCGTTTAAGGGTAATTAAATTTTTCTTCGCACCTGATGAAGGTAACTGGAGTTTTTAACCTTTTTGATTTTTAGGTGTAATTAACATTTGAGGTATAGGTAGTTTGAATGTTTTGGGTGTGGCTTTTTTATTAGATGGCAAAGAACCATCTGTCAGTTGTGAATATGACAGGGTGTTTTTTGCTGGCAAAGATGCCTCCGAAGATATTGGGTCCTCTGTACTGGTAGGTAGTAATGTCGAGAGAGGTGGTACCGAGTCATTCTGAGAGGTGGTTGGTGGGTCAGCTGGGTGGGTGAAGATACCCCAGAAAGCTGTTTCTCTTCTTCTAAAAGGGCCAGAGCCAAAGCTGGATCAGAAAAAAATACGTTCAGCTTCTTCTGGAGTTACTGATGCTGTGGATGTAATGGCTGGCTAGTTGTGACTGATGGACTCAAGGTAGATTCAGTAGGAGGCGGGTGGATGTCCAAAGGTGAAATGAACACCACACGAACATCTTCGGAATCTGCCTCGATGTCTTCGGGACATGTCAATGGTTGGTTAGATGCTGATGGAGGGGAATCTGACGAACGGTGAGTCCTCTTGCGCCTTGGTTTAGGAGAAGTAGGAAACTCCATAATGATTGGAGAGGGATGAGGAGCATCATTCTGAGGCAGAGATTCTATTGAGGCTTCTTGATGGATATTCTGCTGCCGTAAAAGTGGAGGTCTGAATGGTCTCTGCTGTCTGTTACGGACTGGTCTGGTCGCTCTAAGAGCGTCCGCAAAACTCACTCCTGGTTGTATGTATAATTCTTTAGCTCTCCTTCTAGCATCCTTCATGCTAGTTCGGAATTTATTCCGAAGAGCAACAACCCCTCTCTCATACAAGAAAAAGGTGCACTGCTTAGAGGTGGCTAGGTGATCGCCACTACAGTTGGCACAACAAGGTGGACGAAGGCATGGTGTTCCATGGAAATCAGAGGAACAATTGACACATACCCTCTCCTGTCTGTAGTGCTTACTGACATGTACAAAACGTTGACAATGAAAGCACCTACGGGGATTCTCCACGTAGGTCTTCACGGAAATACACAGATAACCAGCCTTGATATTCTTAGGGCGTTCCAACCTATTGAAAGTTAATATGATAGTAGTGGAAGGAACTCTGGTGCCATTAACATTGCGAGTGACGCGGTATGCACCAACTACCTTCTGATAAGTCAGTTTAGTAACAAGCCGGTCCACATCATATTCAATAAGCTCCCCGGACCTGATAACCCCCTTACAGGTGTTAAAGGTAGGATGGGCTGAAGAGGAGATATTGAGGGAAGCAAGAGAATCTAGTTCCTTGATATTTTGATGCTAATCAAATGAAGAGAACTCCACAACAAGGCAGCCATCATTCCTAGGCCACACTTGGGCAGGTTCACCACACTTGGAAACAGTCTTCATAGACATTGAAAATGTCAGCCTTACTTATTGGTGTATCATTGTCTGATAATAAAACTACAAATCTATCATAATCAAGATCATCGTCGACCAAAAGGATCGAGTCTACGAAGATCACGGTCATTGGTGGCCCGGGGACCAGAAGCCTGGGGCCTCTGGGAAAATGTTTTATTATTTTTACCCATAATTATTTGTATGAAAAAAAACACGTACTCCTGGGGAAGTGGAGTCATGTTACTGTAGTTGCCCCCAGACTAGGCGCTTTACACCGTCCTCCACGCTACAGCTGTCGTTTTAAAAACAGGACAACGTCATGAATGGAAGTTTGACGACGACTAGGCTAAGACTCACGCTGTGAACCGCTATCAGCCCCAGAACAAGAGCGGCCTTCAAGGCGATACCTCCGGAAAACATGATCGGCAACCCGTACAGCGGCAATCAACACACGGGTGTGAGGATCATTAGTCTGACTCCTCCACAGTGGCCTGTTCAGCAAGGTAGGCCCGTGAAGACAAACTTTTGGACAATAATATCTATCATAGTCTTCGCTGGCATAGCCCACTGTTTCATTGAAGTACGCAAGTCCCTCCACCACGACACTGTGATCCTCAGGGAGGGGAACGGATCCCTGACGTACGCCACTGATGACGTGCCTCCACTGTAACCTCACCCCATTCAGCACAACTCTCTGTTTCCTGTCTTTCAGCCATTCAGTTATCCAATTTAAAACTTTACCACATATCCCATGCATTTTTAGTTTGTGAACTAGCCTCCTATGTGGAACCTTATCAAAAGCTTTGCTAAAATCTAAGTAAATTACATCAACATTCTCTCCCTTATCTAATTGTTTAGTAACATAATCCATAAAATCCAGTAAATTTGTTAAACATGATCTACCTCTTCTAAACCCATGCGGAGCATCATTTATTAACTTACCACACTCTAGGTGGTCAGAAATCCCCTTCTTAACCATCTTCTCAAGAATTTTACAAACGATAGAAGTTACACTTAGCGGCCTGAAGTTATTTGGGTCCTCTTTACTTCCCTTTTTAAAAATGTGCACTACATTCGCTAATTTCCATTCATTAGGTATTTCTCCAAACTCTAGTCATCTAGTATATATCTTCTCAAGAGCTACTGCAATACTATCTACACCTTCTTTGAGTAACCTAGAATGAATGTTGTCTGGGCCAGAAGACTTACTAGTATTTAACTCCAATATTAGCCCTTTAATTATATCCCTGTTCACATTAACGGTATTCAACACTACGTCCCTTGATCTAGAATTATCATCAATTCATCTATCTTGATTCACTTGTGTAAATACTGAAGAAAAATTATCATTAATAACTTCTACTATTTCCTAATCAGATTCTTTCCAAAACCCTTAATATCTAATAGGCCCTATTTTATTACTGTTAGATTTCTTATTAATTCTATCATAGCTAAAGTATTTTCTTGGATCTTTATTATTATTTTGAGCTAAATTAATTTCTGCTGCCCTTTTGCTCTTCTTAATAATCTTATTTAGCTCATTTCATATCCCTAATCCCAACGAACTACGGATATTAGAATCACTTTACATCCAAAAACTTAAACCTAAATCAAATATAAATCAAACTGCATCCAATCTGTATATTGTATCATGAATTTTTGAAATTTTTATTCATATATTAAGGAGCTTATCCTAAGTTGCACTATTCAATTTTAGTATTTTACGAAAACTAGAAATTTTAACCCTTTACTATCTTAGTTTCTTAGTGCCGATGATGAGGCTAGGACCTCGAAACGTTCAACCCCAAACAAATAAATATGCTTTTATCAATAATATGCTTGGTTTTCTCCATCCAATATATATATATATATATATATATATATATATATATATATATATATATATATATATATATATATATATATATATATATATATATATATATATATATACATATATATATATATATATATATATATATATATATATATATATATATATATATATATATATATATATATATATATATATATATATATATACTTGTCACCCCAACTACCCCCTACCTAACTTGTGCGAGGTAAACGGCGCTTAGGAAGGCCACCAGGCTTCGTGTGTGTGTCAACAGATCCGTAAAAGAGGAGATGTTTTGTGTAGTTCGTGTTCCTGCGAGGTTTAAGCAGTTGCATAAGGCAAATGTGGTGTCGGGGTATGCGCTGCATTGTTGGAGTATAGTGGACTGGCGTGATTTGAGTTGGGATAAGATTACTCGGTGTGTAGATATAGGAGAGTATGAAAGGGGCCAAAGAAAAAATAATAGGTTATGCGAGTTGCGAACAGCTTCCCGCGTCGCTGGACCACTGTTAGCCTGCGGCGAAACCACTCGGCCATCCTGAGTCTCAAAAACGAGTAATTCAAACGAAGCTTTTAAGCCGCTCGTCTGCACTTCTCGTACGCTATACAACCCCCTCCCCCTCCTAGAAGGGGAGCGTATTTTGAAGAAATGAAGAGAGCCCGTTTGGAAATGTTATCCAAGGGCTAACGCTCCCCCTCCAGGGTATGGGCACCATTGTATATAGAGGAGAGTAAGAAAGGGGGCAAAGAAAAAATAATAGCGTAGGCGAGTTGCGAACAGCTTCCCGCGTCGCTGGACCACCGTTAGCCAGCGGCGAATCCACTCGGCCATCCTGAGTCTCAAAAAAGACTCATTCAAACGAAGCTTTTAAGCCGCTTGCCTGCAATTCTCGTACGCTATACGGTGCACTGTATAATGATTTCTCTGATTGGTTTAGTAAGGGGGGGGTGCTAGTTTAAGATGTTGTTTGGTAGTAGTGTTTTGAAGTGTCTTTGGGTCAAGGGAGAATGGATGTGTTAAATTAAGTTAAGGTTTAGCGGGTGGGAGGAAAGGTTATTGTAGAAGTGTTGGAAGTAGTGTGCTGGGGGAACTTTCCTGTGTTTGGGTGATAGGGGCTTTGCTCTCAAGTGGTGGTTGAGGAAGAGGGGTCAGTGCTCTGCTGAAGTATTGGGTATAGCTATTATGATGATTGGTTTAATGACAAACTTGCCTAGATAGCAGCCATTAAACCTTGGTATATGAATTTAAAGATAAAAATTAGTTGAAAGAGAGAAAACGTGATGGAGGATAACTAATTCAGCCGGGAAAGTTTCAAAATCACTTACGCATAAATTTAACAAGATTTATTGAACAACAAATAATGGAATATGACTAATTATTGGATTTGATAATACGGTTAATGAATATAATGTGAATTTAATGAAATAAGGTATATATATATATATATATATATATATATATATATATATATATATATATATATATATATATATATATATATATATATATATATATATATATATATTGAATATAGGGAAATGGCCGATGATTATAATGTTAAGAGAAATAAGGTGGATATTATAGTGAATAAGATAAAAAAAAATAAGGGAATTATGTAAAATATAGTATTGTACTGCCACGACGTTTTTAAAGTTATAAAATCAGGAGAACTTGAATTCAAAGGAAGGAATTACACTTTGAATATTTTTAGACCCTTTTATATACACCGATGATTAATTAGTGATCTAATTTTTCCTGACCTTGATGGAGCGCTGATGAAATAAAAGTGTTCGTTAAAATGCGCTGGGGCCTCTAGAAACGTGCAAGTCTATTCTGATTGGTTAATTTCGAATTAGGTTGTACACTGGTTTTGATTGGTTGGTGGTTGGGAGGAGTCGTACTTTGATTTTGAGGTAACCGTATTGGTATCAAAGGTCGTAAAAAATGGATTTTGGGGCGAAATGCATAATTTTCTCAGACGGGAAATTGCCAACTGCCCTCTTTACGAACTTTGTAGGAGCTTGCAAAGGTGTCAGCTGCTACATTGAGTTTCAATAATGTCGAATTGTATTTTTATTAGGAGGGATTTTGTTTCATTATGTAATCGTAGCTGCTTGTGCAGCTTGTGATTGTTATGAATGGATCGTTCTGTGCGGTTTAGAGTTTTTTCATATGTGATTGTTCTGTTGTTGGATTCCATACTGGTGTGGCGTACTTGATGGTGGTGCTGATCTATTGTTTGTAGATAGTGGTGAAAGGCTCTTTCGGTTGTCCAAACATTAATATTTATAGTGCTGTGAAAGTATCGATTTTTTTTGTGTCCTTGCTTATAATGTTTGTTGTTTGGGTTTTGAATGTCATGTGGGGTTTAGTGTGAGTCCTAGGCGGGTGATGTTTTTGTTTATTGGCTGGTGTTGTCCATTTAATCCGATGTGAAAGTTGGGTATAAAGAGCGTTGGTGTGGATATTTTAGCTGAGGCGGTCATGCGCTTTTGTGTGAGCCAGTGTTCTAGTTTGTTAATATGTTTTTTAGACTGTCCTGCTTGCTGTTATGATTGTAGAGTTTTGTGCTATGAGTGACATGTTGTCTGCGTAGGTGTAGCAGTTGATTAATTGGTTTGAGGTTGTGGGATGATATGTGTGAATGGGTGAGAAAATGGTTCCTTGTGGGACGTCATTGTCGAGTGGTAAGGTGTACGAGTTTTGGGATCGGTGGGCGCCTTTGGCCTGTCTGCCAAAGATAATTTTTTAGCCACTTTTATATTAATGAGGGGATTGGTGTCCAGTATTTTGTGTGTTAGGATGTGTGTTGGTAATGCATCCAAGGCTTTGTTTATGTCTATTGCGGCAAGGATTGAAGCCATCGAGTATGTGTTGTAAGAGGTTGGTGAGAAGAGTCGTGGTTGAGTGTTCTTTCCTAAAACCGTGATATGTCTGAGGAGGTTGGTTGAGGATGAATTACCAATTTATCGCGTGATCCCTTGGTACCGGTTAAAGGAAGGACCAGTATATGGTGAAGGGGAATTAAGTATCTGTCTCCAAAGATGAATTCTACACTGTTTCTATTTTTGGCCGGGCTTCCTGAAGGTTTCAGGATAATCGAGGCAAAGAAGGACGTTGTGAAAATAAACTATTCTAATATTGGCCTATAACTGGGCAAGTTGCACGTCCGGAAGTTACTTTGCGGGCGACTAGTAGTCTATATATATCAACGGGAAGTATTAAATTCTGGAGCAATAAGACTTCGGGAACTTAAAAGGGGGAACGTGGACGAGATAATCTTTTTAACGACTATAATCTAGTAATCTTAGCAATAAAAGTTTACAATTATAACAGGATGCGCTTGTCACAGCTTTGTGATACAATTCCTTTTGGCTAGCGGGTATGTTGACTTAGGTGTTTCGTAGACTTCCGTCTGTCGATAAATCTATTCTGGGACGCGAAATGTTTGCCTCCGCGTTTGTCTTATTGCCACAGGTCATTTTGACCTTTCGCGCGTTCGTACATTGTTTGTCCCGCGCTCACTTCCAACGATCGCTTGCCTTCTATCTATATATATATATATATATATATATATATATATATATATATATATATATATATATATATATATATATTAACAAATATATTATATTCTTATCTTTGTATTCAAATTCATAGATGCTAATTAATCTATACATTCTTAATTCCTTATTCAATTTTAGACATTTATTTTATATGAGTGGAGTATGCTGGGATTTAATAAAATCCATTTTGTGAAGGTTTTCGCTAGGACTATTGAATCCTGCAATTTGGTGCCACTATCTACCTATTACATAATCCGATCACTACAGTATATTTAAACTGATTCTTTCGAGTCTTAGTTTTTAGAATGTTTTAATAGTGTGCAGTTAAGTAATAGTTGTAGTGTGTTGGGGGTTTGTCTTGTTTGAGAGTAGGAATGATGTGGGCTACTTTCCAGAATGAGGAGATTGTATTTTTTGAGCCCGGAGTGTTACCTAGGTGCTTAAGATGGACGTTGAATATGTCGTTAGAGTTCTTGATGGTTTGTTAAACGTTTTCTATGGGGCTTGTTTTATGCATACGTATGTGCTTTTGATTTTTTTGTGGAGTTGCTAGTTTTGTTTGTGCGTTGTAAGGAAGCTAATATTTGAGTAGTGTTTCAAAAGAATCTTATAGTGTTCATGTGTTGCAATTTGGTTGTTTCTGATAAGTAATGACTCGTGTGTGGTAGCTAAGGTGGTACGCAATTTGTAACTTTTCTTTATGTTTTTTTTTCAGAGTTGGGTTGAGTTTGTTTCGTGGTATATTGTGTTACGTATTGGTTACAGTTTTCTGTTTGCTGTTTAATGATTAGGTCAGAGGACACAGATGTGGGTGTGAGTAATTGGATGTGTCGTGCTTCTTGTTGTGACTAGGCTGTTTTATGCATTCTTTTATTTCTTACTTCGAGTATAGACACTGGATAAATAAATCATGACAGCAAGTACCACAGAAGCAAATGATGAGATTAAAATGGTTCACCCTTTAATAAACTCATTATATCAGTTAACCTTAGAATTAGCAGCTCTGTTTTCTCTTTCCAATCGTTTCAAATTTCTCAACGGTAACTTAGCAATCTTGTTCATTTTTATTCCTTTTTTTTTCTTGCTTCACTAATTACTGCCCCTTCCTTTATTTAAGGAATTTACTTGGAACATTTATTACCCTAGTTTCCTTACTTCAAACAAAAGAAGGATAATTCAAATATAAATATTTGTAACAAGCTTTTTACCTTTTTGCAGGAACTTAGGAATTTTTCACTCATATTTTTTTCACCTACCCCAATCTTAATATAAAATATTGAATCGTGTATATGCATTATGTACTACTGTAGGGGTGCGAAGATGTATTAGAGAGAAAATTCCTTCCAATCGATAACAATATTATAATTTGCTGTTTGTTAAATTTGCTAGCAGACATAGTGTGGTCGTAAAACTGTATCCACTTGACCGTTTTATTTTATTCCTATGGTGGTAAGTTAACTGAAGCTGGTTGGATTGGTGTATTTCCCCGAGATTGGCGTCGTGGTTGATGAAGTCGTGATGGGCAAGGTGATTAAAAGTAATTGGTAAAGCAATTTGCCATTGGAGTCGTAAGTGTGCTGTTGGTGGTAATGTAGGGGTGCGAAGATGTATCAGAGAGAAAATTCCTTCCAATCGATAATATAAATAGCCCATTAAATTACCAACTCAGCACGGACTCGGCCGTAGCCACACGGCTAGAGTGCTGGCATTTGGATTCAAAGACCCGCGATCGAAACTCCCAAAGTCCACAATTTTTACGAAGAAAATTCTCGAAGAAAACGGAAATCAAGGAAAACGATTTCTGGGGCTCTTCGAGAATTTTCTTCGTAAAAATTGTGGACTTTGGGAGCTTCGATCGCGGGTCTTTGAATCAAAATGCCAGCACTCTAGCCGTGTGGATACGGCCGAGTCCGTGCTGAGTTGGTAATTTAATGGGCTATTTATATTATCGATTGGAAGGAATTTTCTCTCTGATACATCTTCGCACCCCTACACTACCTCAAACAGCCCACTTACGACTCCAATGGCATATTGCTTTACCAATCACTTGTAATCACCTTGCCCATCACGACTTCATCAACCACGACGTCAATCTCGGGGAAATACACCAATCCAACCAGCTCCAGTTAACTTACCACAATAGGAATAATATAAAACGGTCAAGTGGATACAGTTTTACGACCACACTATGTCTGCTAGCAAATTTAACAAACAGCAAATTATAATATTGTTTTCGCGATCTCTTCTCCTAAGTATTTTCGGGCTTTTACAAAATATATTATGTAGCACGCGGCTTGGTATGTGTATGTGGAGATTTTAAAGATGACTTCATTCAGGAATTTGGAAGAACGGATGTGTACAAATTGCGTGAGCTATTGGGGTACAGGTACCCAGCCCCATGTACTTACCCGCTTTCTAGACCATTTGAGAGAATTGGCACGGGCTGAAGGTACAAATCCTAATGGTATATAACTTATTTTAAAAGAAATATTCTTGCGAGCAATCCCTGACCACATTCGTTCGTTACTAACGGTTGCGGGTCCACGTAACTTGGAATAATTTGCTAAAGTGGCTGACCATATTTATTTAAATCAAAATTCAAATTGGGGACATTCTCATTCCGCAACCCCTATCGATATTTCTAACTAAAATATCACAACAGGTTGAGGCCTCTCTGTTGACGGAAATTGCAACCTCAGTAGATGGGATAAGGCAACAGTTTTGCAATCTACAGTTGCAACAAAGAAACATACGCATGTAATAGCACGACCAACATAGGTATCACCAGAAACGCAGTTCGTCCATCCAACGAGATAACAAATGAAGGTACTCAAACAAAAGAAGTGAGGCATGGCATACTAATTTTTATACTACTTCTCATTCCAATTCTCATCCTAGTTTTTACTCTTACTCAACTGATACATGTTGTATCAAAGAAAATTTCCAATAGCGTTGTACGCTGTGTACTTTTAACATTCTCACCAAATATCGTAGGACGTATAATGGTACCATAACAACTTGGGACATAAAGCTGTACACTGTTCAAAACCATGCAATTATAACAATCCAAGGAATCCACCACACTCTTTCGCCACTTCACCATATCAGTCCTCCATTCAACCATCCGTTTCCTCCTCCACTTTAGCACACCATTCTTCCACTTAATCATTATCTGTCTCCACTTAGCCACATCATACTTCACCTCAATCTACTTTAAACTGAAAAAAACAAGTGAAAATGGGTCCAACACCTCTGCCTCACATTCAACTATGCATTTTGTTACACCTTTCCGCACATATGACCCATTTTCTAACCTTTCATTCCTAGTTGACACTGCCCAATGCAGTTTCCTTCCAGCCTTTCAAGTCGGCAAAGTTTGCCCTCCGTCTTATCTAGTTTTTCAAGCCGACCTTAATTCTAATATTAGGAACTATGGAGGCCATAACCTTTAGTTTTCCCTCGGCATCCGTCGAATTTTCGTTGGACCTTCGTTATTGCTGAAGTAAACTGTCTCATTTGGGGCCTCGATGTCCTTTTCGCCCATAAACCTTTGATTGTTTCTCGTCGCCGTAAGTTTGACAATTGCACATCTCTCCCTGTTTCTAGATCTTACTCTTCTTGTCAAAGTTCTCTCCTGTCTGTCTGTCTCTCTTCGGATAAGCCTCACTTAGAGCAGCTTCAGCAGTACTTTCTTGAACTTACTCTTCCTCCTTCCAAAGATAGGCCTGTGAAAATCAAGGTGGTTTACCGGATTGAGACGACATAATGACCTATTTTTGCTCGTCCCTCATCTTTAATCCCAGATAAACTCTTGGCAATGAAAAAGGAGATTGATTACATGCTTGATGCTCACTTTGTTCGCCCGTCTAACTCACATTTTGCTTTTCCACTCCACGTAGTTCTAAAAGCTACACCTGGTGATTTCAGGTCTTTGAATATACAGACAAACCTCGATCGATATCCCTTGTGTATTTCTTGAATGTCACCCCTTCTCTTGTCTAGATTTAGTTCGGGCTTTTAACCAGATCCCAGTTCATCCTAGTGACTTCCAAAAGGCGTCTATTACCACTCATTTTTGACTCGTTTGAAATGGTTCTAATGCCTCATGGTCCTTATAATAGTCGTTCGGCCTTCCAGCGTATCATGGAGCAGGTTCTGAGAGGTCTTCTTTTTTTTTTTCTTTTTGCTATGTAGATGAACTACTGATATCATCTTCATCTATATATAAACATTTATCTCACCATCGTCAGCTCTTTACTCGTTTTGATGGGTATGGTATCGTAATAAACATTTCAAAAGTACTTAATGTGTCTCACAGCTCTCTTGTTTCGGACACTATGTTTCTCCTGGCGGAATTTTTCCTCTCGTTAACAAAGTTGCTGATATTCTGCCTTTTCTTCGACCTTCTTCGGTTCTGTGATATGATTATTTTCTACCACACAATCATTCCTAACAGTACTCGTATCATGCAACCAATCAACACTCAACTGTCCATGACTAAAAAGAACTCTTCTTTATTTTGGTCTTTAGAGTCGCCAAAGAGGATATTGTCCTTGTTGTTTGCATGGGTCATCCTTCCCTTGGTGTTTCTATTAGCGTCGCATCGGACGCGTCATCCACCCCCCAGGTGCAACTCTTGGCAACCTATTGTTTCCTTCTCTCTCTATCTCTCTGATTCTCAAAAGAAGTATAGTAAGTTCTTTCAGGAATTGTTTGACGTTTACCTCGCTGTCACCACTTCCGCCAATATTGGAAGGACATTATTTTACTATCTTCGATGAATAAAACCTCGTTCGGTGTACTATTTGTCCATTACAACTCTACGGTGCATTCTGCAGTTGATCCTTTTCATCTTGATTTTACGAATAACATTCGCTATATTTCTGGTTTTTCAAACGGTGTGCTCGACGCGATTTCGCGCATTTCCTCAATTCTGTGTATCTCTCTTGTCCATCGACCTTGCAGCACTAGCGCTAGCTCAAGATCGGGACATGCAGACTCAATCATTACGTGATTCTCATCTGCTTGGCGTTCGAGAAATCGCACGTTTAGACATTCCGTAGTAGCACATCTGTGCGAAATTCCTTATTTTTTATGTCATCTCGTTCCTTATTCTTAGAGTCTGCACGTCTTCCACAAAGTTCACAGTTTTTAGCATCCTGATTTTCAAGCTACTCAAAATCTCATTGCACATCGTTTTGTGTGTCCATGCCTGAACGGTGACGTAACCAAATGGACCTACTCGTGCTTGTTTTGCCAGCGTGTCAATGTCCAACACCAAATAAAGAACGCTCTTGCCTATTTTTCTCTTCCCTCTTCGCGATTTGACGCCATTGGTCTCGATCTGCTTGGCAATCTAACCTATTCCCAAGACTTAAACGATATTTTGACCATAAGAGAAATAGATCGTTTTATTCGTTGGTGAAAGGTTTTGCCTTTCCAGGCATTCGAGGTTTCACTTTTACTCGAACCTTCATTGAGGGTTAGATTTTTTGTTTTGATGTTTCTTCAACGTTCATGGTCGATCGTAGAAGTAAATTCGAATCGTATCAGTAGCAAGCCTAATTTCAATTATCGGATCATTTCGCTTACGTAGAAGGGGCTACCATACACAAAGTAATGGCGCAACTGAACATGTACACCAGTATATCAAAGTTAGCATGCTCCACGACTCCAAGTCTTACGTGGGTGGACTAGCTCCACCTTATCCTGCTGGTCAATCTATTCATCCCTAGAGGAAGCATTGTCTTGCTCTGCTGTAGAATTAGTTTATGGTATACACATCCGTCTTCCATTTAAATGATTTTCTTATGTCTGACCTCTACCTTGTTTTTTAGATATTCCTCCTACTGTCCAGACTTCAGTAAGTGCGTTGGCTAAAGTCTGTCCACAGACTCGAGAGTGCCAACTAATCGTACTGCTTTTGTGCCAAAAGAAATAGCACCTTGTTCTTATGAATTTTTCTTTTGTGACTCAGCACGCTCACCGTCACAGTCGGTATATGGTGGACAATTCCTCGTAAGATAACTTGCCACCAGGATAACTTCTCTTTGGACCGCATAAAAAACTTGCATATATTGACACTCTTCATCTGAACAGTCCTTGTCTTCTTCTACTTTAAATGTAAATGGTCCAGATGTCCCTGATAATGTTTTCGTTATAACACCTAGTGCCACTTTTACTTCTCAAGTACCACCGCCTTCTCTACTTTTACAGGAACCCTCGTCGGCAACGATATACAGTCAGAAAAACGATCAGACTCAAAACATTCCTGCCTTGAGCAACGTTAGTCAGGAAGAACGAGCCAAGCAGATGATCTTTGGTCGTACCATATTTGCGCGTGTGAGTGTCTCACCACTTTCAACGGGCACGGTCATTAATTCGCGTGTCCAAGGAGAAGGGGGTCAGCCACAAGGCTGTGTATATATACTTTTAAGTCATGCATCTCATCTTGGCGGAGATTATTTGTAGTCGATTATATTCTTTTAATACATCATGTAATCCCTAAAAAAAGAATCACATCATAGTGATAAAAAAACATTTTTCAAATTGATAGGATATTTGTTCCCATTTTAATCCTAAACATTTATCCTCTCTAGCTTTCTTTAAAAAAGTGCATTATCTTTATTTTGGCTGTGGGAAGCCGAAATGCGGCTAATCGAGTTTGAATACGAATACGACTGATTCGTATTAAAACTGTTTTGCTGCACTTCGCTTTCCGATCATACAAAAGAAGCATCTATTTAGACAGATCGCACATAATAATACAAGAAGAAGTAATATAATGTACTGAAAAAGTGATTACGATTAAGTAAATAATTATTCAAAGCACGGGGGACGGTCGACAGGAACCTAAATTTGTTTACCATTGCGAAACGACATACCACCAATGCCTTGACAGCTTCAGGTCATTTTCTGCCGTTTCTGAATCGGACACATTTGCGGAACGGCGCTATTTGATGGGGCTTGTAGTACCACATTGTAAGGTGAACTAGGATTGACGATGAAGCCTCACAGATGAGTGTCATATAAATTCTATGAAGGCTTGAAATGGGCACGTGCATATAATTTTGCGCATGCAAGTAATCTAAAATATGTAAAATTTTGTCAAATAAATGATATTAATATATAACAGTTTGCCAGATAAATAATAATATACATCATCTGATCATGTAAACAATAATGTATACTGTTCTTATAAAGGGCCACAGGCAAAACAAATTTCCACACGCATACGCACTCACATACACTCACACGCATATACACTTACACACATCTCGCGATCCCCAAGATTCTGGGAAACGCCACAGCTCTACCAACAAACGCCAAAACAGGTGCAGTCATTGACACCGAGCTGAAGACAAGAAAGATGCGGACCTTACTTACTATCGGGGGAGAGCGAAACGTAAAAGTGTATTCTCAAAAATTTGAGATAAGATTTCCTCTATCTCTGTACACACATAAATAAATATGCAGTAGAGTAAGCTCCGTCCAAACCGTGTCATTGGTCAACAGCAGGCCACGCCCATGGGTTTTTGATCTATAATATTTCAGCTCTGGGTAGAGCCTAGAGGTAGTTGAGCTAAGAAGAGAGCCCGCAGTCAAGAGAGTAAAATAAATAGTCAGTCAGTCAGGTAGTCAGAATGATAGGCGGAAATAGACTTATACATTAGAAGGTCTGCCTTAAATACCCAACACAAGTTCAATCAAATTCTTTGTGCCTACGCTTACCGAGTCCTCCGCCCAATAAAGAGTCTTTGAATCCGCCGTCCCAGATTCATTTTCCTGAGAGTAATCCAACCGGTCCTCCTACCCAGCCTACTTCACTAAAACCGAGCGAGAGGATAATCTCCCCCACTATTGGAGTCAGCCCAAGGTCAGCGACCGTTAAACGAATACCCCAATAGCGCCACGTCAAAGTTAAGACACCCTGTGAAATTTTAGTACTTATATAGGAAACGGCCGAGTTAACCTCCACCAGTAAAATGGTAACCAATAATTTATAGACCAACTACCAGCCTATAACCAGTGACCTCCACCTGCCGTAACATAGTAACCTTAAAGACCTGTAATAACTAAATAACCTACAAACTTACCATAAATGGTGACCTTAGGGCGTGCCATAAGCTCCCCTGAATCTAATTATGAGGACTGCTCAGTCACTCAGACTATCCGGCAAATTATTATATACTTAATGTCCCAGTATTTATATCTTCGTGCACGTTATCTGTTTCAGGACTAGGAAGAGCATGCTCGCCACCGCTTGTTCCAGATAGACCCGCTACTCGCGATGTAAGTTGCTTTCAGATGTATGCATGTCAGGCGGCGAGTATGTAATTGTGTCTTGTTAGTGAGTGCACGAATGGGGCGGCGAGTGATTACAGTGTGTATTTGAATCTAAATGATGGCCCCGACGGGAGGGGAGGAATAGTTAATATCGTTTGAGTATAGTATTTTTGTGCTGGGTGTTATTTTGATGTTTCTTAGTGTGTTTGGTTATATTGCAATGTAGTATATATGGTGTTGTTAGTTTATGAAAGATGCATCAATGAATTGTGCGCCTCTCATATCAAGGTGATCCTTGACTTTGATGACTTTTGTTTCCTAGTGTACATGGTCTGTGGGTGTGTTAGTTGTGCAGCTAGAGAATATTTGAAGGACTTTATTGTGTATTGTCTGTAGGATGTCGAGGTGAGTCTCAGCCAGTTTCAGAGCCCATGCAGGATTTGCATATTTCATCACTGAACGTATGTTTTGTTTATATACTGGGGTAGTGGTTTCTTTGTTATGTTCAAATGTTGTATGCACAAGTGTACTTAATGCGTTAAGTCTTGATGTTAGTTTCTTTTTAAAACTTTAATAGGTGGTGTTTGAACGACATTTATGTGTTGTATGTTACACCAATATTTGGGGTGGGGGGATATTGGGCGTTGTTTATAGCCAGGTGTGGTTTTAGGGGGTGTTCTGCATTCTGACTGGTATGTAGGGTGACTGTGGATTTGGTTGGTGCTTTTGTGAGTCTGTTAGTGGTAAGCCAGTCGTGGAGGATGTCTATTTAGTGCTGCAGGAATTCAGTGGTTGTTTTTTGCATTTTGTTGCTTGCGTGTGAGTATTATGTCATCTGCGTATTGTTAAGAGTGTTTTATGTGCTGGCCTATTTCAGTTCATACTATCAAATGTTGTTTGTGGAGGGTAGTGGTCTGAAACCATGTTGTGTTGGGGCTAGTGGGATGTACGGTGTGATTAGGTTTAGTACGAGTCGTGACTTTTGGGGCTAGTTTAGAATATTGTGGTTGGTCTGTGCGAGGAGGATAGCGTAGGATCTGCATTGAGTTTAGGAATGGTGATCATGGTACCGTGTTTCCAGATGTTCAGTATTGTGTTGTGAGAGTAACTGAATTTCGATATGCTGGTGAATGCTTGTGTGCTTTGTGGTCCTAAGTGTTAGGGTGTATGTTGCTTAAATTGACTAGGCCACAGGCGGATGAGTGCTTGGGGTTATTAATGGCATGTTTCGTCTGTAATTCCATGAATGGAGCATAGTCAGGGTCGGTGGGGAATTATATCTTTCTTCTGATGACTTACCTATAATTCTATAGGGGTGTAGGTGGCAGACATTAGAGAAGTGTTAATCAGTGTGTTTGCCTTTTGTTTGTTGGAGAGAGTGGTGGCTGGTGTTGTGATTGCAGCATGTGGTCGTGTACCATTAGTGTTGGATAGTGTGATGCTGTTAATTGTTTTGTAAAGTTTGTTTGTTTTTATTTTGTGGTCAAGTGTTTGGATATAATTGTTCTAGTTTAGTGTTTGTTATTCAGATATTTTGTTGTTTATTTGTGTTTATGCTTCCATTTGGTGTTTTGTATCTTGACAGTGAGGTGTCGTGTGGTGCTCTATGGTATATCGTTGTGTGATGAGGTCTTGGATTTCAGGAGTGAAGTCGGGGTTATATGATTTTCTGTTGCCTCTGTGGATGTCTCTTATCTAATTTTGTACAATAATTGTGTTGAAAGTGCAGACCGCTGATGAATGTACTGTTCAGTGATTCCATGTGTTGTTCCGTTTCATTTGTGAAAACTTCCCAGAGGGCTCTGTTGTAATTAGTGTATGTGTGTCTGTCGATAGCTGGAAGGTGGCTTATTTGTGTAGTGATGTGATTGGGAGCTGATGAAAGCTTTTAGTTTTGACCACTCTTCAGCATGTTGTGGGGGCAAGATTAGGTGAGCAGAAAATGATGTCTGGTAATGCTGAGATGAAGAAGGTTTGGTGAAGTGTATATATATATATATATATATATATATATATATATATATATATATATATATATATATATATATATATATATATATATATATATAAGGAAATTTTTGCCGTAACGCAATTAATTATGCGGTTAAAAGGCTATTTTTTGGCAAACCAGTCTTCCTCAAAGCCTTCGGAAGGAGCTCTTCTCACATACACGAAAGATAGTTTTTTGGCTATCTGAGAGACCGCCTATTTTAAGTGCTACCTTTTCGTGTATGTGAGGAGAGCTCCTTCCGAAGGCTTTGAGGAAGACTGGTTTGCCAAAAAATAGCCTTTTAACCGCATAATTAATTGCGTTGTTGCAATAATTTTCTTAATTTATAAGGCGAGGCGAAATTGGAGAATCAAACAAATTTTCCATTCTCTTCGAAAAGCATGGGTGACACTTAAAAACGCTAATCGAAAGATAGTTTTCTGGCTATCTGAGAGAACGCCTATTTTAAGTGCTACCTTTTCGTGTATGTGAGAAGAGCTCCTTCCGAAAGCTTTGAGGAAGACTGGTTTGCCAAAAAATAGCCTTTTAACCGCATATATATATATATATATATATATATATATATATATATATATATATATATATATATATATATATATATATATATGTTGGTAAGTGTTGTTTAGTAGAGTGAGGTGTTCTGTCTGGGATTGGATCAGTGTCCCTCAGTTTGTATCCGAGTTATTGGTATACCAGGCCGGTGTCTTTGCGTTGAAGTCAGCACCCAGGAGGATATTAGATATGTTTATGATTTGGATATGTTTGCATTGTTACGTTTGACTTGTTTCTAGTGCGTATTTGATTTGACTGTATTTCTGTGGTAGTGTCATGTTGGGGTAATAGAGATTTAGTGTATGTGTTATAGCCCTCATCAGAAGAGAAGCTATTTAATATGGCCATGCTATACTTCTGTCGATAAAATTATCCATTAAAGGTAAATTTTCAATCATAGACATAAAGTAGTATAATCAATAATGTAAAACGGGCAGGGTCCTGTTCATCAATGTGGATGGGTCAGTAAGTTCTAGACTAATTTTTAAAGTGCGGTGGGATCAGCACTGGTTGGCGCAAGGGTTCTAGGTGATACGAATGGGAGCCTCACCTGGGGATGCTTCTTAAAGCATGACTTAGTTGGGGTCACGGCTAGCGGACAAGCAGTAAGAACTTTGCATTGACTAAAATCTTCCGACCAAGTTCAATTGTTTCTTTAGCTGAACTTCTTTCACAATTTTTTACAGCCTTCGAAAGGTTCGATATCAAGAAGTTTAAACTAGTAGGTGGACAGCTTTTGGAGAATCGTGAGCTAATCTCGGCTTTACAACAAATGTCTTATGTTATATATGCCAATGTACGAAACTAGATAGAACGAAATTAAATTTACCAATTTAGTACAAAGAGTGTCTCTTTTCCCAATCTTTCTTCAATTCGCTTGCGGCAGGAGGGGCCTTATACTGGCACCACCAATTGACATATATTTATGTGGTGCATGAGGGTATCTGTTTGTTATTATTATTGGTAGTAGTAGTAGTAGTAGTATATAAGGATGACCATATAAGTAGGCATATATATGGTATAACTTAAAAGGTCGTAATACAATGCTGGAAGCTGGTCTATAATAAAATTAGTTATTTGTTTTTCTATTTAATTTACTCTTTTTGTTTACTTGCTATATCTAAATAATATTCTTCCTTAAATTTCATTAATTCTTCTTATGCAAATAGAATACTTTTACAAACGTGGGTGGGGGAATGCTTCCCTTCCGTATCTTTATGGCATGGGCAAAACGCTTAATCCTAATAATCCCAAGAGTCCTGCAGGATGTGTTTTGTATCATTTATCCAAATGGTGCGCACACCACCCGAACCTTATTGTTGAGACCATTTCAAATTCACATATGATTATTAACTCTAACCTCATTTCCAGTCTCGATTCTATCGCTTACCAAAATAACTCGGGTCTGGCTAGGTTCTATGTATCTTCCCTTTTCGCTAATATGTATACCCGTGAATTATTTCCAAACCTTTCTTGAAGAACGAAATATCTTATTCCCTTTTTATTCCCAAGAGCCACTCAGTAGAGCACGAGAAAAAAAGCTTGGAGAGTGATCACGTGATTTTCAAATGAATATGACACAACCACACCACCTAGATGCCATCTGCGTGAGGTTAAGCTGCAATTGAACTCCTACTTCCTAACTGTTCCATGGACCACCAGCAGAGGAAGGTGTTATAAAATTCTTATAGCATGCAACAGCTTTCTTCCACTTTAACTCGGTCCCTCAGGACAGGCTCACAAAAAGCGCGGACCCATTTAATTGTGGTAACTTTGCCAAGACCTACATCGCAGGGTGTATGGTCAAAGTCTTTCTGCTTTGATCTCCCCCAAATACTTCGAATGGAGCAGAGCTCATCTGCTTCTGGGAAACAATACAACTAAAAGAGCTTTTCCCCACACCCTTTTCATTAAGGACATTTCATTAGTTGTATCTAATTGCAAATCTTCCTTAAAGACAAATTTTGACTGGTATGCGATAGATTTGCAAGGAATCTTGGCCTATAAAGGGATAACATTTGTCATTTTCTCTCTTGTTTTACGCCTTCTGAGAAGTCTATGGCAGAAATAATTAAAAGGCGACAATTTAAAGTCACTAATGCAGCCGTCACTGGCAACTTCAATGACCTTTGTTTATTGAAAGCGTAGGTATTTTCATCGAGAAGCAAAATGTAAGATGGTTGTTGAGAGGAATTCACCCTATCCAAACCAATGACCTTGTCAATGATCTTGGATTGTTAAAGTCAAATTCTGAGCTTTTGATTTCCAAGCTCAAAGAGTCGGATTCCCTGGATGAAATGTGCAAGTGGCAAGCCAAAGAAAACGCCCTAAACATTTATGCATAAAAATCCTCCAAGTTTGAAATAATCAATTTATCTTAAACCAACGTGTTCAAATTCTTTTTTACACCAATGTTCTAATCACCATCAAAGAATCCAGAAAACTATTTTCACTATATTTTCTTTCGTGCTCAAGGATTATCTACTCGGCATAGTTTGACAAAGATATTGATTTTATATCTAATATTGACATTAAATTATTCTATCCTTTACATTATAGGATATTTGTAAACAAATCAGCAAAAACTCATTGTAATAACTAGCAAAAATCCGCCCAACGGGTGTTTTTTGCTAGGCCTGCGGCGTTTGTTCGCTTCGCTCACAAAATTAAAAAAATTGCGAGAGAAAAGTTGTTTTTTTATTTCACAACACATTCAAATTTGGTGTTAAAGAAAAAAAATCCGTTCTCAATATTTTTAAATGCACAGAGGGACACACACATACAGACAGACAGACACACATACACATATACGCACGCTAAGATCATTATAATAAGATAGTAAAAAATACAACTTTATATGCCCAAACCTCCTAATCTTACCATTTAATCATTTTTACCACATTGTCCGTTTATTTAAATATTATTCCACTTTGTACCGATTCTTTATAATAAAAAACTCTCTAAGGCAGGAGCAAGCTCTCACACCTCAAACCTGTCCCGAGATTGGCTGAAAGAGAACTTTGAGGGCCGTGTGATCAGTCTCAAGACTGATTTTGAGTGGGCACCTCACAGCCCAGACCTTAGCACCCCAGATTTCTTTCTCTTGGGCTATCTTAGAGACATAGTGTACGCAGAGAGACCCAGGACCATCACGGAACTCAAGGAAGCCATCATGGAGGATATCAGAGCCATTAGTCAGTCGGTTTGTAGGGAAGTCATGGACAACTTTGTGCTGCGCCTCAAGAAATGCACAGAGCTTAATGGAGGTCATCTCGAACAAGTTAAAATAAGAGACCAAGAGGAAGAAAATTAAAAAATAATAAAATACATAGTCATATAAAAGTGAATAAATACATAAGAGAAAATTTACCCAAATAACATAAAACGCTGACAGAACAAATAAAGGGGCGATAAAAAAAGATAAAACCTATAAGATCTAATGAGGAGCTATTTCATTCAGAATAAGCTGTTTAATGACCGGTTCGAGTTTGAAAAGACCGGGAGAGATGTCATAATTTTGCCGGGTTGTGATTATAGCGGTTAATGTCTTACCATCGAGTTTGGTCTGACTCCAAACGTCCTTAAGGGATAATTCGTTCGTAGGCTGGGTTCTAGAGGTAACTTGGTTATCGCTTGGTAGAAGGAAGGACTCAGAAGAAAAATGGCGTTTTTTTTAGGCTTTAATCTCGGCTTAGGACTACTTCAGTTCGGGCAAGCGAAATATTCGAGTCTTGGTTATCAGTGTTAGGTTTCAGTGCTTCGTGTAAGTCTCCTTCTGCGTCAGATTGTTGGGGCTATGGACGGATGGATCAAGGACGTGGAACGTTCTCGTGAAGCCAATAATAATAATGATACAAATGTACAAGTCAGATACGAGAATCAAGAATTATACAGATGTTTCTATCCGTCTTATTTATCCCAACATCAATTAAGTGGGGCGTGACTTCTCTTCCTTTAATCTGAACGCGAGGCAGAGCCTATCGTTTCAAAGTGTGCTTGTACGTTCTTTGTTAAGACTGCAGGGTGCTCATTTGTGAGGTTCCTCGTCGGGTCTACTCCGCCTTGCAATTTGGGCGCCACAAACTCTCAACATTATTATTTAGTAAAGTTCTCTTCTATTATTTTTTTAGTGAATGTGAGCGTAATAGAACCTTACACTATCTTGATCTTTTGATCCACAATTCTCGTCATGTTATAGTTATTCTGTTTACCGCAAGCCCATTAATTATAATACTCTTAGATTATGTAAATTTTAGTTAAGAAATCAAATTAAACTAAATAATAATAGATTTTAACATTTACATTAATCTTGGAAGTTCTGAGCTTGAGATGGATAAAGAGATGGGCTGGATGACATCTTAATTATGCTTTGAAGGGGAAGCCTCCTCCATATGAACTTTTGCAGTAGTTCGAAGCATGAAAACCTCAAGAATCTGACTGAGTGTACTCAAGATCAACAGTGCTAAAGGTTGTATCCGAAGCTGAAGCAGAACTTTTCTAGGAAAATTTAGCAATGGTAGTTTATTATTTGCTCTTGATCAGGATTGTCATATAGTAACTCACTATATAATCTTCGAATAAGTAAAAGTAGTACTTTATTTTAGCCAATATATTTGAGGGTTTTCAAAATTTTCTTTAAGATTTGGCATCTATTAACAAGTTGTTTTTTTTTTTGCTGCTGCCTTATCAAAAGAAGGTTATTGTTTCTCATCAAACCCCTCTCCATCATTCTATCCTGAATCATGCTCCTTTACCAAATCCTCAAGATCTTGTAGGAGAGTTCTTTTGAATGTTCCTCTGCAAAGAATTCAATATCACCTCTCTATTTTAAATCAATTTAACTGCCTAGCTATACAATTTACTTGGTCACATGAATACCTGAATTTCTTGCCTCAAACACCCTGAAATCATTTAGGGGGCCACAAGTTTCTGCAAGCTGACTTCAAAGACCTGCTTTACTCTTCTCTCCAAGCAAATATAATATTCCTAACAGCATCAAGTATAATATATTTTCCTTCCAAAACTCTGCCAAAGACATTGGAGAGGTTGATGAATGACACTATACGAACATGTTGTGTAGAACTTCTTTAGATTTTTGAGATAATTTGCTGGAAAACCTGTAGCATCAGCATCGGTGGTTTCTTCTTAGTTCATTTCGATGGATTGGATAATAACTGCAAGGGGTGCGTAATGCCTATAAAATTATAAAAGGGACCTTATTGGAGAATTTATTATGCGGATCTCCAAAGTAAATTCAAGTGGACCAAGAGTCTCAGCGAGGTTATACAAGGAATTTCCTTCTTTTTAAGAAGCATCACTGTTGAAGCTAGCACTCACAGAGCCGTAAGAATGCATGTATGAAATTCAAAAAACTTTCGATCATACAAGGAGACTGTTCCATTTGATCTTACAGTCTAAGATTATCCCCTTTCCTTTATTAAATCTTCTTTTACGAAATCTTGTTTGTCATTTTTCTGACGAGATTTGCGAAATATTCGGCAGATTCCTCCGCATTTCTTATTTACTTTCAAACAATCATCATTTGTCTCAATATCTTTTTGAATAATGGATTCACTTGCAAGTCTTTATTTTCATCCAACCCACCCATTTAATTTTCATCTTTATCTTCCATACCAGAATCAATTACTTCTGTATTGAAACATTCGATAACTTTGGAATACAAAACATTGTTGGTGATAGGAAGCAATTTACTTTCCAATTTGATCAAAACGCATGCCCGATCACTCTTCCATCGCACAATGTGAATGCTAAGGTCTAACTCAAACTTTTCTTATCTCTAGCTGTTTACCTCTACAGTTTTAGCATAATGTACTGAGTCACATCTTAATTATACCAAGATACCAATGAAGGTTCCCATTATTAACATTTATATTTATCTAGCGAACATTTTGTGAAAAATTATATCTATCTAATATTAGTAAATATGTAAGCATATCCTTGTTCACTTGATTCCTAAAGTTGGCTATAAGTTCCTGTTTTTGTTTTTCTCATAAAAACTAAACATACTTATTACACCAGTATGGGGAGTTAGGTGAGGTTGTGATAGTTTTTTTTCAAACTCGCTGCACTAAATTTACTATTAGCAATGAAATAAAAACTTAATCCATCAACACAAACAAGCCTAGAAATTTGTCCTTCAAAAGATTTTCTGTGCACAAATTCTCGCAAAGACTTTTGCTAATTTTTTTTTTAATACTGAAGAGAGTGTGACGGATAAGAGTTTCCCAAATCAAGCCCCGAAAAGGAAAAACAAAACAAAACCTAAAAGAACAAGAAAAGATGGAAAAACAACAAAGAAAAGTGTTAATGGACTCGTTTCCTCAGGTGATGGCAGAACTGCGTCTTAACATTCCTTTTAAAGAGAGGCGGGTTTATACGATTCAGGAAAAACAGTATAGGGGAAAGAGTTCCATATTCTAGCTGTGAAGTGAAAGAAGGAATTATCAACTTAGTTTATCCTGGAGTTCACTATATTTACACAGTATTCTTGTGAATGGGAAGCCTGGAGTTTGTGTCATTGACGGGAGAGTAGAGGTGGCATGCAATTATATAATTCAGTAGAAAAAAAAAGGAGAGTGCAGCAACCTTACGATGGAGTTTGAGTGTGAGATAATTGAGGCTCAAATTTTATAGAAGGTGCAGGAATACGTATAATTGTTACAGCTATTATTACTGTAGAACGGTAGGAAACCTTATGAAGCATCATTCCCCTCACATATGCTTAAAATACAAAGTAATAAATCTATTAATTTTTACAGTTTCAACTTATGGACGTGATATTGGAGCATTGAACACAAAAAAGCTCGGCGAAACTGAGGACAACTCTGATACCCATGGGACGATGCATTTTAAGAATAATTATATAGCTAGAACCATAAAAGAGATACACGGATAAGAATAGAAACAAGTGACAGATATAATAAAAATAATAAAAGATTCAACGGGGAAATTGGCAGCATATATTGATAGAAGAAATGACATAAGATGGATAAAGACAACTTTGCCTAATGTGAAAAAGTGGTAGAGATCGAGAGAATCATCTGATTAGTCGGAAAATCAAATACATACGAATGGGAAATCGCACTTAAGTGTAATCCTTGTGTAAATTTGCAGCACCTATATAAATACGGCCCCATCTTGAATCAAGGAACAAGTAATTTTATTCTCTCCCTTTTATTTACATTTTAAGCTAAAACCAACGTGAGTATCTTTACCAAAATGTTTTTAGAAAAAGCTGCTAAATCGTACAGTTAGTAGAAGTGAAGAGGTGTGGAAGCCATTACCTTATACTTTTTTAATGAAGATACATTAATCTTTTTTCACTCAGCATTTTTGCCTTTGCTAGTTACCATCATTTTACCTAAAATTCAATTATTATACTAATTAGATTAATTATCAATTAAAGGAATTTGAAAAATGTTCCATAAAACATTTTAAATATTAACGGCGACAAAAACTTAAATAAGAACATAAGAAAAGAAGGAGACTGCAAAAGACCATTCATGGCCTACACTTGGCAAGAAATATACTGTATTTCGTCACTGCCAAAGTAGGAGGAATAAATAATATTAATTTGACATTTTTTACTTGCGATCATTATTTTAAAGTTAGGCATAATACAAAATTTAGTGATAGCTTAATATGAAATCAATTTTCTTTCAGTTTCTATTAACTATTAACCTTAATAGGTAAAAAGGTTATTTTATCGAGAAATTTGTTTATGGTGGTTTCGATGACTGCTGTCGCTATCCTAAATTCCTTCCTACGATCTAATAATCTCTTAAAAAAGATTTGAGGAGATCAGGTGATGTGAGATTGGACGGCACGTCATTAATTCAGTTTTTGTTATTATATATTTACATTGTTCTTTGCGGTATAAAGTCATACAGAATTTTAATATAGATAACTTTTACCTCTATTGAATAATATTTGACGATTTCCTATAAATCCTGTTTTCCTGTAGTTCACCACTGCACCTAAATTACAGAAAGTGAACTTCAGGCAAAAGTTTGGTTTGGGGAAGAGTTCAAAATTGGATGATGCCATTCTTAACCCACCATACATACTCGTATATGTAGCTACTAAAGGGAATCCTTAGTGAAGGAGCTTGTAGAACTAAATGAATTAAAAGCCGCAATTCTTAATCTAAGGGTATCTTATGATGTAAACTAAATTTTATATTAGAGTGATGGAGTCGAACATAGACAAAGGTAACCGAAATGTCATTGACTCGACGGATATAGAAGTAGATTTAAATAATTGCAGGCTCTGTTTGCGAATCGCCCAACTATTAAAGTTTGCATTGATGGAAGTGCTTGCAGGTTTCGCTCCTTCTCGCATATGCGGCTGCCCATGAATTTGCACGAGGCTAGTGATTTGAGTAATCTATTGTTCCTAAATGTATGTGCGTGTATGTTTGTCTTTTAGTCTCAATATATATATTTGTCTTGAAATTTATTATAAGAAATGCGGCTGCCCATGAATTTGCACGAGGCTAGTGATTTGAGTAATCTATTGTTCCAAAATGTATGTGCGTGTATGTTTGTCTTTTAGTCTCTATATATATATTTGTCTTGAAATTTATTATAAGAAATATAAGAAAATACTTGTATTTGTCATAAAATTAACATGGATTAGTCGTTTATGTAAAGTCACATTTGTCAATGCTTCTTTTGTTGGAGTGATAATGAATTAGGTTGTTTCAGATGTCTAAATTCTAGATCCAATTTTAAGCTCCCACGAGACTAGCAATCCATACTTAGTGCTGAATCACTACGAAAACATGGCCACGACCTTCATGAAACTGAGCGATTTTCTATGTACAGTATTTATAGTAATAGAGTAGCCATAGTTTATTGAGTTGATCATGGACTTTAGCTATCAAACTTCGAATTTTTTTATTTAGTCGATTTTAAATTATTTCCTCAAATCTTTGTGAATGCTTTTAAAAAAAATCCTTTTATTCCATAAAAATGGGTCTAGCTAAGTTTATCCAGAATTGTTCGAGTGACATCCTGTGGCAATTTCAATGCATATCACTTCTAATGCGTAAATATATGTTGTACAAGTCAATATATTCGAGAGATGGAAGGGTTGAGCAATTTTCCTCCCAGCGGACATTAGTTTATTTATTCTATCTATAAAATACAATTTTAAACTCTGTGTTTGTTGTAGCGAAGCTTCCTAGCTGCGAAACCAAAATCTATGCTTCGTAAAATCAAATTTCCACGTGAAAAAAATATTCGCATAATTATAACAATATAATTTGTACATTATTAACTTTATCACAAATCTATGTAAAATGTTTTTATCATTTAGGATAAACACAGTCGCCAGATGGGCGCCTTAAAATAGTAAAAATAGGATAAACATGACTTGCTGAGACAAAAACCATGTTGGAAATTTCCCAATATATTATTAAGATACGTCTTTATAGGTGATTGAGATATAACCTCTACATTATCTCAATATTTGGAGTGTAGTCACATCTTTCAATGAATTACGTCGTATTTCTTTTATTGAAGATTTAACTTCTAAGGAAAAATTTAGAGATTCTACTTCAACAGGGTGGTCAAATGAATTGTTGTTATTTTAATGGTCGTTTTTGTCATGTGTCACATATTTTGTTTTAACATACATCATAGATCCTTCATTAGTAATTTTGGTTATGTTAGTGCTAGTAGAGGTTTATTTTCGCTTTGCACAAGCTCAGTGAAAAAATCCAAATTGTTTTTTACTTTGTCCATTGTCTTTTCTCAATTTTATTTTATTTTTCCAGTGTTTTTTAATTTCTTACGAGTCCTGTAAAATATAATCTTTTACTTATGCATTGATGGGCGATTTGGATTCCAGTTTTATGCTGAGTTTTAACGTTTTTCCAGTGAATTTTTCGAAATTTATATTTAGAAGTTCTATTATTTTTGTAGTTCTTCCTTCTCCTTGAGTTTTTTTTTTACTATAAGATCAAAAATTGATGTTGCCTATTCGTTTTATTTATATGGGCATTTTTTCATCAGCCCTTTACACCAGTTAATTCTCACTAATTCACTATTAACAATTTTAAATTTGCTGAATCTATATTTTCCAAAGGTGCTTATTATTTCTCAATGCAGTAACTTTTACTCTTTGAATTCTCTGAAGCATGATTTATGGCTACTGTAATCACATGGGTGACATAATTAAGTGTGAGATATCTTTCTACATTTCTATTTAGAAATATGAGATCACACCCATTAAAATAGAATAAATATAATATTTTAGGGCACTGTGATCATACTGTTCCGTGCACATCAGGTGAGCTATTTCTTTTAAACATTTTGCCTAATTCTTCTCTATTTTTGCATTACAAGGTCAGAATATTCATGTTCTCTCCAAATCACAAGGGGCACTTTAAAATCGCCGCCAGAACAAACGTTCTGAAGTTGGCGAATTTTCAATTTGCTTCACAAATGCTATAATTATGGATTTCTCCTAACTCATATTTTTGTATCCAAGATTTGTATAGTTTTTGAGTGAGATTTGAAAAATTATATAAATTTTTAAATACGTGATTAATTTAGTTATATTCACAAATGAGCATCGACCCGAATGTGTCATTTAGTCGGGGGCATTAATTTTTTTTTTAATTGGCAGTTCAAAATATTCATCTCTTAAACTTTCTCAATGAGACAATTTCTTTGAAAGTAGGAAAAGAGGAACTTGTTGTTATCACAATCTTTCTGACCGCTTAGAGAAAGTTTTTTTAGCAGTGTGTGGTCCGGTTTAGGGTAATCTGTGTGAATGTAGACTGTAGGTTAGTGGGAGTCTATATATGTCTGAATCTTTGTCAGTATACCGCCTTCTATGCGAATTCAGCAGGTGTCACTAATCTCGTAAAAGGAAACGAACTATCTTTTAAAAAGTGAAAAGAAATGCCTTCTCCATGAAAGCTTCTTCAATATCGGAATGAGGGAAGTTTGTTTACGAACAAAAGCAAATCTCGCCGACTTAATGTTTCTAATGGCAACAGTTTGGTTTTGAATTCGGATAACTTGAACAGTCGGATCCCGTTTTACTTTTTGGGGGGTGGGGTGGGGTTAATAACATTGTAACTATTCGGCCGATTCTAACGACATTTGAAACCATTATGTTGTTTTACATTCTCTTTCAGGGGATAATTGCGAAGGTACACCCAAAATTAGCCCGGGAATTATTTTGTTTTGGCAATAACATCATAACTATTAGGCCGATTCTAACGAAATTTAAAACCCTTATGTTATTTTACATTTTCTTTCGAATGATATAATTGTCAAGGTCCTCCCAAGGTTACTCCGGGAACTATTGAAAGTTTTGAAGATCGTAAGGTCATAAATCAAAATAAGTGAGAGCACGCGACTTTGGTCAGCAGACCTTGTTTCTCCTACTTTACTGGGTAAGGGCTATGAAATTGCTTATCAAACTTTAGGTAGCGTTTTAAATTCCTTACGAACATATGGTTACAGGTTATGAAGTATTAAGAGACAAGAGCTTTTTGTTTGATGGGAAGTTTTGGAAGCAAATTAAACGTCTCTGTCTCTCTTTAGAGGTTAGGAAAATTCACTTATAAGTATGGATATATCAGTAAAAGTAGAAAAAGTAGTGGCAAAGAACAGCCATAAAGAGCTTGGACTGGAGAGATCGAATCATCAGCCTTAGTTTGTGAGTGGTAAGCAAGTAATATCTAGGGTAAGTTATGATACTATTTGTGGAAGTATGAATTCGAACGCGCCGTGTGGCTTAATTTTCTCAGGCCAGACTGGCACCAGCTATATTTGTTTTCATTTATGACCACTTTAGTTTTGTTAGTGAATTTTACCATAGAAGAGATCCACTTCGAGATGACTGACAGAAGACTCCAGCAGTCTTATGGAGAACGTTAGTAGTAGTATTGTAGGTGAAGGGTCGAGTGCACACAAACTCGGCCTCCTATGTGCGTATATAGATACGTACACACGCACATGGACTCGCACTCAAGTCTTCTCTCCCCCACCCCTCCCCTCCTAGCATTGGTCACTACCAGCCTTGGTGACATGCAGGTGCCCCCTCCCCTCACCTCCCCTCCCCCAATACTTTGGTCAGTGACCTTTTCGAAGGATTCAGAGTCCACACAAACACACACACATACACACACACAGAGACACACATACACACACACACTTGAAAGCGTTTTCAATTTTCATCTCCCCCCTCCCCCCATCGATAATGTTAGATTGTGGGAGTCTTTTACCGTCGATTGTAATCAACACACACACACACACACACTTGAAAGCGTTTTGAATTTTCAGGATTTTTCTTGTATTAACATAACCGTGGAGTTGCCATTTAACCTTTTACAATTCTTTGATTGGTCCGTCCATTTGCCATAGGTTTAAATCATTTGTCGTTCAACCTCTTTCTGTCTCACACGTTCTAAGATGATCCTCCATCCACATCGTACCACACCTAGACTTAGTAAATATTTTGCAACTGAAGATGTGTGTGGATCGGATTATAAATCTAGCCCAGACTATTCACCTACGGTTGATTTCTTCGATTATCCTTGGCGACTTATTCATGAACACCCAATTGATCGGATTGAATTTCTCTATAGTGGGTCAGTCCAACCACCTTTCAACTATAATAACGGAAAAGAAGTGATTGAAAATCTCCAGTTTATGGATTTAGAAGATTTAATCATCGGTGAAAAATTAAAAAAACTAGCTTATGGACCAGTTTTTCTTTGTAGGTCTATCCGATCGTCACAATACATGGGAGGATAGATTTTTCTGCTTATTGCATTCTAACATTGTGAATGATAGGGAGAAAGTAGTGAACATCGCTATATTTGACACAAAACACTTGTTATTTCGATTTCTCTTATGGTATACCATTAACTCACCGATACGATGAAAACCAAGATGGAAGAGGCAAGGGTGAAAGAATTCCCCTTCTCACAAGGTCAAGAGAATGTGATGAGTTATTTTTTAGACAAAATAAAACATTGGTAGCATAACGCGTATTATTTCATCTTTATTTTATTCATACAAATCAGATAATACTATTAATAATTAAAAAATATATATGCACATAAAGAAAGAGCTAATAATAGCAGGTATTCAGTGGACTATCATCATTCTCTCTATCATCATCGGCTCCAACTATGCGTTTCATAGTATCGTAGGTTATTATATTCTTAGTGTGAGTGTTAATGGTTAATCCTTTAGCACGAAGTATATACTTCACCCCACTCGGCGTTTGGATACGTACCAAATAGGATTTGGGACCCGTAGAGCAGAATGAATCCCCATACGCATCAGCACCATACACATCTTTGATCTCATCGGTGAGATCACCTAGGAATTCTCCGAGTTGAGGTTGTGGATCATCTTTCCTAGCAATGAAGATGGCACTGTGTGTGTCACAGTACAACAACGTTTCACCCAACGAGTCTAAGAGACCATATAGCTTGATTCGAGCATAGGCGGTTGTGAATGCTGCAATTGGAAGATTCGTTACGTGGGAGTCAAATTCTACATGTTCAGCATTCTCCACTTTCGCCAACTACATCCAACGAATTCACAATGTAATCGTCGTTTTTGATCAAGGCGATTACATCATGGTCAGAACCACAGATGACCGTTTGCATTCCGTGAATCCTCTGAGCGAATTTTCCCAAGAGACTGTAAAAGAAATAATATTATCAGGATCAATGGGATGATTTTTGATTTATTAGTATAGTAGTATTATCGACTTTAAGTTTAGAAATTATCGACTTTATATTAGCTGTCTATTGTCTTAACATTTCTAAATATGATTAGGATCAATGAGATGATTTTTGATTTATTATTATAATAGTATTATCGACTTTATGTTTAGAAATTATTAACTTTATATTAGTTATACAATGTCTTAACATTTCTAAATCGCATCTTGAAAGTAATATATCAACACAAAAAAAAAAATCTAATCGCAGGAAGAAATCCTTACCTATTTAGTCAGAGCTTCGCTCTAAAACACTTTCCAGGATTCCTTTCGATGTTGTTTATTTTAATGTTTATCCCCTCAACATGATTCACCCTCTTCACGTATTCTATTTTTTCTTCTAGAAAAGTTTTATATATTCTGCGAACAAACCATCTCTCTTTTCAAACTCCTCAAACTCGTAGATTTTCTTGATCTTATGCATTTTTTCCGGTGCAAGTTTCAATTCAGGGGTTGTGTACACGCCGGAAATCATACGTTGCTTTTCAGAGTGATCGCATTCGCGTGAGTTTTGCTGAGCGCATGTGGTGCAGAGTGTGAAAGTAAGTTTACCATCTACGGATTGAGGGAGAACTGGAATATACAAATCATTAGGAGAGAGAACATCAACTTTGACGATACTGAAATATGCCCCATTCACACCCTGAGTGAATTCTTGAATAGACGGAATTTCTCGCACAGATACGCAACGTCTCGGTGATCCTAGGGGATAGGGATTGTTTTTCATAAAGTAAGGATATAAGGAGCAAAATTCGACATAATGGATTTTTACACCTTCGGTTGGTGGGTAGTATAATATTAATGGGTTACATCTGCCACCAAAAAGTGCACTCCCTACATCAAATACACCATTGATTACATCGGCAGATATTCTATTAACCGCCTCACGGCGCCCTGGCCTGGTTTGCATCATGATCTCAAATTCACACTCCCAGAGAATTATAACCTTGTAATTACTACTAAGAATTCGATCACTCTCTACTGTCTGATAATATCGGTCCAACGTCCACCAATGGAAACATCCTATTTTCGATCACAGTTTTCTTTCTGGCACCCATGCCAATAACATCCATGAAAGAGAAACACAGTTCCTCCTCCTGATGGTGAAAACCCGTCAGGAAAAAATACTCTTTCACCACCAGAAAGGCTTCACTCACCACCGTTTCTTGCATGAAAAATTGGGATTCCTCTAACATGTTCTTTAAACATAAGCCAACGTATAGCCTTATAAGAAAAAGCTTTGGATTTCTTCCTGTCGATGACTGCAATATAATTTTCTGGTAAGAAGACATCTTTATAAACCTTGTAACACAATGAGGCTATTGTGATACAAGACTGCATAGGATCAATATTAAATCTTCTTATGAACGAACATCTAAACTTCTCAAAGCACAGGCGAAGGATAGAAACATTTTGAATGCAATACTTAATACATTCTGTACGAATATTATATACTTCTTTCTGGAAATTGGAATAAAGATTACTGTCAAAGTGTAATTTTTCCTCGCTGTTCATTTCTTCGTAGTTAAAATACCTTTTTTCAGGAACAGGGCCAGTATAATTCAAAGTTTCCTCTGGAAGAAAATCCTAAGGAAAATAACCTTTTTCCATTTCTGGGATTCCCATTGTTTTGAGCAGTTTTTTCAGCGAAGAAGGCATGAATAGGAGTGTGTCTTTAAAAATTATGTCCTGAACAAGCTCTATCTTTAAAATCTTTCGTTCCCGCTTCATTGGATGTGAAGTAAAGAGATTAGGATTAAAATGTTGAAGCAGTTCGTCAGAGATAAATTGGGCATCGAATTTGGCATTGTTATGTGCCATCACAAATGTTTTCACATTTTCTCTCGATCCTCTTATCTTCATATAAAGGGTTCACAAGGGAAGTTTTCACCATCTCTTTGAAAAATCTTTGTTCGTGTACCACAGTTCTTACATTTGTCATATGTTTCATTCTCATTATCAAAACAGAGTTCGCAGATTATTTGCTTAACCAATATATAAGGAAAAAGTATAAATGATCCCACTTCTTTATAAGTTTCAATATCATAATATACGGCATTCCATTTCTTAACCATCGACTTCTTCGATCTCTTCATCCAGCACGTATGCTCTGCTCCATCCGCTTTATAGTATGTATAACATTTAGAGCAGAACAACTTCTCACACTCGTGCCGTCTCATGCCCTTTGCACCCTGCATGATTATATTGTTACATCTAAGACACATGCTAATCTTCACACAAGTATGAAGCTTTATGTGCGTATCAAAACATGATTGGCTTTAGAATGGGCGACTACACTAATTACATGAAATCCCTCGAATTCTTTCTCCATCACAATGCCAAGACATTGACTGCATACCCCTTCGCAATCTTTTAGATGGACTGTTACGTTGTCAGGGAACGTATAGCAGGAAAAACACATACCGTGATTAAAAGAAAGTTTCTTGTTTTTAACATATGTATCACTAATGTGGCGAATTGGATAGTAGGTTTCACCTTCAAGACCAATGAATAGGAGTGGGGCTGTTTTTTCAGGATAAGTTGGTCGATGGAATAATTTGAATTTACGTTCATCGCCTGTAGCCGTGAATATGAGGATCCTACATCTCTGCTCTCGTTCTATTAAGGAGAATTTATCTACAGTGACAAGCTCTTCGTATCCGAGATTGCATTTTCTTGCCAACTCTTGAGACTCTTTTATTATTGTTGGAACCCAAAAGTTTTTTGCGCGAACATTCTCCTTCATTTTTTTTCGCGAGGACTGAAGAAACAAATGCGCAGCCTTTAGAATTTATATGACCTCTATATATATTATGTCAATCAAATCTGTCATTGGATGGTATTACAGCATGCCCTGCAGGAATATTGTAAACACGAACTGTGAGATTGAAGGTACTAAACTCGATTGTGTCCGCAGATTGGAATGCTATCTCGAATCGTCTCATTATATAACCGAATAGTGTCGACTCACGTAGTTGAACGAGTGGAATGTGTAAATGTATTGTATCACCGGATACATCCATAACTTGAAAACTTATATTTACACGATAATCACCATATCGAATCCATTTGAGATTTAATATACATCGTGAAAGCTCACGCACTACTCTACCAAGACTAGCTTCTTCTGGATTCTCTACGATTACATGATATATAATAATCAGAAGATTTCCATATACGAGTATGTTTTCTCGTATTGGCGTAATTTTTGCACAAGAACGATTTTCTTTCTGTTGTTCGTTTGATAATCTAAAAAGGGGAAAAAATGATGTATATATTTATCTGAAAGAAGTTTACGTATTCATTATACAGAAGGAAAGCATGAGTGACAAATACGTACTCGAACTCCACACCGACGACACCTTCGCTCGATGAGATGTTGGAAAAAGAGGAGTGGGTTGGATCCTTTTGATGGATCTTTCGCTTTTTTGCAGGGGGAGTAAACATTTTTCTCGATTCTAATGATCTATAAAGAAAGAAAACATTTTGTATATAGTTATCTGAAAGATGTTGGCTCATTCATTATACAAAAGGAAAGCATGAGTGAAGGAGGTATGAAAAAATATTTTTTTAGAGAGGCTTTTGTTTATAGTTATCCGAAAGAAACTGTATCATTCATTGTACATAAGAAAAGTATGAGTGAAGGAAGTGTCAAAAAATTCAAATTTGTATCCCCATGTACTTCATCGATCATTGGGCCGACGTCTAGCGGAAAACCCCACTTCTTATATCGTATACTCCGGAATAGAGATAAGATGTTTACTCAGCGTGTTGATAGAATCATCTGGTGTTATATTATGTGGCAGAAAGATTATGAAGAATTTAAAAACGAAGTGATGTTTCATGAAGATGTGTACGATGTTTCATCTCTAGATGGAAAAAATCATACACTCCTTATTCTAGATGACTTAATGCAGAAGATAGATGCAAATATATCAGATATATTTACAGTTACCTCCCACCATAAGAATATCTCCATATTCCTAGTGGCTTAAAATCTATTTTATAAAAATTCTTATATGCGCGATATAGCCTTAAATTGTCACAATTTATTTTTATTTAACCAGAGGAGAGACATCTCCCAGATAAATATATTTGCTGGACAAATAATGCCTGGTAAACTTAAGAGCTTCATGAAGATATATAAGGGATCAGTCTCAAAACCTTATGGCTACTTGCTCTGCGACTTCAGTCCGAGAAACACTGCATGATTTACCTTACGGACGGATATATTTCCAAACGAAATCAAAAACGTATATCTTTTAGAATGAATCATAAAATGAAAAAATACGTGTATCTCTGCTATGCGTTCCCTACACTTTCTAAAAAGATGAAAAAATCAATCATAGGAAGCATGGATAGTGATTTTGTCAAATGTGTATGTGAAATGTGTCTTAATCTAATAAAAGGTAATGTTCTGATAACAGCATAACAGAAACAAAATATATCACGATTCAAACAGTTGATACGTATGTTAGCTCGGAAGCCAAGTCATATACGTCTAAAGAAAAAAATAATAAATCAGCGTGGAGGATCGTTTCTACTAATCTTATTCTCTGTTCTAACACCTCTTCTCTTCAACCTTCTAAGATGAAAAAATATTGTTTATCCAGAAAAAGAGAGAGAGAGCTACCCTCAAACTTAATACCATCTCAAAAAATACTTTTATCTTTGGAGAGAGAATTGACTACTATACTCAATCATTCACACATAACACCAGATAAACGTATTATACCTTATTAGAACACGTTGGAACATTATTTAAAACAGTATGATAGGGTTGTAAACTCACCTCTCGCTAATGTCAACCAGAATGATACGGATCAAATAAACGAATATGCAGATGAAGTACTAGGAACACTGGAGCCTAATGTTCGTGAAAGGACTAGGTTAATTTATCAGACATTAAAAAATACAGAAGGGTTCAGTTGGGATAATAATGGGGTGATTACAATCGACTGTAAAAGACTCCCACAATTTAACATTATCGACCTCCTTAATGATATAACTAGAACGTGGAAAAGACCACCACCCCTCTTCTGGGAAGAAGTAAGAGCAAAGTACATATCTTCCAATTTCCCGAAATCTATTATAAAAAAATCACAACGCCGGAAAGATTTAGAAAATATTACTCATGCATTAACTTCTTCCACTTCAACCTCAAAGGTTTGGGCAAAGACACGTCGCGTTGTATTTCTCAATATGGCCAACAACCCCAAATAGGGAACTGGTTAAATTATTAATCAATTTCACTGATGGAAATGGCAACTAGACGGTCCAATCAAATAATTGTAAAAGGCTAAGTGGCAACTCCACTGTTATGTTAATACAAGAAAAAACCTGAAAATTCAAACCGCGTCAGAGAAACCCTATCCTAATGTCTTTTGTCTCACTGTCTGTCCAAATTCACACGAATACTCACGCGTAAGAAGCTATGCCTCGATTCCAGGTGAAGCAAATTATAAAACAAGAATATAAAATTAATATATTCAGCCTTTTGAAGCTTACTAGAACAAAATTCGGTTATGTTAGACTGATCTTTGAAAATACCTATGGAAGAACTCGCTATAACAATAAACTATTCCTTAGTGAGGATGAGTTTTGGCTTGTGTTTGCTGCAATACACAGGTTAAAACAGGAAAACTTGCCCTATGTTAATCGTTTGGTGAAGGACTACGGTGTAAAGCAGTTGAAGTGTGTAGTGGAGGCCAACCCTAACAGTCTATTTCCAAGTATCCATTTCGGTATTTACTGGAAAAGGGATGAAGAGTTCATTCCTACACGATTTAAAAATGCGCTGTACAATGAGTATGAAGTCGACACTTTTCTAAAATTTGAAGACAAGTTTCATCAAAGTTTTCGTCAAATGAAATGCTTACAGAATGCGGTTGATGTCTGTTATCTTACTTTCGACGATGGACTTGATGAATGGCGGAAACTTAAACCCACCATCACAGAAGTTGAGTATATAAAAAAATATCTCGTTTCATGAGTTCTACTGTTTTCTCAACAAGAGGGGGAACAGTATCGAACTTGTGAAAGAATTTGTCCTCAGGAATCTTTACGACTACGTCACCATTACGTGTGAAGAAAATTTAATAGAATATCTATTTATCAACCAGTCTCACCATGAAAGTCAAGAGGGTGGATTGTCACCAGCCTGCGTCATCAAGACTTGCAAGAAGAAAGTTTAAGTTTACCCAAGATAGAAATAATATTTTATCAGAGCCCAATTCTTTAACAGAAATATATTTATTCAAATATTGGATCATATCAAAAAAACTTCTGATATTAATTTTAAAAAATATAAGGTTGGATTAAAAATAAACATTGATCATTTTTACCCGTTACATATCGAATACCGATTTCGCGATTCGATTAATCCAGTTCTTTTGATTCAGAGAATCAGTAAATGTATAGAAAGTAATAAGGTTGCGAACATCCATGAAATTCTAATTGAAATTATGTATTTTAATCTAGATGTAAAATAAAATTGGAATTTTAAGATAAGATGTCTTTTCATTTAATAGTTATATAAGAGTGTAAGCTAGTCAAATATTCAGTTAGAAATGAACCATTGATTGTTACTGTCGTATGTTGCCCCTTTTGATCACTCCACACCTGACACCACTTTTATCGTGGTATACCTCGTGGTCGTGATATACTTCTTTTATGAAGTAGGCTTTGTACTAAGAGTGCTAATTTTGTTGTTTTAATGAAGAGCCGCTTCAACACGTAAGGATATAAGGAAACACACAGGAATTCCCCAAATAACTTATATTTTAAATTTAACAATTTACTACACAAAAATAAAATATGAACCACAGAAATACTACGAATTTTAAAATACACAAAAAGAGACTTCAATAATTTCTCCGTATGCTTTCTAACTTGACCTACTTGACATTATAGTGATGGTTGACCCACCACTCACTTCAATTTAAAAAAAACAAACAAAATGCTAACGGCCTTTACTGGCCGCAACTACCTTTGTGGATACCCATTGGAACGGGTTTGCGTCTGACCTTGAACTCAATGAGCACTTTACCTCGGAAATGTTATTGTCTCCAAGACGCGTGCCGACCGGCAGGATGGAGGTTGCGGACGAATAACTTGAAAGCCACCACTTACTTTGGCGAGTGTGGCAGCTGGGGTCCACACAGTATTCAATAGGGGACGGGGGGTGTCTTCATGATCGAGAACAATCACGGTGCTTTAGGAGGCACCAGGGTAGGCGGGGTCTCTCTGGCGAGAGTAAGTTGAACTTGGTTCTTAAACCAAGTTAACCTTACAGTTCGGTGGGTAACGGGTTCGAGGGGGAGATTTTTCTCCGTTGTTACGTAATTCCTCATGGGCGAGGACTGTATTCGGGATAGGAGAGGGTCTTCTTCAAGGGCAAGGATAGAGGAGGGGAGTTTCTCTGACGAGAATAAGTTGAACTAGAGCAAGTTAACTTAAAGGTCAGTTTGGTAACCAGGAACTAGCTCGAGGATGAGCTTCTTCTTAGTTCCAGTCTTCCTCAAGGGCGAGGCCTATCTTGGTGTTTTGGGATACACCAGGATAGAAGGAGGGGTTCTCTGACGAGAATAATTTGAACTTGGTTCCTCAACCAAGTTAACTTATGAGTTTGGTGTGGCCACCGGGTAACGGGCTCGATGGGAGCCTTTTTCCTCTTCTTTTCGTAATTCCTCAAGGTTGAGGAATATCCCTGGGCTTTAGGATGCACCAGGATATGAGGAGTCTCTTTGACGAGAGTAAGTTGAACTTGAACAAGTTAACTTAACGTTCGGTTTGATAACCAGGGACTACCTCGAGAATGAGCTGCTTCTTTCTTAGCTCCCTTGGCAGCCCTGCCTCTCTTGCAGGGGACTTCGTAGTCTGGGGACTCACGTATTCTACCTGTCCAGTCTTGGTAGCCCGGCCTCTATCCGGGGACTTCGTAGCCTGGAGACTCACGTATTTTACCTGTCCAGTCTTGGTAGCCCGGTCTCAATCCGGGGACTTCGTAGCCTGGAGACTCACATATTATACCACATTTTTCCCAAGTGTTTGTTATTTATACCTCGTCACCCCACTGGGGTAGGGGTAGGAGAAAGGGGGGCTTGTGGACGGGCCGCAGGAGGGTTCTTATTCCAACGGTTTTCTCAGCAAGTCTTACCTCGCCTCCAGCTGGCCTTCGAGCTTGAGAGAAACGCGGCTCCAATTTCTTACTTGAGGCAAAATTGAATATACTCTCTTAGGGAAGATCTTGCAGTTTAAAACTGTTCGGCTTTTCATAGAGACGAGTGGCGAGGGGCTGTGGTTACGAGGTTAACCCACGTTGCCGGGCCCGGATGTCTTTGCGGTCACCGGCCCGTGTCTCCACTGGAAGAGAACGGAGAAGTGACGATTCCCCTACAGTTACGCTTATATACATACCCGAGTCTACCAACATCTTTGGGTGGGGTAAATCGACTACACCAATCTGTAAAAAAGATCGCCAAAAGATCTGATATAGAGAGCTTTCTCTCGGGTTTGGATAGCTATACATTATATAAACCCATTCGAAAAATATTCAAGACAAAACACGTAAAAGCGCAAGGCTCTAACGAGATCTGGCAACTAGATTTAACTGTGATGTCTAAATATGAAAGTTTTAATTATGGTGTACGATACATACTCTTTGTAATTGACGTATATTCTAGATATCTCTGGTTAATTCCTTTAAAGCAGAAGACGGACTAGGTAGTGTCAAATGCTGTAAGAAATCTCATGGAAGAATCCGGATGGATTCCAGGTTATATATGTTCTGATGATGGAGGAGAGTTTAAAAGAGATAGGATGAAACGTTTATTAAGCGAATTTAATATCGGCATTTATCATGTTCACTCTCTAAACAAAGCTAGTCTTGTACAGCGTGTACAAAGAACAATAAAAGAAAGACTTTTCAGATACTTTACTTTTAATAATACCTGGAAATACATCGACGTATAAGATGATTTTGCAAAGGCTTATAATAATTCTAGACATAGAATGATTGGGAACACACCGTTCAAAGTTATTCACGATGATGCTATACCGAAGCAGAGAGCTGAAGGTAAAAAAGAGAGGTTTCTATATAAGATCGGTGATTATGTTCGAATCTCACGCGTTTCCAGTAAATTTAAAAAAGGATACGAAATAGGGTGGAGTGAGGAAATCTACAAGATATTTAAAACTTCAAAATGTATTAACCCTGTATTATATTGAAGATTTAAATGGAGAACATATTGAAGGTGGTGTTTATGAAGAAGATCTACAGAAAGTAAAATTTGACTCCCGTAAGAAATATGTAGTGGAGAGGATAGTTAAAGTGAAAGAGCATGGAAAAAACAAGCTATATTTAGTAAAATGGTGAGAGTACCCAGAATCGTTTAACTCATATATCAAGGCATGTGATATCACCCTAAAATCTTGAGCAAATACATTCATAAAATTATATAAAGTAGGAAGATGTGGAAAGTTTTATATCATTTGTGAAGATGGAGCCAGAGAGTTTTTATATCACCCTTACTTCTTCGTCCTCCCTGGATGTTTACCCTCAAAATACCATGTCTGACTATAGAATCGAGTTGCACGAATCAATAATAAAAAAACCACAGGCAGTATGAAGTAGGTCTTTGTGAGTTTCAATTTACAAGAAATATCTATAATGTTACTAAATCTACACACGCATTCACAGTCTATCGGAAAATCACGGAAGTAAACAACTATGCATCAAATACTATATTGACTAGAGGAAAGGTAACAAAAATAAAAGAAATTGACTATGCATATGATGAGATATAGATAGACGCTGGATATTACAAAAATGAAAAAGCACTCATAGAGAAAATGAATCTGAAAATGAAACAGAAATTATCATCTCAAGATTTAATGTTTCAATCTGACAGAAAGCAACGGAAGATGCCTACTGATTAATGCTCACTTCAGGTTCATTGCTGAATGTGAAAAGGAAAGAAAATCTATCAATTCATCTATCAAAAGAATTGTCCACTATAATGAAAAGATCTATTAGAGATGATATCCCCCAATTGAATCATTTTATAGCATTCAATATAGATTTTACTGCTCTTATATCTTATCCGAGATCATGTTACATTTAGTCTAACCTTGTAGACGATCAGTTAGTAGGCGGTACACAGTCGAGGCTGATGAGAATTATTCATCTTCCTTTCAATGATGGTTCATTCAAGGTAACTTTTGATAATCCACACTATCTGAATCTAAGCTATGGGAACTTGAGATCAATTTATATTTATATAAGAATGGTCGAAGGGGAAAGATTTCTATTCTTTGTTGGTCATTTGATCATAAAACTACACATTAAGACTAAACATTAAACGATAATTAAAAAATGTTGAATGTACCACGCGTGTTTAAAGGGGTTAAGAGCCCAAAGGGGACATGGTCTTGGATCCCTCTTCTCTTCCCTATTCAGAAATGCAGCACCATATATAAAGAGTGGTGCTTGTTATCTAGGAAAGAAGGCTATTTCAGGCGGATTCGATACTGTTCAGGATATTGTGCATGGAAAGAGTGCGAAACAAGCTCTGAGAGACCAGCTGGGAAGGGTAAAAAAATAATATCACTAAAGATACTAGACAGTATATTAGAAGAAAGTTAAAACCTGAGAGGGATAATGAGAGGAAATCAGAAAAAATAGGTGTAATAAATATGCGAAAATGGATGAATCAGAAGTTGAAGAACAGAACAAAGTGGAAAATAGATGATGATGATGAGGCTGGGGATGTTTTTTTCTCATAATATAAACCATCAGACATTTCATAGATGTTTTCATAAAGATATCAACGGCTGTAAATCTTACACGTGTAAAATGAATGCTCTTCACCCAACATGTGATATCTGTTCAAAGACACAACTCGATTTGTTTACTGTTCCACTAACCCAAACTTCAACCGTTGAAAGCAATTATCAGTCTTTCTCTCCCCTCAGCTATATCTCTTCCGACCTCACACCGGTTGAATATTATGTATTTGGTAACGGACAGTATTATGTAGACCCTAGTGAGGTTTACCTTTATAAAGGGTCTTTCAATAACGTCGCTCAATTTTTAAATGTAAATAAAACAAGTTGTTTGTGATATATACACTCAATTTATTTTAAATTTGAAAGTACATTTTATGGCATTTAGTGTGGAATATGACGTCATTCAAATGTCCGCCGCGGCTTTGCTTGGTGGAACGTATTCGGGAGGCCCAATTTTCGATGACTTTGTTGCAGAAATCTGGCTGAATTTGCTGGATGGTGTTCGTTATCTTGACTTTGAAGACATCAACTGTTTGCAGAATATTCGCATAGACCTTTGATTTAAGGTAGCCCCAAAGAAAGTAGTCTAATGGTGTTAAATCGCATGATCTCGGTGGCCAGTTAACGTCGCCGCCGCGTGAGATGATCCTGCCCTGAAATCGCTGGTGCGCAATGTGGCACGTAGCGCCGTCCTGTTGGAACCACATGTCGTCAGTATCCATTCAGGTGCAGACCCAAGTCCCTACGCATAATTCGCCAAACTGAAGTCGCATAAAGGCCAAGTTCTTGTGAACGACGAGAAATTGAGTGCCTCAGATTTTCCCGTACACTCTCATTTACGGCAGCGATGTTTTCAGCAGACCTGGCGTTTCGGCAAAGTACGGGTGTTAGCTGATTGCTCATCGACCCTTTTGCCTCGAATTTGGCCACCAAGCGTTGGACAGTGGACTCGGCAGGACGATGTAGCGAGGATAGAAATCATGTAATGCGCGGAACGTGTGTCGAACGGAGCACTGATTTTGATAATAACATTTGATGATTTGCACACACTGTTCAACGCTATAACCTTCCATCGTGACTTACCAAGTACTACTGAACAGTTTACAGTGAGATTGCCAGATGTCGTTTTAACAACATGGCCACTATCGCCTGACAAAGCTCGAGCCTCCTTGTTGAAAGACCCTATATTAAAGCAAGAATTGTGAAGTCAAACAGAAGCCAACTTCTAGATGGGGAGAATGTTTTTCCGGAAAATAATATTCTTCACACTTTGTTCAGCAATGTTGATATTTATTTAAATGAAACATCTGTAAAATCGATTAGAAATAATTCCCCCTATCGTGCACATTTAGAGAACCTGTTGAACTATACTGAAGAAGAAAAATCTTCTTTTCTTTCCACTGCAGGATATTACTCTAGTAAAGAGAGAATAGAAAAGAAATATAGCAGATCTCAGAAAAAACTAATTGATGTATATGGAAAACTACACGCTGATTTCTTCTCACAACATAAGTTGTTAATTAATGGAGTCTCAATAAAGATAAAGTTATCCAGAGCACCAAATTCATTTACACTATTTAGGAGCCAGACCGGTTTAGCAGCTAAAATCGAATTATTAGAGAGTTTTCTTTACATTAGAAAAGTCCGTCTTTCAGCATCAGCTTATCTAGAGATGGAAGATAGGTTGCTTGAATCAAACGCTAAGTACCTTATCACACAAGTTCGCATGCGAAATTTTACAATTGTGAGTGGAATATAAATGAGGAGTGTGGATAATATCTTCATGAGGCGAATACCTACACGCATGGTTATAGGAATGGTTGATTATTCTGCATTTTCTGGTAACTATGATGCATCACCGTTTGAATTTAAACCTTATAATGTGAATCGCATCACTATCTATATAAACGGGAATGAAGTTGAAAGACCATTTGAATTAGACTATTCGGACGATACAGATCCAGTTGCGTCAAGGGCTTTTTACTCGTTATATAACGGTATAGGGGGTATTGAAGGTGGGCAGAGTATTGGACTTACGTATGAACAATTTATAAAAAGTAAAAATATTTATTGTATTATTGTATACAACAGGGAACATTATCAGTACAGTTACAGTTTAAATCTCCATTAATAGAACCGGTCTCCCTTGTTATATATGCAGAGTTTCAGTCTGTTATTGAGATATATAAGTCTAGGAACGTATTAGTTTATTCTTAATAAAATGAATGCAATAGAAATAGAAGAACTATTGTATCGAGATGAAACTACAAAACGAGTTTTTCATGGCTGTTTTGTGAGAGACACTGATCTATGTTTACCTTTGAAACTGCCAGCAGCTTATATAATTATTCTGGGCAGCAGTCATAGACCTGGTTCACATTGGATCGTTTTGTTTGTAAACAAAAAACGTTTGTATTATTTCGACAGCCTATCTCTAGGGTTCCAGAATGATATTTATATTCGTAAAAACTTAGTAAAAATGAATAAAATTATTATCGTTAATCCATTCAGAGTTCAACGTTACTTTTCAAACACGTGTGGCTTGTTTTGTGTGTATTTCATTCAGCAGATGACAAACGGTAAATCATATCCATCTTTTATTGAGCAATCTGATTTATATAATGATCAAAGAAACGAATATATCGTTGTAAAGAAAAAAAATGATCCTGTACTCTCAATAAAAGGATACGCACATATGAGGCCGAGTTTGGGTGCACGGAGGCCGTGTGTGTGTGCACTCGACCCTTCACCTACAATACTACTAACGTTTACCAGGGGCTTGGCAGAGTAAGACATCTTTCCTTTGCTAGTCTCTCAGTTAGAGTATTTGCTTCTAAAAGTGGAGGGCTTCATTTTCCCCTTGCATCTGTAGTATTTTCCCTCTTAAAAAAGTGCTTCACTCCTAGGCTTCGTACTTCTGCATCGCTCGGGTACTTGAATTAATAAAGTAAATCAATTAACCTTTTTCTTTGCATCATCGAGAGGAAAATTGATGTGGATGGTTATTAGTCAAAGGTTTCTCCCTATAAGTGGTGCCAGGTTTGGCTCGATAAAGTGGTATCAGAGAAGGTCCTAATAAGTGGTTAAGAGAAGAAGGAATAATATATGTAAGGTGTAAGTTGGGTTGATGATTTTGAAGAAGGTTTATGATCATGTTGATAGGCAAGCGCTATGACAAGTTCTAAGAACGCATAAAGTGAGTGGAAAATTAGATGCTGTGAAAGTGTTCATGTTGAAAATAAGGTTCACGTTCGGATAGGGAACAAGTGTGTGTGAAGTCACCTAAGCGGTTTGATATCTCATGGATGGAGTGCTGAAAGAAATACAAGTGTGAGAGTAGAAAAGAGGTGTGACGTAAATGAAGAATTATGATGGGTGATGCTATTTGTGTTAGTGTATGCTAACGAGCTGGTATTAGTGTTTGAAAGAAGGAGAGATTTTAAAATATTGATTGAGAGTTGGATAGGATATGTATTAGAAGTGGACTGAAAGGAAATGCAGAAAAAAAGTAAGGTTATGATAGGGTGTGATATTATACTCCTTGCCTTTTACCTTGGTCATGTGCGATGTTTTAATTATCTTCTAAGGAGTTTCGTGAATGATAATGGTAAATCTGAGGTAGACTGCGATAACAAGGTTATTAGATAATAGAAAAGTAACAGGGATGGCGATTAGAACGTTTATAAATAAATATTAAGGGTCTGAGTGTATGTAGAATGTGCCATAAATTTACATGAGTTCATGCCAGTGCCAAAGTTAATATATAAGAGTGAAAGTTTAACCTGGGAGAAAAAGAGAACAGTGCAAATTTATATATTTCTAGGGATGATGTGGGTGAGTTAGGTAAATTGATTGAGGAACGAATAAAAATGGGACATGTTTGGTATGAGGAAAGATATGGATGAAGTTGTCTGTGACCGATAATGTTATGAAGTGAAGCATTTATGTAAGAATGGATAAGAATAAACACGTGAAAAAATAAATGAGAATAAATGTGAATGATTGCGAAGTGTTGAAAGAGAACGTAAATATGAGATGTGTAATTTTGTGCTTAATTAGGTATAAAGGGGTGAATGGGGAATGTACATACTTTCAAATGCACTGATGCAAATCAATCCAACTTTGTGTTAAAATGATTTACCACGGTGAGATAGGAAAGTGAGAATATGGTGGGTGTGGAGTATTGAGATGAGGAGACTAAGGGACTTCTAACAGATGAGATAAGTTCAATAGACGCCGCAAATAATAAGAATTGTGAACGAAAACGCTTACTCACATTTGCCAACTTGTAATAAACAAAGGCGGGGAAAGGAATTCGTCTTTCTGCGCCTCGCTAGGAGACGCCTTGGTTGTGGATTGTGAGCAAGTACATAGAATGGCGGTCTCTCCCTCTTCTTTGAGCTCCGAGTAGTCTCCTCGTTTAGCTATTTAGACTATGTTTTCTATACATTTTCATTTATTTTAGTCTCACATCTTTTCATTATTTCCATAAGATTCTAGACAGAAATGCTGGCTTTGCTTATTTTCCCTGTACGGAGAAAAGACGCACCTTATCCAGAGAAGGAGCAACACACTTTATAAAGCTTAGAGATGGGAGGTGAGTGCAATAAAAATAGACTAAAAATATTATTAAATAATCACTATTCTCGAGTAAGAAAGTATGAGAAGTGTGTATAAAACAACAGAGGAATTACCCCCCCCCCCATCCATCTATGTCTTATTAAACACAAACCTACCCATCTTTTCCATGCCATTGGGCGTGTGATGTGCTGTCTTATCTCGTTTAGTCAATGTTCATCTTTGGACATAAATCCTCTATGATGACCCTTCACAAACACTTCCATGTAAACCTATCCTATATATATAATTACCCACATGCCCCTTTGCTATTCCCTCTTTCTCTAAACAATTCCCCAAATCCATCTTTTACGCAGTCTTCCCCCCCCCCCTCACTATCACTCTAATATTTGTTCAGAGGTTTATTCACATTGATTTGTATTAGATAGATCCTTGCACAGGTCATCTATTTGGCCCAAGCCCGGCCCAAAAATTGCATCCTATGTTTTCGTTCCGCCAAGGCCTTTTGAGACCAATTGCTGTCACCACTACCGGCACGGCTGACACAAAATGCTTGAATTCACCCCCGAAACCAAGGGAGTAAATTTGGGTGTTAAATGCATACTTGTTACTCTAGAGCATTGCAAGGAAAGAGATTTTTTTTTTGTTTTATTACAGAAAAAAATTCATTTAATATGCGAAATAATAAAGTATCACATAAAGCTGGAATTATTCACTTAAAAAAATGTTAAAGAAAATTAATTTAATGTTCTTGCACTTTAATTTATTCGCTTCACGTTAGGCACTGTGAAAACACTGTAATTATATATGAATTAGTGAGCACGCAGAGTAAATTAAATGATCTTATGGTCCCCTGAAGTTATACTAAAAACGAGAATGGAAAACTTTCCGGGCAATGAAGATGAAGGATTCTATTTGGAGTCGGTCGACAATGACGAATAAAGTAATTAGCAGCTATCTTTGATATTGAAATGAGATAAGGAGCAGTAAGCAGACACCGTTACCATGGATACCAGCGAGAAACGGCGAGAGTGTCGATTGAAGCAGGTGGCTCCATGTCTTATTGGCGTTTGTAGAATGGCATGAGTCCTGACGTAACTCATATGGACTATTTCTATTTCCTCGTGAAAAGCAGGATTTATTCCTCTCTAAATTCTGTGAATTTGGCGTGTCCCCTGCTTGAAGAAGAATTGCGTTCCCAGGGAAAATTGCTTCCGGAGGAAACTGAAAGACAGCAGGAATCTTATCTGAAAATGCGGAGGTTTTTCTTTTCGCTCTCCCGCTCACTACAGAGGCTAGCAGAAGCTCGACCGGAGGTTTTTCTTGGTCGCACGAGACGGGCTGTGTCAGTGTGTACAAAAGTCTTATGGGAAAAGACGAGGGGAGAGAGGGGAGTAACAGCCAGAAGCTCTTAATTTAGGCTCGATCAGGCCCGTGAGGTTCAGAACTAAGTCTGAAGCTCGGCCTGGCCCGCCTGAAATCTCGAATTACTTGGTCTCAAACCCGGCCCGAGACCGTGATATAATAATATATGTAGGTACAGCCAGGTAAGGCCCGATAAGTTTCTCTCTCTCTCATGCAAAAGAGTAGTAAGGCGAGATCTATAAAGAAAGTAATGAAGTTAGATGGAGCGAAAATACTGGAAAATAAATATATCTCCAGGTTTCCCTGCAAGCAGTGGGCTACCATTGGGTTACCATTGTAGCAGGAGCAATTAACCCAATCCACCATTCACGTCTACGCCTCCCTAGAGAGAGTATGAGTAGACGTAGGTGGAATAAAAAAGATAATGCGACTTTAAAGTTGTACAAAGGAAGAGCCGAAGGAGAGAATCAATTTCTCCTGGGGCACTGGGGGAGGTAGAGTGTGCGGCTCTTCTAAGCTTCAGTTGTGTGAGGGGCATCACCCCTGCTAAGCCATCCGCACACTTACATGTAAGATGCGGGTTTTATTAGAATAATTCACTAAATTAATGTCAGAAAAAAATACAATTATTTCGTGCGGTAATTTTTATATTTTTGATGAAAGTTGTGTTCAAGATTCTCTTGCCCTGAGCCTGCCCCGGTCCATCATGTAAGTAGCCAAGACCTGCCTAGGCCTACTCGACTGAACAAAATTAGGCCTGTGCGGCGCTGCCTTGGCCCGTGCGACGCCGCTACTTTAGACTCTGTCCCATTTAATCAGATGACTAGACGAAGTCGTATGCTTGAATGAAGCACTTTAATCCATACAACCGCATATAATAGATTGAAGTCGATTTATTCAACCATTCAAATTCTTTTCGTATAATATGCACATTGCACAAGACAACTCTAAATTCTTGGATTTGCTAAATAATTCTTAACAAGTAGTCGTTACAACATAGAATCAAATTTAAATACATATAACAATATCCAAAGAAGTACAGTGACGTACATGTAAATGCAGGAAAGAAACCACAGTGCTAGGATCGATTTATTTGCCAAACCAGTTTTCAACGGAGACCTCCGTCATCTTCCACGGCGCATGACTCAATGAAGGAACATAAATGCGAGATGCGCCGTGGAAGTCTTTCTTCTAGTTTGTTTCTCCATATGTCAAATGAAAATCATTCAATTGACATTGATAATGCAAAAATAATTTAAAATTCTCAATTATATACATAGGCATCTAATAGAACCAGCTCTTATAAAGAAAATTCCGAACTTTAAAACTTCCGATGGGCAACTCAACATTAATCCCTTGATAAGCAGGAGATTTATACTTCCTCTACTCAAAAATGCCACTGCTTCCCCATACCACCTCCCCCTAATTACATTCCGACTTGTAAATTTGGGTGCCCCTAAGTAAGCATCTTTCTGTATTCATTAGTTTACTAGCGATTGAAGATGACAGAGGTCTCCGTCGAAACCTGGTTTCGCAAATAAATTAATCCTAACACTATGGTTTCTTTCCTACATATAACAATATTAAGTTGTCTATGAAATAACCAATTAAATTAATAAAAAAAATACATCTAAACAAATGATTTGTGTATTTATAGGGAAACAATCTGTAGAACACATTAAGAGAGGGGAACCTTTTTTATACACTCTAGTTATCTTGGACGATATTTTTCTGTTATCTTCTTGTGGTTGTCTTCATGTTGGGACCGTCCGATAAGTGCATTAAAATTACATCTATGATTAAAACGACAAAAGAGAGACAAATGTTTATTGATCGAAACTCCAATAGACACAAAAGCTTCTATTTCGGATGCCAAAAAAACTCCGACTGCTTTCAAAATTGACTCAAATACTACTTCGCCCCCCGTACGTTGTCTCCAAATGGATTCGGTCAAATACGACATTAAATGTCGACTTAATTACTTTTACGTTTAGTGGACAAGCTCGCGTCGATTTCTGTGATTAATTCTTCGCCTCCTATCTTCTACAATAAATAAAACAAAAACGAAAAACATTCTGGCCCATAAGTAAAGGAAAATGACGATACGGGATAAATAAATATTTGTTCACAGGAAAGTATAGCTCACGATAACAGAAAAGTACCGATAATATTATAATCGAAATAACAGTGAATAAAGGAAGTAGAGCACGTAAGCATTCAATAAACCTCGCATTTGAAATTATATTATGAGTTTAATTGATATAAATAAATCTATTGGGTTTGTCAGAATTATTAAAATTAAGACTGTTTGGCCAAAGGCTGAGAATATAACCATTGTACTTGAGCCAGCTTTAAGGAATATCGATAATTTGAGGTAATAATATAGTTTTTAAGTACACCGAAAAGATATTAACAAGTCGAGGAACAAACAATTCCCATGATATTAACGATGAGAGGAGCAATCTATTCTCATGATATTAACGATGAGAGGAACAAACAATTCCCATGATATTAACGAGGAGAGGAGCAATCTATTCTCATGATATTAACAAGGAGAGGAACAAACAATTCTCATGGTAATAACAAGGAGAGGAACAAACAGTTCCCATGCCGAGATTTGTCCCTAAAAGTTAGTTTACACATAGTGATAAGAAATAAGGATGGAAATGAGGAATGATTATAGGCGAGGATAGGACTTCTAGGCGTTTTTAGTCGCGTGCAAGTCTAGTCCTGGACGACTCTACATCTCACTATGTCGGTCGGTCGATCTCCGTTTTGCTTCTTTTTTTTTGTAATAACATTGTAACTATTCGGCCGATTCTAACGAAAGTTTAAACCCTTATGTTCTTTTACATTCTCTTTCGAAAGATATAATTGCCAAAATCCTCTTAAGGTTAGCCCTGGAATTATTTTGTTTTGGCAATAGCATCATAACTATTCGGCCGATTCTAACGAAATTTGATACCCTTATATTGTTTTACATTCTTTTTCGAGTGTTATAATTGTCAAGGTCCTCCCAAGGTTATACCAGGAATTATGGAAAGTTTTGAAGGTAGTAAGGTCATAAATCAGAATAAGTGAGAGCACGCTACTTTTTGGTCAACAGACCTTGTTAAAAATAGATAAGATCATTGATGGGCAGTTTGGGTGAAAAGCTAGAATGAGTCGAAGCTACATACAAGGATAAGGCTATTTTGATAAAAAAGGGGGAATTGATTCTATTAATGAGGAGGGAGTGTGGGCATTAGTAATCATATGGCATTTTGAAAGTCTCTCACCCAGAGAGTTGTAAAAACGGGTGAGTCGTTTGTATAGATGATATAAAATAGACTTAAAGGAACTAACGATTTGAGGAATCGGATGCTTTGTTTTAGAATTTTGGACCAAGGCATAAGGTAGAGATATCCTTTAAGAAGGATCGGAATACATGAATGAAATTGTTTTTTACTTTCTTATTAAAATTTTTGCCCTAAGGTTTCCTAGGAAATAAGTATTCTACATAATTGATTTAATTGATTAATTAATTTAATTATATGAGAATTATATAGGGAGAATGAGTGGGGAAGGAATACAACTATAGACAAACTTTAGGAAGAAATATTTGAACGTGAAATATCAGTCGAATTTTTTAATCGCGCAAACATGAGCCCGAGATGGAAGAACGAATGAAAATGAAATAAATAGTGGATAATTGAAGCAACCGAATTAAAAGGAAATAAACGACAGATGATTGAAGTGATGGAATTAAAAGGAAATAAACGGCGATTGATTAAAAGTACCGAATAAAAAGGAAATAACCGGTGGATGATTTAAGAGGCGAAATAAAAGGAAATAAACAACGGATGATTAAAAATACCGAATAAAAAGGGAAATAAAGAGTGGATGATTAAAGATAACGAATAAAAAAGGAAATAAACTGTAGGTGATTGAAGAGACCGAATAAAAGTGAATAAACGGCAGATGATTGAAGCACATTTAGCATAAGATGACCCATCAATATGTTCAGCCCGAATGACCCTTGATATCAATAGGATGCTATAAGGCGTAAAGAGGGCAGTTGGTTGACTCTTGCCTTCTCCATTCCATTTCAACACAAACAAAAAGAAGAAGTAAAATTAGAACTTTGGTGCGTTCTTCAACTTCACAGCCTTCGAATATCGCCTTTCAGGACCTGTTGCAGATTTATGCATTGCGTCTCGTGTTCATTAGGGGGAAACCCGGAGGAGAGTCGATGAAACAACTTGAGTTGATTCTATCAACAAAGATAAGAACCAGAAGAGATAAAAGCACAAGATCGAGTGACGATTATGAGCCCTTTTGGATAACACCTTGAACCATAACTGCGTAAAAACAATTGACAATAAGAAGAAGAACGATCATAAAAAGGCTGTAAAAAAGACGGAAAACAAAAAATATAATAATATAAATAAATAAAAATGACGCAGTATAAAACTTTGTGGGAAAAATGAAGTGAATCGCTACCCCTCAACAATTAGGGGTCATAGTGTGTCTAGTTCGAAATTCTTAGATTAATGTACATACACAAAATAAGAATATTCAGGATTATGGAGTTATTCCGACCACTCATCTCTAGGAATGACCTCCTTTAGACTTGACTACGAGCCGCATTTTCAGTTCGATGTTTAAAAATCACATTTAGTCATTTGTGTGGTGTTGCAAAATAAGTGCAGTGTTTTGTTTATTCGTACCTGTGGTTCCTGAATATCGTTTATACTGAAAATATAGACCAAACCTGCAAACTATGTCGAATCATTTCTTTTTGCTTACTTCAACTCAGTACAGAGTGGTGATCTCAAAAAAAGGCTGCATTTTGTCTTTGAGTGGGGAAATCCCTGTCTTCTCGGGTCATTCGATCATAAATTTGAAAATGAGCTTGTTGGAGGAACGCGAGAAATCGCAATGTAAGGGATTGTCTATAAAAACAACTCATTTCATCGGTAACTAAACAAAATGAACAGAACTTGGAAAAACCACGATCTATTTTGAAATTACGTACATGAAGGATAACAGAAATTTAAGTTTTGGCTTTATTGAGTAGATACACTTTAGTTATCCAATTAATGTATTTTGTTTCTTAGTAAAAACACACAACCCACTAATGGAGGTAAAGGCAGCAAGTGGAGAAAGAGAGAGAGAGAGAGAGAGAGAGAGAGAGAGAGAGAGAAATATGCGGAAAACTAAACCGAAAGACATTGAAAAATTAAATGTAAGACGCAAATAAAATTTGTACATTATATGTTTCTTGCTGTACTATCGCTCCTTTTCCCCTTCCTCTCTCTGTCCTCCTCCTCTGACAAAATGACAACGTATTTAGAGTCAAACCTGCTACTGAGGAGTTCGTAGCATGGATTCTGAAGGCAACGGTCAAGCCTGGCGAACCTTGTGGAATTCTTCCACTTTGTCTTCAGTGAGCACGATCGGGACAAGGCGGTCGATGTGGTCTACTTAGACTTTCAGAAAGCCTTTGATAAGGTACCACACCGCCACCTTCTCCGGAAAGTGCAAGCGCTGGGCATAGACGGAAAAGTAGCCAGCTGGATAGAGAACTGGCTAAGTGGCAGACGGCAACGGGTGGTGGTGAATGGACAGGCTTCTGAGTGGGTGCCCGTTACTAGCGGGGTACCTCAAGATTCTGTCCTGGGACCACTACTATTCATCATCTACGTCAACGACATGGACGGTGACATGGTTGCCAAGATTTCTAAATTTGCCGACGATACCAAGCTTGGTATGAACGTTGCAAAGGATAGAAATACTGCCCGCCTGCAGGAAGATCTTGGGAAGATTGGGGAGTGGTCGGACACGTGGGAAATGCCTTTTAACGTGAACAAATGCAAAGTGATGCATATCGGCCACAGAAACCCCTAATCTCAGTATATCCTTAAGGGCACTGCTCTTGAATCGAGTGACACTGAGAAGGACTTGGGTGTAACAATCACTAGTGACCTCAAGTTCTCGAAACAGTGCATTGAGGCGGAGAAAAAGGCCCAAAGGATGCTAGGTTATATAAAGCGCCAGTTTGGATATCGGAACAAGGAGATTGTACTGTGTTTGTACAACTCACTTGTCCGACCGCACCTGGAGTATGCCGTACAATTTTGGAGTCCTTCATTTCGAAAGGACATCGCGAGATTGGAACGCATGCAAGCCAGAAAAAAACAAACTGATTCCCTCTATCAGACATAAAAGTTATGAAGATAGATTAAGGGAATTAGATCTGTTCTCGCTGGAAACCCGTAGACTGCGTGGTCAGCTCATCGAAGTTTTCAAAATACTTCGAGGGTTCGACAATGTTGACTACCGGGATATTTTCACACTGAGTGAGAACAGAACACGCAATCACGGCTTCAAACTTGAACTGAAGCGTTACAACCGCAATCTGTGTGGCATTTTTTTCACTTAAAGTATCTGCGGTAAGTGGAACGCACTTCCAGTGGAAGTTGTCAAGAGTGAATCTGTTGACCAGTTCAAGTCAAGACTAGACAAAGTCTCGAAAAGTGGCCGTTTAGGGACGCAAAACAATTGAGCAGCCATGTGCCCGTTCAATTGCTAGTCCAAAGGTACCCTCCTTGAATGGACCGTAAGGTCTCCTAGGGTACCTTCTTTCCTTGTTGTTACTCCTTGTTGTTACTCTCTTCCCTGTTACCTTCTCCCCGGTGCCGCAAGGCACAGGGAGTGGGGAAAGGGGGAAATAGAAGGAGTCCGGGCTCTCTCTCCCCTTCTGCTTTTTTCTGGCCCCGATATTGGGCCAGAGGAGAGGGGACGGGGCGAGATAGCTCTGGACGCACTAGCCTTTTACACTCTCTCACACCTTCTCAGCTTCTTCTTCTATTTACGCGTATAAATAGTGAACAACAGGAAATCGCAAACACGACAGTCACTGCAAGAATTCCTTAATTAGTTTCCTTATTTTTTATTTAAAGGGAAAACTAACGAGGGCCTCCTCCTCCCAAAGTTTCTAAAAATAAGTCTGTAAAGAGAGTGAGCGATAGAGGAAATTGGAATGAGTGGACGATTCAGAGCCGCAGATCTTCCGGGGAACATTGGAGCCGGTACGGTACGCAACTGCGAGCGTTGGTGGGGTGGGCACGCAATCTCCAAATGTCAACTGCAGCATACCTGGCCCTCCCTTACAGGGTCCCGCCAATGCACGGGGATCCAAACGCAATGACTGAAAAAAAAATCCTTACTTACGAGTAACTGTCCGTAATTAAGAAATATCAGACTGATATTTATTCTCCTCATCCTGGTGTACAAATCCCTACCTCTTGCTCTTTGCCCCCTTTGATCTAATTTGTTTCCGAAGATCCCCCCCGGGGGGGGGTGCCCTTTGGAAGAGGTAACCTCACGAACCCCAACTCAGATAGGAATCGCAGTTGTCCTTATACACGGTTTGGGGTCCCACAAAAACAAACTTTTGGGCATAGTTGTCCTCTTGGTTTGTTCACTTTCCCTTTTTACAGAAATAAAATATACGAAATAGGTTTGTTTTCGCAGTTCTTTTCAGCCTCGATCTATTTCACTTTTTACGTCCTCTGGCGTCTTTTCTTCTGCCTGTTTCCCTCCTCATTCTGTTCTCCATTGAATAAGCGTTCCCCTGTTGAATTACACAGGTTTCTTTCTCTTCGATAATTAAGAATTTGTCAGCCATTTATTCCAAATCCCATCGTTCTGCCTCTTTCTTCGTTTCATCTTCATTAATAACAATGAGTTTAGGCTAATTGTAAAACCAACCAACCAAGCATTGCTTTTGGCCAGGAAGGACCTACGACCGGACAATGAAAGTAACCTTAAGATCAGCAAGACGATCGTTGGATATCCCGAGGACACCAGGAGCCGTTCCTTTTCGGGAAGGGGGATGGAAGGTATCTGGAATTAGTGTGTTATACAACAACCAGCGATCAAGGAGGAACCTCCACCCCCTTCCGCGTCACAGGTATGTGGATACAACTACCAAACGGCGGGATTCCTCGGAACAGAGAAGAGTGTGTGTATTTGTGCCGTAAAGACGCGAGAGGACAGATATAGGTATTGTATTAGCTGTGTGTTATGACCTGAATAAGATCTACCTACCCCCACGGAGGTAAGCATGTCGCGTCTGCCAATCGGTGGCCAGAGCTCTACTTGCGCTGACGTTTGTGTTCACTCTCCCACTTGAGATTGAAACCCGACACCTCGACGCTAAAAGTCCAATGACGTATACACTAGGTTCTTAGAATTGTGTAGATAAAGAGATTGGAAATGACTCCGGGTAACCTGGAGCTCCGTGCCAGTGCGCTGCGACTCTACCCGTGGATCTATGCTCCGATGGTACCAGGTCATTTTTTGTTGTCTTCCAGGCGGACACGCTCGCGGGACTCCGCGCTACCCCGAACCCTTCTGCCACGACTGCTTGGTCCCCCAGTCTGATCGTCACATTCTCGTGGAATGCTTTGGTTTGGGGCAATTTAGCGCGCACTACCTGCCCCAATAGTGGGGGAGGGGGGGGCTACCCCTTGTCCTTTGTCCTTTCTGGTCAAATTTCTGGAGCGAGTGGGTCTCCTTCGTGATATTTCATTAGTTGATTGCGCCATCAGACCACGGAGGGAGCTAGCCTTCTTTCGGCGCCTAAGCTGACTTTTTACTTTCTCTTTGTGGGTTTTTTTTTAGGGGGGGGGGATTTAAGTCGTCATTGTTTTTATAATATAACCTAAAGATAGGATTTTGTTTTGGTTTTCGGCGGTTGTTCCCTTCTGGCAACCGCCAGATGAGATCGTAGATGGATAATAAAAATCCACCTGGCTAGCGAGAGCTCGCGTCTAATTTTGTTGATGTCATCGGTAAGCGCTGTCATTTGCAGACGCTAGGTCAGTCCTAAGTAGCCATTTACTTATGAAATTGATTTTTATAAAATTCATTACTTCAAGAAGAATATTGGCTCAAGAGTAGACAAGTAAAAATTTTCTCCGAAATTAATTCAAAAGTTGGATCGTTTGGGGACCACTTTATTTAAGCGAAGATAAAATCAAATTCTCGTTGTTTTTATTATTATTATTATTAATATTTATATATATATATATATATATATATATATATATATATATATATATATATATATATATATATATCATATGTTGTTTAAAATACTTTTCAATTCACTTTTCATTATAGTAGTCAATCTTTAAAGCAGAGAATTGCAGAGCATTGCTGACCTTCTGCCTTCCGTTTAATTTATTCCCATTTAATTCTCGAAACTTCTGACAAGAGTTTAGTCAGTTGGAAAAATATTTGGATGTTTTTTTCATAATATGAGATTATTTATCAAATAAAGTGGCAAATAAGATGCTTTTGAGGGTTTGGGAGTAAAAATGAATGATTTAGTCGTTTTCCTATTGACTCAGCCAAGCGTGGTTTGTCTTCAAAAGATGAATCAAAAGGTGATAAAATTCTCTGTTTGCTCAGAAGAAGTCTTGTCTTCTCGTGATATCCTCATAATTAATAATCTGTTCACCTTAAATATCATCACTCTTTTCGCAGCTCTTTTCATATCACAATCTCGAAAATCTAAGGCCACAGGTGAGTTAATTTCATTGATTTTGCCCTGATAGTCATCTGCTTCTCACAGGATAGGTTTCCTCGCGAATATTTCAGAGAAACTGACACCCGTCGACGCCAAATTGAAAGACGTTCCTGTCAAACACCGAGCTCTGGCAATCGCATCATTAAAGCCAACGGGGATGAGGTAAAAGTAAGAATCTTCATACCTCACCCCACCACTACTGCCCGAAACCGAGAAAGATGAAGTTGAATTAGATCAAATGAACCATATCACAATAAATGTGATGCTTTATTCATCTAATATACCCCTCCCCCCCTCCCACACTTTGCAGTAACAGACGAAATGGGTGCACTTCACATGCATCTAGAACTTGGATTCTCAACCAGGTGAGGATTCCCCCAACGGCGGGAAATTCCAGGGTGTCAGGGGACAATTGGAACCCCACATTTTCAAACTAAAACTAGTGGAATAATTATCTCTTTACAAACTACAACCCTGAAAAATTGTAAATATAAAAAACAACCGAACAGATTTAAATGAAAACAAAGATAAATTTTCCCCTTTTCATCTATAAATATATTCAGTTTATTATTATTTGGAATGCACCTTTAAGGTCACACCATCTTGGCAAAGGGATGAGGGAGGGTGAGGGTCACATTCTGACATTATCAAAATGGGGTTGGAGAAAAAATAGGCTGAGACTCACTGACCTCGACGTTTAGGCCTCTCTATCGCTTTTTGGTCTTTTCTATTTTTGCGTGAAGAGGAATTGCGAGAAACAGAACGGCATCAAAATGATGCAGCAGCAAGTCATTGTTTTTATATACCGGGCATTTTTTTTAATTTAAAGAGAAAACCAACGATGGCATCTCCTACAGAAATTTTGTAAGGAGAGATCTGTAAAGGAAGTGGTGAAATGTGTGGAAGATATATTAGCACTCGATTGGGTCCTCGAATGCAATTGCAGGCCGGAAAGGCACGCACTAGTTAGAGCTACACCTGACACACCCTTACAGACTATTACAAAAATAGACCCCCCCGCCCAAATAATCACGGGGGAAGTAGTAGGGGGAACGGGAAAGAAGAATGAAGGATATGCAAAAAAATCCACTGCCAACCTGAGCCTAGAGGGAAGGGTGAATCCCTTCCTCCCTGGCCCCGATCTGGGATGAATAGACGGAAGCTGGTTGGCGACTAGCCTGCAAATTTACCTGCCGGTCAAGAAAGTACGTGACTAGAAGTTTGCAAATAGTGGCGAAAAGGATGTACAATGGAGATGTCGAGAACGAATAAAACCCAGCTAGTGTTGAGATTAAACGGGTGCAGTGAGGTCCCTGGGGGGGTGTCACCCCCCACCCCAGTTACTAGCGTAACATATGCCTGGGCTTGTGCAGTCAAAGGTTCCAGGAATCAACTCGTTCGTTGAAATGTAGTAAAAAAAATCTACCAACCCTAACCATGCTTTATTTTGAACATTTAATCACAGACTAAGTATCTTCTTGTTAAAAATAATAAATACTAGAAATTACATATACAAATGTTCAGAAGAAATGTAAATTTTGTTATTGGCATTGACACGAGGCTACTAAGATGTCAGTATAAGCAACCTTTGTAAATCGATCACCTCGTGTCATGAGGCGAGCCGGCGGTTGCCGGCGAGCTGATTGTCTTACCTCGCTGCCTATGAACAGCCGCCACCCGCCTGCCTGACCTTCTGGCGCCTGTCCTTTTTGTAAATCTGAATTATTAGTTGTATTAGTATTATATGTTAGTTTGGGAATATTATTTACAACGTAATAATATCATTCGTGGTGAACACCGAGTTAATATTTGCTTGTAAAATGTCAGGAAACGAATCGACTCAACTCGTAGTCTATGCCAATAATTCCTTGCTAAATATAACTGCATATTTCGGCATGATATAATTTGCTAATGGGGTGATCTGTGACATAAGTGAACATCGCTACCCCGGAACAAAGACAGGTTTAGGAGAGTTGCGAAACCCCTTGGTTCCTAACGGCGCAAGCTATTTGCCCTAGTTATGTACGTATCTTACACACATTTTCTTCTAATCACCATTTCAGAAACTTTGTCTCGGATCTGCCCCCTCTGGGATATGCGCTTTTTTTTCCAAATAAAAATACATTCGGTCTGTTTCTTTTTTTTTAAGCAACGGACTTCATTCTTCCATGCCGGCGTTATGACCTAGAAATCGCAGTATAACTATTGTAAAAATTATTCCTGCATGTGTACTGTGTAAACAAACTCGCAAGCGCAGTTTCAGGGACAAATCCAACCGCTATTTCGGTATTTTATGTATAATGGTCTATTGTTTGCTTTTGTTTATCTTCAAGATTAGCAATCACTAATTGCATCGGGTTTTTCTTGAAGCTTAGCAATCTGTAATCCCTGAATTCCTTGAACACGACAACTCACAGACCACGCCGCACGCAGTCAAAAAAGTCCTCATTCACTCGGACGACTCCGTCGAGGCGGCCTCTCTTCTGTGTTTGTCCAGAACCGCTGAGTTTTGTAACGCAGTTTTGCAATCAAAGTACGGAATTGTTTCGTAAATTCCTGAGGCCTCCGAGTAGAATTATCCGTAGCAGCGGTATATAGCGCCACAATAAGAACAGATTTTGATGCTTGGCAATTATTTTTACCCTATAGTGTAACAATTGGACGTCATAATTTTGTGTATGATATTAGTTTGGTAAAGAAAACAACCTCAGTGTTCAATTATTAAGGTAAGATCAACAGCAATATAAGATTACGTGTCAAATGCCGAAGCTTCGTTTTCTGAACTAATGCATTTTCTTTTTCTCTCTCTTTCCTTTTCTGTAATGTTCTTTTTCCTTTATATTATTTTTTTAGTGAACTATGTTTTTACATTTTCTTTTCTTTATATTTTATTGTTCATAAAAAGAAAGGAATTACTAGAAGAGAATTCCTCTTCAACCAAACAACCATTATTCATGATCAAGGGAACCTATTAGACCCAAATCTCTCGAAATAACTGTTACCTAAAACTAAGAATCAAAAACCAATGAGGGCATCGATAAAGGGTAAAATAGAAATGTCTAGAAAGAATAAAGTCCAGGTAGTCTCAATCTAGTTTGAAAATGCCGGAAGGGCGTGCCGCTCCTCTAGGTACCAGGTATAATTGTATACACCCCCTGCCCCTTTGCGGGACGGTGGATGAGGAGGAAAGGAAGCAAGTGTAAAGGAAGGGCACATCAGGAGTACTGCAAGAGAGTATGCATGAAAATAATGCTGTTTGAAACCTTACAATTGCGGCCGGGAAGAGGCAGGGTAAAAACAAGAACAAATCCGTGTAATTGCAGCCAAAGGCTCCGAAAAGTATGGTGCCTCCCCAATAATGCGACTCGTGGTGATTATTTACTTAAACTAACGAGGACATCTTCACCGTAAAGTTCGCAAAGGTCTGAAAGGTACGAAGCCTGAGTAATCGTAAGAGGGGACTGGGGCTATTTGGGCACCTCGGAATCGAAATGCCGCGCAGCTCTCCCGAAATGAGTTGACGATTATATTTTAAACCGGTTAATGATGAGGTTTGAGAGGCAAAAGAAAAAAGGACTCCGTGGTGCTTTGCTTTCGTGGGAATACTTCGCATCCGCGATCCATGAAAACCCCATCAATTATATTCATCTGGTCTCGCGCGGTGTTGCATTGCAATACTAATACACCCAGGGACACTTTCGTCAGCATTGTAAGTTGCAAAATCCTTCTCACACACCTCTATCTTATCAGTACCTGCACCCCTCTTACAATGGGATCCAGAATTTGGAGTAGTGATTTGCGCTATTATTTCCATAATGCACTGAAAATAGCCTAAAAAACGCTGTTGGTATAGCAATAAATAGCCACCTTCAGACTGCTCTTCATGTATCTAATAGACCAGGTTTGCCCGACGCAGTGTGGTTATAGCTACTCATTGCCTACCAACCAAATACCATCATTACGTACATTGCAGTTTTCCTTACTTGTCTGAGAAGGAGCATACGAGGGGATGTCAATAAGTTTTGCGAATCGGTAGGGCAAAACAGAGGAAGGGGGATGGCTGTTTGTGGGGGTGTTAGGACAAGTTATGACAAGTCAGGACCTGCAGCCACACGATCCTGCCCCGTCTATTTAAGAAGCAGTAGCTGATCGCAGATCGTCAGTCATAAATTTTTCAACAATGGAGAAGGTTAAGCACCGCGCAGTGATCAAATTTTTGACCAAGGAAGGCAAGAATGCAAAAGAGATCCATGAACGCATGGTTGCAGTGTAGACCGACACCGCCCCTTCTTATGCAACCATTGCTCGCTGGAATAAGCAGTTCCGCCATGGTCGTGAGTCCCTTGAAGATGACCCCCATCCAGGACGCCCGTCAGACGTGACCAACGAGGACAATGTAACCCGTGTGGAGAGGATGATCCTCGAAAATCGACGGGTGAAGGTCGAAGAAATCGAGCGAGAACTTGGAATATCACATGGAAGTGTTATCAACATCATCCACGACAATTTGGCGATGACCAAGGTCTCTGCCCGTTGGGTCCCTAGAAACCTCACGCCCCATGATCGACTTCAACGTCGTTAAAGTCCACAAGGCCAGAGTTGCATAAGCTGCCCTGCGCGAGGTCGGATTCAAGGAGCTCAATCATCCCCCCTACAGTCCAGATCTGGCCCCTAGCGACTATTCCTCCAGCTCAAGGCTGCAGTGAGTGGACGCCGGTTTGAGGACGATGAAGATGTCCAGCTCGCCGTCCAGGATTGGATTGAACAGCAGTCGGGAGATTTCTGGTTGTCGGGAATTCGAAGCCTCAGGGACAAGTGGCGCAAGTGCATTGAAGTCGAGGGTAGTTATATTGAAAAATAATAGAACACTTTTCCTCATATCTCGTTTCCTTATATCCGAATTGCAAAACTTATTGACCGCCCCTAGTATCTGAACTCTTGATTGATCTTTGTATTTTGTATGGATTATACCTAATACACCTTTCGGTCCCCCAAATTTAATAGTGAATTGTCTTTTTCATGATTTCCATCTTTTTCACTATTTCCCTTTCTGATGAGTTGGTTTTCTTCTTCTGTCCGTCCTCCTCATTATTTTCCTATTGAGTTAGTGTAACCTAGTTAGTCTCACATTAGTCTCAGTTCCTCCCAATAATTAATCAAATGATTTCTCAATTATCCCTCTATGGTGGCGTAAGAAACTGATCAATGTCAGTTGCGCGTCGTAAAAGGTAGAAAATGGGTGGAGACGGAGGAGGGACAATTTAATACATAGAAATTAGTAGTCAAAACTACTAACTTAACCCTTCCTGCAAGGGCTAGATTAGAATGTACTCTGTCGTTACTTGAATTGCCCATACTTGAGCTTTGTCAATATTTGTGAATGTCTTCACTTCTTCGATTAATTATTTATTTTGTGGTTTTAGTCACGGATCGCTGTGGGCTCGCTTCTCTCAGCCATACGTTCGACTCAGTGAAGTCTGGCTCCACCGTGGCAATGGAAGTTCACTACGAGTGGAAGTAATTATATTATAAATAAACGCATGAGTTTTACAGCAAGTTTCGTTTTCCCCAAATGCCGAGACAAAGAGAGTGTGCTAAAAAGATTCAGAATAAAAGTTTTCATGGGTGAATAAAGTATCCTTCAAGTATGAACTTGACTGACCTCCTGGGCAAGGAAGAACTCAAGTGAAGGAAGAACTGAATTCCCCTTAGCATGGGGGTGTATACAAGATGAAAGTTCGTTGTTGGAGCAATGAGACTGAAAATTGCCAACCTTTATATTTGTTTGTTGAAGAGTGCCTCTTGAAAAGGCCAAATGCAACAAGATTCAACGGTCTTTGTCATCTTATTTTGCTGGTTATGCAAAAGTGAACTTTTGCACAATTGACTAACAACGGTGCTCTTTTATTTGCCTCTTGTCAAAATTGTTTTTATATCAGATGACCTAAGTGAATTGAGGATTAAAGAAGGGAGCTCAACCAGAGACAGTCACAGTCGAGGCAATTGAGTGTAAAAGTAGCAAGGGAGGGAGAATAGAAAGAGCGAATTATATAAATTACAAAGAGAACTCTTTCGCTTTCGCGCTTGAACACGACGCCATATCTTCAAGAGTAATACATTTTATCGTTGTACCCGGAAAGCCTGCTCTAAGAATTTAGAGAATCTTTGCTAGGAGACAAAAGAAATGAAATACATTGCTTAGGTTTGAGCTAAGTAGCGAATCGATCCTCACTTTATTTTACCTTAATTTATTTATACAAGAACTGCGCAATCATATTGGCTCATCCATCACTAGCCTCCAGTCCTGACCCCTCAATAGCCCCAAGACTACCACTAGTAATCACAACCTATTATATATTTTAGGGTCGGTGCTTGCGTACGGAGTTTAATACCAATTCTCACAGTCTGGTGGCTATTTCAAGGGTTAACTACAGTTAGGAGTAGGATCCAAACCATAGGTCGCTACAAAATCCGTAAGCTGCTCTACCGTGCAAAGGAAGAACACCGTATATACAAATTTTCCAAATTTGAGTTATATATTGACTCTTATGTAGTTTGGCCCGTAGATTCCATTTCTGGCATTGGTTTACGCCTATCTTTCACTCGTTTTGAGTTAGAAATCGCTACACACCGAATATACGCGATACTATTACCATGGTTAAAATAGAAGAAACACTGTATATGCAAAATGCCGAGGATAAACACCGATTATACTGAATATTCGGTCTGTTTCATTTATATATAGCACGATGTCCAGACGTAAAACACCGAATATGCAAGCTTTCTATCAATTTATTGCAACTCCTCTCATGCAGCAACCTGGAAATCAATGACACACCAAGAAAAGATCATTCAAGATAAAGAAAATTCAATGACACAACAAGAAAAGATCATTCAAGATAAAGAAAAACACCCAATATTAAATGGATATGATATAGATAAATGCCCTTACAAATGCTATATCAAGTTTTCAGATGAAATGCGAAACCACATTCACTCATAATTTTGGAAAGACTGCTACTATATGAGGCGAGCATAGTTGTCAAGCAAAGTAACAAGGGAAGAAGTAGAAAGAAGGCATATTCAGGAAGATTTATCAAGGAAGAAGTCATCGTATGTGTACACACTGAGCGATGCCCAAGGAGTTAATAGAGAAGTAATAATGAATCACATCAAATCTTTCAATCTAGTTATTTCTCATTTCAGAAGAGACCATGCTCCACGTGTAAGATATCTTCCAACAGATCTCTTCGTTGCTTCAATGTACAAACTATTTCAAGAAAAACACGCATTAGTCCGTTGTTCATTTGAATCCTATCGGAGTATACTAAAGAAAATGAACATAAGTTTTTCTGAACCTTGTGTTAACAAATGGTCAACATGCTTATTTTATGAATTGAATATGAATGAAGAAAATGCTGAAAAGGCTCAATTGCACAATGAAATGCAAAAGGAAGCAAGAAAATAATACAATAAAGATAATGAGATATACGAACAAATATTTACCGTCGATATGCACAAAGTTTTGCTCCTGCCAAGGATGCTTCCTTAAAGAAAAATCAACATCACTATTGTGTAGTTTGGAATGAAAGTTTTCAAGGTAGGAATGCTCCTGATGTTGCATCATCCTATATCAAAGTAATTGAGGAAAATAGAGATACAAAGAAGTTTATATTTTGGACAGATAATTGCGTTTCTCAGAATAAAAACTGGACATTATATTCGGCATTCGCTTTACTTGCCATTGAAGATCTTGGACCCTCGGAAATCACGATGAAATATCTTGTCACCGGTCACACATTCTTTGCCGCAGATGGTGTTCATGGAAAAATTGAACAAGTAATCCGGAAATAGAAGAATCTGTATGATATGAGAGACCTCTGCGATTCACTGGAACTTTCAACGAAGAGAGCAACGTTCTTAGAAATGTAACTTTATGATTCTAAGGGGTACGAAAACTTGTCAAGGTTAAGAACAACCCGAATAGCGTCTTCTGAGAATAATATTCCTATTTTACAAGATTTATGTGAAGTCCGATTTGAGAAAGGTCTGCACGGACTGATCTATAAAAAATAACATTTCAGGACTTTAAAACTTTAAATTTATGAAAGAAATTATTCCACCCAATTATTCGGCGAACTATTCATCAAAGCCAAGTGGAATTCAAAAAGAAAAATTGGATAAAATTCACTCAGGTCTTGTTATGAGAATGCCTATTTCCAGTCGAGCATTTTGGAATAACCTCCCTCCTAGTGATAATATCTCCGATCTCTTAATTTCTAGAGTAGATTAAACATCAAGGTCTTATGAATTTACCTCGTTAAGTTTAAAATGGATTTACTTTTTGTGTATTTAGTCATTTTTCCTTAAAAAGGGATATAACTAGAGTTTTTGTGACGTTTTATACTTTTACTCAGATCGTTTTAAATATGACTTTGGGGTCACTATTTTCTTTATTAAATTAAGGATATTTCAAACTAATATTAACATGCAAATAGAAAGATAAATTCATTGCATTTTTTAAAGATTCTGTTTGGTTCGTATTTTTATGGTCAAAATATCAATAAAAATTACATAGATTTATAGGATTGTTTATACCTTCCCAATGACTTGTTAAAAATTCTAATAATAAACAAGATCAGTGATGAATGTATAATATAATGTGGTTGCCATAATTATAATGAAGTATGATTGCTTAATGTTGTCACTAATTCAAAGTGAAAACACCGAATATATATATGTACGTATAATCGGTGTCTAATTGTTTAATAGTAATGGACATTCAAGAAAAAAAAACAGCGAATATACTTATATTCGTTTTTTTCCTCTGCATTTGTGGTAAATAGCAATCGACAAACCAAAGAAAAAACAGTTTTTGTACAACTGAGCCAAAAATATAAAATTAATGCACAAAAGAAAGTACAAATATGAAAATTTTGAGCGCTTCTTTCTCCTGTAAAGTTCCCTTAAAAATGAAATCGAGCATTTCTGACGTCATACCCCCCCCCCTATTATAATTTGCAAAACGATTAAAGACGCTGACATGATGTAGTTAAAGCATTCACCTCTGTAAACGTCAGAACATTATAACAATTAGGATTATATACTGGAGGGCTGTGCCCCCCAGACCCCCCCCAATTTAATGAAACTCAGGATCATTGTAGTGTGGTCCCCACCTTGTGCTTATCCCCACACGAGCCGTCCCCTTAAATGTACTCCAAAAACGTGAAACATTTTGGAACACGGACGAAAAAACTACGGTTTATCGGCCGGGCCGATAATCTACATATTTACCGTTATTATTTTGTATATTCGATGTTCTTTCTCTGCATGGTAGTGCAGCAGCAGCAGCTGTAGCGTTGACTCGAATTAGCACTCCACCCAGCGAGTGACCATAACTAAGGTGGCTTGACTTCGCTCAACGTATCAATCAATGTTTTCTCTCGTATAGATAGTAGACTTATTGTCTTTTAGTGCTGGACAGGATTAAGTTAAAAAAAAAGGAACGCATGTTGGAATCCGGTCAATCGATGGGGACTGTAACAGGGGATGCTAATCCCCTTTTCATGTCAAACGGTTCAGAATTGTTTAAAAATGGCCTACCGGTCCAAGTCAACTTTCTTGAGCACGATCCTCGTAAATTGACCGTGCCAATTACCGGGCCTGCTCACCATTGAATTCAAATTTAGGAATTTTTTGTTTCAATGTCACAACATCGCGTGGATTAACAAACAATGGCCAATCATAGTGTCCTTGCTCCTTCTTCTTTAATAAGCTGTTTTTTATTTATGTTCAGAGAGCGTCGGAAGCGAGTCCAGATACATTATTGCATAAAATTGATTTCTATAGCTCTACCGCAGATCACTGATGTAAATGAGCAACATGAGGGGCGAAGAAGAGGGGTGGTACATGATAAATAAAAGAAGCCTCTTGACCCAGCTAAAAGACGGGCAGATTGAAAGGTCGGTGTAGAAAAGGCAAAACAGATAGGAATAGAATCTGTCTGAAAACAAAACAAAACATATGTCCATAGTTCGTTGAGTAGAGAATGGACATTCAACCTGCTTGGAGGATAGCTACAACCTACAACCGAATGGTTTTAAAGGTACGGAGTTCATAGAATATAGACTTGCTACCTGATAGATGTGGATAGCTTCCACATATATCGTAAGGTAAGGATCCATTAGTGAGCCTTGTAACTTAAACCCCTTAAAAACTATCCTTGGAATCATTTTACAGTGAACAAATAGTTCACTTTTAAGAACAATGAAAATAGTACAGTTCACTTTCAAGAAGAGTAAAAATAGTACAGTTTCACCTTTAAAAACAGTGAAAACAGTACAGTTGACTTTCAATAACAGTTTTAGAAACGTTACTTGGTGAAATCTTGTTTATTCGGTAATATTGATAGCACACTCCAGTCGTTTGAGCCCCGCCAGAGGGAGTCAGTGAGCATGGTCAACCCACTGAACCTGCTTGGAAAGGGGTTGGGGGGGTACAGACGGTTAAACCTCGTGCCTCCTGAACGGGCGACACGCCTTCCTGACCCTAGTGCTCTCAGCCGTCTCAAACTAGATTGACACTACCTGGGATTTACTCTTAGATATGTTTCCCTTCACCACCACCTCACCTCCACTTCATTTGGGGCACTTTTGAATTAGCCTCTGCTCGCCTAATTTCGCTAGTCATCCCTGGTCGGGTCCGAGAGAGTGGAAGAAAGGCTGGTTCCCATCCCTCTTGGCTCCGATTGGGGAGGGGGGATTAAAATGTCTGCCTCTCTCTCTCTCTCTCTCAAGCGCCCCCGCATTTTACGCAGCCGCAAAGAGATGTCAGATGTATCATGGGAAACCAAGCTGCGGCTGACATATGTGCCCTCCCGGCCTCAACCCTCGCACCCTTCACCACCCGGCCTCAACACTCCCCCCCCCCCGGCCCCATTGCCTGCAAGAGTCTCTCTGGCTCTATATCTTCCACACATTTTCACATTCTCCATCATCACAGCTTTATTTCCTTCCAAACTCTGCGGGCGATGCCCTCGTTGGTATTCCGTTTTACATTAGAGGCGGAAAATGGCATCTCGAGAATTGCGTTCCCTACCTGCCCCAGCGAAAAGCAAGAGCATCTGTCTTAATCGTGGTTGGTCAGATATTGATAGTTGCGTGTACTTCCGGTCCTCGGTAACACAAGTAGTCTCCTCTCTAGACTACTCGGGCCATGTACCTTACACCCATTTCACTTCCGCTAACTTCACCACTTTCTTTAGTGCCCCTTCCTCGCGAACATTCTGGTGGAGATGTACTCGTTGGATTTTCGCTTCCTAGCTATATAATAATAATAAATGTTTTTTTTTAATATTTAGAATTTATGCTAAGCGTATCTCTCGATAGACAAGTGGGTAATGGTTGGCCGTCCCTTGGGGCACGAAGAACTCCCAGTTTCGTCGGCCGGTATTGTCAAAACAGTACTACAGCTCTTACTAAACCTACCCTCCAACGAGGACCAGTCTTCAGTGACTTCGTGCTTGTCAGCGATTGTCATTCTGATCGTTATGGAAATTTCATTATCTCGTCGGAGGATCCCATCCACGATTAAAAAGGGAGAAGTGGCGCAATTAAATAACTAACGTGTGAAAAAGTAAAACCACTCTTATAGTTTTTTTGTGACCTGTAGAATAATTTGTGCCCCCTCCCCCCCAACTTCCCATCTCACTGTTACGACTCCAGCTTAATTCTAGTTAGATGATAGTTGCTGAGATGGTTCGAGCCTAATTTCGACATGAGTCGTTTGGGGACCAGTTGTTTTAGCATCAATTTTCACCCTTCGACGGCCATGTCTCATCGGAGACCTACATTTTGACGTTGAATTAAGATTATCACGAATGGCAGTCGCGAAAGCGTCTCGAACTCGGAACTTCGGAAGACGAATAACGAAAATCATTACGGAACCTTTGATTTTCATCTGATTGGTTTTATCAACCTACTACTTTGTTCCAATCGATAGATGGCTATCACATAATAGAAAGTAAAGTAATTACTCTAATTTGATGTTATTTTGCCATTTACGGCTGCAAAAGAAACCAATAATTAGTGCATATGGAAAATTCGCCTCCTGTCCGCAAATGGCTGTAATCCCGAGAGGGTAAGTGAAGAGAAAAAATCGAATAGAGCGCCATGATGCCTCTTGACATTCACCGCCCGAGGAGACGGAGATAATGTGATTAGACTGATGATATATTGATATTAACCACCCTCTTGGATGAGCGATGGTTATAAGCGAAAGTAGAACTTCCCCTTCGATATTGGACGAAGTTGGGTCGGCGCTCTTCTCGCCGCCCAAACTACCCTTACCTCCCACCCACTCTATTAAGCACGAGGTCACAGATTTTGTTCACGCTGAACCCTCATCAGTTCGTTCAGTAAGGGTTCATCCTTGGACAGAAGGCCCTTGGCACACGACCTCACCACAACCCCATGCCCACCTATCATGTATCATATCATCCATTTCCTTCTCAATCAACCTTTTCTCCCTCAAGCACTCATTCCCACAATCAACCTCACTTTTAAGCTGTCAACCAACCCTTCTCACGCAATAATTTTCACTTTCGTATATCCTCTACACATGTCAATTTCCATCCATTCTTCTTGCATGTCAATACCACATCAAACCACTCAGTCGTAATATCATTCACAACCTTCTTCACACCATACATACATTTTATCTAGTTGTTCCTCACCATATCTACCTTTCCCACACGGTCATCCCTCTCAAGTTGTTGGTTTGCACTGCTCTCACTCGAGATATTTCATCATCCTTCCATACCATATCTACTCCCATTTACTAACGTTGGCATCAACATACTCTGGCACATTTCACACTCAAACACTTGTCACTTTCTAACGCTTTAATCGCCCCAGAGCCTTACCATTCAAAGCCTTGTGGTTGCAATCTGAATCATCTGTACCACTATCATTGACAATTCATCTTAGATATATTTTAATAAACGAAAATCGTTCTCTTATTTTGATCGGTAATATATATATATATATATATATATATATATATATATATATATATATATATATATATATATATATATATATATATATATATATATATCATCATCATAACTTCACTAACTCTATAATTTAAGAAGGGGATTTTTTTGAGTATTTGAATAATAATTTCATCTTAATTTGGTTATGACATATGTTGTTTTTTTTTTATCAAAGTTCAGAAATAAATATAAGTATAGAAATTTTTTAAACCCAAAGAATTACAAATCGTTAAGTTCCGAAAATTTATTTTTATATATCTTCTTCTATAACTATATTTTAGCAACGTGATATTTTAAAATGGGGGAAATATAGTTTAGAGTTCCTTTTCAAAATTATTATAATTGGCGAAGTTCAGAAAATTTCTAAAAATTTAACCATGGCTACTTTTTTTTAGATTTTAAATTTTAATCTTAGTAGTCTTAGTAGCGAAGCACAAGCTCAGTGGGAAAGCCATTGCCTGGTATATATGTATATAATTGCAGTTGCGAAATTATAATTATGCGGTTAAAAAGGCGATGTAGTCAACCTCTTCATATATATATATATATATATATATATATATATATATATATATATATATATATATATATATATATATATATATATATACATATAGTTTAGGTATCTAGGTGACTCGAATATCTCCCTTTATTTTTAATTCGATTTTGTTCCCACACCAAAGTCCTGAAATCTCATCAAACACTGCTGTGAACAGTTTTGTGGAGCAAGTATCCCTTGTTTCACTCATTATTTTATTTGTATTATATTACTAACCAAATGCAGCATGGAACTCGTCAAATTACTCTCGGCATCTAGTGTCGAGGTCCTCATCATTCACAAGTAGTCAAGTACCTTCCCATTCTAATCCTTAAACTGCACAAATATTTTCTCCTTGTTTTTATTTTCCTTCCCCGAATATAATTATCCATCCGGTTCATCATTCATCTTCTTTCCAAAACCTTTATTTGTTGCTTTTTTTTAACTCTGGTTATTCACTCCTTTCGCTTTTCTATTTGCCTCCTTGTATTCATTCATCCGCATCTCTCTGACTTCTCATATGCACTATTAAGCATGGCAACTACACTCCCGCCCCTTTTTTTGCTCCCCATTGTACGTTTCTCACCATCATTCCACAATACAGCGTTTTATTTTATCGTCTAAGTCCCACTATTCTAAATCCTGAGAGACGAAGCCCCTATTCACCTTCGACGTTGAACAATTTTGAGTTCAGTTTAAAGCATCATAATGACATTATGTTTTCACACACGGACATAATCTCTACTTTTTTCTTTTATATTTGTGGTAAATTGCTATTGGTCATAAATTTGACATTATTTTAAAATGATTTCCCGTTGCACTATGGTTAAATTCAGCATACAATAAATAATTCGATTCTGCTGCACAGACTCTGGAAAAATGATATCTTTCATCATTTGACGCTGAAAGACTTGAAAGGACGACGCATTAGCATGTTGAAACACGAAGTCATATATCATGCTGAGACTAGTGAGATGGCACTACATCCTTGTAATTGTGCCATCTTCTTCATTTAAATCACATAAATATTGAATCACTTATCAATTTAGAATGCTCAAAAACAAATACTAAAACGTGGATGCATATTTTTTATCTCTCTATATTGATGAGAACATCTCGATCAGCTATTTTATTCATATGTTTTTCGTTGTCGAAGATCATACTCACTTCGGCTTGTTCAATAATTATGCGCAATAAGTTCTTATTAATCTCTCAATGGCCACACCTCACCCATTAATAGGGTAAAATGCATACCCAATAATTTATGTGGGAGTAAAAATCAAAATTAGTAAACAAGTGGTATGTTTCACCCATTTAATTATGCATTATTCATCCCTCTTCCGTCTAGAGTTTATAGCAGACCTTTCTATTGACGTCTGCTTGGCCCGCTTGCCAGTGTTTGCGTGCCTAACTCGTCGATGCAATTATTATCAAGCTATTTATTAGACATGTTCCTTTGATAGAATTTTGTTGTGGAGATTTCTCATGACTTGAGTTTCCTTTGATAGGTATATAGTACCGTAGACTAACATCCTCCGACACGCTGAGCTATTTTTTTCGTCGCATTAGCACGTTTTTCCGGTCTTTTGTTTACCCTTGAAGGTTTTGCCAGTCTTTTTAAGATTTCGTGTGACTGTGGCCCCTTTTCCTAGAGGTCATTGATAGGACCACTAATTAAACCTCGTGACATCCTGCTCCCTTCATGTGTTATTCACCAATTAATGTATGAGTTCAACAAAACTGGGCATGATCAGATGCAAAGGAATATCTTCAAACCTATCAATTCCCTCTAGTAGGACCACGCTACTATTCAACTATATGCGAAGAAAAAAAAGTATGCCGGACTAGAGTAGGCCCACTTCAAATAGATGGCACCTTCACAGATGACCACAAAGACATGATCGAGGCCTTTGTAGAAGCCTTCTCCCAAGTATTCGAATCAAGAGCCCACAAACCCATTCTCCCACCAGTCAGGATTCAATGCCATCAGCACATTCTCCATCACCAAAACAGAAGTTATCAAACTTTTCAGTCCCTTGAAGCCCAACAGCACCATGGGTCCTGATTGTCTTCACCCAAGACTACTCAAGGAATGTACCACAGAACTTGCTTTACCTATAACCATGCTCTTCCAGATGTCCCTTGCTGCCAGTTTAGTCCCCCAGGTCTGGAAGGTGTCTCATGTCTCACCAATCTTTAAAATAATCTTTGGTGCTGACCAAGGCCTGCAATATGAAAAAAGTGAAACTCATACTACCCCTACCTCTGATGACTACTCTTAGTTATTCAATACTGTCAAAGTTCTTGTCTAATCTGTCCAAACTCAGTAAATATATAATGATATGGAAAGAGCAGTAGTGATGAAAGAGGTTAACAGTGTATTGAGCGGGGTAGTGACTGAAAGTTTGGGGCTGTATACGCAGTATGAGCACTGTGGATATGAAAGAAGGGTGGCAGACATGAATAACTGCCTAATATGCACCCTACAGGATGGATGCTTGCGCTTACGTTGGAAGCTAGGGAGGTATATGAGGAATTGGGTAGGGTTAGAGAGGAAGGCAAGAAAAATAGAGGGCACATTGCTGAATTCAGAAAGGTAAGTAGTGTGAGGCCCAAGGTTGCCCGGAGAGAGGGGAGTCAACATAAAGACAAGAAACATGAAAGTGAGAGGGAGAGAAGACTGACAAGCAAGAATGGCAGCAAGTAAAGAGGAGAAGGGTAGGCCTGGGCAGGGAGAGGAGGAGGTGTGAACCTGTTGTATGTAGCAACAGGTTCAGTGGGTTGCAGAAGGCGGAAGAGAAAGTGATGATAGTGAATGAGAGTAATCAGGAGAGAAAGGAGCGAATGAGGAAGGGAGAACACCGGAAGAGTAGCATGGGTGTGAGTGGATGTTCCATGGTGAGAAAACCAAGAATGCCCAGACTCAGTGGGAGACAGCATGATCAAGTATATGGAGAGACATATATGGATGGGGGAAAGGGGTAGTAAGAATATATGTCTGCCAAGGAGCAACATGTTGAGGGTGCTAGAGAGGGCAAGGAGTCTAGCGGAAGAAGTGGAGGAAGGACTTCTCATTGTTCAAGGGGGAGGAAATGGACTGATGAGAGGAGTATAGAGGACAGAGTGAAAGAAATCACACAGGGAGTGGCAGAATTAAAGAGGGGAAAGAAGAGTCTAAGGATTGTGGTAGTGGGAGTGATGAGAAGGCCTTGTGAGGATGTTTGGTACAAAAGGAGAAGGGAGGTGAATAGAATGGTAAATGTGGAATTGAACAGGATGAAGGAAGGAGATATTGGGGTTAACTTCCTAGATATGGATGCAGAACTAAAAGAGGGGACCTTTGGAAGAGATGGGGTGCACCTGGGGCAGGAGGGAGAAAGAAGACTAGGTTGGAGGCTATGGGAGTGGGTGAAGGCCACTGAGATACACTGCGGAGGAGACTAATGGTAGGTGAGATATGGCATATGAGACAAGGTGACGAATGAAGGCAGGAAAGAGAAAGAGAAAAATTCCACCGAGCTAGCAAGTGTATAAAAGTAGGGTGTATAAATGTGAGAGGATGGGGAGTTGGCAAATGTGAGGATGTGAGTAAAGAATTAAATGAATGGCAGCTTGATATAGTAGGCCTGACTGAAACTCAGCTAAGAGATGAGGTACAGGTAGATAGATGGCAGTGAGTATGTAATAATTGGTAAGGGGTGGAACAAACAGACTAGAAAGGGAGGAAGGCTAGCTATTATATATAGGAAAAATAGGAACTTGAGAGTAGAGAGGTTGAATGTAGGTAACTGTGCCATGAGTGAAGATATACTTGCAGTGAAAACTGACTGTGTGGGTGACCGGGGTAACACTGAGAGATTTGTGGTGGCTGTGGTATACATGACTGTTGAGAGTGAATGAGCTAGGAATGAAAACAGGACCAAGTACATCATCTTGAAAGAATTGGTGAGAGTGAACGATGGAGAAAAAGTGATGATTATGGGAGATATGAATGCCCATCTAGGTATGCTAGGGAAAAGAATAAATAGGAATGGTGAGATGCTTACAGAATTTATAGATGAAATGAATCTGGAAAATTTTAATGAAACCTTGGTATAAGGGCAGGTAACATGGAATACAAGGGGGCAAGAGTCAGCTATCAACTACATATCAGTGAATGGAAGGATGCGAGAATCTGTGATTAGTATGTGGATTGATGAGGAGGGCATGATCGATATTGTATTGGACCATAATATGATGATAGTGGAATGCCAGTTGTATGGAGGAAAGGAAGCTAAGGAGAAGGATAGGAAGGACAGTTGGCTGTCTGGTTTTGTTCTGGAAGGTTGTCTTACAGGAAGCTCCTGATTCTCATTGTAAGATTGGGATATAATACTGATTTGGGTGTGTAATTTTTCTTGTATTTATTTAATACATCAATCACTGTATAATAAATACATTAGTGATTAATACTTTTGGGGAAGATAACTGGCAGCAATCCTGAGCAAGATTTTTGGGGGGTGAGTGTTAACTTTTTCCTTAGTAAATTTCTGAGAGTATGGCTGTTTGTATAGATGGTGAGAGAATGCCGTTTGAAAGTAGTGTGTATGTGGTGTGTGATGCATGTGGAGTTGAAAGGAGAGTGAATGTAACTGAATGCCGTGTGTGTTTTCTGGAAGGGGAGGTTAGGAGGTTGAATGATTTGGTGTTTGAGGTGAGAAGAGATGCAAGTGTGCGATTGAAGGGTGAGATTAGTGCTAAGAGGGTGGAAGATAGGGCTAGGACTGGGAACAGTGTGGAAGTTGTGAGTGATGATGAATGGTGGGTGAAAATGGATAGGATAGATAAGTTATGACAGATTAGGTGTTTGAAAAGGAAGGACATAGAACCTGTTAGGTTGACTAACAGATTCAATGTCCTGAGAGAGGAAGAGTGTGAAAGTGATTTGCCTGGTGTGATTGTGGATGAAAGCAGGATGGGTGGTAGTGTGACTGAGAGCAGGAGGGAGGGTAATGTTAAGCCAAGACAGAATAGGAGAATGACTGAGGTGCTAGTGATGGGTGACTCTCAGATTAGGTATTTAGATAGGAAGTTGAGTGATAGCAAGTGGAAGGGAATGAGAGTTTGTCTGCCGGGTGCTGGTGTAAGTGATGTTTGCGAGAGGTATGATAGGCTGGTTTCTGGGTGTGAGAGGGATGCAGTTGTGATTACGCATGTGGGAGTGAATGATGTAAAGAAGGTGGGTACATGTGAGTTACGTGAGCAGTATAAAAGGTTAGTTGAAAGGATGAGTAAAAGCAGGGTAAAAGGTGTTGTTTCTGGTGTGCTTCCGAGATTGGATGTGGGGGTAGAATGGTTGTCGCGTGCAATTGGTTTGAATGAATTTGTGAAAGGACTGTGTGAGGAGTTAGGATTGGTGTTTGTAGATGTCTGGGGTGGGTTTTACGGGAATAGGAGGTTGTATGTGATGGATGGGCTCCATCTTAGTCGGGCAGGTGTTGAGGTTCTATGGGGGGAGCTGGATAGTGTGATTAGGTCCTTATGGGTGGGAAACTATAAGCTGTTAGAGGTAAGGGAATAACAGGAATAGAGGGCAGGTGTAGGAAATGGAAGGGATGCAGAGATAGAGGAATAGCTAGGGGGGAGGGCATACTGATGTGTTATAGGGGGACTAATGCAAGAGAATGAGCAGATAACTAGGAATAAAAAAGCATGATGCAATGAAGATGGGAATAATAAAAAAAACCTTAAAAATATACTACACAAATGGTTGGAGTATAAGGAATAAGATAGATCTCTTAAGAGCGTTAGCGAGTGAAGAGAATTTTGATATAATTGCGATAACAGAGTCATGGCTTGATTTGGCAGGTAATCACTTTAAACCTGAGGTTGAGATTGAGGGCTTTAACATGTTCCATACAGATAGGAATAGGAAGAGAGGAGGAGGGGTTATTATTTATATTAAAGATAATCTCCAGTGTTGTGTAAACAGTACAATTAAACTAGATGATAACACAAAGTCATTATGGCTAAATGTAAAGAACATAAGAAAAGAAGGAGACTGCAAAAGACCATTCATGGCCTACACTTGGCAGCTCCTGTTCCAGTCAACACACAAAAGATTTCTTACCAGAGAAGTCATCAACATTGTCACCCTTTACAGGAGTTCGTCAGATCTAATCTACAATATACATAAAATGCATCCAGAGGATTATGTCCATTCATGCAGCTGCAAAATATAATCTCCCCACTCCTTAGAAAAATATATACATATGTACATAAAAAAAGTCAGTCCCATCTATCAGCTTCATCCATATATTTATCTAATCTATTCTTAAAACTACCCAGAGAGGAGGCTTCTATCACATGTCTAGTGAGCCTATTCCATTCATCTACCACACAATTTGAAGACTTCAATAAATTCCCCTCTGACTCTTCTCCTTTCCAATGTATGTAGATTTAGTTTTCTGAGCCTTTCACCATAAGGTAAGTTCCTTAGCCCACCAATCATCTTTGTCATCCTTCTCTGCACAGACTCAAGCAAATCAATATCCTTCCTATAATATGGTGACCAAAATTGTACTGCATAGTCTAGATGAGGCCTAACTAGCGCCAGATACAGTTTTAGAATAACTTCAGCACTCTTATTGCTTACACTCCTCCTAATGAATCCCAATATCCTATTAGCTTTATTCTTAGCATTTAGGCATTGCTTTCTTGGATGAAGGTCTGAACTTACCAAAATACCCAAGTCCCTCTCACAATCGGTCCTCCCTAAAATTCTCCCATTTAATTTATAACTACTCAATGGATTATTTCTACCTATACTAAGTACACTACATTTGTCTATGTTAAACTTCATTTGCCATTTCTCGGCTCAATTGGACAGAATGGTCAATTCCTCCCTGCATTACCACAGCATCAGAATCAGCCCTAATGGCTGATTATTATACAGACCACCAAATCTTAGTAAGGAAGCTTCAAATCTTCTGTGACAGGAGATAGAACGGGCATGTAGAAGTAAGCATGTGTGTATAATGGGCGATTTTAATTACAGAAATATAGACTGGGAAGCTCTTGTGGGTGATCAGGAGGCTGAGGAATTTTTGAATGTTGTCCAAGATAATTTTCTGAGGCAGATTATTAACGAACCCACTAGAGGTAATAATATACTGGATTTAGTTCTGACAAATAGGGAAGAAGTTATTAAGGATACTGAGATTGGAGGAAATTTGGGTAATAGTGACCATTGTGAAATTAGATTCAAGATGAAATGGAATGGTATTGATAGTAGCATGAACAATGTTAAAATTCCTGACTTTAGAAGAGCAAATTATAATGGGCTAAGGACTTACCTGGAGGCAATGAAATCAAATCAGGAATAGATTCAATGATATCAGTTAGTGGAGACAATAATCACCAGGAGGAAGAGATTACAATTGAAGAGGAGTATGAAAGAATAATTGAGCAATTAATTACAGGTCAGATGATTAACATTCCATATAAGGAGATTAGGACTAAAAATAATGACCCAAAATGGATGACAGATAAAATTAAGCATTATATTGGCATTAAAAAGGGCATTTATAGGAAAATAAAAAATGGAGAGGATCACTTAAGGCAGAGATATAATGAACTAGCAAGAGATGTTCAAAAGTTAATTAGAGTAGCAAGGAGAAATTATGAAATTAAAGTGGCAAATAGAGCAAAGGAAGATCCTAAAAGTTTTTATCAATTATACAAAACTAAGGTTAGAGATAAAATAGGCCCACTTATAGATTCCAATGGAGAATTAGTGAGTGATAGGGACTCAATGGCTGGAATGCTAAATGACTTTTTTCTCTCAGTATTTATACAGGAGGATACTCTAAATATACCCGAGGTGTCAATGATCTTTCGGGGTAATGATGAAGAGAAATTAAAGGATATCTTGATCACAAAGGAGATAGTGACAAAGGAAATTGATAAAATCAAAAGTAGTAAAGCACCCGGTCCTGATGAGGTCTTTCCTAGAATTTTGAAAGAATGTAAGGATGTGTTAAGTGAGCCCCTAGCATGCATCTTTAGAAAATCATTGGAGAGTGGCATTGTGCCAGTGGCATGCAAGAAAGCCAATGTGATACCTATATTTAAGAAAGGGGATAAAACAAATATGTCTAATTACAGACCAGTAAGTTGGACATCAGTGGTAGGGAAAATGATGGAATCTATTATAGCAAGGAATATTAGAGATCACTTGGATAAGCATAAGTTGATAAAAGAATCACAGCATGGCTTTAGTAAGGGTAAATCCTGTCTGACTAATTTGCTGTCTTTTTATAGTAAGGTGTATGAAGCAGCACACTTACGGCTTCTGAGCAAAGTTAAAGCACACATAATCGATGGCAGTATATTTAGGTGGATTCAGTCATGGCTTGGTGACAGAAAGCAAAGAGTTAGTATAGATGGAGTTAAATCTGAGTGCGGGTGTGTTAGCAGTGGAGTTCCGCAAGGATCTGTTTTGGATCCCTTGTTATTCTAAATTTATATTAATGATCTTGACATAAGTATAAGTAGTGACCTGAGTAAATTTGCTGATGATACTAAGCTAGGTAGGGTTATTAGGGCTGATTCTGATGCTGTTGTAATGCAGGAGGAATTGACCATTCTGTCCAATTGGGCCGAGAAATAGCAAATGAAGTTTAACATAGACAAATGTAGTGTACTAGGGAGGACCGATTGTGAGAGGGACTTGGGTATTTTGGTAAGTTCAGACCTTCGTCCTAGAAAGCAATGCCTAAATGCTAAGAATAAAGCTAATAGGATATTGGGATTCATTAGGAGGAGTGTAAGCAATAAGAGTGCTGAAGTCATTCTAAAACTGTATCTGGCGCTAGTTAGGCCTCATCTAGACTATGCAGTACAATTTTGGTCACCATATTATAGGAAGGATATTGATTTGCTTGAGTCTGTGCAGAGAAGGATGACAAAGATGATTGGTGGGCTAAGGAACTTACCCTATGGTGAAAGGCTCAGAAAACTAAATCTACATACATTGGAAAGGAGAAGAGTCAGAGGGGAATTGATTGAAGTCTTCAAATGGGTAAAAGGATATAATAAAGGGGATCTGGGTAAGGTTCTTATATTTAGTGAACATGACAGGACACGTAGCAATGGGTTTAAGCTTGATAAGTATAGGTTTAGGAAGGAGATTGGGAGGAATTGGTTTACAAATCGTGTGGTAGATGAATGGAATAGGCTCACTAGACATGTGATAGAAGCCTCCTCTCTGGGTAGTTTTAAGAATAGATTATATAAATATATGGATGAAGCTGATAGATGGGACTGACTTTTTTTTATGTACATATGTATATATTTTTCTAAGGAGTGGGGAGATTATATTTTGCAGCTGCATGAATGGACATAATCCTCTGGATGCATTTTATGTATATTGTAGATTAGATCTGACGAACTCCTGTAAAGGGTGACAATGTTGATGACTTTTCTCTGGTAAGAAATCTTTTGTGTGTTGACTGGAACAGGAGCTGCCAAGTGTAGGCCATGAATGGTCTTTTGCAGTCTCCTTCTTTTCAGTTGGCTGTCTGGCTTTGTTCTGGAAGGTTGTCTTACAGGAGCTCCTGATCCTCATTGTAAGATTGGGATATAATACTGATTTGGGTGTGTAATTTTTCTTGTATTTATTTAATACATCAATCACTGTATAATAAATACATTAGTGATTAATACTTTTGGGGAAGATAACTGGCAGCAATCCTGAGCAAGAATTTTTATTTTGGTGAGTGTTAACTTTTTCATTAGTAAATTTCTGAGAGTATGGCTTTTTGTATAGATGGTGAGAGCATGCCGTTTGAAAGTAGTGTGTATGTGGTGTGTGATGCATGTGGAGTTGAAAGGAGAGTGAATGTAACTGAATGCCGTGTGTGTTTTCTGGAAGGGGAGGTTAGGAGGTTGAATGATTTGGTGTTTGAGGTGAGAAGAGATGCAAGTGTGCGATTGAAGGGTGAGATTAGTGCTAAGAGGGTGGAAGATAGGGCTAGGACTGGGAACAGTGTGGAAGTTGTGAGTGATGATGAATGGTGGGTGAAAATGGATAGGATAGATAAGTTATGACAGATTAGGTGTTTGAAAAGGAAGGACATAGAACCTGTTAGGTTGACTAACAGATTCAATGTCCTGAGAGAGGAAGAGTGTGAAAGTGATTTGCCTGGTGTGATTGTGGATGAAAGCAGGATGGGTGGTAGTGTGACTGAGAGCAGGAGGGAGGGTAATGTTAAGCCAAGACAGAATAGGAGAATGACTGAGGTGCTAGTGATGGGTGACTCTCAGATTAGGTATTTAGATAGGAAGTTGAGTGATAGCAAGTGGAAGGGAATGAGAGTTTGTCTGCCGGGTGCTGGTGTAAGTGATGTTTGTGAGAGGTATGATAGGCTGGTTTCTGGGTGTGAGAGGGATGCAGTTGTGATTACGCATGTGGGAGTGAATGATGTAAAGAAGGTGGGTACATGTGAGTTACGTGAGCAGTATAAAAGGTTAGTTGAAAGGATGAGTAAAAGCAGGGTAAAAGGTGTTGTTTCTGGTGTGCTTCCGAGATTGGATGTGGGGGTAGAATGGTTGTCGCGTGCAATTGGTTTGAATGAATTTGTGAAAGGACTGTGTGAGGAGTTAGGATTGGTGTTTGTAGATGTCTGGGGAGGGTTTTACGGGAATAGGAGGTTGTATGCGATGGATGGGCTCCATCTTAGTCGGGCAGGTGTTGAGGTTCTATGGGGGGAGCTGGATAGTGTGATTAGGTCCTTACGGGTGGGAAACTAGAAGCTGTTAGAGGTAAGGGAATAACAGTAATAGAGGGCAGGTGTAGGAAATGGAAGGGATGCAGAGATAGAGGAATAGCTAAGGGAGAGGGCATACTGATGCGTTATAGGGGGACTAATGCACAAGTGAATGAGCAGATAACTAGGAATAGAAAAGCACGATGCAATGAAGATGGGAATAATAAAAAAACCTTAAAAATATACTACACAAATAGTCGGAGTATAAGGAATAAGATAGATCTCTTAAGAGCGTTAGCAAGTGAAGAGAATTTTGATATAATTGCGATAACAGAGTCATGGCTTGATTTGGCAGGTAATCACTTTAAACCTGAGGTTGAGATTGAGGGCTTTAACATGTTCCATACAGATAGGAATAGGAAGAGAGGAGGAGGGGTTATTATTTATATTAAAGATAATCTCCAGTGTTGTGTAAACAGTACAATTAAATTAGATGATAACACAGAGTCATTATGGCTAAATGTAAAGGAAGGTAAAAACAAGCTTGTCTTAGGATTATTATACAGACCACCAAATCTTAGTAAGGAAGCTTCAAATCTTCTTTGGCAGGAGATTGAACGGGCATGTAGAAGTAAGCATGTGTGTATAATGGGCGATTTTAATTACAGAAATATAGACTGGGAAGCTCTTGTGGGTGATCAGGAGGCTGAGGAATTTTTGAATGTTGTCCAAGATAATTTTCTGAGGCAGATTATTAACGAACCCACTAGAGGTAATAATATACTGGATTTAGTTCTGACAAATAGGGAAGAAGTTATTAAGGATACTGAGATTGGAGGAAATTTGGGTAATAGTGACCATTGTGAAATTAGATTCAAGATGAAATGGAATGGTATTGATAGTAGCATGAACAATGTTAAAATTCCTGACTTTAGAAGAGCAAATTATAATGGGCTAAGGACTTACCTGGAGGCAATGAAATCAAATCAGGAATAGATTCAATGATATCAGTTAGTGGAGACAATAATCACCAGGAGGAAGAGATTACAATTGAAGAGGAGTATGAAAGAATAATTGAGCAATTAATTACAGGTCAGATGATTAACATTCCATATAAGGAGATTAGGACTAAAAATAATGACCCAAAATGGATGACAGATAAAATTAAGCATTATATTGGCATTAAAAAGGGCATTTATAGGAAAATAAAAAATGGAGAGGATCACTTAAGGCAGAGATATAATGAACTAGCAAGAGATGTTCAAAAGTTAATTAGAGTAGCAAGGAGAAATTATGAAATTAAAGTGGCAAATAGAGCAAAGGAAGATCCTAAAAGTTTTTATCAATTATACAAAACTAAGGTTAGAGATAAAATAGGCCCACTTATAGATTCCAATGGAGAATTAGTGAGTGATAGGGACTCAATGGCTGGAATGCTAAATGACTTTTTTCTCTCAGTATTTATACAGGAGGATACTCTAAATATACCCGAGGTGTCAATGATCTTTCGGGGTAATGATGAAGAGAAATTAAAGGATATCTTGATCACAAAGGAGATAGTGACAAAGGAAATTGATAAAATCAAAAGTAGTAAAGCACCCGGTCCTGATGAGGTCTTTCCTAGAATTTTGAAAGAATGTAAGGATGTGTTAAGTGAGCCCCTAGCATGCATCTTTAGAAAATCATTGGAGAGTGGCATTGTGCCAGTGGCATGCAAGAAAGCCAATGTGATACCTATATTTAAGAAAGGGGATAAAACAAATATGTCTAATTACAGACCAGTAAGTTGGACATCAGTGGTAGGGAAAATGATGGAATCTATTATAGCAAGGAATATTAGAGATCACTTGGATAAGCATAAGTTGATAAAAGAATCACAGCATGGCTTTAGTAAGGGTAAATCCTGTCTGACTAATTTGCTGTCTTTTTATAGTAAGGTGTATGAAGCAGCACACTTACGGCTTCTGAGCAAAGTTAAAGCACACATAATCGATGGCAGTATATTTAGGTGGATTCAGTCATGGCTTGGTGACAGAAAGCAAAGAGTTAGTATAGATGGAGTTAAATCTGAGTGCGGGTGTGTTAGCAGTGGAGTTCCGCAAGGATCTGTTTTGGATCCCTTGTTATTCTAAATTTATATTAATGATCTTGACATAAGTATAAGTAGTGACCTGAGTAAATTTGCTGATGATACTAAGCTAGGTAGGGTTATTAGGGCTGATTCTGATGCTGTTGTAATGCAGGAGGAATTGACCATTCTGTCCAATTGGGCCGAGAAATAGCAAATGAAGTTTAACATAGACAAATGTAGTGTACTAGGGAGGACCGATTGTGAGAGGGACTTGGGTATTTTGGTAAGTTCAGACCTTCGTCCTAGAAAGCAATGCCTAAATGCTAAGAATAAAGCTAATAGGATATTGGGATTCATTAGGAGGAGTGTAAGCAATAAGAGTGCTGAAGTCATTCTAAAACTGTATCTGGCGCTAGTTAGGCCTCATCTAGACTATGCAGTACAATTTTGGTCACCATATTATAGGAAGGATATTGATTTGCTTGAGTCTGTGCAGAGAAGGATGACAAAGATGATTGGTGGGCTAAGGAACTTACCCTATGGTGAAAGGCTCAGAAAACTAAATCTACATACATTGGAAAGGAGAAGAGTCAGAGGGGAATTGATTGAAGTCTTCAAATGGGTAAAAGGATATAATAAAGGGGATCTGGGTAAGGTTCTTATATTTAGTGAACATGACAGGACACGTAGCAATGGGTTTAAGCTTGATAAGTATAGGTTTAGGAAGGAGATTGGGAGGAATTGGTTTACAAATCGTGTGGTAGATGAATGGAATAGGCTCACTAGACATGTGATAGAAGCCTCCTCTCTGGGTAGTTTTAAGAATAGATTATATAAATATATGGATGAAGCTGATAGATGGGACTGACTTTTTTTTATGTACATATGTATATATTTTTCTAAGGAGTGGGGAGATTATATTTTGCAGCTGCATGAATGGACATAATCCTCTGGATGCATTTTATGTATATTGTAGATTAGATCTGACGAACTCCTGTAAAGGGTGACAATGTTGATGACTTTTCTCTGGTAAGAAATCTTTTGTGTGTTGACTGGAACAGGAGCTGCCAAGTGTAGGCCATGAATGGTCTTTTGCAGTCTCCTTCTTTTCAGTTGGCTGTCTGGCTTTGTTCTGGAAGGTTGTCTTACAGGAGCTCCTGATCCTCATTGTAAGATTGGGATATAATACTGATTTGGGTGTGTAATTTTTCTTGTATTTATTTAATACATCAATCACTGTATAATAAATACATTAGTGATTAATACTTTTGGGGAAGATAACTGGCAGCAATCCTGAGCAAGAATTTTTATTTTGGTGAGTGTTAACTTTTTCATTAGTAAATTTCTGAGAGTATGGCTTTTTGTATAGATGGTGAGAGCATGCCGTTTGAAAGTAGTGTGTATGTGGTGTGTGATGCATGTGGAGTTGAAAGGAGAGTGAATGTAACTGAATGCCGTGTGTGTTTTCTGGAAGGGGAGGTTAGGAGGTTGAATGATTTGGTGTTTGAGGTGAGAAGAGATGCAAGTGTGCGATTGAAGGGTGAGATTAGTGCTAAGAGGGTGGAAGATAGGGCTAGGACTGGGAACAGTGTGGAAGTTGTGAGTGATGATGAATGGTGGGTGAAAATGGATAGGATAGATAAGTTATGACAGATTAGGTGTTTGAAAAGGAAGGACATAGAACCTGTTAGGTTGACTAACAGATTCAATGTCCTGAGAGAGGAAGAGTGTGAAAGTGATTTGCCTGGTGTGATTGTGGATGAAAGCAGGATGGGTGGTAGTGTGACTGAGAGCAGGAGGGAGGGTAATGTTAAGCCAAGACAGAATAGGAGAATGACTGAGGTGCTAGTGATGGGTGACTCTCAGATTAGGTATTTAGATAGGAAGTTGAGTGATAGCAAGTGGAAGGGAATGAGAGTTTGTCTGCCGGGTGCTGGTGTAAGTGATGTTTGTGAGAGGTATGATAGGCTGGTTTCTGGGTGTGAGAGGGATGCAGTTGTGATTACGCATGTGGGAGTGAATGATGTAAAGAAGGTGGGTACATGTGAGTTACGTGAGCAGTATAAAAGGTTAGTTGAAAGGATGAGTAAAAGCAGGGTAAAAGGTGTTGTTTCTGGTGTGCTTCCGAGATTGGATGTGGGGGTAGAATGGTTGTCGCGTGCAATTGGTTTGAATGAATTTGTGAAAGGACTGTGTGAGGAGTTAGGATTGGTGTTTGTAGATGTCTGGGGAGGGTTTTACGGGAATAGGAGGTTGTATGCGATGGATGGGCTCCATCTTAGTCGGGCAGGTGTTGAGGTTCTATGGGGGGAGCTGGATAGTGTGATTAGGTCCTTACGGGTGGGAAACTAGAAGCTGTTAGAGGTAAGGGAATAACAGTAATAGAGGGCAGGTGTAGGAAATGGAAGGGATGCAGAGATAGAGGAATAGCTAAGGGAGAGGGCATACTGATGCGTTATAGGGGGACTAATGCACAAGTGAATGAGCAGATAACTAGGAATAGAAAAGCACGATGCAATGAAGATGGGAATAATAAAAAAACCTTAAAAATATACTACACAAATAGTCGGAGTATAAGGAATAAGATAGATCTCTTAAGAGCGTTAGCAAGTGAAGAGAATTTTGATATAATTGCGATAACAGAGTCATGGCTTGATTTGGCAGGTAATCACTTTAAACCTGAGGTTGAGATTGAGGGCTTTAACATGTTCCATACAGATAGGAATAGGAAGAGAGGAGGAGGGGTTATTATTTATATTAAAGATAATCTCCAGTGTTGTGTAAACAGTACAATTAAATTAGATGATAACACAGAGTCATTATGGCTAAATGTAAAGGAAGGTAAAAACAAGCTTGTCTTAGGATTATTATACAGACCACCAAATCTTAGTAAGGAAGCTTCAAATCTTCTTTGGCAGGAGATTGAACGGGCATGTAGAAGTAAGCATGTGTGTATAATGGGCGATTTTAATTACAGAAATATAGACTGGGAAGCTCTTGTGGGTGATCAGGAGGCTGAGGAATTTTTGAATGTTGTCCAAGATAATTTTCTGAGGCAGATTATTAACGAACCCACTAGAGGTAATAATATACTGGATTTAGTTCTGACAAATAGGGAAGAAGTTATTAAGGATACTGAGATTGGAGGAAATTTGGGTAATAGTGACCATTGTGAAATTAGATTCAAGATGAAATGGAATGGTATTGATAGTAGCATGAACAATGTTAAAATTCCTGACTTTAGAAGAGCAAATTATAATGGGCTAAGGACTTACCTGGAGGCAATGAAATCAAATCAGGAATAGATTCAATGATATCAGTTAGTGGAGACAATAATCACCAGGAGGAAGAGATTACAATTGAAGAGGAGTATGAAAGAATAATTGAGCAATTAATTACAGGTCAGATGATTAACATTCCATATAAGGAGATTAGGACTAAAAATAATGACCCAAAATGGATGACAGATAAAATTAAGCATTATATTGGCATTAAAAAGGGCATTTATAGGAAAATAAAAAATGGAGAGGATCACTTAAGGCAGAGATATAATGAACTAGCAAGAGATGTTCAAAAGTTAATTAGAGTAGCAAGGAGAAATTATGAAATTAAAGTGGCAAATAGAGCAAAGGAAGATCCTAAAAGTTTTTATCAATTATACAAAACTAAGGTTAGAGATAAAATAGGCCCACTTATAGATTCCAATGGAGAATTAGTGAGTGATAGGGACTCAATGGCTGGAATGCTAAATGACTTTTTTCTCTCAGTATTTATACAGGAGGATACTCTAAATATACCCGAGGTGTCAATGATCTTTCGGGGTAATGATGAAGAGAAATTAAAGGATATCTTGATCACAAAGGAGATAGTGACAAAGGAAATTGATAAAATCAAAAGTAGTAAAGCACCCGGTCCTGATGAGGTCTTTCCTAGAATTTTGAAAGAATGTAAGGATGTGTTAAGTGAGCCCCTAGCATGCATCTTTAGAAAATCATTGGAGAGTGGCATTGTGCCAGTGGCATGCAAGAAAGCCAATGTGATACCTATATTTAAGAAAGGGGATAAAACAAATATGTCTAATTACAGACCAGTAAGTTGGACATCAGTGGTAGGGAAAATGATGGAATCTATTATAGCAAGGAATATTAGAGATCACTTGGATAAGCATAAGTTGATAAAAGAATCACAGCATGGCTTTAGTAAGGGTAAATCCTGTCTGACTAATTTGCTGTCTTTTTATAGTAAGGTGTATGAAGCAGCACACTTACGGCTTCTGAGCAAAGTTAAAGCACACATAATCGATGGCAGTATATTTAGGTGGATTCAGTCATGGCTTGGTGACAGAAAGCAAAGAGTTAGTATAGATGGAGTTAAATCTGAGTGCGGGTGTGTTAGCAGTGGAGTTCCGCAAGGATCTGTTTTGGATCCCTTGTTATTCTAAATTTATATTAATGATCTTGACATAAGTATAAGTAGTGACCTGAGTAAATTTGCTGATGATACTAAGCTAGGTAGGGTTATTAGGGCTGATTCTGATGCTGTTGTAATGCAGGAGGAATTGACCATTCTGTCCAATTGGGCCGAGAAATAGCAAATGAAGTTTAACATAGACAAATGTAGTGTACTAGGGAGGACCGATTGTGAGAGGGACTTGGGTATTTTGGTAAGTTCAGACCTTCGTCCTAGAAAGCAATGCCTAAATGCTAAGAATAAAGCTAATAGGATATTGGGATTCATTAGGAGGAGTGTAAGCAATAAGAGTGCTGAAGTCATTCTAAAACTGTATCTGGCGCTAGTTAGGCCTCATCTAGACTATGCAGTACAATTTTGGTCACCATATTATAGGAAGGATATTGATTTGCTTGAGTCTGTGCAGAGAAGGATGACAAAGATGATTGGTGGGCTAAGGAACTTACCCTATGGTGAAAGGCTCAGAAAACTAAATCTACATACATTGGAAAGGAGAAGAGTCAGAGGGGAATTGATTGAAGTCTTCAAATGGGTAAAAGGATATAATAAAGGGGATCTGGGTAAGGTTCTTATATTTAGTGAACATGACAGGACACGTAGCAATGGGTTTAAGCTTGATAAGTATAGGTTTAGGAAGGAGATTGGGAGGAATTGGTTTACAAATCGTGTGGTAGATGAATGGAATAGGCTCACTAGACATGTGATAGAAGCCTCCTCTCTGGGTAGTTTTAAGAATAGATTATATAAATATATGGATGAAGCTGATAGATGGGACTGACTTTTTTTTATGTACATATGTATATATTTTTCTAAGGAGTGGGGAGATTATATTTTGCAGCTGCATGAATGGACATAATCCTCTGGATGCATTTTATGTATATTGTAGATTAGATCTGACGAACTCCTGTAAAGGGTGACAATGTTGATGACTTTTCTCTGGTAAGAAATCTTTTGTGTGTTGACTGGAACAGGAGCTGCCAAGTGTAGGCCATGAATGGTCTTTTGCAGTCTCCTTCTTTTCAGTTGGCTGTCTGGCTTTGTTCTGGAAGGTTGTCTTACAGGAGCTCCTGATCCTCATTGTAAGATTGGGATATAATACTGATTTGGGTGTGTAATTTTTCTTGTATTTATTTAATACATCAATCACTGTATAATAAATACATTAGTGATTAATACTTTTGGGGAAGATAACTGGCAGCAATCCTGAGCAAGAATTTTTATTTTGGTGAGTGTTAACTTTTTCATTAGTAAATTTCTGAGAGTATGGCTTTTTGTATAGATGGTGAGAGCATGCCGTTTGAAAGTAGTGTGTATGTGGTGTGTGATGCATGTGGAGTTGAAAGGAGAGTGAATGTAACTGAATGCCGTGTGTGTTTTCTGGAAGGGGAGGTTAGGAGGTTGAATGATTTGGTGTTTGAGGTGAGAAGAGATGCAAGTGTGCGATTGAAGGGTGAGATTAGTGCTAAGAGGGTGGAAGATAGGGCTAGGACTGGGAACAGTGTGGAAGTTGTGAGTGATGATGAATGGTGGGTGAAAATGGATAGGATAGATAAGTTATGACAGATTAGGTGTTTGAAAAGGAAGGACATAGAACCTGTTAGGTTGACTAACAGATTCAATGTCCTGAGAGAGGAAGAGTGTGAAAGTGATTTGCCTGGTGTGATTGTGGATGAAAGCAGGATGGGTGGTAGTGTGACTGAGAGCAGGAGGGAGGGTAATGTTAAGCCAAGACAGAATAGGAGAATGACTGAGGTGCTAGTGATGGGTGACTCTCAGATTAGGTATTTAGATAGGAAGTTGAGTGATAGCAAGTGGAAGGGAATGAGAGTTTGTCTGCCGGGTGCTGGTGTAAGTGATGTTTGTGAGAGGTATGATAGGCTGGTTTCTGGGTGTGAGAGGGATGCAGTTGTGATTACGCATGTGGGAGTGAATGATGTAAAGAAGGTGGGTACATGTGAGTTACGTGAGCAGTATAAAAGGTTAGTTGAAAGGATGAGTAAAAGCAGGGTAAAAGGTGTTGTTTCTGGTGTGCTTCCGAGATTGGATGTGGGGGTAGAATGGTTGTCGCGTGCAATTGGTTTGAATGAATTTGTGAAAGGACTGTGTGAGGAGTTAGGATTGGTGTTTGTAGATGTCTGGGGAGGGTTTTACGGGAATAGGAGGTTGTATGCGATGGATGGGCTCCATCTTAGTCGGGCAGGTGTTGAGGTTCTATGGGGGGAGCTGGATAGTGTGATTAGGTCCTTACGGGTGGGAAACTAGAAGCTGTTAGAGGTAAGGGAATAACAGTAATAGAGGGCAGGTGTAGGAAATGGAAGGGATGCAGAGATAGAGGAATAGCTAAGGGAGAGGGCATACTGATGCGTTATAGGGGGACTAATGCACAAGTGAATGAGCAGATAACTAGGAATAGAAAAGCACGATGCAATGAAGATGGGAATAATAAAAAAACCTTAAAAATATACTACACAAATAGTCGGAGTATAAGGAATAAGATAGATCTCTTAAGAGCGTTAGCAAGTGAAGAGAATTTTGATATAATTGCGATAACAGAGTCATGGCTTGATTTGGCAGGTAATCACTTTAAACCTGAGGTTGAGATTGAGGGCTTTAACATGTTCCATACAGATAGGAATAGGAAGAGAGGAGGAGGGGTTATTATTTATATTAAAGATAATCTCCAGTGTTGTGTAAACAGTACAATTAAATTAGATGATAACACAGAGTCATTATGGCTAAATGTAAAGGAAGGTAAAAACAAGCTTGTCTTAGGATTATTATACAGACCACCAAATCTTAGTAAGGAAGCTTCAAATCTTCTTTGGCAGGAGATTGAACGGGCATGTAGAAGTAAGCATGTGTGTATAATGGGCGATTTTAATTACAGAAATATAGACTGGGAAGCTCTTGTGGGTGATCAGGAGGCTGAGGAATTTTTGAATGTTGTCCAAGATAATTTTCTGAGGCAGATTATTAACGAACCCACTAGAGGTAATAATATACTGGATTTAGTTCTGACAAATAGGGAAGAAGTTATTAAGGATACTGAGATTGGAGGAAATTTGGGTAATAGTGACCATTGTGAAATTAGATTCAAGATGAAATGGAATGGTATTGATAGTAGCATGAACAATGTTAAAATTCCTGACTTTAGAAGAGCAAATTATAATGGGCTCAGGACTTACCTGGAGGCAGTTGTACAGAAACCAGGCAATGAAATCAATTCAGGAATAGATTCAATGATATCAGTTAGTGGAGACAATAATCACCAGGAGGAAGAGATTACAATTGAAGAGGAGTATGAAAGAATAATTGAGCAATTAATTACAGGTCAGATGATTAACATTCCATATAAGGAGATTAGGACTAAAAATAATGACCCAAAATGGATGACAGATAAAATTAAGCATTATATTGGCATTAAAAAGGGCATTTATAGGAAAATAAAAAATGGAGAGGATCACTTAAGGCAGAGATATAATGAACTAGCAAGAGATGTTAAAAAGTTAGTTAGAGTAGCAAGGAGAAATTATGAAATTAAAGTGGCAAATAGGGCAAAGGAAGATCATAAAAGTTTTTATCAATTATACAAAACTAAGGTTAGAGATAAAATAGGCCCACTTATAGATTCCAATGGAGAATTAGTGAGTGATAGGGACTCAATGGCTGGAATGCTAAATGACTTTTTTCTCTCAGTATTTATACAGGAGGATACTCTAAATATACCTGAGGTGTCAATGATCTTTCGGGGTAATGATGAAGAGAAATTAAAGGATATCTTGATCACAAAGGAGATAGTGACAAAGGAAATTGATAAAATCAAAAGTAGTAAAGCACCCGGTCCTGATGAGCTCTTTCCTAGAATTTTGAAAGAATGTAAGGATGTGTTAAGTGAGCCCCTAGCATGCATCTTTAGAAAATCATTGGAGAGTGGCATTGTGCCAGTGGCATGGAAGAAAGCCAATGTGATACCTATATTTAAGAAAGGGGATAAAACAAATATGTCTAATTACAGACCAGTAAGTTTGACATCAGTGGTAGGGAAAATGATGGAATCTATTATAGCAAGGAATATTAGAGATCACTTGGATAAGCATAAGTTGATAAAAGAATCACAGCATGGCTTTAGTAAGGGTAAATCCTGTCTGACTAATTTGCTGTCTTTTTATAGTAAGGTGTATGAAGCAGCAGATAATGATGAAAACTATGATATTTTATACTTGGACTTTAGTAAGGCTTTTGATCGAGTGCCACACTTACGACTTCTGAGCAAAGTTAAAGCACACGGGATCGATGGCAGTATATTTAGGTGGATTCAGTCATGGCTTGGTGACAGACAGCAAAGAGTTAGTATAGATGGAGTTAAATCTGAGTGGGGGTGTGTTAGCAGTGGAGTTCCTCAAGGATCTGTTTTGGGTCCCTTGCTATTCTTAATTTATATTAATGATCTTGACATAGGTATAAGTAGTGACCTGAGTAAATTTGCTGATGATACTAAGCTAGGTAGGGCCATTAGGGCTGATTCTGATGCTGTTGTAATGCAGGAGGAATTGACCATTCTGTCCAATTGGGCCGAGAAATGGCAAATGAAGTTTAACATAGACAAATGTAGTGTACTTAGTATAGGTAGAAATAATCCATTGAATAGTTATAAATTAAATGGCAGAATTTTAGGGAGGACTGATTGTGAGAGAGACTTGGGTATTTTGGTAAGTTCAGACCTTCGTCCTAGAAAACAATGTCTAAATGCTAAGAATAAAGCTAATAGGATATTGGGATTCATTAGGAGGAGTGTAAGCAATAAGAGTGCTGAAGTCATTCTAAAACTGTATCTGGCGCTAGTTAGGCCTCATCTAGACTATGCAGTACAATTTTGGTCACCATATTATAGGAAGGATATTGATTTGCTTGAGTCTGTGCAGAGAAGGATGACAAAGATGATTGGTGGGCTAAGGAACTTACCTTATGGTGAAAGGCTCAGAAAACTAAATCTACATACATTGGAAAGGAGAAGAGTCAGAGGGGAATTGATTGAAGTCTTCAAATGGGTAAAAGGATATAATAAAGGGGATCTGGGTAAGGTTCTTATACTTAGTGAACATGACAGGACACGTAGCAATGGGTTTAAGCTTGATAAGTATAGGTTTAGGAAGGAGATTGGGAGGAATTGGTTTACAAATCGTGTGGTAGATGAATGGAATAGGCTCACTAGGCATGTGATAGAAGCCTCCTCTCTGGGTAGTTTTAAGAATAGATTAGATAAATATATGGATGAAGCTGCTAGATGGGACTGACTTTTTTTTATGTACATATGTATATATTTTTCTAAGGAGTGGGAAGATTATATTTTGCGGTTGCATGAATGGACATAATCCTCTGGATGCATTTTATGTATATTGTAGATTAGATCTGACGAACTCCTGTAAAGGGTGACAATGTTGATGACTTTTCTCTGGTAAGAAATCTTTTGTGTGTTGAATGGAACAGGAGCTGCCAAGTGTAGGCCATGAATGGTCTTTTGCAGTCTCCTTCTTTTCTTATGTTCTTCTTATGAAAGTGGAAACTGAGGGATGCTAACTGGGAGAATTTCCAGGTAGACTTGAATGCAAAGAAGATACAGTTATTCTTGGTAACTTTAATTTAACTTCTGTAGACTGGGAAAATATGATAGGAAGAGATAGAGCAAGTTGTAAGTTTATGGAGTGTTTTGAAGATAACTTTTTGACCCAATTTGTTAATAAGCCCACAAGGGGTGCCAATATATTAGATCTAATTCTTTCAAATGATGATCACTTAGTTCAAGGATTGAGTGAGGGGAGATATGATTGAGCTTTTTAAAATCTTTTCTGGGATGGATAAATTGGATTTCAGCAAGTTATTTGAGTTAGAAGGTAGTAATAGAACTAGAGTCCACCACTTAAAGATTAAAAAACAGAGGTGCAGACTGGATGTTAGAAAATATTTTTTCACTAACAGAGTGGTGGATTATTGGAATAGTTTGCCACCTGAGACTGTAGACAGCCCAAACTTGAATGTTTTCAAGCACAGATTGGATGATTATATGGGGATGGAGGGTTAATCTCTTACTTTTTGGTATGTGGATATGTTTCTTGACTCCTTCCTGTGGATGCAGTTTCTTTTTATTGTATATTTTGGGGGACTTTGATTTTGTTTTTGACAGACTCCTATGGAGGCTTTAAATTATATATTATAGATGCATGGTTGGACATTCCTATGGATTGTTAATTTGTATATTGTAGATGCATGATCTGACAAAATCCTATGGATGCATTATGTGGGTGGGATTTGATGGATACGGATGACCTTTGATAGGCCCTTGTGGCTTTTGTCATCCGGGAAATTATGTTATGTTATGGAAGAACTGTTGAAGGAATTGGGCTGCATGATGTGAATGAAAGGTTAGTGGAGGACCTTAGAAGTGCAGCAGTGAGACACATAACAACAAGTAACAACAAGGAAAGAAGGTACCCTAGGAGACCTTACGGTCCATTCAAAGAGGGTACCATTGGACTTGCAATCGAGTGGGCACAAGGCTGCTCAATTGTTTTGCGTCCCTAGACGGCCACTTTTCAAGACCTTGTCTAGTCTTGACTTGAACTGGTCAACAGATTCACTCTTGACAACTTCCACTGGAAGTGCGTTCCACTTACCGCAGATACTGTAGGTGAAAAAATTTCCACACAGATTGCGGTTGTAACGCTTCAGTTCAAGTTTGAAGCTGTGATTGCGTGTTCTGTTCTCACTCAGTGTGAAAATATCCCGGTAGTCAACATTGTCGAACCCTCGAAGTATTTTGAAAACTTCGATGAGCTGACCACGCAGTCTACGGGTTTCCAGCGAGAACAGATCTAATTCCCTTAGTCTATCCTCATAACTTTTATGTCGGATAGAGGGAATCAGCTTGGTTGCCCTGGCTTGTATGGGTTCCAATCTTGCGATGTCCTTTTGCAATGAAGGACTCCAAAATTGTACGGCATACTCCAGGTGCGGTCGGACAAGTGAGTTGTACAGGCACAGTACAATCTCCTGGTTCCGATAACCAAACTGGCGCTTAATATAGCCTAGCATCCTTTGGGCCTTTTTCTCCGCCTCAATGCACTGTTTCGAGAACTTGAGGTCACTAGTGATTGTTACACCCAAGTCCTTCTCAGTGTCGGTGGATTCCATAGCAGTGCCCTTAAGGATATACTGAGATTGGCGGTTTCTGTGGCCGATATGCATCACTTTGCATTTCCCCACGTTAAAAGGCATTTGCCACGTGTCCGACCACTCCCCAATCTTCCCAAGATCTTCCTGCAGGCGGGCAGTATTTCCATCCTTTGCAACGTTCATACCAAGCTTGGTATCATCGGCAAATTTGGATATGTAAGTGTGAGACCAGGGAGGGGCGTGTGTAAACCATGGTGGAATGATGATATTAGAAATGCTAGAAGTGAATGAAAAAAATGTACTAAGAGATGCAGAAGACTGAGAAAGAAGAAGCATGAAAGTGAAGCAGCCAAGGAGGAATACCAAAAGGCATGGACAGAGTATGTGAAACAAGTGACAAACCAAGCGAAAAATTATGAATGCAAAAGTTAAGTGTGAGAGAAATGTGATTCAGGCAATGAAAGAGAAAGGATTGCAGGGGGGGCATGAATGGTGGTTGAAAGTGAACAGAATAGATAAGTTAGGACAGGTTAGGTGTGTGAATGAGAGGGACATGGAACCTGTTAGGCTAACTAACAGATTTGATGCCCTGAGAGAGGAAGAATTTGAAAGAGATTTGTCTGGTGTGGCTGTGCCTGAAAGTAGAATAGGAGGTCGAGTGAGTGAGAGCAGGAGGGAGGGTAATACTAGGCCTAGAGAGAATAGGAGAATGACTGAGGTGATTGTGATGGGTGACTCTCAGATTAGGTATTTAGATAGGAAGTTGAGACGATATTAACCTTCTTGAGTCAGTGCAACGGAGGGCAACAAAGATTATTCCTTGCCTGAGGCACCTTGAATATATAGATAGATTGAGGGTATTAAATATGTTCTCGTTCGAAAGGAGGTGTGTGAGAGGGGATATGATTGAGCTCTTTAAAAATTTTTCTGGGATAGATAAATTGGATGTTAGCAAGTTTTTTGAGTTAGATGATGGAAATCGGACTAGAGGTCACCACTTGAAAATTAAAAAGCAAGGGTGTAGGTTGGATTTAAGAAAATATTTTTTTACCAATAGAGTGGTAGATTTCTGGAACAAATTGCCGCCAAGGGTAGTAGGTAGTCCAAATCTAAATGTATTTAAGAGTAGGTTGGATGAGTTTATGGGGAGGGAAGGTTGTGATGGTTCCTAAGTTTTGTATATATTAATATTGTTTGTATATATCTATAGCTGCATGATTTAGTTCTTGACAAGCCTTGATTGGTGATACCCTTGTTTCTGGACGTAATCCTCTGGATTTAGTTTTCCTGGGAGTTTGGGTGCCTTAAAAAAGAGGCCGTTTGACTCGGATGACATATGATGAGCCCTTGTGGCTTTTGTCATCTGTTATATTATATTTTGGGGGCCTTTGATTTTGTTTTCCCCTGGTGATGGTGCTTTTTGTGGGTGGGTTTGGACGGAGGCGGATGACCTTTGTGGCTTTTGTCATCCGTGAAATTATCTTATGTTATGAAAGTAATTGGGAGGGAGTAAGAGTTTGTCCGCCGGGTGCTGGTGTAAATGATGTGTGTGAGAGGTATGATAGGTTGGTGTCTGGGTTTGAGAGGGAAGCAGTTGTGATTACACATGTCGGAGTAAACGATGTAAAGAAGGTGGGTACTTGTGAGTTACGACAGCGGTATAAAAGGCTGATTGAAAGGATGTGTGAAATTAGAGTAAAAGGCATTGTTTCAGGTGTGCTTCCGAGAATGGATGTGGGGATGGAATGGTTGTCTCGTACAATGGGGTTGAATGAATATGTGAAAGGTTTGTGCAAGGAATCAGGATTGGTGTTTGTAGATGTTTAGAGTGGGTTTTATGGGAATAAGGGTTTGTATGCGATGGATGGACTCCATCTAAGCCGAGATGGGGTTGAGGTTTTGTGGCGGGAATTAGATAGTGTTATTAGGTCTTTATGGTAGGAAACTAGGTTTTGATAGTGGTCAGGGAAATTTAATGGCTCAAAGTGAGGCAGGGAAAGGAAGCAAACACAGATTTGTAGAAGGTAGGCAGGCTAATGGAAGTGCTTTAGGTTTAAATTGCTTGAGTAGTGATAGTGGTCAGGGAAATACAAGAGTACAGGGTCGGGGAAGGAGAGAAAGGAGATGCAGAGGAAATAGGCCCTCAGGTGCTTCAGTGATAGGTGGGCTGAGTTGTCTTTACACAAATGCTTGTAGTCTTAGAAATAAGAGGGATGAATTATTTAGTTATATCATTCATGAAGATATATATATATATATATAATATGTATAGTTGAATCATGGGTTAATGAAAATATATTTAATGATAATGTGAGTGAATTTGAACTAGAGGGTTACACTATGTACATTAGTCAAAGGAGAGATAGGACTGGTGGTGGCTTGATTATTTATATCAGAAATAGCATTTCTTCAAATCTAAATGACTCTATAAAGCAAAGAGAAGGTGAATCATTATGGATAGATATTAAGGTTGGTAAAAATAGGAAAATACACTTGGGAGCTTTTTATAGACCACCAGGACAGACTGATTGTATCAATGAGTTAATGATTAGGAAAATAAGTAAAGGATGCAAAAAAGATACAGTTATTCTTGGTGACTTTAATTTAACTTCTGTAGACTGGGAAAATATGATAGGAAGAGATAGAGCAAGTTGTAAGTTTATGGAGTGTTTTTTGAGGATAACTTTTTAACCCAATTTGTTAATAAGCCAACAAGGGGTGCCAATATATTAGATCTGATTCTTTTAAATGATGATCACTTAGTTCAAGGATTGAGTGTAGGGGAATCATTGGGAAACAGTGATCATCAGATGGTTTGGTTTAATTTGAAAATAGTTAAGGTTAGAACAATGACAAACTCCACAAAAATTCCAAATTTTTATAGGGGAGATTACGATAAATTACGCACATGCTAAATCAGATTAGGTGGGATATAGAATTCCATGGAAAGAATACTTATGAGATGTGGGATATTTTTAAGACTATATTAAACATGGTTCAGGAACAGTGTATTCCAATGAAGTCTATTAGGAAGAAATGTAGGAAACCATTATGGTGGAATCAAGAAATAGCTAATAAAGTTTCAGAGAAAAAAAAGGCATACCAGAGATTATAAAGTGAGAGTAGTTTAGATAATTTAAACCATTATAGGTCAACCAGAAATGAACTAAATAAGATTATTAAGAAGACCAAAAGGACAGCAGAAATTAATTTAGCTAAAAATAATAATAAAGATCCTAAAAAATTCTTTAGCTATTATAGAATCAATAATAAATCTAACAGTGATAAAATAGGGCCTATTAAATATGAAGGGGTTTTGAAAGAATCTGATGAGGAAATAGTAGAGGTCCTTAATGATCATTTTGCTTCAGTATTCACAGAAGAGAAACCAGTTAGATTAATTGATGATAATTCTAGGTCAAGGGAAGTAGTGATAAATTCTATTAATATAGACAGAGAATAAATTAAAGGGCTTATAATGCAGTTAAATACTAGTAAGGTATCTGGCCCTGACAGCATTCATTCTAGGATACGCAAAGAAGGTGTAGAAAGTATTGCAGTAGCTCTTGAGAAGATATTTATTAGATCACTAGAGTCTGGAGAAATACCAAATGATTGGAAATTGGCAAATGTAGTGCCAATTTTTAAAAAGGGAAGCAAAGAGGACCCAAATAAGTTTAGACCGGTTAAGCTTAACTTCTATAGTCTGTAAAATTCTTGAGAAGATGGTTAAGAAGGGAATTTCTGAACATTTAGAGAGTAGCAGGTTAATTAGTGATGCTCAGCATAGTTTTAGAAAAGGTAGATTGTATTTAACTAATTTACTGGATTTTATGGATTATGTAACTAAAGAATTTGATAGGGGTGAGAAAGTTGATGTGATTTACTTAGATTTCAGCAAAGCTTTTGATAAGGTTCCACATAGAAGACTAGTTCATAAATTAAAGCTGCATGGGATATGTGGGAACGTTTTAAATTGGATAACTGAATGGCTGAAAAATAGGAAACAGAGAGTTGTACTGAATGGAGTGAGGTCAGAGTGGAGGAATGTTATTAGTGGCGTACCTCAGGGATCACTTTTAGGCCCTTTATTATTTATAATCTATGTAAATGATCTTGGGCAAGGTGTAAATAGCAAAGTGTCAATTTTTGCTGATGACACTAAATTGGCAGCTGTAGTCAAAGAGGTTGAGGGTAGCTTTAAAATGCAGGGTGACTTAAATAAGTTATTAACTTGGGCTCAGAAGTGGCAGATGACTTTTAACCTTAATAAATGCAAAGTTATTAACATGGGAAGAGATAATAGGGAATTTAGCTATGAGATGGATGGGTATTGGCTTAATTCAGTTGAAGATGAGAAGGACTTAGGAGTAGTAGTAGATAGGTCACTGAAGTTTTCAAAGCAGTGTATTGAGGCAAAAAATAGAGCAAATAGGGTGCTAGGTTACATTAAAAGAAATGTTAGCTACAAGAGTAAGGAGGTCATCCTTAAACTATACAACTCTTATGTCAGGCCACATTTAGAGTACTGTATACAGGCATGGTCACCACATTTTACACATGATATAAACTTATTAGAGTCACTACAAAGGAGGGCAACAAAAATAATACCTTCCCTGAAGCACCGTGAATATGAAGATAGACTGAGGGTATTAATTATGTTTTCATATGTTTTCTGGGATGGATAAATTGGATTTCAGCAAGTTATTTGAGTTAGAAGGTAGTAATAAAACTAGTGCCACCACTTAAAGATTAAAAAACAGAGGTGCAGACTGGATGTTAGAAAATATTTTTTCACTAACAGAGTGGTGGATTATTGGAATAGTTTGCCACCTGTGACGGTAGACAGCCCAAACTTGAATATTTTCAAGCGCAGATTGGATGATTATATGGGGATGGAGGGTTAATTTATTACTTTTTGGTATGGGGATATGTTTCTTGACTCATTCCTGTGGATGCAGTTTCTTTTTATTGTATATTTTGGGGGACTTTGATTTTGTTTTTGACAGACTCCTATGGAGGCTTTAAATTATATATTTTAGATGCATGGTTGGACATTCCTATGGATTGTTAAATTGTATATTGTAGATGCATGATCTGACAAAATCCTATGGATGCATTATGTGGGTGGGATTTGATGGATACGGATGACCTTTGATAGGCCCATGTGGCTTTTGTCATCCGTGAAATTATGTTATGGTATAGGTTCATGAGAGGTGAAAGTGTGAGTGAAAACGAGAGGTGGAAAGTTTGAGAGTGAATGGTGAATGTGTAACAGATAAGAAGAAAATGATTGATTGTATAAAAGAGTTTTGGGAAACTATAGGTGGGGTAGGAGATATGGCAAAGGTGAACAAAGGATGTGTGATACTGGAGAGCAAAGATGCAAGTGAGCTAAATGAAAGAATTAGGAGAGAGGAAGTTGAGAGATGTTTGAAAAAGCAGAAGAATGGAAAGGCAGCTGGGCCGGATAAAATACCGTATGAAATGTATAAGAATGGAGGTGAGGTTGTGATTGATAGAATAACAGAATTATTTAACAAGGTGTGGGAAGAAGAAAGCGTACCGAGGTAATGGAATGAATGCAGAGTGACTCTACTGCACAAGGGCGGGTTTAAAAGTAAGAGTGAACTGTAGAATTATAGACCAATAGCCTTGTTAAATACAGTAGGGAAAGTTTTCAGTGCAGTGTTGAATGAAAGACTGAGCAAATTGATTGAAAGGGTAAGGGTTCTAGGTGAAGAGTAGAATGGTTTCAGGATTGACAGAAGAGTAGAATTGTTTCAGGATTGACAGAAGAGTGGAAGACAACATGTTTGTGGTGAATGAAATGATTGAAAGGAAGGTGAAAAATGTGAGTAAGCTGTATCTAGGTTTCCTAGACATAGAGAAGCTATATGATAGAGTAAACAGGGAGGTTTTGTGCAGAGTGTTGGAGAAGGTAGGACTTAGTCAGAAGATAGTTAACATTGTAAAGAGCATGTATGTAGATACTAGAGCAAAGTATAGACTAGGAGATATAGAAACAGGATGGGTTAGGAGTGTGAGAGGCATTAGGCAAGGGTGTATCCTCTCCCCCACACTGTTTAGTGTGTACACTGAGGAGTTAGCTGCTAGGGTAAGAAGGTTGAATGTGGGAATAAGCATTGGGAATGAAAAGATATGCCTGTTGATGTACACAGATGATGTGATTGTGATGAGTGAGACAGTGGAAGAGTTGCAAAGGTTGCTAGATGTTGTAAATGAGTATGGCAGGGATTTTGGAGTTAGTTTTAGCAAGGAGAAAAGCCAGGTTCTGACAGTAAATAGGCTGGAGAATGACAGGTATGTCACATGTAAAGTCGGAGAATATGTTCTAAAGCAGACTGGAGAATACAAGTAATTAGGAGTGTGGATAAGCTCAAAAGGTAGTGAAAAAAATGAAGAATGAGAGGATTAGTATGACTAACCAGTGGGTAGGTAGATTGGGCAATTTAGCTAGGATTAGGGCTAGTAAGTATGATGTGGTGAGAAAAGTATGGAAGAGTGTGGCGGTGCCGAGTATTATGTATGGTATGGATGTAATAGCTTGGAAGGAGAAGGAAATAGACAAGCTAGAGACTGGGAAAAATAGAGTAGGAAGAATAGCCCTGAATGCACCTAAGTATGCAGCGATTAAGGGTGTGAAAGGTGACATGGGATGGAGTACTTTTAGAGAAAGGTGTATGAAAGCGTCTTTGAGGTATAAGATTAGACTGGAGCAAATGGAGGATACAAGATTGGCACAAAAGGTTTATTTGTGGAATGAGAACAGTAGTAGTTGGAATAAGAGGTGCATGAGGATGACAAATGTGTGTGGATTAGTAGCAGACTTGAGTCTATGAGTGGACAATGTTGAAACTGAATGGGGAGGGACGTAACTGGGATGGGAGGAAGTGGAAAAATAAAATAGACAAAGTGGTGAAAGATGTGGCTCAAAGAAAGTGGATGGATGAGATAGAGAGAAAGAGGACACTAGAGCTATATAAAGAGAAAAAGGTGCCAAGGTATGAAAGTTGGTATGATGGTAGCTTCGGTGGTGACCTTCTCTTCTGTGCTAGGGCACAATGTATGGATGTGAATGCGAGAAGTTACAGATGGTCAGAGTCTTGCAGTAATATGTGTGACATGGGTGAGGATGAGACAGTAGAGCATGTCATGATGGAATGCAACAAGTATGCTAGTGAGAGAATGGAAATTATGCAGGTCATCCTGAATGAAATGTGATGTGAAATGAATGAGGTGATAGAAAAGAGTGGAAGAGAATGGCTGCTTATTCTGTTGGGACTCTGTGACCAGACAAATGGATGAATGATTGTAGCAGTGAAAGATTTCCTGGAGAGCATATGGAGAGTCAGAATGTGTTTATAGGAAGGTAACATTAAGATAATACTAACTGTATCCCTGTCCTCACAGGTAGTGCTGATACAAAGGCCAGGGGGATTTCCGCTTGGTGGTCACCTGCCTGGAAATCAAGATCAGGTATGTGAGAGAGAGAAGAGAAACGACTTCATTATAGTGAGAGGATTAGACTTCAATGAACATATCGATATAAGGTTTAATGAAGTTGTATCGTATCTCGTACCTGGTAAATCTGTTTCCCTAACTGACATTATACCAATTAAACCAAAGTTATTCAGAGCCAAAATACTCTACACTCCTCCTAGAAATGAACTACTAAAAGTTGCCAAAAACTTAATAACATCTTCCTTTCCTCGTGTATATATCAGCAGGGACCTCACCTATCAACAATGGCAGCTGCTCAAGGAAAGAGCTAGAGTTTCAAATATTCAAACATCCGCCCACATGTTAATAACTTCTGTTTAGAGCATGACTTACATATCTTTGCTCTTACAGAATCTTGGTTGAGCTGTAATATCTCAGATACTGTTGTAAATATTTCTAATTATTATATTATAATAAATGATTTTGTCTCTTAGAGACCTAAACATGAGGTCTGTTTATATATTCATAACTCAATTAAAGCTATTCATTGCGATACAATAGAACAACCGCCAAACACCCTTGCTATTTTTCTTCCTACATTTGATGTACATATTGTTGTAGTATACAGACCCCCATCCAACTCCATTATGGATAATACCACACTCATCAATTACTTGCTCGAGTTCAGTCTTGGGAAGGAGCTCATTATAGTTGGGGACTTCAACCTTCCTTCTATATCCTGGAATCTTCCTGAATCTGACCTTAACATCACTCCTCATGATGCTTTATTTTACAATCTCTTTATGTCCTTGGGGCTTCATCAACATGTCTTAGAACCAACTTTCCTTCTCTCAGGCAATATACTTGATATGATACTTACTTCTGATCCAGATAGGATTACTCATATTCAGTGTTACTCGCCCTTCCCTCATTGCCACCATGCCCTTAGAAAATTTTCTTATGTATTTCAAACCTTATTGCCTACATCTGTCTCTGCAATACACTCTAAAGATTGGTCAAGAGGCAACTATCAGTTGATTAATGAACATCTCAATTTTTATGACTGCGACTTGGAATTTGCCTACCTCTCTCTTGACAAAATGACCATGCACCTATTTCAGATATTAATTAATTTTGCTAATACGTACATCCCAATAAAAGGAAAGCAGAAGAAGGATGCTCCTTGGCATTGACAGGTCTCTAGTAATTTTCGTGCTACAAAATCCAAATGCTGGACTGAATACATCCGGGGCTTCTACTACATTGCAAAAACTTCATCTCTTCCATGCGGCCAACAATAACTTAAGACTGGCTGTAATATATGCACAGTCCAAATATGAACTCCACCTTGTATCCCAGTGTCATTCATGTCCAAAGTTGTTTTATTCCTACATCAGGCATAAAAAGTATGCTCGTCCTTCTATTGGTCCTTCTATTAATTGATAACACCTTAACTGATTTTGACATTGTAATGGCAAATTCCTTTATTGAAGCCTTTTCTTCTGTGTTTGTAAACACTACCTTACCAAATCCTTCTCCTCATCAACAAGGGACAGGTTCCATATTGGCAGCTGTAGTCAAAGAAGTTCAGGGTAGCTTTAAAGTGCAGAGTGACTTAAATAAGGTTTTAGCTTGGGCTCAGAAGTGGCAAATGACTTTTAACCTTAAAAAATGCAAAGTTCTTAACATGGGTAGGGATAATAGGGAATTTAGCTATGAAATAGATGGGCATTAGCTGAATTCAGTTGAGGATGAGAAGGACTTAGGTGTAGTAGTAGATAGGTCACTGAAGTTTTCAAAGCAGTGTATTGAGGCAAACATAGAGCAAATAGGGTGCTAGGATACATTAAGATTAATGTTAGCTACAAGAGTAAAGAAGTATGTTAGGCCACATTTAGAGTACTGTATAGAAGCATGGTCACCACATTTTAGACATGACATCAACCTGCTAGAGTCAATACGAAGGAGGGAGACAAAAATAATACCTTCCCTGAAGCACCTTGAATATGAAGATAGACTGAGGGTACTAAATATGTTCTCATTTGAGAGAAGATATGTGAGGGGAGATATGATTGAGCTATTTAAAAGCTGTTCTGGTATGGATAAGTTGGATTTTAGCAAGTTATTTGAGTTGGAAGGTAGTAATAGGACTAGGGGTCACCACTTAAAAATTAAAAAATAAAGGTGCAGGTTGGATGTTAGAAAACATTTTTTCACGAATAGAGTGGTAGATTACTGGAATAGTTAGCCATCTGAGACGGTAGACAGTCCAAACTTAAATGTATTCAAATGCAGATTAGATGATTATATGGGGAGGGAGGGTTAACTTTGGGGGGGTATTCTGGACTCATTCCTGTGGATGCAGTTTTTTATTATTGTATATTATGATTGATTTTGATGAGTCTTGATGATGATGCTTTTTGTTTTTGACACACTCCTGTGTATGGTTCAAATTGTATATTGTAGATGCATGTTCAGACACAATTCTATAGATGCATTTTTTGGGTGGGTTTTGACAGATGCGGATGACCTTTGATAGGCCCTTGTGGCTTTTGTCATCCATGAAATTATGTTATGTTATGTTAACTGTAAATATAACACGTAGTCAGGTCGAGGAGTTGTTTGTGTCTCTTTGTACAGATAGTGCTATGGGCCCTGACAACTTACACCCTGTTCTCTTGAAATAGTGTTCTGCATCCTTATCCTACCCCTTCTACCCTATTTTCGCCAAATTTTTAACCTCAGGCTCTGTTCCTATGCTATGGAAACACTCCCATGTCATACCTATATTCAAGAAGGGACCTTGTACGGATCCCTGTAATTACAGACCTATCAGCCTTACCCCAGTTCCTTGTAAAACTCTCGAACGCATTATTACCAAAACTTTGCACAGCTTCCTGGATGACCATCTGATTTTTGACAATAACCAGTTCGGCTTCCATTCACGCAGATCAGTAACTGACCAGCTATTATTAACTTATTACAAAATTACATATTGGTATGATAACGACTTTACTGTTGACTTAATCTTATTTGATTTTATCAAGGCATTCAATTGTGTCCATCACTCATGTCTTATTGGATAAACTTGCATGCCTTGGTATTGGTGGTAATTTGCTTGCATGGATTCGGAGTTTCATTAGCCACAGAACAATGAGTGTTGTCATCAAGGGTAACCAGAGTAAATCTCTCCCAGTTACCAGTGGGGTTCCTCAAGACTCAGTTCTGGTCCCTGTTCTTTTCCTACTCTTCATTAATCATCTTAGGAGAAGTATTACTTGCCATTATAAACTTTTTGCTGACAACCTCAAACTTTACCTCCATCATCCTAGTAATATTAGCCAGCTTGCCTCATGTGACTTACAACACAACATCAATACCCTCTTAGACATAACCACATCCTGGGGTTTATCCTTTGCACCTAATAAATGTGTTCATCTTCACTTCAAGCGTGGTCAGGCAAAGGACTGGGATCACAATTACTTGCTTGGTAATGCTCCTATATTTTCTGTTTCTTCTCATAGTGATCTTAGTGTTCTGGTTGATACATGACTAAGATTCTATAGTCATATCAAATACAGTCCATAAAGCTGGTGGAGTATCCACTAATCTCCTTAAATCTACCCTATGACATTCTCCCTCCTTTATGATCTCGCTTTTGTTTTCTGACATATGACCCATCCTCGACTTCTCTGTTATTTGGAATACTGGATTCTTGTAGGACCTTGCCCTGCTAGAAGAAGTTCAACGCCGATGGTAATGCTCCTATATCTTCTGTTTCTTCTCATAGTCATCTTAGTGTTTTGGTTGATACATGACTGAGATTCTATAGTCATATCAAATACAGTCCATAAAGCTGGTGGAGTATCCACTAATCTCCTTAAATCTTCCCTATGTCATTCTCCCTCCTTTATGACCTCGCTTTTGTTTTCTGACCTATGACCCATCCTCGACTTCTCTGTTATTTGGAATACTGGATTCTTGTAGGACCTCGCCCTGCTAGAAAAAGTTCTTTACGCCGATGGACCAAGCATATATTTAACTTATCATCCCTATCTTACTCTGCCAGACTTTCTCAGTTAAATATTTTTTCTGTCAAACTCTTGCGTACTGACCTCCTACAGTGTTATAAAATATTCCATAACCTTTCTCCTATAAAACCATCTGAGTTGTTCATACCAGCTTCCAGGGATAATAGAGGCCGTCAATACAAAGTTTTTGTCCCTCATTCCTCAACTGAAGTACAAAAGCGATTCTTTACATGTATCATATCTACTTGGTACTCTCTTCCTTCTGAAGTTGTTGATGCCCCTTCAATCAACTCTTTCACTAATTTTCTTGGGCCTCGTCCTTTTGAACCTTAGACCTCCACCCGCCTTGTATCATATCCACTTGTACTTAATTGATTCTTTCATACAACTGAGCCCAACTCCTTGAATGACACATGATACCGGCCCTCTAGCTTTTCTGCCTTTCTTCTATTTCCAATTCTGGGCTGGTGTGTCATTACATATAATACTAGGCTGTTCTGTCAGTACCTCATGTTATGGAGAGTAGCCCTACCAAGTGAGTAAACCAGGTGAGTAAGGGTGTAAGTCAGAACCTCTCAACTACTGCCCCATGAGCCTCACACCAGTGCTAAGTAAAACAATGGAATGACTTATCACTAAGACTTTATACAACTTCCTCCTTGATTCCCATGTAATGCTTGATGACAACCAGTATGGTTTCTGACCAAAGCGCTCTGTAGTTGACCAACTATTACTGACTTAGGAATACGTGACCCAAAATCTCAACCAATGTGAGACAGTAGACTTGATACTTTTTGACTTCCAAAAGGCATTTGACAAAGTCCACCACCGAATTCTTCTTGACAAACTTCAGGCAATTGGGATTGCAGGAAACCTGTACAGATAGATTGAAAGCTTCCTTTGTGGCTGAATAATGAGGGTTTGCATCAGCATAGTGGTGAGCATGGAACGGCAGGTCCTGAGTGGTGTACCCCAGGGATTAGTCCTGGGGCCACTATTTTTCCTCATATTTATCAACCACATTGGTTTACAATTGACTTGCAAGTATGCCATCTTTGCAGATGACCTCAACTTATTCTCAAGTCTCCCTTCCTCCTTATTGAGTGCAACCAGAGGCATCGATACCTTGCAACGGGACATCACTACACTATACGGCACTGCCTCTTCATGGTGCTTGAAATTCGTCATAGAGAAAACTGCCCACCCAAGATTCTCCCGATATAGACATACCCACCCTAGACAATCCGTATACTCCCTTGGTGACAACCCCATTAAGACAGCTACCATCCATAAGGACCTGGGAGTCAACGTCTCGACGGACCTCAAATTTCACCAGCATGTTAGAGAGATGGTGAATAAAGCAGGAGGCATCACCCACAACCTTATTAGGAGTATGGTCAACCGCTCACCACAGTTCATGACATCCATCTTGATGACTGATATTAGACCAATACTTCACTTCGCCTCTCCTCTCCTCTCCTCTCTGGAACCTAGGCTACCGGATGAACACAAGACTACTTGAATAGTACAAAGGAGGTGGACAAAAAAGATAACTGGACTTAGTGACAGACCATACCATGAATGACTAGACCAACTTAACCTCCTTTCAGTGCAAGGAGGTCATCTCAGACAGGAGCTCATTTACACATGTAAGATATTCAATGGTCTATCCCCTATCACACCAACAGATCTCTTCACTCTAACTTCCCATACAGGTTCCCGAGGCCATTGTCATAAAATCCTTGTCCTACACAGTAACACTGAGCCTTGATGCAAGTTCTTCTCAAACCATGTAGTAGCAAAGTGGAATGCACTATCAGGGAACACTGTCACCCCCCCAAGCATTCAGACATTCAAACATAGACTACGGACAGAAATTAATATCTCATTATCTGAGTATACAGAATAAATTATTTCTCTCCTAAAATGACCAGCTAAAACTATTTACACTATTAGAGGGTACATTAGCCCATCCAAACATGAACAATTTTTGGTATGATTGCATCCTAAACACCTGGTTGGAGTACCTGAATTCCAGACTTGGGCCCCTTTCACCTGCAGCCTGATCTGTAAGTGGTACAAGGCCCTACTTGGTAAGTTTATGCATAGGCCTACACTTACAACCCCTGTCTGTTGCTTGCCCTCTACCTGTATTAATTTGACAACTAGAGGCCTGCTTTTTCTTTTCTATTTTTTTTACACTCCCCAAGCCTTGATGGGATACAGTACATCATGCTGTGGCATTTACCTACTCATAAAAAACTAAAACACCTGACCAGTGGCAACACACTTACAAGTATTGCTTCCCTTTCTAAACCCTTTTGCTGAGTAAGGTGACTTTATGCTGTCATGAATAATAATGACAAGTCGCCTTACCCCCAAAAAGGGTTAAGCCAGGTAAAGCTCCTAACATAACATAATTTCACAGATGACAAAACCCACAAGGGCCTATATAAGGTCATCCGCATCTGTCAAAACTCGCCCACAAAATGCATCCATAGGATTGTGTCAGATCATGCATCTACAATATATAATTTAAACCACAGAACGGGTGTAAACAAAAGTGGGAGAAAATTAACCTGCTCTGAAACATAAACAGATGGGAGCTATTTCACCATTTAATTTAAATATAATTAAAAATTCCTTGTATATTGTTGTAACACTCAATGTTAACTATATTCCTAAACTTAAATATATTACACTGAAACAGTTTCTTGCAAAATTCTGGTGTTATTTTATTTCATGTTCAATTTTTGTCTATAAACAATCACAGTTGAAGTCTGCTGCTCTTGAACTTTGTCTCCAATGATCTTCTAGAGATTCTTAATTGGGTTCAGGTCCAGGCTCTGAGCTGGCCGCTTCATTACTTAGATATCTTCTACTTTGAAATAATACTTTACTCACTTTGCAGTATGACATGGCACATTGTCTTGCATAAATACTGCTGCCTGGCTCAGAGATACTCTGAGTGAAGGTATAACAAGTTGTACAATGTTTAGGTACACATTTGCATTTACTGTTCCATTTGTTCGCACTAGCAGATAAACTCTTTCAGATGAAAAAATTTGCTCGCATAATATTTAGTTGATTTCCCAATATGTTTCAATTAAGTGTCATTTTATTACTTGTTCCTAAGGGTGAGCAGGGGGTGGGGGGCTACACCCCCCCACTATAACAACCCATAGTATTGTTCGAAATTGGCTTCCAGTAACCAAACACAATAAAACATTAGGTAAAACTTAAGTAATAAAACGACAGTTAATGAAACAGTTAGGTGAAACATATTGGGAAATGGATAAAATATTAAGGGAATGAGAGCGGGAAAGCTCGTGGGGTATGGATTTTCAGGTTTACCTTTCATTGACCTGCTCATCATATTTTGAAAATATTTTAAGAAGGAAAATCATTCTCTTATTTTGCTTGGCAGTGTAGATTTAGTCTCCTAAGCCATTCATTCACCATAAGGTAAGCTTCTATCCCATGAATCATCTTAGTCATCCTTCTTTGCACAGATTCAAGCAAACCAATATTCATCCTATAATATGGTGACCAAAATTGCACCTCATAGTCAAGATGAGGCCCAACTAATGCCAGGTACAGTTTCAGAATGACATCAGCACTCCTTTGTTGTAGTTATGGATCTCATATTCACAAGTCCCAGCAGTACTTTTCTAACTATAATGATTGTCAGTTCAAAAAACTATTGCTAATGATCCATTTTGTTGTCTCCCACAAAGGTCATAAGCTTGTTTAACTGTGATAACCATAACAGAATAGTATTGCTAGGATGTGTGCATATAGGACCCATAAAATGTATGAATCTGGTTTCTCTCTGTGATTGACATGTTAAGCTTAGAGCCATTGTGAGTTGCAGTTAATTGTTCCATCTGTTCCACTTAGGTACCTCAACTGCCCATTGGAATTTACATAGACATCAGTATGACAACTGCTGGCATCAGAGGGTGCAGGAAGAGTGGTAGCACTGTGTTAATACCAAGCAACAAGCATAAGAACACTTTATGGCCCAAAGGAGAAGCATTCATTCCTTAGATACAAGTGGTATGTGTGTAAAGGAAGGAGGGCTGGAAGAGACGACTGTTCTAATTAGATATACATTTAATGGTATATATGGATGGAACTGCCTGTGAACATGCATTAGATTTACTGCACTATCTATCCTTAGTAAGATCCCAATGAGCACTTTTTTGTGTCCACTCGCACGAGGAGTTGAACCTGGTCTCTCATCATCATTAACCATTTTCCCTCAAAAAAGGCTTGGTACCTATCAATGCCCATTGCATAATGCACTAGCAGGAACAAAAGTTTGAGATGGCTGGTGTCTCAGGCTAGTGCCCCTACCTGGGTTTTATAGGTATTCTTCCTGTCCCACATACAGGCTGAGAATCAAACCTGTTATTTATACATGGAAATCAAATGCTTTATCTACTAGGCTAGGTTACTTTTATAAACTGACAATATATTTTAATCACTTGCCTATCAGCGATTGTTTTAGTATTATAAACTAGCATATATTCTTAGGTATTTGTGCAAGCTGAAGAAATTCTTTTATTACTACAATATTACCGTATGTTCTTAACATTAAACACTATCATATACAATAAACCTGCAAACTTCTCAATTAAAATGAATTTTTTTGGCATTTTTTGCAGTTTCAGTTGAAATGTGGCATATTTTATTTTTTTGCTTGTGCTAGCTGGAGATATAGTTATTCAATTCAAAGCTTTTGCATACATAAAATATAAATATAAATCATTATTATGAGTACTACCCACAAGTAATTTTCTTGCCTATAAATATTTCAGGTGTTACCTATATTTTGGCTGTTTTCAATGAAATATTTCTACTTTCAAGCTCATTGCTCAGGCTAAAAGTAAGGCCGTACAGCAAAACAGTTTCAACATAAATTTTTGTCCCACCAATTGGCACCTTTCCTGCACTACCCATCAAAGATATTTGAAAAAAATGGAAAATCACCCCCGCCCTGTAACTTTTATAATTTGTAAGACATATTGATACCTTATTTCTGCGCCTTCTCTTGTTTTCAATCTCTCAACATCATAACACCTTGTTGTTGGTCTTCTTTTCCTAATCCATCAGGTATTTCCATCCAAATTGCATTATTTTTACAATCAGGGATTCCTACTCATTCTGGCCATTAAGGTTGCTATTAGAAAAACCCTTGCTAAATTATCAATGTAGAGGAAATAAATATTACTTTGACATTGTGCTTCATTCATCCTTAGGGATTTTAGTGCATGCATCTTATCAGAGACCCTAATACTTCCTTAACTGGCAACAAGGTCTTCCGACCCTTCCTTTCATCTGAAGACTTAACTCTCCCTACACATTCTTGTCTCTCAACTAAAATTGATCCAGCAAAGGATAGGCATCCACTCTTGACCTATATATTGGAATTGGCCCTTTGTTAGTTTTATCACTGCATTGGTAGTGACCATCTTCCAATCCATATCTCCCATTCTCTAACTGCTTCCTCTCCATAATTTGTTTAGCCTCACTGGTTACTATTTCCTGTCCAAAAGTGGACAGTCGCATCCACATTCTAGCACTGTCCCCTCCTCTCATCTGGTTACCTTAAAATTCTAGCCAAATGGTTCACTCATATATCCTGCTTACTGGTGGCCCTTTCATCATTCACTTAAGCTTTGGTATTTATATTTTTCACCCTTATCCATGGTGGTTACCTTATTGTGCCTACCAGGTACAAGTCAGGAGAAAAGCATTTGAGGGATGGATAAAATATTCATCCATTTAAAATGAAAGTGCACCTTGTTGCTGAAATGTCCTATGTCATTTCTTTTCAAGGTCAATAGCAACTATGGACTAACTTCCTTACTGCCTTATTCTTTTCAACCTCCCCTAGTAAAACCTCTTACTTTCTCTAGCAGCTAGTCAAACCATACCTACTATCCTTCCCCTTATACTTTGATGGTTGATAACTATCTGCCAACTTTGTAGTCAGAATGTCTTTCTACTTATTATGAATTTATTTTCATCCATCCTTACCCTATGCAATATACCTAGATTTATATTGCCCCCAAATAGTATATAAATCCTAGTGAATTTCTCTTACACCTCCCTGAATTGCATCAAGTTTTTCTAACCTCATGGATGTGCAAATTGATGGAGAAATTTGTAAATGATAGGTAGCTTATATAATAATAATAATAATAATAATAAGTCTTTTGTAATGCGCTCTTCAAGGCCTGAGGCCTTCCCAGAGTGCACGTTGTGCTGAGATGAGAATGGAAATTCAAGAGGGGGGAGAAGGCAATACTGAAAAGATGCATTTTCAGGAGACGCTTAAATGTGGTAAGAGAGGGAGAAGACCTGATTTCAGCAGGAAGGGCATTCCACAACTTAGGGGCGCAGATTGAGAAGGAGCAGTCCCTTATTGAGCAGAGGGATGAATGAGGAATATTCAAAAGAGGTGCATGTGATGACTGAAGGGCCCGAGGGACATGGCGTGGCGAGAGGGCAGAAGGGAGGTAAGACGGGGCCTTGTTGTTTAGGGCCTTAAATGTGAAGAGAAGTATCTTGAAGTGAGTACGGGATCTGACAGGGAGCCAGTGCAGTTCATGCAGCGAGGGTTTCGAGGAAGAGAAGCGAGGGCGATGGAGGAGAAGCTGGGCAGCATAGTTCTGTACAAGTTGAAGGGGGCGGAGAGAGGAGGATGGCAGATTCACAAGCAGTGAGTTACAGTAGTCAAGGCATGAACAGCAGTCTCAAGACTTTGGCGATCAAAGTGAGAGCGAATGCGAGAGAAGTTATGAAGGAAACATAGAGAGGATTTGCTGACATTGCTGATATGAGGCTTGAAGGAGAGATGCTCATCAAAAACAACACCCAGATTCCTAACGCAGTCAGAGAAAATGATAGTATTACCGCCCAGAGTAAGCGAGGGAAAGAGAGATTTAGATTTTTTGACAAGAGCATTGGTGCCGAAGAGGAGGACCTCAGTTTTGGAGTGATTAAGCCTGAGGAAGTTGGTAGAGAGCCAGTCAGAAATGGAGGAGTAGGCAGCCAGGAGGTCAGTGATAGAGTAGGCAAGAGACGTGGGGGATGAGGAAACGAAAATTTGAGTGTCATCAGCATATAGGTGGAAGGATAGACCGAGATTACGGAAAAGGTAACTAAGAGGGAGAAGGTAGATACAAAATAGTAGAGGACCAAGGACAGAGCCTTGTGGCACTCCAAAGCGAATGGGGGTAGAGTCGGATGAAATGTCGTCAATCACAACGGATTGGGTAAGAGCGGAACCAGTCAAGCACGGTGCCTGATATGCCGAGGAAAGAGTAGAGACGATCAAGTAGGATGGTATGGTCAATAGTATTGAATGCAGAGGAGAGGTCGAGTAGAACGAGGATGGAGACACAACCCCTGTCCGCGGCTCTTCGTAAGCAATCAGACACATTGAGAAGGGCGGTTTCTGTGGAGTGACCCGATTTGAAACCAGATTGATAGGTTTCATCAATATTACAGGACACCATGTGACTGTTGATGCATGAAGCAACCACTCTCTCCAGAACCTTAGAGAGGAAAGGAAGTTGCGAAATCGGGCGATAATTGGAAGGGTCAGTGGGGTTCAGTTGAGGCTTTTTAAGAATCGGATGGATGTGGGCACATTTGAAGGAAGAGGGAACAAGACCAGTTGCAAGTGAAGTGTTGAACAGGTGAAGAAGCGTTGGGAGGATAGCAGGCAGAATTTTACATAACAGTTTAGGCGGAAAAATGTCCTTTGGGGAGCCCAATTTCTTAGAACGCGAGAGAAGGGCTGTAAGCTCCAACGTGGTCACAGCGGGGAAAATGATAAGCGGCTGAGGCGGGAAGTCAGGGAGAATGGCAGGAGCCGGGACAGAAGGCTGAGGGAGGGAGGCACGGAGGTTAGTGACCTTATCTGAGAAGAAATTTGAGAGAGTAGCAGGGCTAATGGGTGGGGAGACCTGGGCTAGGGAAGTAAGACGGGAGAGCAGACGGAAGACGGTACGGGGATCATTCCTATTTCCAGTAAGCAGATTACGTGAGTAGGCTTCACAAGCAGATTTTAATTTGGCTGGGTGTATGTGAGTATTTGGATGTGGTAAGCTTACCATTGTCAACATTTCCCTTTTAGACATACTCACTTTTATATATGTATGCTAATGATCTTGTCATATATATTGCAGCTTCCTGTAAGATGCTCAATTAATACTCCTATGCAATTAAGATCTTCAAATAAATAAATAAAACTGTTCTTTGCTCATGGCCATGTTCAAGTTGCATCTCAAATGTATGTTAGGAGATCCTTCCTAAAGTACCTTCATCGAATTTATCTGATTAATTGTTTATGCAATTAAACTAGTAAGGAAAAACCTATTCACCTTCTCTTTAAAATTTGAATACCTTGTCTAAACATTGTGCCAAACTACTCTTGTACAAAATTGGTCACCTCATGTGAGCCTGTTCTTCAGTTCTTTAAATCATTCTATGAAGCCTCTTTTTTTTATTCTGATCCTGGTGACAACTAAAAGCAATAGTGGGTGACTGCAAGCAAATGGAGATCCACCTCCAAGCACAGTCTCATCCTCTCTAGGCAAAGGAGTTTCCCCTTTGCCATCTTTGGAGCTTCTCTCAGGCAGCTCCATCTCTGAAAAGGATGTGGACCCCACTCCTCTGTGCTTTCTCAGGGTCCCCTCCAACCATCTTCTACCAGAGAAGAGGCTTACTCCTCTCCTACGCCTACGAGTGTGGGGGTTTCTCTTTCACCCCTTTCTGTGGAGTCACTCATGAATGACTCCATCTTTTGACAAATTGCAGTCCCCCCTTAATCTATCATTACAGGGGACTGTCAAGAGAGTAGGCAGGCAGCCCAAAATTGACTGCTCCCAATGGGAGTGACTTGATAGGGCCTACCCCCTTAGGAGGACAAGGGAAACCAGAATGTATCAGCCAATGCTCCCTGCAGTCCTACAATCATGCAACTAGACATTGCAGGGGTTCAGCATGACTGCCTCCCTGATGGAGGTCGGTTTGCATGCCAGACACACAACTGTGACAGAAGATAACTCAAATAGGATTGTGATGCCTTGGGGAGATGGCCACATGGAGCCCTCTCCCCCTCCTGAGATGAACATGGTTCCAGAGGTGACCCAGCCCTAGATGGCAGAATCTTTCATAGGGTTGAACCCATGTTTAGTGCCAAACACAGAATATGAGTATGTCCCTGTGCAGGGGTTCAGCATGCAGCCTCCTCTCCTAAGGAGGGGATGGACCTCCTTCCTGCGCTAGTGCCCCTTTGACAGCTAATACCTTCTCCATCTTGGAGAATGATCTGGCTTAGGGGATCCTTCCAGCAGTGGAGAGAGGGGGGGGGGGTCATTCCCCACCCTCTTCTCCCCAAAAGAAAAGAAGCCAGAAGAGGACTAAAGGTTCCTCTCACTCCATGGGAGCTCCAGGGACAGACAGCCGGCTGCCGTTTTGGCAAGTTAACAGGCCAAGATCGGCATGTCCAACCATGATCCACCCTCGGGTGAGGGGTCCCAGACCAAGACCAAAGTTGCAAGTGCCCTAATCGGAGCCTCGATTACATTGGGGCCGCTTATTTAAAGACTACCTGGCATTTTCGAACGCTTTCTGGTTATTCGCTCCACTGATGGCAGCATGTTGGCCAAGGGGAACATGATCCATCAGAGGAGACCATTACATGGTAGATAGCCAAAGGTGTCCCTTACACAGATGGGAGCCTTCTGGCAAATGCCTCAGATCCCTCCCAAGCGACCATGATTAGTGTCCTTCAGACACTTAATGGCACACTGTTGACTGTGAGGCTGCACTCTACCATGAACTTTGTGAAAGGAGTGGTCTATGCAAAGGAACTTGTGAACTACTCCATAGATGACAACACCTTAGAGCTGGGTGACCATGGAGCAATCAAACTTGCATGTGGGATGAGAAAACAGGGAGGGTCCTTTAGACCCACCCCTATGATCTTTATTACATTTGTCATGAAAGGCTTCCTGATTTGGTGTGTGCCAGTTGGGATTGCTACTGCGTGAAGGCATTCATGTCACTGCCACGGAGGTACTATTTCTGCCACTGCTTTTGCTATATGAGTTGCTCCTTTAGGCATGCAAAGTCTGTGTATGTTGCTCCAAGGTTGTACACAATAAATCTAGAGCTGGGCATTGCAGCAATGACTTGTGACTTTGCTGCACTATGAATTTCAAAGTTGCAAATGTTTTGAAAAAGTCAGATTAAACAAAGTCACATTGCCAATTTTCCATGACTTTGAACAGGAACAAAAACAACTTTTTTGAAAGAAATTGCCGCAGCTGTTTTAAGCCAGTTTTAAAGCCCGATTTGGCTAAAAATGTCAAATTTTAGTTGGTAACAGCTAACTTTATTTTTATCTGATTTTTAACTTTCCTTTTACAATAAATTAATTTCTTCACATTATATGGGACTGACGTTACATGAACTACCTAAACATAAAAAAAGAAGTTTCTCACTCTGAATTTTGTTATAAATTAGTAAAATTCCAGGCGTGAACCAAGTTTTAAACCTGTCTTGTCAGTTAAAAACGTTCAAGAATGTGTTATCCCTTGTGGCATTCATCGTGCGAAATAATCTCATTTTCTTGTATAAGCACTGCTTATACTTTTCTTGTGGCTAAGACAAAAAAAATTACTATGAAGTGTAAGAAGTAATTAAAATGTGGGTGGACTTGTTCATTAAGTACAATACCCCCCTCCCCAGCTCTGCAGCTGTGGAGAGGCTATTCAGCTGGGGATGTCCTCAGGGCCAAGAGGTCCTCCCTGGATGAGGTCAACTTTGAGGAGCTTGTGTTCCTCAAAGGGAACATGGACCTCCTGGACAAGATGGAGGGGGATGACCTGTAGATATTAGTTTTAAGCTGTGTTTTAACTAAAAAATGAATAAATATGTGCTTTTCTGCCTTATAAAAGCATGTTTCTGTTATCGCAGAGTCTCACCAGGAAAAAAGGTTGCAGTCACAAGTCCTACTGTGGGGTCAAAAAATAGTCGCAGCCGCACCAGATCCGGCAGCAAAGTCAAAGTCACACCCAGCTATGGATAAATCCTTATTGTGTAAGGCCAAGTGCAGAGAGCCGCACTCTGTTTCTTTGAAGCAATGTAGTGCATATCTCGTGGAGAAGGAAATCCTGAACATTCAGGCTACTGTTCCTGATGTGCCTGGCGCTGCCTGGGACGTCTTATGCCTCAATTTAAAAAAAAAGCACCTTCTGCTCCTGTCTCATTCAGGCCTACGAACACTCGTTTCAATCTGCGGATTCTACTCATCCTGGGTGCTCCCCTGGTATAGCTAGCAGCACAAAGGGCCCACACTAACCTCCGCTAAAACCAAGCCTCCCCTCTCCCCCCCAGTGTGAACATTTCTTGTAAGGTAAAATGGCTGCACGCTTCGAATGAGTTGTTATATTCACAGGAGGCTGCACCCCTGAAGGTAATTGTCAGCCCATCATCCGGGGTTCCTTGGTTGGGTGATCAAGAGATGGTAGATCTTCCAAAGGAGGGAACCCTACCTCCGAAACCTTCCGCCTGCCTACGGTTTCGAGGCGAAGGGAGGAAATGATTTGCAACACAAGCCCAACCTCCCCTGATAAGTCCTCGAAGGCGACAGCCCCTTGTTCGGCCAACAGCGCCCTGAGTTCTGCCTCTGGGAAGCGTCCGGCCATTTCCATGAGGGTATTCTCTTTGAAGAGTGCTCCCACATCTCCTCCGAGCTAGGCTTGGGGAGGGGGGGCATATTCCTTTAATAGAATTGCTGCAGAGTCGGAGCCCAACTGGAAGGAGCTGCGGAGGCTCGTCTCCTCCCGTTCTCGATTCCCTCTGACAACCCTCCCATGGTATAAGGGTTTCGCACCCCCACTACCATGAGATGGGGTCCAGGCAGGAGGATACAGCATTTAGACCTAGCATGATGTCTCTATTCTTTTCTTTGCTTTAAATTCCTCCTTCCAGTCAATAGTAATGAAGCTGCACCTGAAGAGGAGGTATACTGTTATTTCTGCATACATTCCATCCTCAGCTGACTTTACCGCGAGGGACTTCCGCTGCATCGTAGTACGGTTGCCGAGGCCTCTTCTTCTGCTTGGGGATTTGAACGATAGACACCCCTAGGCTTCAGGTCCTTGCTGATCTAATCAACAATTTCATCTATCCTTGATGTACAGTCTGATTTTGGGTGGGAGTTAGTTTATCATCACCATGGTATACATCTCTTTTCTCATTCAAATATCATTTTTTGAACCGTTGACTCCTAGAGACCTCCCCCCATCTCCAGGGTAGTGCTTCACGCCGGTGCGGTGGTCTGCATTTCAGGAACTAACTGATTCTACTGTCCCAGTCAAGGAGTTTAGGTCTGTGGATGAGGCCATTGAGTTTTTCTACTTGAACTTCATCGTCGTGAGTCTAGCTACTATTCCTAGAACGTCTGGACTTTTTGCATGCCAAGTGCTTCCATGGTGGTCATCTGAGTGTGAGATGGCTCTCAAACAGAAGCATTATGCCTACATGCGCTATAAGCACTGCCCGAACGACTTCACTGTTGGTGAATTTCATCAAGCTAGGACTAGGTTCTGTTATGTTTCAAAGCACACCCATCTTTATTCCTGGCCGGTATGTGTCTTCAGTTAACAGGAAGACCCCTCTAGCAGAAGTGTGGAAGCAAGTCAAATGCAAGTTCCTGCATGTGCAAGTTGATGGAGAAATTAGTAAACTTTAGACTAGCCTTTTTTCTGGACAGCGGAGGCCACCTGACTTCCAGTTTGGCTTCCGCACTGTGTGGTATCATCTAGACTCTCCACACAACGGGGGCAAGGGGACGCCTCCTAATTTTTATTTCTGAGGTTTTGCTAGATTGTCAATTCCGTGTATAGGTGGGGGGCCCTCTCAGGCCCAATGGAGCAAGAAAATTGTATCTTGCAGGGAAATGTCTTAAGTGTCTCACCCTTGACCCTGAGCAGCAACACTATCACCTCGGTACTGCCGATAAATGCTATCATTACGCTCTACGTGTCCAACCTTTTCATCTCTCTCTATCTCTTTTTTTTTTTGCATGCCCGATGCCAGCTCTGGAGCGTCAACTCTACAGACACTGAACTGCATCTCTAGACTCTCCACACAACGGGGGCAAGGGGACGCCTCCTAATTTTTATGTCTTAAGTGTCTCACCCTTTACCCTGAGTAGCAACACTATCACCTCGGTACTGCCTTTTAATGCTATCATTATGCTATATGTGTCCGACCTTTTCATCTCTCTCTCTCTTTTTTTTTTGCATACCTGATGCCAGCTCTGGAGCGTCAACTCCAACAGGCACTGAACTGCATCTCTTGCTATGCCAAAGTGCGCAGGTTTCGGTTTTCTTTGGCCAAGACTAAGGTGGTGCAATTCTGCCACCAACCATGAGGTCACCCTGACCCGGACTTGTTCCTAAAGGGGTTTGCCTGGAAGTGATGGATTTACACTGTTTTCTTGGTCTTGTTTTTGACTGATGCCTCACCTGGCAGGCTCTATTTGTATCTTTAGGGTTGTGAGGGAGCAGTGTGTGTGTGTCTGTAAGGCTATTCTTCCCCCCTCCTTTTACATATAAATATTTATAATTTTGTGAAAGTTAGGAGTGTCCTAAAATTTGTCCAGCTCATTTGGATATTACACAGTATTGCATCCTGTGTCTTCTAAGAGTGAAGCTTTTGCGGACTGGAGAGGAATTCTCGAGGCGAGTGCTCCACCCAGCCCAGCCCTGAAACGGAGGGCATTACCTGCCTTGGTTGCTGCCTGCACTCCTCATCTCCATTGACAGACAAGCATATCCCCCTTTTTTTGGCCTACTCCCCCCCCCCCTCAATGGACGAGTGATAACCCCGTACCTACTTTTTGTCCATTCAGTCTTCCTTGTCATTTTGGTTGCTGTGTGGAAATAGTTATATAAAGTTGTTCATCTCTTCGCCCGTCGTAGGTTTTTTTTGTCTTGTTTGGATTGGGGAATTTTGGCCTCATTTCGTAGTGTGCACACTTTTTTTTAGTAATTGAATTCAGAATAGGTTGATTGTTTGGGTGTGCACCGGTGTTTATTTTTTGTAAATATAAATTGTAATTATCACTGTAATTTTTTGTAAAGTAAAGGACTGTATATCAAATTGTATCAATTCTTCTTCGGGGTTCTCAAGGTTCATAAATTGCTTTGTGCCTTTTCTGGTCCATTATGGGCCTGTATGTGCAAGCCTGGCACCTCCCTCACTCACCAATCGCTCTGATTGCATCCACAGCCGAGCTCGATGGTGCTGAGATACGCTATTCATATTGTTCGGCACATTCTTGTTGAATGTCACAGTTTGGGTGATCTTCGTGCCCATTACCTGACCTCATATCGGGATGAGTTGGGTCGCTACTGCTTGTCCCTTGTACTTGGGACGGGTTTGTGTACACAAACTTGTGGACTATCTTTTTGGAGGAAGCTGGCCTCTTCCATTTTATTTGACTCTATGTTGTAGGTTGTATTCTCATGGACTGGAGGGAGGCGGACCTCCCTCCAATGCAAGAGTGTGCTACCTTCTTATTTGTTTAAATTTTTGCATTTTGTCTTTGGGTTTTTTTTCTCTGATTTAAAGCACCATGAAGCTGTATCACACACAAAGTTTGTAATGAGAGATTGCAAAGAAGGTCCTGAATCAAGAGAAAGTGAAAAGGTGTAGAATATATATAAAGGGTGTTCCATTAAGACAGATCGAAGTTAGCAGTAAATAAAACAGTGTTATTGGTGAAAATTTATTGATTTTACTATTGGATCATGTTATTTGAGTCATGGCAATTATGTGTGAAAAATAATATCCCCTAAATGTCTGTCAAGGTTTCGGTGGCACACTTCCACTCAATGGTCAAAATCTTTGATGACATCTCTGCATAGTTGCTCCTCGATCTCACCAATATGCCTTATTATCTCATCCTTCAGCTGTTGAATTGTTGTTGGCTTGTTGGCATAGACCTTACTTTTGAGATGACCCCAAAGGAAGAAATCTAAAGGCGTCAAGTCACACGATCATGGTGGCCAATTGACCTCTCTGTTTTGAGAGATGATGCGACCTTTAAACTTCCCATTCAATAAAGCTATTGTTACATTGACTGTGGAGCATGTGGCGTCGTCCTGTTGAAACCACAAATCTTCAACATCCATAGAATTCAATTCAGGCCATAAAAGGTTGGTTATCATGGCACGGTATCGCTCGCCTGTCACCGTAACATAATTCCCGGCATCATTTTCAAAGAAATACGGCCCAATGATTCCGCTAGCAAAAAATGCACACCAAACAGTGACCTTTTGTGGATTCAGTGGCTTTTCAACAATCTTCCTGGGATTTTCATCAGCCCAAATGCGACAATTCTGCTTATTGACGAATCCACCAAGATGAAAATGGGCTTCATCACTAAAGATGATTTTTGCGAAAAATCATCATTGGCTTGTCTTTGCTTGTGCACCCAATTGACGAATGTACGGCGCTTCAAATGGTCAGCAGTCTTCAGTTTCTGTGTCAATTGAATTTTGTAAGCGTGTAGAGACAAATCTTTTGTCAAAATTTGATGTAACGTTGTTGTGGAGTTGGTTAAATTCCTGTGTGCGATGATGAATATAGGTGTCTGGATCTTCAGCCACATTCTCGCGCGCACTGAAGCAATGTTTTCAGCTGAATGGCATAAATGAGCACGCAATGGCATTTTCATATCTGCCACTGACCCCGTTTGTTTGAATTTACGAACAATTTTCCTAATTGCACTCACGGTTGGAGGATTATGTTGACCAAAAAAATTGCGAGTGTGAAATGCATATCTGTTTGAATGTCCATTTTTGTAATAGGCTTCAATAACTTTAACACATTGTTTGATTGTTAATCTTTCCATGGTTGAAATTGCCAAAGACTGAAGTTGTTAGCTCTAAAAGAAAAAAAACAAAAAATTATTAGACGCTAAACTTAACTCATATTTAAAATCGGTCCAAGTTATTGGAATACCCATTATATCTGCTGGAGCTTCTGTTGCATTTGGTGTTGTGAGGGAACACAAGCCTCCAGCTTTCACCCTTCATTCCCTTATAGGTTTGTAAAAGAATAGATAAGGGAAAGAAAGAGGAGGCAGTAAGAGAAAATGGTGTGAAGAATTACAGGTATGTTAAAATCACCGAACCGAGTGTAGCCAAAAGAGAGGAGCCCTAACTAGTGATGAATGACCCAAAGCTAGTAGTACCTGAGGGTAGCTTATTTTTAGGGCAGTTTGCCACTACAAGCTGAATCAGCTTAAGTTACCTACTTAGATAAAAGGAAAGTTAGAAGAGAAAAAACTATTGTGTTAGTGGTTTTAACCCTAATCCCTACTACACCTTTTATTTCTCAATCAGAACCTACATTTTAAAGTGGGATCTGAACCATAGGTATCTACACTATATGGCATTTACTGTTTAGTTAACCTAAATTGGGACTCTATTCAGTTATTCACTACACCTGGTGTAAATTAACTTTGCTAACATTCAAAGTGGTGTTTCTAGTCAGCTAGATCATCCATAAGGCTTGAGAGAATGTGTATACATGAAGATATATAGCTGCTAGTCTTCCTCCATGCATTGAGGCTGGTATGTCAAACTGCAGATGTTTGGGCCCGGAGGGCAATAGAAGTAAAATTATTTGTAGTTTCATAGTACTGTCCTATCATGTTATTTTTTTAACTATATTCAATAATTCAATTTTCTTTCTCTTATTTTCCTAGCTTGGGACTGCTGATATTCGCAAGCTATTTCTAAGCCTGGTGTTCTTTACAACTTCCTCTTTTTGATTGCTTATTTGTGAGTTTACTTATAATCATAATAATTTAAAGCTGACATTTAGGAAGTGCAAATTTGATTCTTGACCAAATCTTAATGAATAGGTATATGAGAAGATTAGGTAGAACAGGTATATGACCTCATTTTACCAAAATTAAGAAAATAAGAAAATTTGTCTAACAAATCTGTTGTCCTAAACTTTGCATTTACAAAAGGTTTTTTAAATATTCAAGTAAGAAATGCATATTCAGGTTAAAATTTCCTTACAATTTAGATGGATATAAAATTAAAAGAAAACATAAATTTGATGTGCAGAAGTTCTCCTTAAATTAAAAAATATTTCATTACTTTTGTTTGGATAACAGGTATCTTGTCTAATGTAGTGGATAGTTGAATATACTATTATAAAGAGATGTCTTTGCGCCTCTCTGAAATTCCTCACTTCTTTTCCAAATCTCTCTTCAAGCAATTTCTGGTAGAGATGTCCTTATTGGTGTGCCTCTTTATTTTAATAAATTATTGTAGTTCTTTTATTTATGGGGATAAGGTATCCCAGATGACTGTATTTTTATCACTTACTAATTGGTACTCTGTGATTAATATTCAATTTTCAGACACTTTAAACACAATAAATTTCCAACCAAAGTCAAAGCTTAGCTTTTAATTATAAACAAAGTACTTATTTTCATCCCACTTTGTAGGTTGGAATATAATCCTGTAGCATTTGTATTTCTTAATAATGGCAAATGAAATACCGCATATTGGTCTTTATGATTACTTGGTAATTTTAGTAGTTTTATTAATATCATCTTTAATTGGAGTTTACTATAGATTCACTGGTGGAAAACAAAAAACTTTTAAGGTAAGTTTATATTTGTCTTTATTAGGGGAATCTTATTAAATTAAGAGATTAGGTAAGCTCACCACCTCTTAAACTTTCTTGCTTGGGATGTGCTCCTTCCTACACATTAGACTATTGTGTGATGGAGTTTTTAGAGGAGGTGGGCCTTCTCCATACTATTTTTTTAAAAATTGTCATAGGTTTGTTTAGGTTCCTGAGGAAATGTCATGAGGGATTGTGACATTTATAAAAAATCACTAAGAAACTAATGTAGTTAATTAGCTATTTTCATTTAGTATATTTTGAATATTATATACTTATTTTGTAAGTTCTCATGAATAAATATTTAATCCTATTAATTCTTATTAGTTGATTGCTTTTTAAAATATATGAAAATGATTCCATATATAATTTATTAACTTTAACCCTTCATTTCTGGGCTACTGATCAGATTTTCTCCCATATGTCATTAAAATCTCAGCAGAAAATGACTTAATGAATAATAAGAGGCATCACAAAAAAGCCACTAATTAATGTCAAAGGTTCCCTATGATGGAATAAAATTTTTAAAATTTACCAAGATTTAATTGCTAAATTGTAATGTTTTGTTTTTATATTTATAAAGGTTATTTTAAGGATTTTTCTTTTCAGGAATATTTATTAGCAGATCAGAATATGTCTATTATCCCTGTTGCCTTTTCATTGATGGCATCTTTCATGTCTGCCATAAGTACTCTTGGAGTTGCAAAGGAAAATTATATTTTTGGAACTATGTTTATCTTTATCAATATCTCCTATGTTATCTCAACTCCAATTGTCTGTTATTTATATCTACCAGTATTTTTCCGCCTTCAAAAAACAAGTGTATATGAAGTGAGTACTCTTGCCATGTTATGTTAGAATCAGTGAAATAAATTCTAAAATTTATATCAGTTCAGCAGCTCTTAATTGAAAGATTTATATATGAAATTAATGGAAATATATATATTTATTTGCAGTATTTGGAAATGAGATATGGACAGCCAATACGACTCATTATATCCCTTGCTTTCAGTCTTCAAATGACATTATACATGGGAATTGTTCTTTTTGCTCCAGCATTGGCTCTTGCAGCTGTAACCGGTCTGTTAATACCATTTAAAATAATAAAATAGAAAGTGTAGAAAGTTTAAAATGCTCCATTGTTATTTATGCAAAGGTTTTTCAAGGTTTTTTTTAATTTGTTATACATATATTACCTTAGTTTTTTAGTTTCAATTTCATTTTGTTACCCAGCACTTCTTTTAATAGATTTAATATTTTAGCCCAATGGTTCCATATTTTCTTTCACAAATTAGTCATTTACAGCCCAGAATCAGTATTGTTTATATATTAAAAAAAATCTCATCAACTATCTGTTACAAAAATGCTAATATCAATTTCCCTTAAATAAACATTTTGGGGAAAAATCTATGTTTATATATCCACGACCATTTTTCTTTGGTTTTGTAATGTTTTCATGAAGTTTACAAATATATGCTACTTATGTAGCTTCTATTATTTTTCATATCATTCAACCCCTGTAAGGGGCGCGACGATTTGCCATCCTGGCCGCCGTGCTGACGGGACTCAGCACCCTGTCCGACCCCAGCTTAGCCTCTTCTCCTTCCTTCAAAACACTTGTTTCCTTGCTTTTCATACAACCTCTCCCACAACTTTCTCTGGTCAGCCTCTAATTTCACAGGGTAGATGCTGACCTTCTTCTCAGCCAACCATCCCGGATCGGGGCTGAGGGGGGAGGGGACAATGTTCCCTAACCCCAGAGCTCCGGTCTGGGGTGGTTTGTTTTTAAAACCCTGCTTCATCCCCACCAATACCTTCCTCACGTGCCTTTTCCTCTCCTCTTCATGATCTATCTTTTTTTATGCCGTGTCCAAGGTGGAGCCACCATGCCGATGGACTGCCAGGCCACCAGGCAGGAGGGATGGTCCCAAATGGCGGCGCCTGGCTCTGCCGGGCCTGTAAGCACCTCAGGCAGTGCGGGCTACTGCGAGAGGTGATGCGCGATTGCGTCCCGTGATACAAATAGGGTCACCATGCCCAATGATGAATATAAAAAAACCCCCAACCCTCAACTTCCCCTGTAACATCAACGGAGCCGTCCTCGGTCAGCTCCATGAAAAAATGGAGGTCCCCCGTCCCTGTGCTTGCTCAGGGGACCCTCCATATCTCTCTAACCAGAGAGGAGGCTCACTCCTCTCCTTCGCCTACGGGTGTAGGGGACTCCCTCTCACCCCCTTCTCTGGATGTGCTTTCGGGCACCTCCCTCTTTCCAGCGGCAGTCCCCTCTGTTCTTTCCAAGGGAACTGCCAAGAAAGCCAGCAGGCAGCCTTTAGCCGCTCCACATCGAAGCGGCTCGGTAGGGCAAACCCCCTTAGGGGGAGAGGAAAGCCAGGCCCCTTCAGTCGCTTCCCTCAAAAGACCTGCTGGCAAGAATTTTAAACCTTGCCGGGGTCAAGGCCTGTGCCTCCCCAAACAAGACTGGTGACGCTGCCAAGGGGACCTGCGATGTCCTCGGAGGGGATGGCCAACTGGAGGCCCCTCCTGTGATAGACATGGTCTTTGAGGAAACCCAGCCTCAGATGGTAGGGCCTTCCATAGGGGGGAATCGGGGCTCGGCGCCAAGCACCGAATCCGCCCCTATGCAAGGTCCTCCGCAAATGGCTGGGTCCTCCGAGGCAGTACAAGGAGGGGAGGGATCTCCTCTGACTGGTGCCCCTGCGACCACTAGGACCTTCTCCATTTTGGATAAGGACCTGGCTGAGGCCGGTCCATCTGGCCTGGGGGCTCCTTCCGGCGGAGGTGAGAAGCGGGTTCATTCCCCGCCCTCCTCTCCAAAAAAGAAAAAGAAAGAGACAAAAAAGACTCGGGGCTCCTCTCCATCCACGGGTCTACGGGGTGGATGGGTCTGCTGCCACTTTGGCAAGCGACCAAGCCAAGATCGGCACATCCGGCCCCTCTGCCCCCCCAGTTGCAGAGCCCCTGAATAAGACCAAAAGTGCACAGGGCGGAGCCTCGATGACAGCGGGGGCCCCTCATTCAAAGGTTACCTGGCATTTTCGAGCCCGCTGGCTTCAAACGCTTCCTCGTTATTCGCTCCACTGATGGCACCTTGGCCAACATGATCCATCAGAGGAGTGGATTAGCTAGTGCAATTGGTAGAGAGCCGAAGGTGACCCGTTTCTCGGACGGGAGCGTCCTGGTAAATGAGGTGAATCCCGCTGAGGCAGCCAAGATAAGTGCTCTTCGGATACCTCATGGCACCCTGGTGAGTGTGATGCCGCACTCTACCATGAACTTTGTGAAAGGAGTAGTTTATGCGAGGGAACTCGTTGACTACTCCATTGAGGACATCACCTTAGTGCTGGTTGGTACCGCTACCGCGTGAAAACATTCGTGCCACTGCCGCGGCGGTCCTATTATTGTCACCGCTTTGACCATACGAATCGATATTGTAGACGTGCAAAGTCGGGGTCACCCGAATTCTGTGTAAATTGCTCCAAGGCCGCACACGATAAGTCTAAATCATGTGTGGCCAAGTGTGTCAATTGCGGAGAGCCGCACCCTGCTTCTTCGAAGCAATGTGGTGCATATCTCCTCGAGAAAGAAATCCTGACCGTTCAGGCCCAGGATCGACTATCATTCCGCGAGGCTAAGGACTTGGTCCTGGCGCGCCCCGGCTCTGCCTGGGACGTCATATGCCTCAATAGTTAGAAAGGCACCCTCTGCTCCTGGCCCATCCAGGCCAACGAGCACGGTTGTTTCCGCGCCCATTCGGAGCCCTTCTGCGGGCTCTACTCAACCCGGGCGCTCCCCTGGTAAAGCTGGTGGCAAGAAGGGTTCATACCCAGCCCCGGCTAAAACCAGGGCTCCCCCCTCTTTCCCCAGCGTGACCGTTTCTCGTAAGGCGAAACGGCCACGCGCCTTCACCGAGTCGTTAGACTCACAGGGGGCAACATCCCTGAAGCTGGTCGCCAGGCCATCTTCCGGGGTTCCTAAAGCTGTCCCCCAAAAGGAGGACAGCAACAAAGGAGCTTTGGCTCCTTCGCCCACGCCTAGAGGTGGTGCGAGTGGCTCGGAGACGGTGGTTCCTCGAAAAGAGGGCCACCCGCCTCCGAAGCAGCAACGCCCGCCTAAGGTTTCGAGGCGGAGGGAGGATAAGACTCGCATGACGTGCCTAACCTCCCCCAATAAGTCCTCGAAGGCGACAGCGCCTTCAGCGCTTTGTCCGGCCAACAGCACCCGGGGTTCTGCCTCCGGGAAGCGTACGGCCATTCCCGTGAGGGTCTTCTCTTCGAGGAGGGCCCCCGCGTCTCCTCTGAGCTAGGCCTGGAGGGCATATTCCTTAAATGGAATTGCCGTGGACTCTGGGCCAACTGGGAGGAGCTGCGGAGGCTCGTCTCGTCCCGTTCCCCGTTAGCTATCTTTTTGCAGGAGACCATGCTAGGCGCGTGCCCCCTGCCCTCCCTCCCGGGGTATAAGGGTCTTGCGACCCCACCACTACGCGATGGCCGGGCTGGGGGAGGCGCGGTTTACACCCGGCATGATGTCTCCGTTCTTTCTTTCTCTTTAGATACCTCCTTTCAGGCAGTGGCTGTGCAGCTGCACCTGGATAGGAGGTATACTATAATTTCTGCGTACATTCCACCGTCAGCTGACTTCGACGCGGGGACTTCCGCTGCGTCGTGGCACGGTTGCCGAGGCCCTATCTCTTGCTTGGAGTTCTGAACGGCAGGCATCCTCTCTGGGGAGATTACTCAATAAATTCCAGGGGAAAATTCCTTGCCGATCTGATCGAAGAGCTTGAGATGTGTGTCCTAAACGTGGATGAGTTTACGCATCACTGTCCGAGAACCGCTTCATTTTCTTGCCTTGACCTATCTTTGTGCTCTTCGGATGCACAGCCTGATTTTGATTGGGGGGAGGGGGTCGATGACCTCCGTGGTAGTGATCACTTTCCCATTCAAATATCATTTTCAGGGCAACTGCCGCCTGAGAGCCCACCTCGGTGGTGCATGGCGCGGGCGCGGTGGCCTGCATTTCAGGAAATGACTGAATTCTCTATCTCAGTCGAGGAGTTTAGGTCGGTATATTAGGCCGTTGAGTTCTTCTCCGGCAACCTCATCGCCGTGGGCCTGACTACTATTCCTAGGACGTCTGGCCGTTTTGCACGCCGACCACTCCCATGGTGGTCGGCTGAGTGTGAGACGGCCCTCAAACAGAAGCGTTATGCCTACATGCGCTATAAGCGCCGCACAAACGATTTCACTGTCGCTGAATTTCGTCCGGCTAGGGCTAGGTTCCGGTATATTTCGAAGCACGCCCGCCGCTCTTCTTGGCGGGCATACGTGTCTTCACTTACCGGGAAGACCCCTTTAGCAGAGGTGTGGAAGCGAGTCAAAAGGATTCGGGGCAAGTTCTCGCAGGACCCCCCTCCCGTTCTCCAGGAGAATGGGACCGCAATCTCGGACCCAGCGTCCGTGGCGGAATCCTTAGCTACCGCTTTTTCCGCATTCTCAAGCCGGGATGCTGCTCCGCCAGGATTCAATGCACGTCGTCATGTCGCCGAGGGCCGCCGGCTGGACTTTACCTCCAGACGCGGAGAACCCTTCAACGACAGGTTTACTGTGAGTGAGTTGCGCTCCGCTCTTGCTTCGTGCGCAGACACCGCCCTTGGTCCGGACAATGTCCCTTACGCCATGTTTCGACACCTGGGTGAGCGAGGCATGGCCTTTCTGTTAGATTTGTTAAACAGGATCTGGGTGGAGGGTCTTCTCCCAGATTCCTAGCGAATCGCTACTGTGCAAGCCGGGGACAGATCACTCTACTCCGGCCGGTTTCCGCCCAATCTCTCTAACCTCTTGCGTGTGCAAGTTGATGGAGAAATTGGTAAATGTTAGACTAGCCTTTTTCCTGGACAGCGGAGGCCATCTGTCTTCTGCACAGTGCGGCTTCCGCAAGTTCCACTCCACGTCGGATGCTCTGCTCCGACTGGAAAATGCCGTCTGCGAGTCTTTCCTTCGTAGACAGCACTACGCCACGGTGTTTTTCGATCTGGAGAAGGCCTATGATACGGTATCATGGCGATACGGTATCATGGATAGGGCTGATAGGGCTACTGCCTTACTTTTTTATCGATCCTTTGTTCGTTCGAAACTGGACTACGGATGCGAGTTTTATGCATCTGCAGCCGAGCGTTTATTGCGGAAGGTGGATTCGATCCACCACACCGGCCTTCGCCTTGCGCCCGGTGCCTTCCGCACTACCCCCATTGAGAGCCTGTTGTTCAATGCTGGGGAGATGCCACTCGCTCTGCGCCGCGTGCAGTGCATCACTCGCCTATACGCGCGAGCCCGTGCCTCCCTCAGTCGCCAACAGCTTTCACTGCATCCGCAGCTGATCTCGATGGTGCCTCTGCCGCCGAGAGACGCCAGTCATACCCTAAGCTCTTTGGGTTTAGTGCCAGGAAACTCCTTCGAGAGGTAGATATAGCTCTCAGGCCGGTGGCGCCCCTGGTTCTGCCCAGGACGCCCCCCTTGAGGGTACCACATTTGGCTATTTGTCGCCACGCCTCTGCTCCCAAAGCTTGTACGGCGCCTGGAATATTGCGTTCAACCTTTTTGGAGCACACCTCGTGTCACGCTGGAACCATGCCAGTGTATACGGATGGCTCCAAGTCCGAAGAGGGGGTCGGCTTCCACGCCGTATCCCCTCTGTTTGAAGTCAGCGGGGCTCTGCCAGGCGCTGCGTCTGTCTTCACGGCCGAGCTGGTTGCAATACACCACTCGGTACGGGAGATTACGCGACGTGCCCGGATTGTGATCTATAGCGACTCACAAAGCGCCCTGAGTGCTCTCGGGGCATTGGAATCTCCGCATCCCCTGGTTATCGATATCCGTGACGCCACGGTTTTGGCGAGCCGGGCGGATGTTGAGATTATCTTCTGCTGGGTTCCTGGACATGTAGGAATTGCGGAGAATGAGCGCGCCAAAGAGTCCGTAAGGACTCTTCGACCCGACCAGCTTTTCACTCTTCCTAACACCGACTACATGGCAGGAATACGGGCAGCTCTTCGGACTTCTTGGCAAAGCAGATGGGAGACGGTCGAAGGGAACTTAAAGTTGCGTGCCATTGTGCCGCGACTGTTCCCATGGACCTATCCCCCAATGCCGCGACGGCTTCAGGTCGCTTTCTGTCGTCTCCGAATCGGACACATTCGTGTGACGCATCGCTATTTGATGGAGCACTCGCCTGCGCCCTATTGCGACGACTGCGTTGTCCCCCAGACTGTTCGGCATATTCTTGTCGAATGTCCCAGTCTGGGTGATCTTCGCGCACGATACCTGTCTCGGTACCGGAATGGGCGGGGTCGCTACCGCCTGTCCTTTGTACTCGGGACGAGTGCGTGTACATTGACTGGTGGACTTGTTGACTTTTGGGGGAGGCCGTCCTTCTCCCTTTCATTTAACTAAGTTTAGTTGTTGTTTTTGTTATTGTTTTATTATTGTTATTGCTTCCTAATTGTTATTTCTTTTTATTGTTGTTTTCTTTTCAAATTTTTTAAAGTAGCCTAGAACTAGGCTGTTTGTTTGCGGCGACTTATGCCTAAGTTGGCAGTTGCCTGATAGCCCTTTAAATAAAAAAATCACATCATTTAAAAAATTATCTGTATTTTCCTTTTTCTAATTTAGCTTAAGTATGTAGCTATTACAGATAAACCAGGTTGCATGTGCATTTGTATTATATCAAATTAATTTTCACAGGAATCTCTCAAACGTGGTCAATCATTGTTGTGGGCTGTGTTTGTACCTTTTACTCAACTCTTGGTGGTATGAAAGCTGTGTTAATAACAGATGTCTTCCAGTCTCTGTTGATGTTTACGGCTGTTTTTGCAGTTATTGTTAAAGGAGTTATGGACTTTGGCTTTGCAAATATATTTAAATATGCTTCTGAAGGAGAGAGATTAGAATTCTTCAAGTAAGTAGCCATTATTTCATTTTTTTAGTGGTCTTTATTTTCCTTAATATAAAATAGATTTTAGCTTTGCTGCATTCTATTAATTTATATTTTTCTCTACAGCTTCTCCTTTGATCCAAGGGTGAGACATACTGTTTGGAGTTGTGGAATTGGAAGTATATTTACCTATTGCTCCCTCTATGGAGTCAACCAAGCACAAGTACAACGTCTTCTCACTGTAAAGTATGAAACATTCATATATTTCCTAAACTATTAATTTTGGATTAAGGTAGATGACATAAATAATTTTGTATATAAATGAGATTATTTTTTATAAACTTTATAAATAGATTATTTTTTATAAACTTTATGCATTTATGTTCAGCATATGAGCCTAGATATCTTTCAATGTTACTTTAGTAGGTTCCCATCACTTTATGGCAACTGAGCTTTTTCAAATGGAAAAAACAAGGAAATTGGCATATTTCTAATGGCCTTTTTTAAACTAAAACAAATGAATCTCTACCAAAAATTTATTTGGATTTCTTTGTGGTGACTTGTTTTTAGATTAAAGTTATTTGGAGCTTAGCAGGCAGGCATCTGGCAAATTTTGTATTCAGAGTCAAGCCTACAATTTCCTAAGTTCTTATGTCTGACAACAAACAACTAGTTTTCATTTAGATAATTCTATAATCGCAATCTCAGCTATCACAGACATTTCCAACCATTTCTGACAGTAAAAAATATTCATACCAATACTCAAACCAGACCATCCAGAAAAAACAAAATCAGAACAACCTATCTCATACTTGGCCCCCCCAAAGTTCCAGATATACCCATCTTACAAGCACAACACAGAATCAGAAAAGATCACAACCGCAACTCACTTAAGCAACCTCATACCAAACATTCTAGGCAGTTTTAATGAACATCCTCCCCATTCATGCCTAAACTTAGCAGCAATTGACATAACAAAGTCTTAAATATAGTACTTAAAGATTCTTGCACTTAAAATCTAAAATTCCAACCTCAGCACCAATGACAAATATGTATGGGCTAACAAACTTTATCTCTGGCAGAAACAGACAAATTATACACAAACACATTATCTCACCACTACTTTACAATTTATTTGCTTATAATATTCTACAACCAAAATCCCTAATTAAATATACAAACAACACAATGACATTTCAATAACAGTACAACACCAGATAAAGAATTTAAAACCCCCAATAAATAATATCCTTAGCCCTCAAATCATCAGTGACAACACTATTCACACCAGACTTCTATGACTCAACAAAACACCCAAGAATCACACTGAATGGATAAGTCCTACCTTTAAACAAAACTTCCACCTTGGGACTCTCACTTGATACTCACATGACCTTCAGTTCACATTAATAGCAACAGTCTAAAAAAAACATTGTTTTAAACATACTAGCAAGCATCACTTTGACAAAAAGAGACACTAATTACACTTTACAAACAATTCAACCACACCTCCATCAATTAAGCAACACTCCCCCAAACCAATTCAGGAAAGGGCCCAAAAGTACAAACTTAAAGCACTCAAATTAATCCAGGGGGCACACAATATCCCCCATCCCACACAGAAACCAAAATATTACTAATTTGCACACATCTAGACATGATAGGAAAACAACACTTAAGCAGTGTACTAAATCAATCTCATCCCAACCACCACCTTACAACCAAAACAGCCTGATTAAAAAATTAAAATTACCTATACTGCTAAAAACACCTTCCTCATTTTACATCAGTTCATAGCTCAATAAAATATATCCAAACTATCCTCACCCAGACTCAAATAATATTCCACCCAAAACTGGGTATATGAACCACCTCAAAATTTACAATAGACATGATTGTCGAATGTCCCAGTCTGGGTGATCTTCGCACACATTACCTGTCCTGGTACCGGGATGGGTGGGGTTGCTACCGCCTGTCCCTTTTACTTGGGACCCTTTTACTTGGGACGGATTTGTACACACCGACCTGCGGACCTTTAGACTTTTTGAAGGAAGCCGGCCTTTCCCCGTTATTTAATATTTGACTATGAATCACGTTCTTCTTCACCTGGGGAGGGCGGGCCTTCGTCCGTTGACAGAGCTCGCTTTATATTTTTCAATTTGTTTTTTTTATTTGGCTTTTAATATAATCTAGATTTAGGCTAGGTTGAGTATGGTGACTTATGACCTAGAAGGCAGTCACCAGATGAGATATTAAAAAAAAATCATCTAGTAATGCTAGCCAAACTAAGAGCAGCTTGCTTCTATTCTTTGAAAATACCATTGCAGAATAAACCTTGCCTCAACACAAACGTGTATCAGATATAACAGATCAAAAGGATGCTCTAAACACCACCTCAACTGCCCAACTTTCCACAAGTATGAAACACACCACCTCAGGGTGGTGTGTTTCATACTATTGACCTATTAAGGAAATATTGTCGCATTCCTGGGCATCCCTGCCTTGCAATAAAGGTAGAATAACCAAAGAGTATAAAATGTACACATAAGAACTGAAAGTCTGATTATAGACCATCCACTCTAACAATCTTTCATTCCATAAATCCCTTACTTTCAACATAAAAATTTTCACCCCCATCTACTTGTTTACCACACAATCCATTCATTATTAGGGGCTGCAGCAGTACTTCTTATTTAGTTATGCTGCCCTTGGCTAGTGTTCCTCACCTAGACTTGCAGCATCAATTAACACTACCGTCCCTCTTTCTGTTGATCTTCCTACAACTTGTGCCCTCACTTCCACTTCAAGAGAAGTGGAATTGATGCTGCAAGTAATGTCTCAAAACTATGTTGCTCTCGGGGTTAAGCTATCTTTGCTTTACATTGCTAAATTCATTTGCTGTGTATTGCTCTCTTAACTCTTCTGATTTTTTTTACAATTTTACACTGCATTCTGATCAACTCATTTCCTTTCACCCTCAGGCAGAGATAATATGGGGAACTTTAATGCCCTCTACAAAGAATAGTTAATGTCCAGTCTTACTGATCCCCAAAACAAACTTACCTACCTTTTTTCTATTCTTAATGATCTGGAACAGAGCATCAAACACCTGACACATATCCATCCCCCCCCCTCAAATTCTTAATCTTTTCTTACTTCATTCTTCTACTTTTATTAATATATTGTTTCAGCTCCTTTAGTATTTTCTGACCATACTCTTATTTCTGTGGCTTGTTCTGTAGAAACTCCACCTAGCACTATTAAACCCTTTCACCTCTGTAACTTTCAGTCCTCTGACTAGATAAATAGAACTTTTTACTAAGATTTCCTATTTGATAAGTGTTGCTTCTCCCATCAGGATGTATCCTCCTGTGCTAATTAGGTCATTGCTAGTATGGAAGCCCAGATGCTATTTTTTTTTTCTTACCCCTCAACTTCACAGCTATATTTGGACGAGGTCCCCTCTGATGACATCACAGTGAAGAACGGGGCTCACAAACCATGGTGTCATTACCCTTGCCCTGTTACTTAAACTTTATCTCTAAGAAATCAAGCAAAATTGATTTTTCTTACTGCTAAAGAGAATTTTTGTGATGAACTTTCCTCTTGAATCTAAATGCTCTCTATGGTCTTTAGCTAAAAACATCCAATTCTCATACTCTTTTTTTTTTTTCCTACCTCTATTTTGTGCTGATGGATCACTTTCCATTTCTTCCTCTGACAAAGGCACTCTCTTTGGCTCCCTATTTTCTGCTAACTTGACTCTGGGCAATTTGAATGCTGATGCTCCTACTACCTTGCCTCACTAATTTTATGCTTAAACCCTTCATTTCAAATAAGATTCTCCAGTGCTATATGTTCTTTAAACACAGAAAACTCACAATGAAGATGGTGTGCTGAAAGAGTATGTCTCTGATCTTGCAGCTGTTCTAATCTTCTTTCATGGCTCTGATCCCTCAAACTACTATCCTATTACTCTAATCTCAACTATCCAAAGTCCTTGGCTATCCTTAATGCTCGCTTTCTTAAACATCTTGAATGCTGTGTCCCTCCACCCTGATTGTCAGTACAGGATGGGCTATACCTACGGCAATGTGAAAACACACAAACCTGGTAATCCTCTCCACTCATAGATATTAATAGCAAACTACCTCATCTCAATCATCACTCCCTACATCCTATCAAACTACACAAATGTTCCTATGGATGAAACCATCAAATTGATAATTAATGCTATTTACCACACTGAAGGATCCTCACTTCTCACCATCCCCAAAGACATATTGCACAGCTCTTACAAGCATACACAAAAGAAGCCCTGTTCTACAGTCCTGGCAGAAAAATGCAAATCCAAAATTGGTGAGAGTTGCAATGGGATCACCCCTTGGCATTCTCTTTGCCAATTTTAATGAGTGCAGTCAAGAAAAGATATTCAAAAACAATATAGCACCCAAACCTCCCATCTCTGCATGCTATATTGATGACATACTTTTAAATACAGAACTTTGAGCAAGATAATGCCCTAGTAGAGACTTTCAAGAAAAACTCACGTTTGAACCCCCATGAAACGAAAGATGAAAGATCCCTTCCTTTCCTTGATATTCTCATTAGTTCCTGTAAGTCTAAATTCACGACACAAGTGTATGTTAAGGCCCCAAACTTAGGCTTCTGCTTTTACAGTTCCTCTGAGTGTCCTGAATGCTACAAAAAATCTGTTAATATCCTAGTGAACAGGGCATTTCCTCATTCCTCCTATTGAATGGCTGTAGATCTTGAATTGAAGAGGGTTTCCTGCATTCTGGTTAGTAACGGCTACCCACAGGAACCTATTGATGCCATTATAAAGAGATAAATGGACTTGAACACTGGTTTTGGTGGTCATTCTACACATAAGAAAAGACCATAGACCTTTATTATAAGTAACATTATTTTGCACTTCAATTTTCCTTGATTTTGATTGGTATATTTGTTGTGCTTGTTCATATCTGGTGGATTAATAATGGCGTGCAGTTGTACACGGCACGCTGTGCAATTGTTTGTGGCATGGTGTGATGTCATAGTTGTGCAGCCGATGAGTGTGATTTCACAGCCAGCGGTGTAATGGTGGCTGGGTGCCTGCTCGGCACCAGCCATTATTTAGAAGTGAGCGTGTGTGGTTGTACTCGGCAGGTGTAGCAGAGCTTTTACGTCATACCTCTGTTATGGAAAGCGCTAATACTGGTGCCTGTTCATCAAAATGGCCGCCTAAACTTAATAATGATGGGTGCTATGACAGGTGGAAAAAAGATATTGGTATTTGGTGCAAATTTACTGAATTGCTGAAACTAAGCATGCTTTAGTGATTCATCTTACCTTGACTGGAATGGCTAGGGTTACCTCTTCAGAAATCAGTGGTGATGATTTTAAAAAGGATGACGGTGTCAACATCTTGTTGGTGAAACTATATGGACTGTTCTTACCTGGAAAGGGTCATCAGCAATTTACAGCTTTTTATAATTTGTAAACATTAATCAGCTTGTGAGTGAATTTGAGCGCATATATTTCAAGTTTTCTCAGGAAGATATGAATCTTCCTGATCTTACGATGGCATTTATATTGTTGGTGTCTTGTAAACTTTGTGAAAATGAAAAATGAAGTGTAGTTAGTCATGTCAGCCATCAGTGAGGTTTCCTATGCCAATATGAAATCTACTCTAAAACGTGTCTTTGGTCATGAGATCGGTGCATCTAGCACAATGAGTATGATGCCCGTTGTTAGTATCAAGAGTGAGCCAGTGTTTTGTGCTGACAAGCCCACACTAGTGGTGAGGCATTGTTTACTCATGGTGGACAGCGTGGTCTAAGTTCCTACCATGGTGGTCGTGCATTGCAGGGTCAAGGTAGTATAAGTAGTGTGGACCATGCACAGTAACTGGACAAGAATCCTCCTACCCTTTGCAGTCAAGTGCTTGTAAGCTTAATCCTATAGGTCATGAAGTCTCTCTCGGTGTGATTTTTGATTCAAAGTATCATTAGGCACGTCACTGTCCACATGTGTATGAGAACAATGATAATAGGGTCACTGAAGATTAACCTCATTCAGGCAGACTTCAAGTTGTCAACTGTCTGGCTGTGGGAAAGGCCTATGAAAGTGCTCCTAAGCTCAAAATGACTGCACTTACGAAGGACATCATCATCTCGGTGGCTATGGTGGTGCCCTTGCCCACATGGCCAAGAGTGTTTGAGGTCGAACATGAACTTCTTTTCAAAGGACTTTTGGCCATCAGAGTCGCCTGATCTCAATCCCATTTACTACAGCATGTACATGCATGTTGATAGCAAGGCCTGCAAGGTCCGCCATAGCAGCATGAATAAGCTGAAGTTCTCCATTAACTGTGTGTGAGCCAGCATGAGAAAGGACTTTATCTGTAATGGGTGCGCAGCCTTCAGGTCTCACCTGGAGTGCATGCTTGCCATCGAGGGTGGCCACCTTGATTAATATTACAATTTGAACACACATGTTAAAACAATAAAAATGTGTGTAACTGGATCAAAACTATCATTGTGTCCTTTGTTGAGATTGTCATAACAAGTGTAACATTACTTTTGCAATACCCAGTACCATTAATTTAGTTGTAGGTTGTTAAATGTCTCTTAAGTCTGGAAGAGTGTTTGTTGTAATGAGACCCTGCCTATCAGGAAATGCCTGATTTTTCTATCCCATTTGAGTTCTTCCTCAACCTCATCACTGTAGGCATGACTACCATTCCTAGAACATCTGCCCATTTTGCACACTGTCAGCTTCCCACTTCCTTTCTTTGGTGTTCAGCTGGATATGACACAGCCTTTAGAGAGAAGCCATCTTCCAGGAGGATGAGCTATAAGCGCTGTCTGTATGATTTCACCATAGGTGAATTTTATCTAGCTAGGGCTAGGTTCCAATATGTTTCAAAGCACCCCTAATGCTCTTCTTTGGATGCTATACTTGTCTTCATTCACTGAGAAGACCCCTCTTATAGACATGTGAAAGTTGTCAAAAGAATTCATGGCAAGATATCACCAAATACCCCTCCCAATCCTCCAGGAGGTTGGGATGCAATCTCAGACCTCTCATCTGTGGCAGTCTTTTGCAACTGCTTTCTTTGCATTCTCTAACCTAGATGCTGCTTCACCACACAGCACATTCCTCACTCATACATATACACACCTAGGTTTCATGTCCAGCCCTGCTTTTCTTTGTGCACTTGAAACAAAAAGATTCATAAAAGTCTTTACTATTTCTCTCACTTCGCTTATAATTCTTTTATAATATTAAACCTATGGGGGAGAGAAAAAATTATTCTGCGTTGAAAGACAGGGATCCGACACTGCTTCCAGGTAGCTTTGTCCTCTATCCTTCACTGAAACCTGAAATAAAAGGTGGACATTAGAGTGAGTACAGGTGAGTTGAGGCAGAAAACAACAACAAACAAACAGGAAAACCTACCACATCCTCACCTTTTTACTTGCTGCTTTCTTACTTTTGATAATCATTCATTTCATTTTTTTTAGCCTTATTGTGTGCATTCATGTGCATCTCCTGACATAGCTAATAGATTACTTAACTTAAAGAATACATGTTGGTCATCAAAAATACTCATTTAATTGATACTCTTTGTTATTAGTCCACTAAGAAAAAGACAATAGAAGAAGAGGGAGTCTCCATGGCAAAATTATATACAAAGAGAACAAATAGTAAAAACTTAACCCCTTTCCTAGGCCTCTTTTTGTTATTGGATATTATTTTGGCATGGTTTCCCATTACTATGCCTGGTCACCTTAACAAAATTTTATGGCATACAATGGCCATGTCGCTCCTCATGGTGATAAAACAGCCACTTATTTATAAATTGATTTGTGATTATTTATCTTCAAATTATTGTTTCCTTTTAAGATCATTAAGAAAAGCACAGGGGGCTTTGTGGCTTCAGTCGATTATTCTTATGGCTTTAAGCCTTTCAACTTGCTTTGCTGGTCTTATAATCTATGCACAATATCGGTTCTGTGATCCTCAGCTTTCTAATAAAATTAAAAACACTGATCAGGTGAGTTATATTCTTGCTTTTATATCCAGAACATTAATTTAGTATGTGAATTGCTGAAAAAATAATAATAAAATAATAGTTTTAAATATTTGTTGAATTGGAGAAATGGCTGAATATCATGGAATGGCAAATAGATTGGATTTAATTTAGTGTTTCATTTTTTTTGTACAGTTGCTTCCTTACTATGTTGTTGATCTCCTTGGAGATATTCCAGGGGTATCTGGGCTCTTTATCGCTGGAATATTCAGTGGATCCTTATCAACAGTTTCATCCAGTCTCAATTCTTTGTCTGCAGTCTGTTTACATGATTATATCATGGTTAGAAACTTTTGTATTTTTTTCATTTGGTTATTTTATAAGTAAGTGAAGTCATCAGTATGGAAGTTTGAATGAAATTTTTGTAACTAAATAAGTCTTTTCTTACCATAGCCCTGTATGCCAAACCTCATGAAACCTGGGCGAATAGGTGCTACTCTCATCGGGAAAATCATCTCTGTCATCTTTGGCCTTGTTTGTGTCGGGGTGGCTTTCATGGCCCAGTTTCTTGGGACAGGCGTGTTGCAGGCATCACTCACTATTTTTGGTGCTGTTGGGGGTCCCATTCTAGCAGTCTTCACCATGGGTATTCTGTGTCGGGGTACCAATCAAAAGGTAATGAATGCATTTCTTACTTTCTTTGGTGATATTTTATTTTTAGTGCTTTCTATTTATCTTTGCTTTGGTTTTTATCTACTAACGTGTTCCTTGTTTGCACTACAGCCTAGCTGAGTGGAAAACTTACTTCCAATTACAGTCGCTACATGGTGTGGTTAGACACTGGATGAAGTCCTGATTCAGGTTGACTTGGCAGAGTTTTCTATACAGTGTAAATACACATTGTTCAGATTCCATATTTAATTGTAGGTCCCTATTCAGAAATAAAACCTACCAATTATTTGCTCTGTTACCTTTTATTTTTGATGCTAAAATTCATGGAAAATATGTTGGGCAGGCCAATGTCCCCTTAAGGCCAATCATTTCATCCACTGGATCCTACAGCTATCAACTTTTGAAATGGCTGGCACTCTTTTGCTGGTGTACTCTCTGCAGTGAGAAATGGACGATGGGGGTGCACCAAGCATCGTCACAGGTACCCATCACTATTGCCATATCTCCACAGATCAGCTGCCCGCCTTCTCTCTCTCTCTCTCTCATCAGCCATTTCTTGCTGTGGCAGGTATAGTGAGCTCCATCTCAAAACCTCAGATTTTATATATCAACTTTGGAACATAACTTATATGGAATCTCCCTTTTCACCAATATCCCCATACAAGATACTCTTTCTGTTCATTGCACTGCCTTAAACACAAACTTGTCAACATCCCTTTTCCCACCAAAATGATTATTCGTTCATTGATTTGTGTGCCTCAAACACCATCTTCACCAATAATGAGTACTATAGACAAAAATATGGTTTAAGTATGTAAAACACCTTTTCCCCATCTTCTGTGATCTTTTCATGAAGAAATTTGAAACTTGAGTCCTTCTCTCCAATCATCTCACCAACCTACTTTGGCTCGACTACATAAATGATGCCATCCTCAACTGACTCAATTTCCTATACACAACTATCCATTTCACAGTAGATTAGGAATCAGACATTGTCCTCCTGTTCCTCAACACAAAAGGGAATAGAACTTGTTGTTGCCCAATCTTCATGTCTAGTGAAAATCTACCCACTCATAATTCTACCTTCATTTTTTCTCATGCCATGACTTATCCACTATACTAGGAGTTCTCCAATCACTTTTTCTATAAGCATACAAGATTTGGAATCCTATTTTACTTGAAGACAAATTGAATCACCTTGCCCATATACATATTCATTCTTTCTGCTATCCTCCCTCAATGATTGAAGTCTGCCACTTGACTGGTCCTTCCCAAATGTTCACAGTCCCACGCCATCAATATATTTCCCTATCATTTTCTTAAAAATTAAATCATATCCAAAGATTTGTTAAACCCTCCAAAACCCCTTTATTCTCCTTCCCTTTCATCCTTCAATAATTTCTTTATCATAAGCCCTCACTCTTGAATCTAAATGACCCTGAATTATACTACATAATTCCATGTGGTGGTTGCCCAGACTTATGTTGGTGAAACAGGCCATCCTATCTCAATGAATCATAGAACACTATGGTGATCTTCACCACAGAAGTGACCTTTCAAGCATTGGTCTTGTACTGACTGTTCTGATTGCCTGCACCCAATTTGATTTGCTCATAAAGCAACTTTTGTACATGTAATTTGTCAAGAGATTGAAAAGTGTGTTACAGCCATAATTTGCAGCTTAGGAGTCTTGCCAAGAAGGAAGTCATTCAGTGTTTTGGCCCTTTACTTCATCCTCTCTATTTCTCCTTCATATCAGATTATCACCCGACTCCCCTTAGAGGGATTTAAAAAAAGATTTTTACTCTGCCTGTCATGGATAAGACTATGACTGTTCAACACATTCCCCTCCCCTTTTGTTCCAATTGAGGAAACTGTTTTTCCTTTCATAACCCAGTTCAAATTATGTTCTTCAGTTCAAAAGTCATAATTTGAGGCACTGAGGAAACCAAGTTTGAGGATTAGTGCACTGTGGAACTCAGCATCATAGGTCTCCCAGAAATAGGATGAAGCTGCACCCTATGAGTGGGGCGTGTCTCTTAGTTTTGGTGTCCTAACCCCTAAGGGGTAGACCCAAGGCAGTTATAGTTGATTCTCCCACTACCCATCATCAAGTCTGCCCTGATTTACCAGTGGGTTCTGGAGCACAATGGAGGTGAGGGGAGTTCTCATCTCATCACCAAATAACATAAAAAAAGATAAAACCTAAAAGATAATTATTTCTCCAAGAAAATAATAAACAAGTACCAGGAATTAGAAGATGAGAAAAATCAAGAGTAGCGAGGCCAGGGAAGAACTACCTTCCCTCTGCAAGATGGCTAACAAAGAGGCAAAATGGATTCCCCTCAGGACCCTCAGAACTTGAAAACCAACACAAGAGGTGGTATCAATGCTCTTTGTTCAGCCAAATGTGGTTCTCATCAACTGTATTGATATACACTTTGCTTACATAGCTATTCTGCCGGCAAAATTCAGATGTGGCAAAATCCTAGACTCAAACAGATATGAAAAACTAAAGAAAATCAGTTTGAAACAAGATATCTTCCACAAATCCCATCAAACAAGCTATTGATCTTCAAGCATATTCTTAGTTTTGTTATTGCTATTGTTGATTGGAAGAATTCCATCAGCCAAGGATCAGCTGTACTCATCGAAAGCAATGAATGTGATAGCATCAATTGCATGAAGTGGCCAGAGATGAGTTAAACATCCACCTATATAATAATCTCATGACTCATTAATGATCTAGGATTCAAGATATATAATCTAAGATATATAATCGGTTCCTGAACTGCCTTAAAAAAAAACAAATAGATTTTTCATCTTATTGCATTGAAATATGTAATGGGATAATAAATCATAATTTTCTTCTTAGTCAAAGGAATATACCTACATAGTTATGTTTTGGCTTTGTTTAGACATACTAGGGGCGGTCAATAAGTTTTGCAATTCGGATATAAGGAAATGAGATATGAGGAAAAGTGTTTTATTATTTTTCAATATAACTACTCTCGACTTCAATGCACTTTTGCCACTTGTCCCTGAAGCTTCAAAACCCGACAACCAGAAATCTCCCGACTGCTGTTCAATCCACTCCTGGACGGCGAGCTGGACATCTTCATCGTCCCCAAACCGGCATCCACACAGTGCAGCCTTGAGCTGGCGGAATAAAAAGTAGTCGCTAGGGGCTAGATCTGGACTGTAGGGGGGATGGTTGAGCTCCTTGAATCCGCACTCGCGCAGGGCAACTTGTGCAACTCTGGCCTTGTGGACTTTGACGACGTTGAAGTCGATCATGGGGCATGAGGTTTCTAGGGACCCAACAGGCCTTGGTCATGGCCAAATTTTCGTGGATGATGTTGATAACACTTCCATGTGATATTCCAAGTTCGACCTTCACCCGTCGATTTTCGAGGATCATCCTCTCCACACGGGCCACATTGTCCTCATTGGTCACGGCTGACGGGGGTCCTGGACGGGGGTCATCTACAAGGGACTCACGACCATGGCGTAACTCCCTATTCCATCGAACAATGGTTGTATAGGAAGGGGCAGTGTTGGTGTACACTGCAACCATGCGTTCATGGATCTCTTTTGCATTCTTGCCTTCCTTGGTTAAAAATTTGATCACTGCGCGGTGCTCAACCTTCTCCATTGTTGAAAAATTTGTGACTGACGATCTGCGATCAGCTACTGCTTCTTAAATAGATGAGGCAGGAGCATGTGGCTGCAGGTCCTGACTTGTCATAGCTTGTCCTAAACACCCACAAACAGCCATCCCCCTTCCTCTGTTTTGCCCTACCGATTTGCAAAACTTATTGACCACCCCTGGTATCTCTAAAGAAATGTATTTTATTTTAAATGTACCAGAAAAATTTTCAAATAATTCAGCTAATAAGGCAAATTAATTCAAATTAGATAAGTTTTAACATTGAAATTGGTCTGAGGTTTGCACTTTTCTCCTTTATTCTGTGTAAATAAAAAAAATCAGGCATAGTTTTCCATTGAACCGCATAGTTTTCCATTGAACCTCCCTGATATCTAATATGTAATGTCGGTAGCAATCGGACTTGTTCTCAGTGAGCTCTCTATTCAGTGAGATTTTTTGTTTTGTTTTTCGGAGTAATATATTTTTCTGGAAGAGAGTTAATGTTGAGTGTTAGACAAAATATTCAAGGAATTTTTAATTAAATTATCAATTAAATTGTGAAATAGCTCCCGTTTATTTACATTTCAGAGCGGCCTAATTTTCTCCCCCTTTTTGTCTACACTTTTCTTGATTGCTTAATTAAAGGGTTTTGAAAAGTTTTCTCAGTATGGCTGTTGCTTTGGATGAAGTGATATGCTCATTGATGTAAGTAGTGTGTATGTAGTTTATGATTTTTGTTGTGTTTAAAGAGAAGCAAATGTACCTGAATGCCCCTTGTGCAGTATGACTGCAAATGTTGCTTTGGTAGAGGAGGTGAGTCAATTGCATGATAAGTGCAAATAATTTTCAAATAATTCAGCTAATAAGGCAAATTAATTCAAATTAGATAAGTTTTAACATTGAAATTGGTCTGAGGTTTGCACTTTTCTCCTTTATTCTGTGTAAATAAAAAAAATCAGGCATAGTTTTCCATTGAACCGCATAGTTTTCCATTGAACCTCCCTGATATCTAATATGTAATGTCGGTAGCAATCGGACTTGTTCTCAGTGAGCTCTCTATTCAGTGAGATTTTTTGTTTTGTTTTTCGGAGTAATATATTTTTCTGGAAGAGAGTTAATGTTGAGTGTTAGACAAAATATTCAAGGAATTTTTAATTAAATTATCAATTAAATTGTGAAATAGCTCCCGTTTATTTACATTTCAGAGCGGCCTAATTTTCTCCCCCTTTTTGTCTACACTTTTCTTGATTGCTTAATTAAAGGGTTTTGAAAAGTTTTCTCAGTATGGCTGTTGCTTTGGATGAAGTGATATGCTCATTGATGTAAGTAGTGTGTATGTAGTTTATGATTTTTGTTGTGTTTAAAGAGAAGCAAATGTACCTGAATGCCCCTTGTGCAGTATGACTGCAAATGTTGCTTTGGTAGAGGAGGTGAGTCAATTGCATGATAAGTGCAAGAGATTAAGTGAGTTGGTGCATGAAGTGAGAAGGGATAAGAATGTGGTTGGGATGAGGAGGGTGAAAGATAGGCCTAGACTAAGGACTGGAGAGAAAGAAGTGACTAATGTTAGTGAAGATCAATGGTGGGTGAATATGGATAGAATGCGTAGGTTAGGTGTGTGAGTAAGAGGGACATGGAACCTGTTAGGTTGACTAACAGATTCGATACCCTGAAAGAGTACAAGGAGTAACAAGGAAAGAAAGTACCCTAGAAGACCTTAAGGTCCATTCAATGAGGGTACCTTTGGACTAGCAGTCGAGCGGGCACATGTTTGCTCAAATGCTTTATGTCCTTAAATGGCCACTTTTCAAGACCCTGTCTAGTCTTGACTTGAACTGGTCAACAGATTCACTGTTGACAACTTCCACTGGAAGTGCATTCCAACTACCGCAGATACTGTACATGAAAATTTTTCCACACAGATCACGGTCGTAATGCTTCAGTTCAAGTTTAAAGCCGTGATTTCTTGTTCTGCTCTCAGCAAGTGTGAAAATATCCCGGTAGTCAACATTGTCGAACCATCAAAGTATTTTGAAAACTTTGATGAGCTGACCATGCAATCTACAGGTTTCCAACGAGAACAGATCTAATTCCCTTAATCTATCTTCATAACTTTTATGTCTGATAGAGGGAATCAGTTTGTTTTTTTCTGGCTTGCATGCGTTCCAATCTCGCGATGTCCTTTCAAAATGAAGGACTCCAAAATTGTATGGCATACTCCAGGTGCAGTCGGCCCAGTGAGTTGTACAAACACAGTACAATCTCCTTGTTCCGATATCCAAACTGGCGCTTTATGTAGCCCAGCTTCCTTTGGGCTTTCTTCTCCGCCTCAATGCACTGTTTCGAGAGCTTGAGGTCACTAGTGATTGTTATACCCAAGTCTTTCTTAGTGTCGGTGGATTCAATAGCAGTGCCCTTAAGGATATACTGAGATTGGGGGTTTCAGTGGCCAATATGCATCACTTTGCATTTGTTCACGTTAAAAGGCATTTGCCACGTGTCCAACCACTCCCCAATCTTGCCAAGATCTTCCTGCAGGCGGGCAGTATTTCCATCCTTTGCAACATTCATAACAAGCTTGGTATCGTCGGCAAATTTAGAAATCTTGGCAACCATGTCACCGTCCATGTCGTTGACATAGATGATGAATAGTAGTGGTCCCAGGACAGAACCTTGAGGCACCCCGCTAGTAACAGGCACCCACTCAGAAGCCTGTCCATTCAGCATCACCCATTGCCATCTGCCACTTAGCCAGTTCTCTATCCAGCCTGCTACTTTTCTGTCTATGCCCAGCACTCGCACTTTCCGGAGAAGCCGGCGGTGTGGTACCTTATCAAAGGCTTTCTGAAAGTCTAAGTAGATCACATCCACCGCCTTGTCCCGATCGTGCTCACTGAAGACAAAGTGGAAGAATTCCACAAGGTTCATCAGGCTTGACCGTTGCCTTCGGAAGCCATGCTACGAACTCCTCAGTAGCAGCTTTGATGTAGTTGTGGCAGAAAGTGGAATAAGTGGTAGTTTGAATGAGAACAGGAGGGAGGGTGAAGCTTGGCCTAGGGGGACTAGGAGGATGACTGAGGTGCTTGTGATGGGTGACTCTCAGATTAGATATTTAGATAGGAAGTTGAGTGTGAGCAAATGGAAGGGATTGAGAGTTTGTTTGCTGGGTGCTGGTATAAATGATGTGTCTGAGAGGTATGATAGTCTGGTGTCTGGGTGTGAGAGGAATGCAGTTGTGATTATGCATGTGGGAGTAAATGATGTAAAGAAGGTGGGATCATGTAAATTATGAGAGAGGTACAAAAAATTAGTTGAAAGGATAAGTGAAGTAGAGTGAAAGGCATTGTTTCAGGTGTGCTTCCAAGATTGGATGTGCGGGGGATGGAATGGTTGTCTTGTGCAATTGGATTGAATGAGTATGTGAAAAGCCTGTGTGAGGAGTCGGAATTAGTGTTTGTATATGTTTGGAATGGGTTTTATGGGAATAAGGCATTGTATGCATTGGATGGACTCCATCTTAGCCTTGCTGGGATTGACATGTTGTGGCAGGAGTTAGATAGTCTCGTTGGGTCTTTGCAGGCTGGAAACTAGTTAATGATAGTGGTCAGGGAAATATAAGAGTACAGGGTGGGGCAGGGAAAGGAAAGACATGCAGAGGAGATAGAGTGGAAGGTATTCATTCTAAAAGAGGTGCTTCAGGGACAGGAGGGCTGAGTTGTCTTTATACCAATGCTTGTAGTCTTAGAAATAAAAAAGATGAGTTATTTAGTTATATTATTGATGAAGATATAGATATATGTGTAATAGAATCATGGGTTGATGAGAATAAATTTATTGACAATGTGAGTGAATTTGAACTACAGGTTTATGATATGTACATTAGTCAAAAAGGAGTGATAGGACTGGTGGTGGGTTGATTATTTATATCAGGAATATCATTTCTTCAAAACTAAATAATTCTATAAAGCAAGAAGAAGTTGAGTCACTGTAGATAGATATTAGGGTCAGTAAAAATAAGATAATGCACTTGAGAGCCTTTTACAGACCACCCGGACAGACTGACTCTATTGATGAGCTAATGATCAGGGAAATAAGGAAAGGATGTGAAGTAGATACAGTTATTCTTGGTGACTTTAATTTAAATTCTGAGGACTGGGAAAATATGATAGGAAGGGATAGAGCAAGTTGTAAGTTTATAGAATGCTTTGAGGATAATCTTGTGACTCAATTTGTTAATAAACTAACAACGCGTGCCAATATATTAGACCTGGTTCTTTCAAATGATGATCACTTGGTTCAGGAATTGACTGTTGGGGAAGCATTGGGAAATAGTGATCATCAGATGATTCATTTTAACTTCGGAATAGTTAAAAGTAGAACATCAGCAAACTCTAAATTTTTAAAGGGGTGATTATGATAAATTATGCAACTTGCTAAATCAGATTAGGTGGGATATAGAATTCAGGGGAAAGAATACTTATGAGATGTGGGACACTTTTAAGACTATATTAAACATAGTCCAGGAATAGTGTATTCCAATAAAGGATATTAGGAAGAAATGTAGGAAGCCATTGTGGTGGAATCAGGAGATAGCTAGGAAAATTTCTGAGAAGAAAAGGGCATACCAGAGATTACAGAGTGAGAGTATTTTTGACAATTTAAATGAGTATAGGTTGACCAGAAATGAGCTAAATAAGTTTATTAAGAAGAGTAAAAGGGCAGCAGAAATTAATTTAGCTCAAAATAATAATAAAGATCCAAGATTTTACTGGATTTTATGGATTATGTTACTAAACAATTAGATAAGGGAGAGAATGTTGATGTAATTTACTTCGATTTTAGAAAAGCTTTTGATAAATTAAAAATGCATGGGATATGAATGGCTGAATTGGATAGCTCAATGGCTGAAAGACAGGAAACAATTAGTAGTACTGAATGGGGCGAGGTCACAGTGGAGGGACGTTATCAGTGGTGTACCTCAGGGATCCATTCTAGGCCTTTATTATTCATAGCTTATATAAATGATCTTTGAGAGGCTGTAAATAGCAAAGTATCAATTTTGGCTGATGACACTAAATTGGCAGCTGTAGTAAAAGAAGTTGAGGGTGGCTTTAGAGTGCAGAGTGACTTAAATAAGTTTATAGCTCAGAAGTAGCAGATGAGTTTTAGCTATGAAATGGATGGGCATTGGCTGAATTCATTTGAGGATGAGAAGGCCTTAAGTGTAGTAGTTGATTAGTCACTGAAGTGTTCGAAGCAGTGTATTGAGGCAAAAAATAGAGCAAATAGGTATCTAGGATACATTAAGAGGAATGTTAGCTACAAGAGTAAAGAGGTTATCCTTAAACTCTACAACTCTTATGTCAGGCCACATTTAGAGTACTGTATACATTTATAGTCACCGCATTTTAGACATGATATCAACCAGCTAGAGTCAGTACAATGGAGGGAAACAAATATAATACCTTTCCTGAAGCTCCTTGAATATGAAGATAGACTGAGGTTATTAAATATGTTGACATTTATAAGATGTGTGAGGTGAGATATGATTGAGCTTCTTCAAATCTGTTCTGGGATAGATAAGTTGGATTTTAGCAAGTTATTTGAGTTTGCAAGGTAGTAATAGGACTAGGGGTCACCACTTAAAAATTAGAGGTGCACGTTGTATGTTAGAAAATATTTTTTCACAAATAGAGTGGTAAGTTACTAGAATAGTTTGCTACCTGAAACAATAGATACAGTCAACCCCCTCATATTCACGGGGGCTAGGGACCATGAACCCCCGCGAATATTGAAAAACTGCGGATAGTTGATGCTACCCCCAAAACACCCCCAACCCTTCCCAAACATCATAATACGCTTCCCATATTAATTCAAGAAGTTATGTTTTGTCATGTTCATACACATACAGTATGAAATAAAGTATCAGAACACATTAAATTATTTTATTGTATAATGTTTATTCACCTGGAGATAGTTTTGTTTTGATTGAAAAAAGATGATTGTTAATATTAAAGTGCAAAAAGCAAGAATTATTCACGGTGTAAAATGATTTAAAAATGAGAAATAAAACACGCAAAATTATGACAAATACACAAATCACCACTCACACACGTGGGACACAAGGGTACTGAATGGAACATTGGAAATTGGTACATATACTGTACATATTGTAGTCGAGTGAGTGAGATCTGAATGCTGATTCGCTGGAATCGTCCCGTCTCAGCCAACCAACACTTATGATTTATGACTATGTATGTAGGTTTCCGCGGATGTCTGGAAATGGCACAAATTTTGAATTTTAAGGCCCCCCACAAAATTTTCCGCAGAGAGTTGAAGGCGCGGATGATGAACCGTGAATAGCTGAGGGGCGACTGTAGTCCAAACTTGAATGTTTTTAAATGCAGACTAGATGATTATATGGGGATGGGGGGGAGTAACTTTGGAGGGTATTCTGGACTCATTCCTATGGATGCAGTTTTTTATTATTTTATATTATGATTGATTTGGATTTTGATGAGTCTTGATGATGATGCTTTTTGTTTCTGACACATTCCTGTGGATGGTCCAAATTGTATATTGTAGATGCATGATCTGACACAATTCTATGGATTGTTTAAATTGCATATTGTAGATGCATGATCTGACACAATCCTATGGATACATTTTGTGGGTGGGTTTTGACAGATGTGGATGACCTTTGATAGGCCCTTGTGGCTTTTGTCATCCATGAAATTTTGTTATGTTATGCATTGCTCAAATATTTCTATGAAACCTTTACTCCTAGTCTTGTTACCAGACATGTCACCATCAGCAGCTGCCAGAAAGTCTCTTTAAAATTAAAAATAAAAAAGCTTGACCCTTCACTGATATCATAGTGTTTCTTTGAAAGTGTCTTTTTTTGCATTTGCATCTTGATTCTTTGATTCTGTCTAACCTGAAATAATTTCACTTTAAAATAGGGTTTTTTACAGAAACACACTTTCAAATAAACTGTCCTACAAATTGTATGTCATTGCCAAAATGTAAAACGTCAAGGGTTTAAGAAATTATTCTTTTTTAGGGAGTGATTGCTGGATTCTTGGTAGGTCTAACTCTTACCTTATGGATTGGGTTTGGTCATCCCAAACCAGCGCCACCTTTCAAGCCTCGTTCTACAGCAGGGTGTTCAGTGACTAATCTGACCCTCAGCGAGGAGACTCCATTCCTTAGAAACAATACTCAAGTGGACGTGTTAGCAAATTCATTTGCCAATGACACACTGTCCAGGATGAGGATGACAAATGTTTCCATTGTGGAACCCATTTCTCCTGCAGGAAGCCATTATAAGTAAGTTTTTATTCTTACTAGAGAGGGTGTATTTATGAACCATGATTCCTAGAGGTACTTTGTTGTACAAGTTGTAATAAAATACATAGGGATCATTTTAAGTTTGATGAGAATGAAAACCAAAATATTGCAATAGAGTTAGAGGCCCTTTTGTGCAAAAGGAATTAGGAAACATATTGGATGAAGCAAGTGAGAGAACAAGAAGTGAAAAAGATCAAAGCAGAAAAAAATTACTGTTGCAAATAGGATTGACAAGAATTGTTGGAACGGATGTATTCACCCCCCCCCCCCCCCTCCCTCTCCCTACAAGTAATTTGGTGATAAGAGCACTCACTATTCATCAAAAGTGTAAATTTGAATGACCTTGAAATACTCAGAAGGGTAAAAACCCAAATGTTGACAAATTCATTTGCCACTGACACACCGCCACGGATGAAGGAAGATAACACATTCATATGGAATTGTGTCATTTTTAATTTGAGTCTGCATTATTAAGCCCCTGAAATTTTAAATGTCTTTATTAGTTCACCACAGTCACCTCACAAAAATTTCACATCAACATTAATTCACCTCACACAAGCACAAATCAACCACCACCCTAACACAACACTACAAACATAGCACATTCCATTGAGTAAAATGCTTACAATATTAAGCCTGACCTATGATATATACACATGATCTTCACACACTGTATCAAAAGTATGTGCAGCAAAACAAACAAAAAACTCAATGCTGTATGCAATCTGCCTCCATATTTGGGCAACAAAAGGAAACACACTAACCATCAAATACAAACAATTTATCTCATAACATAACATAACATAATTTCACGGATGACAAAAGCCACAACGGCCTATCAAATGTTGTCCGCATCCGTCATAACCCGCCCACATAGGACTATATCAGATCATGCAACTACTTTATAAACAATCCATAGGATTGTGTCAGATCATGCATCATACATAACATAACATAATTTCACGGATGACAAAAGCCTCAAAGGCCTATCAAAGGTCATCCACATCTGTCAAAACCCACCCACATAGGATTATATCAGATCATGCAACTTCTTTATAAACAATCCATAGGATTGTGTCAGATCATGCATCTACAATATACAATTTAAACTCCATAGGATTGTGTCAGATCACGCGCCCACAATATACAATTTAAACCAGCCACACGAGCGGATCAAAAACAAAAAGCACCATCGCCAGGGGATGACAAAATCAAAGTCCCCCTTTACAACGTTGCACTGGTGTAAAGTCAGAGTGGAGGGATGTTATCAGTGGGGTTCCTCAGGGATCAGCTCTTGGTCCACCATTATTTGTCATCCATATAAACGATCCTGGGGAGGCAGTTAACAATAAAGCGTCAACTCCTGCGGATGACACCAAATTAGCAGCTGCAGTTAAAGACATTGATGATAATTCTAAAGTGCAGGGGGACCCAAACAAATTGTCATCCTGGGCACACAAGTGGCAAATGACTTTCAACCCCGAAAGTGCAAAGTTATTAACATGGGAAAAGATAATAGAGAATTCAACCATGAAACGGATGGGCATTGGTTGAGCTCAGCAGAGGATGAGAAAGATCCAGGAGTACTGTATTGAATCAAGAAACAGGGCAAATAGAGTGATGGGCTTCATTAAGAGAAATGTGAGTTACAAAAGTAAGGAGGCCATTCTTAAACTCTACAACTCTTATGTTAGGCCACATCTAGAGCACTGTATTCAGGCATGGTCCCCACATTTTAGACACGATATCAACCTTATCGAGTCAGTGCAACGGAGATTATTCCTTCCCTGAGGCACCCGGAACATATAGACAGACTGAGGGTACCTAATATGTTCCTGCTCAAAAGGAGGTGTGTGAGAGGGGATATGATTCAGCTGTTCAAAATTCTTTCTGGGACAGATAAATTGGATGTTCGCAAGTTTTTGGAGTTAGGGGTTTTTTTTTATCATAGAGCCCATCTGGCAACTGCCCACTTGGGCATAAGTCGCCGGAAACACGACACAGCCTAGAACTAGGCTACTTTAAAAAAAAAATATGAAAACATAACAATGATAAAAATGAGAAAAACTTAACAATTAGGAAACAATCTCCGGCAGCGGGGGGAGGTCCCCCTCACCCCTTTGCAGGAGCGTGCAACCTACAAAAAAAACAAACAAAAAAAATACAAAAAAAGAATCTTTTTAAACAATCCATAGGATTGTGTCAAATCACGCGCCCACAATATACAATCTAAACCAGCCACATGAGCGGATCAAAAACAAAAAGCCCTATCACCAGGGGAAGACAAAATCAAAGTCCCCCACAATATAATATAACAGATGACAAAAGCCACAAGGGCCCATCATAGGTCATCCGAGTGAAACGGCCTCTTTTTTAAGGCACCTGAACTCCCAAGAAAACTACATCCAGAGGATTGCATCCAGAAACAAGGGTATCATCAATCAAGGCTTGTCGAGAACTAAATCATGCAGCTATAGATATATTCAAACAATATTAATATATACAAAACTTAGGAACCATCACAACCTTCCCTCCCCATAAACTCATCCTACCTACTCTTAAATACATTTAGATTTGGACTACCTACTACCCTCCATGGCAATTTGTTCCAGAAGTCTACCACTCTATTGGTGAAAAAATATTTTCTTAAATCCAACCTACCCCCTTGCTTTTTAATTTTCAAGTGGTGACCTCTAGTCTGATTTCCATCATCTAACTCAAAAAACTTGCTAACATCCAATTTATCTATCCTAGAAATTTTTTTAAACAGCTCAATCATATCCCCTCTCACACACCTTTCGAATGAGAACATATTAATACCCACAGTCTATCTATATATTCAAGGTGCCTCAGGGAAGGAATAATCTTTGTTGCCCTCTGTTGCACTGACTCGAGAAGGTTAATATCGTGTCTAAAATGTGGGGACCATGCCTGTATACAGTACTCTAGATGTGGCCTAACATAAGAGTTATAGAGTTTAAGAATAACCTCCTTATTTTTGTAACTGACATTTCTCTTAATGAAACCCAGCACTCTATTTGCCCTATTTCTTGCTTCAATACACTGCTTAGAAAACCTTAATGACTTATCTATTACTACTACTAGATCTTTCTCATCCTCTAATGAACTCAGCCAATGCCCATCCATTTCATAGTTAAATTCTCTATTATCTTATCCCATGTTAAAAACTTTGCACTTATCAAGGTTGAAAGTCATTTGTCACATGTGCCCAGGATAACAATTTATTTAAATCCCCCTGCACTTTAAAATTATCATCAATATCTTTATAACTACAGCTGCTAATTTGGTATCATCCGCAAAAATTGACACTTTATTATTAATTGCCTCCCCAAGATCGTTTATATAGATGACAAATAATAATGGACCGAGAACTGATCCCTGAGGAACCCCACTGATAACATCCCTCCACTCTGACTTTACACCATTTATCACTACCCTTTGCTTCCTATCTTTCCAGCCACTCAGTTATCCAATTTGAAACACCCCCACATATCCCAATCATTTTTAATTTATGAACTAGTCTTCTATGTGGTACCTTATCAAATGCTTTACTAAAATCCAAGTAAACTACATCTACATTCTCTCCCTTATCTACTTGATTTGTTACAAACTCCAGAAAGTCTAGTAAATTAGTCAAACATGATCTACCTGATCTAAACCCATGCTGAGCATGGCTGATTAACCCCTCCCTCTCTAGATGTTGGCAAATCCCTTTTTTAACTATTTTCTCAAGAATTTTACAGACTACAGGAGTTAGGCTAACCAGCCTAAAGTTATTTGGATCCTCTTTACTACCCTTCTTGAAAATGGGGACTACATTCGCTCTCTTCCAATCATCAGGTATTTCTCCATATTCCAGTGACCTAGTATACAACTTCTCCAGAGCTATTGAGATACTTTCTACCCCTTCTTTAAGTATCCTAGAATGAATATTATCAGGGCCAGAGGCCTTGGTAGCATCTAACTCACCTATTAGTCCTTTTATCGTCCTCCAATCCACACTAATGGTAGTAAACACCTCTTTCCCATGAGTACTATACATAAGACTATTTAGTTTCTCTTTTGTAAATACTGATGCAAAATGACCATTTAGTACCTCAACTATTTCCTCATCAGTTTCTCTCACAACCCCTTCATATTTGATAGGTCCTATTTCAACTCTGCCAGACTTGTTATTAATTTTATAGTTACTAAAGAACTTTCTAGGATCTTTGTTGCTATCCTGAGCTAATTTAATTTCTGACACCCTTTTGTTCTTTATAATCTTATTTAACTCATTCCTAGCCATTCTATAATTACTCAAATTTTGAATATTATTTTCTACCTGTAATTTTTTGTATGCCCTTTTCTTCTCTGAAATTTTTCTAGCTATCTCCTGATTCCACCATAATGGTTTCCTACTTTTGTTCCTAATGGCCTTCATTGGGATACATTGCTCTTGGACTACATTTATTATATGCTTGAAAGTATCCCACATCCCATAAGCATTTTTACCTCTGAATTCTACATACCAGTCTACCAAATTTAGCAAGCTTCGAAGTTTTACATAATCTCCCTTATGAAAATTTGGAACTTTTACAGCATTCTCATTTTTTTTACCCTTCTCAATTCCCAAGTTAAAATGAACTATCTGATGGTCACTATTTCCCAATGCTTTCCCAACAGTTAATTCTTGAACTAAATGATCACTGTTAGAAAGTACTAAATCTAATATATTGTCCCTGAGCTAATTTAATTTCTGACACCCCTTTGTTCTTTATAATCTTATTTAACTCATTCCTAGACATTCTATAATCACTTAAATTTTGAATATTATTTTCTACTTGTAATTTTTTGTATGCCCTTTTCTTCTCTGAAATTTTTCTAGCTATCTCCTGATTCCACCATAATGGTTTCCTACTTTTGTTCCTAATGGTCTTCATTGGGATACATTGCTCTTGGACTACATTTATTATATGCTTGAAAGTATCCCACATCCCATAAGCATTTTTACCTCTGAATTCTACATACCAGTCTACCAAATTTAGCAAGCTTCGAAGTTTTACATAATCTCCCTTATGAAAATTTGGAACTTTTACAGCATTCTCGTTTTTTTTACCCTTCTCAATTCCCAATTTAAAACGAACTATCTGATGGTCACTATTTCCCAATGCTTCCCCAACAGTCAATTCTTGAACTAAATGATCACTGTTAGAAAGTACTAAATCTAATATATTGTCCCCCCTCATTGGCTCATTAACAAATTGACTCAAAAAATTATCCTCAAAGCATTCTATGAACCTGCCACTTGTTCTATCCCTACCTATCATATTTTCTCAGTCCACAGATTTTAAGTTGAAGTCCCCAATAATAACTGCATCTGTTTCACATCCCTTACTTATTTCCCTTATCATTAGTTCATCTATATCATCAGTCTGCCCAGGTGGTCTGTAAAAAGCTCCCAAATGCACCATTCTATTTTTACTGAACCTAATATCTATCCAAAGTGACTCAACTCCATCCTGCTTTATTGAAGATTTAAACTTGAAACAATGTTGTTTTTTATAGATAATTATTCCTCCACCAATCCTACCTGTCCTTTGACTAATGTACATATTATAGCCCTGTAAATGAAATTCACTTATAGTGTCACTAAATTCTATTTCATTAACCCATGATTCAGTAACACATAATATATCTATATCCTCATCGCTAATATAACTAAATAGCTCATCCTTCTTGTTTCTAAGACTACGAGCATTTGTATAGAAACAATTTAACCCCCTTATCCCTGAAGCACCTCTTCCAACCTCAATGACCTCACCTCTATTGCCTTGCGACCTATTTCTGTTATCTGCCAAGTCCATTCTACTTTCAGTACTATAATGTCCTCTCATAATTCCCTGACCACTATTAGTATCTAGTTTCCCGCCCGCAAAGACCTAATAACATGATCATACTCCTCCCACAACACATCTACCCCCCCTCCTACTCAAATGCAGTCCATCCATCACATACATTTCTTTCATTCCAACAAACCTTTCCCACACATCCACAAAGATGACACCTTCCATCTCACACATCCTCCTCAATAATCATTCAGCCCAATCGCACGAGACATCCATTCTACCCCAACATCCATTCTTGGAAGTACACCTGTCACAACACCTTATATTCTACTTTCTTTCACCTTTTCAATCAACCTCTTGTACCTCTCACGTAACTCACATGCACCCACTTTCTTCACATCATTCACTCCTACATGTGTAATCAGAACCGCATCCATTGCACAGCCAGACACCAGCTCCTCATACCTATCAGACAGATCTCTCACTCCAGCACCCGGCAAACACACCCTCAAACCATTCAATATACTTGCATTCAACTTCCTATCTAAATATCTAACTCGCGAATCACCCATCACAAGCACTTCAGTCAGACTCCTATTCCTAACCCCCACAGACCTAACTCCATCCCCACTCCTATTCTCATTCAAACTACCAGTCACTCTACCTCCACCCCCACCCCCATCAGTCATATCACTTCCAGTTACTTCCTCTCTTAGGGCACTGAATCTATTAGTCAAGCTAATAGGTTCTGTGTCCCTCTGACTCACACACCTATTCTCCCCCTGGCTAACCACCTCAACAGAGGCAACCCTATTCTCACAAAGAACAGGAGAAGCCTCCATAGCTACACTTTTTCTAACCACTCTCCACTGTCCCCCATCCTCACTAGGCCTATTTCTAACTAATCTAAGGGGGCTAACCTCACTATCCTAGAACTATCATATCCTACCTCCTCCACCGGCCCTCTACCTTCACCTGAAACATCTATAACATAACATAACATAACATAATTTCACGGATGACAAAAGCCACAAGGGCCTATCAAAGGTCATCTGTATCCATCAAATCCCACCCATATAATGCATCCATAGGATTTTGTCAGATCATGCATCTACAATATACAATTTAACAATCCATAAGAATGTCCAACCATGCATCTACAATATATAATTTAAAGCCTCCATAGGAGTCTGTCAAAAACAAAATCAAAGTCCCCAAAATATACAATAAAAAGAAACTGCATCCACAGGAAGGAGTCAAGAAACATATCCACATACCAAAAAGTAAGAAATTAACCCTCCATCCCTATATAATCATCCAATCTGCGCTTGAAACATTCAAGTTTGGGCTGTCTACAGTCTCAGGTGGCAAACTATTCCAATAATCCACCACTCTGTTAGTGAAAAAATATTTTCTAACATCCAGTCTGCACCTCTGTTTTTTAATCTTTAAGTGGTGGCCTCTAGTTCTATTACTACCTTCTAACTCAAATAACTTGCTGAAATCCAATTTATCCATCCCAGAAAAGATTTTAAAAAGATCAATCATATCTCCCCTCACACACCTTCTTTCAAATGAAAACATATTTAATACCCTCAGTCTATCTTCATATTCAAGGTGCTTCAGGGATGGTATTATTTTTGTTGCCCTCCTTTGTACTGACTCTAATAAGTTTATATCATGTCTAAAATGTGGTGACCATGCCTGTATACAGTACTCTAAATGTGGCCTGACATAAGAGTTGTATAGTTTAAGGATGACCTCCTTACTCTTGTAGCTAACATTTCTTTTAATGTAACCTAGCACCCTATTTGCTCTATTTTTTGCCTCAATACACTGCTTTGAAAATTTCAGTGACCTGTCTACTACCACTCCTAAGTCCTTCTCATCTTCAACTGAATTAAGTCAATACCCATCCATCTCATAGCTAAATTCCCTATTATCTCTCCCCATGTTAATAACTATCTGGCCTACCTCACCACCTAACCTATTCCCAGCCCTAGGTCTAACACTAAGTTGCCTCCTGAGCTCAAAAACTAACCCCTCCAGCCTACATATCCTGTCTAAATCCTGCATTTTCATCCCCTCTAAATCTACAATGCATTCACACAGCCCTCATACAACCCTCACCAACTACACCACAACCAATGCATACATTCCGACACTCATGCTCACTTTCATCCCCAAACTCCATCACTTATTCAAACAAAGAAAGAACTTAAGTAGTAATAAGAAAAAAAAAGAGCAACTTAGCTTTCGCTGATTCGTGATGAAAAACTAGATAAATCTGAAAAATAAATCAATAGACCGAAACGAGATTTAAGGCACAACACAAGTCCAAATCAGTCGCTAATTTAACCGTCAACCTTAAACGAGGTTTCTCTACAACACTTAATTATGCATCATCAGTCTGGTACTCCACCATCGCTAAAGCTAACACACAAACTTGAAACAGCAAAAAACAGACTTTAGGATAATTAAGCTGCACACAAACCACTTCCCATAACCCATCTATACTCAAAAACCAAAATTATTCCCATAAATATAAAAATATGATAGGCAAACAGGTCTACAGTCACCGCAACGGAAATTGATCAGGTTGCACTAGAAATACATGAAAAGGTGCGATCAAATTTGGTTGCATTTCAGAGCATACAAACGGTTTGTTTACAAACATTGTACGTCTGATAGCTATGTACAGCCTTGTGGTTTGAAAGAAAATGATACCAGCTCTCAGCTGTTGCATAGCACATGTTGCTTTGCCCTAGTTTTCTGCTCAGTTGGGCTATTTTGGTTGTGTTTGTGACTATTATTTTTGTATGTGTGATTTTAGAGATGCCTAACCACCTCTCTGAAGCGGAGAATCATGGATACTCGCTTTGAGAGAGGAGTATTTGTTTCCAAAAGAGATTCATCACTGGAAAGGAAGAGGAAAAGCAGCCGTAAGGAGGGTGGCTGCCGCAGCTCATGATTTACCACTCAACATTTTTTCCAAGTGGAAAGTCGGGACGGGGTCAAAAGAAGACTCCAGGAAGACTTATCTGCTGCTACAGAGGGAAGTGTTGAAGAATTCCTTCATTACAGCTGCAGAACTTAAAAGGAATCATCCCAAGCTGCTGGAAAAAGTGTAGATTCGATTTACGTTTTTTCTCTGCAGGTGATCAAATTTGGTAGGGGTGACTGTACACCAAGATGTGCCCGATCACAGCGATACCACAGTATCACCCCCTCCCCCCCAAAAAATTAACAAAAAAATGCCTTCAGTACACTGCAACAGAATCTAAATGTCACAGCCCCCTTATCCACTGCAAAAAAAAAGGAAAATAACAACAATCAAATCCACACTCAAATAGCCAGCTACTGCTCACACAACCTCTCAAACAAACCCATATTACACTTACCTCCCCCAGACATAGCAAAGGAAGAATCTGCCCACCCCAGAAATACAAAAAGTCATTCTGTCAAGGCCACTACCCAAACCTTACAATACTAAAAAAACTCATAAACCAAGAGGTCAATCAACACTACTATGCTGTACCCACAACTTATATCAATACGCCCAAACCTTGAACCCCACAGTCAGAACCACAACATATTTTCATTCAGACTTGTGGGCTCAACCAGCAGTGGTGGCAGATGCAGCCTGGGTGTAGTAGCCAGCTAAGTGGAAAATCTTGGAAGTTAACCACCTAATTTTCGTTTCTAACTCTAAAGTTTGTAGTTCTTGCTTTCACCTATTCCATATTTCTAAGACTAAAATTCATTTTGGCTGATCTATTAGAATCCTCTCTATTGCTTAATCTCCAGCCATATATATATATATATATATATATATATATATATATATATATATATATATATATATATATATATATATATATATATATGAATTCTAAGGGTCTTTGCTGGTCTTGGTTCTATAATTCTACATATAGAACAAAATAAGAGAATGACTTTCCTTTATTAAAATATCTTTAAAAATAGGAGTAGGTAAATGAAATTTCCATGGTATATAAAGGCATGCATTTAATATATTTCATGGAGATTTTATATGATACAAACATATATTCAAGAAATTATACTGAATGAACTAACAAAATAAAATTGACATGTGCAAATAATAGAACAATCGTTCATAAAATTGCTTAGCAAGCAAGTACACTAGAAACAAAGCAAGATTTGATAAGGATGAAACCTAAAACACTTAATATGATGTGTTGAAGGCTTTGTTTACCATTATTCAGAGTAACAATGACCATAGGACCTAACCAGTTTCTTGCCAAATTCTGGTGTTATTTTGTTGCATTCTTGCTCAATTATCATCTATAAATCCCTCAAATTTGAAGGCTGTAGTCTTGAGTTTTGTCTCCAATAATTTTCTAGAGGTTTTCAATTGGTTTCAAGTCCAGACTGAGCAGGCCATTTCATTACTTTGATATCATCTTGTTTGAAATACTATTTTACTCACTTTGCATATGGCATGGTGCACTATTGTCCTGTATAAATACTGATGGCTGTTCAGAGATGCTCAGAGTGAAGGTATAACATGTTGTTTTATGAGGTTTAGGTACACATTTGCATTTAGCATTCCAATTTTTTGCACAGGTGGACCAACTCCTTCGGGTGAAAGCATTCTCTATACTATGATGTTGCCTCTGCTTTGCAGAATTTTAGCACATTTTGGTTTAAGTCTATCACCTGCGTGTAAAGTGTCTGCTATCAGATCCAACTAAATTTAATTTGCTTTCAACACTGAAATTAATTCTCTCCCAATCTTCATCCTTCCAAACAACATGAGCTTCAGCATATTCGACTCTCGCCTTCTGGTTCTTCTTACTGATGAGTAGTTTGGTTAGTGGAGAAAGAACTTTTAAGCCAAATGCATTGAGGTAATGGGACACTATGAAACTACTCATTTCTTTGCCACTTTTGGTCTGGTCTTAATTTTTTGAGAAATTCCTGCTGCAGTATCGAAGAGATCCTTCATAAAGAAAGACCTAATAGCTCTGTCTTCTTGGACGTTGGTTATGCCAGGTACTTTGTAAGAGATTTTTTTGTTTTGTTTTCATTGTATAACTTCAGAATATGACAAATCATACTCTTGGACCTTCCTCTCTCTCTCTTGAAATCTCAGAAAGAATCCTTCCTGAAATCTTTGAGCAAACAATTCTCTGAGGGAGCTCGGGACTCAGTTTCACATTTGGTAGCATCTCTGCAGAGTGAGGATGATAAGAAAAGCAGTTGTACAGTTATTACCTACTGAAGAAAATGTTGCCAGATGATTTCAAGAAACTTCTAAAATGTTCTTAAAAAATTATCTTAATTTGCATGTGTCAATATTTTATTTTGTTAGTTTGTTTTGTATAATTTCTTGAATATACGATTGGATCATATGAAATCTTCCTAAAATATATTAAATTGCAAATTAGGTCAGCCCTGTCACTTGGTTGACTTGAATACTGACAGGGCTGTAGGAAGTTGTGCTTCCCTTGCATTCCTTTTTTTTATACAACTACCCTCAAACTTGACCAGCCTCCTCATATCATATCAGAAAAGAGGCTTTTAGATCTTTATAAACAATGCTCTTTAATTCCTCTCAGTTTGTAAGAGACCAGGATTTAAGAAGTCTTGAGAATTGGTGCACAATTAATGGGAATATCAGTTTTGCCACAATAAACCCGTCCCTGCATGAATGGGTTGACCACCTCACTGCAGCCATTCTTGAGTGCATAAGGTTGTACTGCTTATGGTGGCAGGCGGCCTGCAGGGGGGTACCCTGTGTAACCAGTTTCATTTGGTACCTGGAGGAGCTGCACATCCTCCCAGCCTGATGTAAATTAAGGAATCCCTGTTACTGGATTCACTTGAACTCTGATATGGCTTTGGGAAGTTGTTGGTGCACTCCCTCCTCGCTCCCTCTGAGCATTCCATTTTCTCTACTATCCCCTCAACCCTCTCTCTAGGCTTAAAGACCTGACCAGCTACCTCCTGTCGTATCAGAAGAGAAGCTTTGGAACCTCTATAAACCCCCTCCCTCTCTGGATCTTTTCTTCAGGGGTTGTTTCCAGAGAGGCTCTGGCCTTCTCGTGGCGACGGGGGTCAGCCCTGGGCCCCTTTGGGGACCCATGGTGCTGCCAACAAGACTTTTAACATGCCCCTCTTTCTTTCTTCCTCTATTACGCTCTTCCACTGCCCTTTATTTCCCCCTCCCCACCTATCTAGTGGTCCTTATCGATACCCGACCTCTGCTTGTTTAATGGATTGATTCCGAATTGTTCTTTCATGAAGGTGAAAGAGGCTGGGCATCTCCACCGCCTTCGTCTACCGCATGCCCAAGGAGAAACCGATCGTTGGCCCCTTTTCTCCTTGCGTAGGAGAACTCGAGCAGCCTCTTAGGTTTCAAAAGATGGTGTGGTGGATCCGTATCCATTCTCCAAGAGGACATACTGGACGTAACTGATTGTATAGTTGCAGTAGTGCCGGGCCCTTGTAGGCCTCCATGGTGGGGAGTCCCGAGGGAGAATGCGAAGTTTTTTTATTTTTTGCAATGGCTAGCCATAAACCAAAAACCTCCCCTTCTCGTAAGGGTTCTTGTTCCAAACGTTCCTTAGCTCCCCTTTCAGCCTCCCCTCGCTCGTTGGACCCCTATTCCAACGAAGTAGACCCAGATCTAGATTATCCTGGCTTTCTTGTCATGAATTCATCATCCGACATCCCACTTGCAAAAGTCGATGTGTTTGACATCAATGAATCTTTTGAGTCCCGCCATGGTGAGCCCCGCAAGATGTGGTCAAGAGGAAGTGGTGATGTCGTATTCGAGGTGTCATCCCACTCTCAACACAACCTTGTGCGAAATCTATCTTCGATAGCTGAAATTCCAATAACTGTCTCGCCCCATCCGCGTCTGAATTTTGTCAAAGGTGTCGTCCGTTCAAACGAACTAAAGGACTTCGACCCCACCCGCCTTCAGAGTAAGCTCAGTACCCAACGTGTCACACATGTACACAGGGTAACTAAAACATTAGGCTCCACTAAAGTCCCAACCGCCACACTGATTTTAACATTTGAACGACAAGAACTGCCGCAGTATATTAAAGCTGGGTGCCTTCGTGTCCCGGTAAGTCCCTACATCGAACTACCCAGACGCTGCTTCAATTGCACCAAAACACCCCGCTGTGCCAACTGCGGAGGTACCTACAATGCTGCGTCAAAACTCTGGACATAAGAGGGGTCCGCCAGCGTGCCCGAGCACAAACCTCGCCACTCGGCCGGCTCTTCTCTGACGTTTTACGTGACGCTGGACGAAACTGACCATCACGCTCGAGTTCCGACCAGCCTATTATACACGGATGGCTCTCAGTCAGACGGTGGCGTGGGCGCCGCAACCAATCTACCTAGTAGGAGAATTCCTAACTATCTTTGCCGTCAGCAGCATCCATTTTTACCGCTGAACTTTCAGCAATCCTTTTAGCCTTTAGACTCATCCAAATCTTACCTTTTAGTGATTTTGTCATTTTTTCCGACTCAAGGAGTGTCTTACAATCAATTAGATCTTTTAATGCGTCCCATTCGTTAGTCACAGAAATTTGAAACTGGTTGATCCAAAATGCGTCCCGATATAGAATTATTTTTTGCTGGCTCCTTGGGCATGTGAGGGTCCTGGGCAACGAGAAGGCTGATCGGCTGGCTCGCTCAGCACATTCTGTGTTCCCTGAGAACTCGGCTCTGCCTTTTAGGGACCACTTTCCTTCAATAAGAAATTATAATTTTCAACTGTAGCAGAATGAATAGGATGACTGTTTATCATCCAAACTATACAAAATTAAAAATTCTATTCGCTCTTGGCCCTCGAGTCGTCATTGAATGCGGTCGTTGGAGGTGGCCCTTTGCCGAGTTCGCATTGGCCACACGAGACTTACTCACGGCCATCTTGTTTCGGGTGATGTTCAAATCAGCCCTTGCTGTCGTTTTTGCGGTGGAGACCAATCGGTTGCCCACCTTTTATTGGATTGTAGCCATTTCGCCATTCTCCGGTTGTCCTGTTTCCCGACCCTTTTAACTATTCCTCAACACCCCCGTCTTTGATTCATATTGGCGGAGGAATCTTTTAACCCGTCGTTTTTTAAATTTTTGTCCTAAAGTGGTCTCCTCCACCTTCTATAGATGATTTGTCTCGTTTTACCCTAGCTGCCATATAGAATCCACTTGGATTGGGCAGCAACCCACTGGTAACTTACCTTAAACCTTAACCTCTATAAATAATGCCTATTAACGTCCGTAGGTTGCAAAAGAACAGGCTTGAGGGGACCTGTGCAAATAATAGAAATATCGCTTTTGCCCCCAATAACCACTTGCCTGCATGTAATGGGCTGACCACCTTCCTGTGGCAGGTGGGCTTAACCGCCTTAGTCGCTGCGAGGCCAAATAAAAGTCTCGTGTATCCTCTCTGCCTCTTCCCCAACAGATCTTCAAATCATGACCATCCTACTGAGGATATACGCCCTGTCACCTAGTTTGGGCGCTTCGACCTTTGCGGAAGGACTGGCCACTGGGTAACTTTGCATCGCTGTCCTAGGTTGCGAACACCATCGAGGGTTTCCTCCTTCCCTTTACCCCTTTCGTAGAGTTGTAGGGGGTCCCGCTTTATTTTCTCATGGATCTGCAAAAGGACGCAGTGACTTGTTCCCCGCTCCTTGCGTTGGGGTCAGGTGACCCACCACAATACTGTTAGAGGGGTAAGAGACGGCATCGTCACCAGGGCCTTTGCCGAGAAACCTTATATATCCGAGGTTTATCGCGTTGATGGGAGCCAGTATGCCTGCTCCCCATTCCCAATGCCGGTCGTCGTGTCAGCCTAAGTGACGTTCGGTACGGGACATACGCTCTATGAGTGTCTGTTCTGAATACCCGACATTTAGGTGGGGTGATGGCTAGTTGAAGGACCCTCCCGAGATGGAGATGATCCTGGAGGTTCCCCAACCCCAGATGGCATGGTCTTCCTTGGGAGTGAATTTGGGCTCATTGAAAAACACCAAACCTAAGTCCACCCCTGTTCAAGGCCCTCCCTGTAAGGGACACATCGATTTGCTTTCCTGGCCTCTGTGTTGACATGGGACTAGGCATCCTGTCCCACCCCAGCTCAATCTCTTCGCCTTCTTTCTGACACCCTGTCTTCTTACCCTGCTTGCTCGCTTTCCATGCAACCTCTCCCACAACTTTCTCTGGTTGGCCTCTAATTTCACAGGGTAGATGCCAACCAGCCCGGATCGGGGGAGAGGGGAAAATGCCCCCTCACCCCTAAGCTTTGCCCCCTCTTCCCTGAGCCCTAGTTTGGGGTGGTGGGGTTTTTAGTAACCTATTTCACCTCACGCTCACCTTCCCCACGTCACCTTTCTTTCTCATTTCACTGTCTATCGATTTTACTCCGTGCCTAAGGTGGAGCCGCCATGCAGATGGGCTGCCAGGTCACTAGGCGGAAGAAATGGCCTCAAATGGCAGCAGCTGGTTTTGCCGGCCCGTATTGACCCTTCGCAGGGCGGGTTACTGCGTGGGGTGATGAATGTTTGCGTCCTGTGATAAATATAGGGTTACCATGCCCAATTATGAATTTAATAATAAAAAAGTAACCCCCCTCGATTTTTCCCGAAGCCGCCTTCAGGCAGCTCCACTGAAGAAATAGAGGTCCGTCCACCTGTGCTTTCGCAGGGGACCCTCCAAAACTCTTCGATCGGAGAGGAGGCATACGGGTGTAAGGTACTCCCCCCTCACCCCCTTCTCTGGAGTTGCCCTTGGGCGACTCCCTCTTTCTAGTGGCAGTCCCTACTTTTCTTTCACAGATGACTGCCAAGAAAGCACGCGGGCAGCCCGATCCCCTTAGGGTGGCAAGGAATGGCAGGGCTAGTCGGTCTGTGCCTCCTAACGTCCTGCCCTCTTGTGTTAAGAGTCTGCAGGGGGTCATTATATGTAACCTCTCATCTTCCTCGATGAATGCCAGTTAGCCGGGTGACAAAGAGACAAAAGGTACCTCGAGGGGGATCCAAGATCTCTTGAGGGTGGGTGGCCACATGGAGGCCCCCTATGAGATGGACTTGGTGACCCAGCCCCCCCAGATGGTAGGATTTTCCATGCGGTAGAACTGGAGCCCGGTGCCAAGCACTGAACCCGAGTCAACCCCTGTGCAAGGTCTTCCTCATACGGGTCGGGCTCCCGAGGCCTTACAGGGAGAGGAGGGATCTCTTCCACCCGGATGGTGTTAGTGTGACAACCAAGACCTTATCCATTTCAGAGAAGGATCTTGCTGAGGCCGGTCCATCTGACCTAGGAGCTCCTGCCGGTGGAGGGGAGAAGCGGGTTCATTTCCTGCCCGCATCTCCTAAAAAGAAATGAAATAGAAAAAAAAGACTCGGGGGGGGCTCCTCTCCATCCGCGGGAGCCACGGGGACGGACGGGTCATTTCCGTTTCGGTATGCGACCAAGCCAAGATTGGCACTTCCGGCTCCGGTGCTCCCACGGGTGGGAAGTCCCAGACTAAGACCAAAAGTACGCAGAGCGGAGCCTCGATTACGTCGGGGCACCTCATACAGAGGTTACCTCGAGTTTTCGAGCCCACTGATTTCAGACGCTTCTTAGTTATTCGCTCCACTGATGGCAGCATGTTGGCTAGGGGCAACATGATCCATCAGAGGAGAGCTTTAGCTAGCATGATTGGTATGGAGCCGAAGCTGAACCGTTTCTCAGACAGGAGCCTTCTGATGAATGCCATGATTACTCCCCTTCGGACACTTGATGGCACGTCGGTGAGCGTCACGTCGCACTCTACCATGAACTTAGTGAAAGGAGTAGTTTATGCGAGAGAACTCTTGGACTACTCCATAGATGACAGCACCTTAGAGCTGGCCGACCATGGAGCGGGTAAGGTGCTACTATTGCCACCGCTTCGTCCATACGAATCTCTCCTGTAGACGCGCAAAGTCGTGGTTACTAGAAGTCTGTGTAAGTTGCTCCAAGGCCGCACACGATAAATCCAAATTGGAGAGTCGCACCCCACTTGTTAGAAGCAATACGGTGCGTATGTCTTTGAAAAAAGAAATCCTGGCTCATCAGGCACGGCACAGGATCATCTCTCATTTTGCGAGGCTAACCACCTGGTCCTGGCGTGCCCGGCTCTGCCTGGGACGTTTTATGCCTCAATGTTAAGAAAGACACCCTCTGCTCCTGGAACGCCAAGCCTACGAGCACGGTAGTTTCCGCTTCCATTCATAACCCTTCTGCTGCTTCTTCCCACCCCAGGCGTTCGCATGGTAGAGATGGTGGCATAAAGGGTTCACACTCAGCCCCAGCTAAACCTAGGGCTACCCCTCCTTCCCCCAGGGTGATCGTTTCCTGTAAGGCGAAACGGCCACGCGCCCTCACCGAGTCGTTAGACTCACAGGAGGCAACACCCCTGAAGATGGTCGCTAGGCCATCTTCGGGGGTTCCTAAAGCTGTCCCCCGAAAGGAGGACAGCAAGAAAGGAGCTTCGGCTCCTTCACCCACGCCCCGAGGTGGAGCGAGTGGCTCAGAGACGGTGGTTCCTCGAAAAGAGGGCCCCCCGCCTCCGAAGCAGCAACGCCCGCCTAAGGTTTCGAGGCGGAGGGAGGAAAAGACTCGCATGGCGAGCCCAACCTCCCCCAATAAGTCCTCGAAGGCGACAGCGCCTTCAGCGCTTTGTCCGGCCAACAGCGCCCGGAAAGCGTACGGCCATTCCCGTGAAGGTCTTCAGTTCGAGGAGGGCCCCCGCGTCTCCTCCGAGCTAGGCCTGGAGGGCATATTCCTTAAATGGAATTGCCGTGGACTCCGGGCCAACTGGGAGGAGCTGCGGAGGCTCGTCTCGTCGCGTTCCCTGTTAGCTATCTTTTTGCAGGAGACGTTGCTAGGCGCTTACCCCCTGCCTGCCCTCCCGGGGTATAAGGGTCTTGCGACCCCACCACCGCGGGATGGCCGGGCTGGTGGATGCGCGGCTTACACCCGGCATGATGTCTCCGTTCTTCATTTCTCTTTAGATACCTCCTTTCAGGCTGTGGCTGTGCAGCTGCACCTGGATACGAGGTATACTATCATTTCTGCGTACATTCCACCGTCAGCTGACCTCGACGCGGGGGACTTCCGCCGCGTCGTGGCACGGTTGCCGAGGCCCTTTCTCTTGCTTGGAGATCTGAACGGCAGGCATCCTCTCTGGGGAGATTACTCCATAAATCCCAGGGGACAAGTCCTTGCCTATCTGATCGAAGAGCTTGAGATGGGTGTCCTAAACGTGGATGAGTTTACGCATCACTGTCCGAGAACCGCTTCATTTTCTTGCCTTGACTTATCTTTGTGCTCTTCGAATGCACAGCCTGATTTTGATTGGGAAGTGGTCGATGACCTCCATGGTAGTGATCACTTTCCTATTCAAATATCATTTTCAGGGCAACTGCCGCCTGAGAGACCACCTCGGTGGTGCTTGGCGCGGGCGCGGTGGCCTGCATTTCAGGAAATGACTGAATTCTCTATCTCAGTCGAGGAGTTTAGGTCGGTAGATGAGGCCGTTGAGTTCTTCTCCGGCAACCTCCGCCGTGGGCCTGACTACTATTCCTAGGACGTCTGGCCGTTTTGCACGCCGACCACTCCCATGGTGGTCGGCCGAGTGTGAGACGGCCCTCAAACAGAAGCGTTATGCCTACATGCGCTATAAGCGCCGCCCGAACGATTTCACTGTCGCTGAATTTCGTCGGGCTAGAGCATTGTTCCGGTATATTTGGAAGCACGCCCGCCGCTCTTCTTGGCGGGCATACGTGTCTTCACTTAACGGGTTAGACCCCTTTAGCTGAGGTGAGGAGGCGAGTCTAAAGGATTCGGGGCAAGTTCTCGCATGACCCCCCTCCCGTTCTCCAGGATAATGGGACCGCAATCTCGGACCCCGCGTCCATAGCGGAATCCTTAGCGCCTGCTTTTTCCGCATTCTCTAGCTGGGGTGCTGCTCCGCCAGCATTCAATGCACGTCGTGATGTCGCGGAAGGCCGCCGGCTGGACTTTACCTCCAGACGCGGAGAACCCTTCAACGACAAGTTTACTGTGAGTGAGTTGCGTTCCGCTCTCGCTTCGTGTGCGGACACCGCCCATGGTCCGGACGATGTCCCGTACGCCATGCTTCGACACCTTGGGTGAACGAGGCATGGCCTTTCTGTTAGATTTGTTCAACAGGATCTAGGTGGAAGGTCTTCTCCCAGACTCCTGGCGAATCGCTACTGTGCTCGCCTTTCGCAAACCGGGGAGAAATCACTACTCCGACCGGTTTCCGCCCAATCTCTCAAACCTCTTGCGTGTGCAAGTAGATGGAGAAATTGGTAAATGTTAGATTAGCCTTTTTCCTGGACAGCGGAGGCCATCTGTCTTCCGCACAGTGCGGCCTCCGCAAGTTCCACTCCACGTCGGATGCTCTGCTCCGACTGGAAAATGCCGTCTGCGAGGCTTTCCTTCGTAGACAGCACTACGCCATGGTGTTTTCCGATCTGCAGAAGGCCTATGATACCGCATGGCGATACGGTATCATGGAGACTCTCCACACGATGGGGGCGAGGGGACGCCTCCCAATGTTTATATCTGAATTTTTGCGAGATCGTCGATTCCGCGTACGGGTGGGGGGATATCTCTCCGGCCCAAAGGAGCAGGAAGAGGGTGTCCCGCAGGAAAGTGTCCTCAGTGTCACACTCTTTGCCCTGAGCATCAACGGCATCACCTCGGTGCTGCTAGAAGATGTTCTCGCTACGCTCTACGTGGAAGACCTTTCGATCTCTTTTGGCGCGGCCCAGATGCCAACTCTGGAGCGTCGACTCCAACAGGCATTGAACCGCGTTTCTTGCTATGCCGAAGCGCACAGGTTTCGGTTTTCTTTGGCCAAGACTAAGGTGGTGCACTTCTGCCGCCATCCACGGCTTCATCCCGACCCAGATTTGTTTCTTAATGGGGTGCGCCTGGATGTGGTTGAGTCGCACCGTTTCCTTGGTCTTGTATTCGACCGACGCCTCACCTGGGAGGCTCATATTCGCAGCCTTAGGGTCTCTTGTACCCGCGCCATGGACATTCTCCGTTCCGTGACGTTCAGCCCTGATAGGGCTACGTCCCTACTTTTTTATCGATCCTTTGTTCGTTCGAAGCTCGACTACGGATGCGAGTTTTATGCATCCGCAGCCGAGCGTTTATTGCCGAAGGTGGACTCGATCCTCCACATCGGCCTTCGCCTTGCGACCGGTGCCTTCCGCACTTTTCCCATTGAGAGGCTTTTGGTCGATGCTGGGGAGATGCCACTCGCTCTGCGCCGCGTGCAGTGCATCACTCGCCTGTACGCGCGAGCCTGGCGCCTCCCTCAGTCGCCAACAGCTCTCACTGCATCCGCAGCTGATTTCGATGGTGCCTATGCCGCCGAGAGACGCCAGTCATGCCCTAAGCCCTTTGGGTTTAGGGCCAGGAAACTCCTTCGAGAGGTTGATATAGCTCTCGGGCCGGTGGCGCCCCTGGTTCTGCCCAGGGCGCCACCCTGGCGTGGAGGGTACCACATTTGGCTATTTGTCGACACGCCTCTGCTCCCAAAGCTTGTACTGCGCCGGGAGTATTGCGTTCGACCTTTTTGAGCACACATCGTGTCACGCTGGAACCGTGCCAGTGTATACGGATGGATCCAAGTCCCAAGAGGGGGTTGGCTTCCACGCCGTATCCCCTCTGTTTGAAGTCAGCGGGGCTCTACCAGGTGCTGCGTCTGTCTTCACGGCCGAGCTGGTGGCAATACACCACTCGGTACGGGAGATTACGCGACGTGCCCGGTTCGGGGACCGGATTGTGATCTATAGCGACTCACAAAGCGCCCTGAGTGCTCTCGGGGCATTGGAATCTCCGCATCCCCTGGTTATCGATATCCGTGACGCCACGGTTTTGGCGAGCCGGGCGGATGTTGAGATTATCTTCTGCTGGGTTCCTGGACATGTAGGAATTGCGGGGAATGAGCGCGCCAAAGAGTCCGCGAGGACTCTGCGACCGGACCAGCGTTTCGCTCTTCCTCACACCGACTACATGGCAGGAATACGGGCAGCTCTTCGGACTGCTTGGCAAAGAAGATGGGAGACGGTCGAAGGGAACTTAAAGTTGCGTGCCATTGCGCCGCGACTGTTCCCCAATGCCGCGGCGGCTTCAGGTTGCTTTCTGTCGTCTCCGAATCGGACACACTCGTGTGACCCATCGCTATTTGATGGAGCGCTCGCCTGCGCCCTATTGCAACGACTGCGTAGTCCCCCAGACTGTTCGGCACATTCTTGTCGAATGTCCCAGTCTGGGTGATCTTCGCGCACGATACCTGTCCCGGTACCGGGATGGGCGGGGTCGCTACCGCCTGTCCCTGGTACTCGGGACAGATTCGTGCACATTGACTTGTGGACTTGTTGACTTTTGGGGGGAGGCCGGGTTTCTCCCCTTTATTTAAGGTTCGTTTGTTATTGTTTTGTTTGTAGGTTGCACTCTCCTGCACCGAGGTGAGGGGGACCTCCCCCCGCTGCCGGAGATTGCTTCCTGATTGTTAAGTTTATCCAATATTTATCATTGTTATTTTTTCATAATTTTATTTTAAAGTAGCCTAGTTCTAGGCTGTCGTGTTTTTCGGCGACCTATTCCCAAGTGGGCAGTTGCCAGACGGGCTCTATAGAATTAAAAAAAAATCTTCGCGCACGATACCTGTCCCGGTACCGGGATGGGCGGGGTCGCTACCGCCTGTCCCTTGTACTCGGGACAGATTCGTGCACATTGACTTGTTGACTATTTGGGGGAGGCCGGCCTTCTCCCTTTCATTTAACTAGGTTTAGTTGTTTTTGTTATTGTTTTATTATTTTTATTGTTATTTCTTTTTATTGTTGTTTCCTGTTCGAATTTTTTAAAGTAGCCTAGAACTAGGCTGTTTGTTTACCGCGACTTATGCCTAAGTAGGCAGTCGCCAGATAGCCCCTTAAAAAAATAAATGCAGCGCCTGGGGCACTGATAGGGATACTGCCTTAATTTTTTATCGATTCTTGGTTCGTTCCAAACTCGACTACGGATGCCAGTTTTATGCATCCGCAACCGAGCGTGTATTGCGGAAGGTGGACTCGATCCTCCACATCGGCCTTCGCCTGGCGACTGGTGCCTTCCGCACTTTTTCCATTGAGAGCCTACTTATCGATGCTAGGGAGATGCCACTCGCTCTGCGCCGTGTACACTGCATTATTCGCCATTACGCGTGAGCCCTGCGCCTTCCTCAGTCGCCAACAGCTCTTACTGCATCCGCAGTTGATCTCGATGGTGCCTATGCCGCCGAGAGACTCCAGTTATATCCTAAGCCCTTTTGGTTTAGGGCTAGGAAACTCGGAGAGCTAGGTATAGCTCTCGGGCCTGTGGTCCCCCTGGTTCTGACCAGGACGCTACCCTGGCGGGTACCACCTTAGCCTATTTGTCGCCACGCCTCTGCTCCCAAAACTTCTACAGCTCGGGAGTATCGCATTCGGCCTTTTTGGAGCACACTTCGTGTCACGCTGGAACTGTGCCAGTGTATACGGATGGCTCAATTCCCAAGAGGGGTCCGTTTCCATGCCGTATTACCTCTGTTTGAAGTCAGCGGGGCTCTGACAGGTGCTGTGTCTGTCTTTACGGCCGAGTTGCTTGCAATACACCTCTCAGTACGGGAGATAACGCGACGCCGCCCAATTCGTAGACCGGATTGTGATTTATAGCTTTCGGGGCTTTGGCATCTCCGCTTCCCTTTGTTCGCGATATCCGTGACGCCACGGTTTTGGCGAGCCGGGCAGATGTCGAGATTATCTTCTGCTGGGTTCCTGGACGTCTAGGAATTGCGGGGAATGAGGGCGCCAAGAGTCCGCGAGGACCCGTAACAAGACCAGCGTTTTCCTCTTCCTCACACCGATTACTTGGCAGGAATACGGTCAGCTCTCATGGCTGCCCGGGAAAGAAGAAGTGAGACCGTCGAGGGGAACTTAAATTTGCATGCCATTGCGCTGCGACTGTTACCATGGACCTACCCCAAATGCGTCGACTACTTCAGGTTGCTTTCTGTTGTCTCCTAATTGGACACACACACTCGACGCACCGCCATTTGATTGAGCGTTCGCCTGCGCCCTTTTGTGAAGACTGCATGGTCCCCCAGACTGTTCGGTACATAGGGCACGCACGCCGCTCTTCCTGGCGGGCATACGTGTCTTCACTTAACAGGAAGACCCCTCCAGCAGAGATGTGGAAGAGAGTCAAAAGGATTCGGAGCAAATTCTCGCAAGACCCCGCTCCCGTTCTCTTGGAGTATAGGGCCGCAATCTCGGACCCCGCGTCCGTGGCAGAGTCTTTCGCGGCCGCTTTCTCTACATATTGCCGAGATTTTCCTCCAACATTCAATGTACTTCGTGATGTTGCTGAAAGCCACGATTGGACTTTACCTCCAGAGGCTGGAAACCTCCAATGACGGTTTAAATTAAGTTAGCTGCGTTCCGCTCTCGCTTCGTGCCCGTACACCGCCCCTGATTCGGACAATGTCAAGTATGCCATGCTAATACACCTAGGTGAGTGAGGCATGACATTTCTGCTAGATTTGTTCAACAGGATCCTGTCACAGGGTATCCTTACACACTCCTGGCTAATAGCTACTGTGCTCGCTTTTGGCAAACCGGGGAGAGATCACTCTATCCCGGCCGGTTTCCGACCATTCTCTCTAACTTCATACCTGTGCAGCTTGATGGAGAAATTGCTAAATGTTAGATAGCCTTTTTCATGGACAGCCTTGCCCGCCCGTCTTCTTCACAGTGTGGTTTTCACAAGTTCCACTTTGTTGGATGCTCTGCTCCAACTGAAAAATACCACATGCGAAGCCTTCCTTCAACAGCATCTTTACGACACTCTTTTTTGACTATACGATATCACGGAGATACTTCAGACGAGAGGAATGCCTTCCATTTTCAATTTTTGAATTCCTAAGAGATCATCGATTCTGCTTACTGGTGGGGGAGCCCTCTCGTGGCTCATTGAGCAGGAAGTGGGCGTCCTGCTGGGAAATATCGTCAGTGTCACACTATTCATTGTGAGCATCAACGGTATCCCTCTCGTGCTACCAAAAGATATTGCGTTCCGTTCTCGCTTCGTGCACTCCCTTAGGGACGTAGCCTGTCAGACTTGGTACCTGAAGGAGTCACATGTCCTCCCTGTCTGATTGCAAATTAAGTGAGCTGTCACTGACTTGACTTTAACTCTGACAAGGCCGTGTGAAGTTGTTGTGCTTCCTTTTCATTCCCTCTCAGCATTCTTTTTTTTAATGACTATCCCCTCAAACCTTTGTTTAGATTTAAAAACCTGATCAACTACTTTATGTCAGGACAGCAGAGGCTTTGGCACCTCTATAAACAATGCCTTTTTATGCCTAAAGGTTACAAGAGACTAGGACTTGAGGGCTCCTGGACATTGGAGTTTGTTTAATGGGAAGAAAGGTTTTTCCCTAATAACCACTTTCCCGCGTATAATAGGCTGACCACCTCCCTAAGACTGTTCTCAGGTGCATAAGGCTATACTATTTATGACTGGCTTGCTATACTGACTTGTTGGCTGCCAGAACAACTAAAAGTCTGGTCTATTTTATGGGTCTGCCACAACAGATCCAGATGCTGCTGTTTTGGTAAGTGACCAGGCCATGATTGTCACGAGGCGCCCTCAGGTGGGGTGACCAAGACCACGATGAAAGGTTCAGATAGGGTGAGTTGGAGCCGCTTATCTTCGAGCCCGCCGCCTTCAAAGGTTTCCTGATTATTCGCTCCGCTGATGGGAACTTCCTGCATTTTATTTGACTTTTTGTGTTGGTCGCTTCCTCCTGCGCCAGGGAGAGGTGGGCTTTCCCCCAACGCTTAAGCATGCTTCCTTCTTTCTTTTTTTTTGCCTATTGCCTTGTTTTTTCTTGCCTTTGGTTTTGTTTGTATTACTTAGGCTGGAAAGTAATTACGACGACTTGTACCCTATTAGGCAGTCACCAGATGGACACTAAAAAATTAAATCCACTGATGGGAGCATTTTACCCTAGCCACATATGCTCCATCAGCACCAGCACTAGGCATTAGGTTTATATGCAAAGAACTGAAACTCTTCCGTTTTTCATACACAACTCTTGGTGAATCGGGCAGACTCTTACCCAAGCAGCCATGGTGAGTGCTCTTCGGACATTCGATGGCTCGTCTGTGCAGGTGACACAACACTACTAAAAATTTCGTGAAAGGGGTTGTTTATGTGAAGGAACTATTTGACTACTCCTTGGAAGATCATTGAAGAGCTGTCCGACCAAGGAGTTGTTAAGGTCCAACATGGGATTAGAAATCAGGGTGGGTGGGTGGAGACTCTAGACCCACCCTTACAGTCATCGTCTTATTCCTCTTATTTCAATGAAATATAACAGAACACTCATATCTCGAATGGCCTATTGTTGCATGCTCTTTCCTTTGTATTCCTTTGTATAAAACTGAAAGGGTAATTTATTTAACTTTCTTTCCAGTAACCCTCTTCATGAATTGTACGCCATTTCTTATTTGTGGGTATCCATGATAGGATTTTTCTCCAGCCTTATCGTCGGCGTCGTTAGCAGTTACTTGACAGGGGGCAATGGCAAAGAAATTGATAAGATTTTACTATCCAGCTTCATTTGGAAGGATTCAGATCTTTTGGATGTCAAATTAGAGGTAGGTTGTAGACAAGATAAGTATCCTAAATTTTACAGTTCTGCTCAAGGTAATTTTTGGAGTGAGGGTGAATTTATCATGAACAGCTTAAGAGTTAAAGGCCTCTTCAGCTGTTATGAAATCCCCCCCAAAAGACCATTTATGCTCTCTAATATGAATAAAAAAATGTGTTTGGGAAAAATCTTGAAATGCTCATTACATGAAATTATGGTGGTTAAATGCGCTACCTGTCCCTCGTCAGAACAGACTCAGCTACACCCTTCTTAACACCATTAACATGACTTATCTTGTTCTTCATTCTATCTACACATACACCAAGCATCCCTCTCAAATTGTCCATTTGGGCTGCTTCCCAGATCTTTCCCTCTTCTTATACCATTGTATCACTCCTTTATACCAAAGTTGCAAACAGCATGCTCTCATGCAGCTTCCTGGCACATTCCACACTCAAACCCTTGATATTCACTAACGCTCTAATCAGCCAGGAGACTTTCCTACTATTTAAAATTCTGTGGTCGCAATCAGCTTTATTTGTACCACTATCCTTCATGACACATCCTAGATACGTAAAACTTTGTACTTGTTCAATCACATACCATACCACATCCCATCTTCATCCCCAAATACCATTATCTTTGTTCCATATTTACTTTAACCCCACCCCACTCCTAACAAATGTCCTCTCCAAAACCTTAATCAACATTTCAGAATCGCTCTCACTGTCACTAACACCAGGTCATCAACGTATCGAGAGGAAGCCATGTGTCTCAGTCCAAATACTTGATTCACACACACCTGGTACCGGAAGAGCTGCATGGCCTCCCACCCTAGTGCAAATTTAGGAAGTTGTTGGTGCGCTTCCCCTTTGCTCCCTCTCAGCGCTCCTCGTTTTCTTTTTTTCATCATCATTATTATTATTACTCTATGATTATCCCTTCAACCTTTTGTATATCTGCACCTGGTACCAGGATGAACCTTGCTTACACGGACAAAGTTCAAATTAGGGACAACGCTTCATTGGTGTGCGTGTGTTTTATGTACATTTAACGCCCTCTTTCACCCTTTGCTGGGTCTATACAGGCGTGAAAAAGAAAGGGGGAGATAGAAAAAGAGGTGCAAGACAGAGCAGCACTTTCTCTTGGGGCACTGGGGTCTGGAAGGCATTCAATGCACGTCGTTATGTTGCGGAAGGCCGCCCGCTGACTGGACTTTACTTCCAGAGAGGGAGTACCCTTCAACGACAAGTTTACATTGAATGATCTGCGTTCAGCTCTCGCCTCGTGCGCGGATAGCGCCCCTGGTCTGGATGATGTCCCGTACGCCATGCGGGTGAGCGAGGCATGGCCTTTCTGTTAGATTTATTCAACATGATCCGGGTAGGGGGTATCTTCCCAGACTCCTAACGAATCGCTACTGTGCTCGCTTTTTTTTCAAACCGGGGAGATATCACTCTACCCCGGCCGGTTTCCGCCCCAGCTCTCTAACCTCCTGCGTGTGCATTGTGCAAGTTGATGGAGAAATTGGTAAATGTTAAACGTCTTTTTTCCTGGACAGTGGGGATTCCGCATGCTCTGCTCTGACTGGGTTTATCAATCTGGAGAAGCCCTATGATAACCTAAGGCGATGCGGTATCATGGAGACTCTCCACGATAGGGGTGAGCGAATGCCGCCCACTTTTTATTTCTGAAATTTTGCGAGGTGGTCAATTCCACATACGGATGAGGGGAGCCCTCTTAGGCTCAATGGAGCAGGAAGAAGGTGTCCCGCAGGAAAGTATCCTCAGTGTCCCACTCTTTTCCCTGAGCATCTACGGCATCACCTCGGTGCTGTCGGAAGATGTTCTCGCTACGCCCCTACGTGGACGACCTTTCGATGTCTTTTAGCGCGGCCCAGATGCCAACTCTGGAGCGTCGACTCCAACTGCCATTGAACCACGTCTCTCGCTATGCCGAAGCGCACAGGTTTAGGTTTCCCTGCCCAAGCCTAAGGTGATGCATTTATGCCACCATTCACGGCTTTGTTCATAAACGGGGTTCGTCTGGAAGTGGTGGATTCGCAGGGTTCTTTTTGGTCTTGTTTTCAGCTGACACCTCACCTGTTAGGCTCATTCCCAGCCTTAGGGTCTCTTTTACCTACGCCATGGACATTGTTCATTCCGTGATGGTCAGTACTTTAGGTGTTGATACTTTTATACCAATATTTTGTTCGTCCGAAGGTCGACTACGGATGCGAGTTTTGCGCATCCGCAGCCGAGACTGCATTGCGGAAGGTGGACCTGATCCACCACACCGTCTGTATGGCGACCTGTGCTAGGGTATGATAATAATAGGTGATCATTCACCCTACTCGTTAGTGGGCTCTCCTATCTCTTTTTGTCTTTATTACATACCCTCATACTCCTTTCCACACTTGCTCTTCTATCGTAGAGGTTCTGGTTGCCTGGCGCACTTTCGTCCTCTGCTGCGAGGGCCGAAAGCCCGCTGGGTAAGGCAGGTATTAGGTACGGAGTGTGCTGGTCTGTCGACTCTACTCGCCTTTTTCCAGTACACATATAAGGTGGCTATGCCGGCACCACCCTTTATGGTTAAAGCTCCAGGACAATGTCGCCTGAATGGAGGGCCGGGTTGGCAAACCTCATCAACGCTGAATCGGTGCAGATTAGGTGTAAATGATCACATTCTAGAATTTCTGATCTTATGGAAACTTTGCTCTTAACCTCCCAACTCAAAGGGAGGTCATAGTAATCTACTGCATGGGGCCCTTTTTTCTGATCATGGTGACAACAGAACGCAATAGCAAGAAAGTGCATGGAGATCCGTTCCCAGATCTAGATTATCCTCGCTTTCTTGTCATGAGTTCATCATCCGACACCCCACTTGCAAAAGTCTATGTGTTTGATGTCAATGAATATTTCGAGTCCCGGTGTGGTAAACCCCGCCGGATATGGTCAAGAGGTAGTGGTGATGTCGTAGTCGAGGTCTCATCTCACTCTCAACACAACCTTGTGCGAAATCTATCTTCGATAGCTGAAATTCCAGTAACTGTCTCGCCCCATCCGCGTCTGAATTTTGTCAAAGGTGTCGTCCGTTCAAACGAACTAAGGGACTACGACCCCACCCGCCTTCAGAATAAGATTAGTACCCAACGTGTCACGCACGTACACAGGGTAACTAAAATATTAGGCTCCACGAGAGTCCCAACCGTCACACTGATTTTAACTCGAACGACAAGAACTGCCGCAGTATATTTAAGCTGGGTACATTCGTGTCCCGGTAAGTCCCTACATCGAACTACCCAGACGCTGCTTCAATTGCAATCAATTTGGATATGTTGGCCGTGCCTGTCGGCACCCCCGCTCCTGCGTGAATTGTAGCTCTGACTACCATGGCCCCGAATGTACCAAAACACCTCGCTGTGCCAACTGCAGAGGTACCCACAGTGCACGTCAAAACTCTGCTCTATATTTTTATATGAAAAGGAGGTGCTCGCTTTGCGCGACTCCCTACGTCTAGATATGAGAGGCCCGCCAGCGTCCTCGAGCACAAATCTCACCACTCGGCTGGCTCTTCTCTGACGTTTTACGTGACGCTGGACGAATCCGACCATCACGCTCGAGTTATTACCAACCTGAAGCACTTCATCCTACATCTACTCGCAGCGTCGGAAACATTCAGAATATGCAGTCGAAGCATCGCTCTCACACCGAGATAACCAATGTAGCCCACCTCTCTCCAGCAACTCTAGCTGGGAGTGACGCTCAGGGTAGAGACACTTGAAGACATCAGACGCTATTTGAAAGAATCCTCAACATCGACCAGTGAAGGTTCATCCACCCGGCCCCGAGACCCAAAGCCCAATGGTAAGAGGAAGGATTCCTCACCTGGGTCATCGACCACCAATAAGCGGGCAGCCTCTGGAGTTGACTCGGACGAACCCCGAGAATCTTCAATGGACTCCTCCCCTATGGCTGAACATTCTATGCCATTAAGTCCGTCCCGCCCTTCACAGGATTTAGGCCCCATCCTGATCCAAACGAAGGCAGATATACACCCAGCTCCACACACCTCGCTCAGATAGCCTGTTCGTTCCACTCACCCTTCTACCCATGATCCAATGGAAGCAGTTGATACTCCAACATCACTAATCGCGGTGGTTGGACCATCTCCTCAGACACCGTAAATACCCTCGACCCATGAATCCGGATCTACTGGCCGAAAATCCCTTCTCGATCTTCCTTTTCCGCCAGGTTGTGAGCCCGAATTACGATCAAGGGCCTCGGTCGGTTCTCCAAAACCCTCGAAAAAAGCCCCAGTTACTGCTCCCTTTAGAATCTCTTCCCCTGCAAAAGCAGGTTCCTCAAAATCAGCTCTCCGTCTCCCAAGCTCTTTAGGACGAACCTCAAATACAATATCAGCCTCAAAAGAGAAAAAGATATCCACAGTGGTATCTAATCGTCCCACATAATATCTTCCATTTTATAATGGAACTGTCAAGGCGTTCTTCCAAAGTGGGAAGAACTCAAAATTCTTTTGACGACTCTCCACCCCGCTGTTATTTGTCTTCAGGAAAATAAATTGGGTATACGGCCCTTTCCGCCGGTACCCGGCTTTCTCACTTTCAACTCTATTGCTTCTGCTAGAAGCTACTCTCATGGGGTTGTGTCAATCATGGTATCTTCATCTCACCATGTTTCTCCTATCCTCCTACTTACTACCCGCCAAGCTGTTGCCGTGAGGGTTTTTCATAACTAAGCTTTTTACCGTTTGCTCTCTTTACCTAGCCCCTTGTTTATCATTGTCAAGATCCGACCTTTTAGAACTTATAGACCAGTTGCCCTTCCCATTCTTATTACTAAGAGATCTTAACGCCCGTCACCCATACTGGGGTGACATCACTCGAAATGCCAAAGGCAGTGTTTTAGAGTCTCTTTTATTATCTGACTTTCTTTGTGTTTTAAATACTGGCGATTTTACCTCTTATCATGTCCAGACGGCCTCTTTTAGCTGTGTTGACCTGTCTGTTTGTTACCCGGATTGCTTAACCGAATTTCGATGGTCACTTCTGGACGATCTCCATTGGAGTGACCACTTCCCTATTGTCTTGTCGGCCCTTCAAGTTAGCCCTCATACAACCATGCCCCTTAAAGGGGACTTAGGTCATGCAGATTAGGAAGGTTTCCAAGAGGCGTCCTTCACAAGTGCATCCTTGGGGACCTTCAATCGAGTGGACGCGGCAGCAACACAGACCATCCTACGGAGGCGACCCGCCATGGGCCGCTCAACCGTGCCTTGGTGGACCTCGGCGTGTGCAACAGCTATCAAAAATTACAAGTTAGCCCATGCCCGATTCCGAAAGAACCCAACTTTGTGCAACAAGGTCGACCGAAACCGAGCTCGTGTGCTTCGCCAAAGAACCCTTCGTCAGGCTCGCCCCTAAGATCTGGAAGAGGATTAATAAGATCAGGGGCCGTTATGCTGATCATCATACCCCCACACTCAACTTACACGGTTCCTTGGAGAGTGACAGCCTAGCGGTCAGAAACGCTTTTTTTTACCATTTCCGCGCCGTTAGCAGTGTCAGCCGTTATGAAAAGTCTTTTATATCCTACAAATCAAAGGAAGAATCTTATTCTCTCAACTTCACAGCAAAATCTAACCTTCAGTATAACGCTCTATTCAGCATCCATGAGCTGCGTAGCGCTTTGTCCCTTTGCAGATTACTTGACGAGATCCATTTCGATATGATTCGTCACCTACATCCACACTCTACTCTCTTCTTAGTTGATTTGTACAACCTTATATGGGTGAAGGGTTTTTACCCGTCATCATGGCGCATTGGGATCATCCTTCCCTTTGTCAAACCGGGCAGGGACGGGTTGGATGCAGATCACTACCGCCCTATAGCTCTCACCAGCTGTTTTAATAAGTTGCTGGAAAAAATGGTGTTGGAGCTCCTAAACTGGTTCCTAGAAACCAATCACCTTCTCTCTCCATTTCAATGTGGCTTCCGCCAAGGTCATAATACCCTTGACCTACTAGTACGTTTCGAGGGATCGGTCCGGAAAGCGTTCTCATTAAAGCACCGAGTCCTGGCCATATTTTTCGATATTGAGAAAGCCTACGACACAACATGGAGATACGGCATCTTGAAGCAGCTATACGTCTGGGGGATGAGAGGTCTTTTACCGTCACTTATTCAAAGTTTTTTAGCATCTCGATCCTTCAACGTACGTGTTGGAGACGCATACTCTGACCTGCAACCCCAAGAGGAGGGAGTTCCTCAGGGCAGTGTTTTATGTGTTCTATGTTTTATAATTGCCATCAATGATATTATTTCGTCTCTCCCAGAGGGTGTATCGGCAACTCTATTTGCCGATGATTTAGCACTATACTGTCCCTCACCTCGCCTTCCATCAGCACCGCGTTGGCTACAACTGGCGGTCGATGCTGTATCCTAAATAGCACAACTTAAGGGATTCCGCTTTTCCACGAACAAAACCAAAGTAATGTATTTCCACCGAGGCAGAGGGGTTCTTGTTCCGCCATCTATCTCCCTACAAGGCGAAGAAACCGAATTTCGGTTTCTTGGCGTAACTCTCGATCCAAAGTTATCCTGGTTACCACACCTTCGCCGATTTCGAACGGGCTGTCTGCGGGCTCTAGACATTTTGAAAGTCCTCTCACACACTTCGTGGGGGCAACGACCTACAAACATTGTGGACACTATACACAGCCCTCGTCCAATCCAAATTGGATTATGGCTGTCAAATTTACTCATCGTCTTCCCCTTCAGCCCTTAAAATGCTGTACCCCATTCGAAACCTCGGAGTTCGCCTTTACTGCGAGAGTGGGATACTCCACAGCAAGTTCCTGTATCAGAGGTCTACAGATGCCTGTATGCTGCCGAATCAATGGCGTTATATGATAATTTGCCATCTTTACCCCGCCCCTTGAACTTTCGCATAGGAGATCATCTCTCTAACCTGGGTGCTCCAAGGGTCCTTACCCTTCCATCCTTACTGACCCCTAGTTGGCGTATGCCTCTTCCCACAGTATGTACCAACATGTGGAGCCTGGAGAAGTCTTCCATGGACCCTCCCATCATTAAGAGCGTGTTCTTAGAGCATTCGACCTCACACAAACAATGATGTCCATTATACACGGATGGCTCTAAGTCGGACGGTGGCGTGGGCGCCGCAGCCATCTACCCAGGAGGAGAATTCCTAACTCTATCTTTGCCACCAGCAGCATCCATTTTTACCGCTGAACTTTCAGCAATCCTTTTAGCCTTTAGACTCATCCAAATCTTACCTTTTAGTGATTTTGTCATTTTTTCAGACTCAAGGAGTGTCTTGGTACAGTCAATTAGATCTCTTTTAATACGTCCCATCCATTAGTCGCAGAAATTTGCAACTGGTTGATCCAAAATGCGTCCTGATATATAATTATTTTTTGCTGGCTCCCTGGGCATGTGGGGGCCCTGGGCAACGAGAAGGCTGATCGGCTGGCCCACTCAGCACATTCTGTGTCCCCTGAGAACACGGCTCTGCCTTTTAGGGACTACTTTCCTTCAATAAGAAAATATATTTTTCATCATCCAAACTATACAAAATTAAAAATTCTATTCACTCTTGGCCCTCGAGCCGTCATAGAATGCGGTCGTTGGAGCTTGCCCTTTGCCGAGTTCGCATTGGCCACACGAGACTTACTTACGGCCATCTTGTTTCGGGTGATGTTCAAATCAGCCCTTGCTGTCGTTTTTGCGGTGGGGACCAATCGGTTGCCCACCTTTTATTGGATTGCCCCCATTTCGCCATTCTCCGGTTGTCCTGTTTCCCGACCCTTTTAACTATCCCTCAACATACCCGTCTTCGATTCATATTGGCAGCGGTATCTTTTAACCCTTCGTTTTTTAAATTTTTGTCACAAAGTGGTCTCCTCCACCTTCTATAGATGATATTTCTCGTTTCACCCTAGCGGACATATAGAATCCACTTGGATTGGGCAGCAACCCACTGGTTCCTTACCTTAAATCCTACTCTGGATCATATTCGCGCACGTTACCTGTCAGGGTACCTGGAAGAGCTCGGTCGCTACCGCTTGTCCCTTGTATTCGGGATGAGTTCGTGCACACAGACTTGTGGATTATCTGACTTTTTGGAGTAGGCTGGCCTCATCCATTTTATTTGACTCTTTGTTGTAGGTTGCATGTCCTTGCGCCAATGGAAGCCGGGCCTCCTCCCGACGCCGCAGCGTGCTTGCTTGCTTCTTGTTTTGTTTTTTATTTGAGTAGCAGTTTATGTCGCTTGTGTGGACTCAGATGACCTCTGATAGGCCCTTGTAACTGTTTTTATCCATTGAATTATGTTATGTTATGTATGGGTAAGTAATCTGAAGCAGTGACGCTTAGGAATCACGAAGTGTGTATCTGCAAAACTTACACTTTTATTGTTAATCCTTATGGCACAGAGCTATCGTTGGCTTATTGGATACATTTAGATTTCTATGCCTACGAACAACCGGGTTCTTTTCCCAGCAGAAGCGGCACAAAAAACTTTGCATTTTGCAGAAGCTAATGCCAATTGATGAGGTTGCACTACACCACTCAGTACGCGAGTTGACGTCCCTTGCCAGGTTCGGAGACCGAATTGTGATTCTTAGCGAGTCAAGACACTCTTAATGCCCTCGAAACATTGAAATCTCCTTCCCCATTTAGTTTGCAGTATAGTATCTTTGACGCCATGGCTGCTGCGAGCTGGGAAGATGTCGAGATTGTCTTCTGCTGGACTACTGGGCATGTAGGGATTGCGGGAAATGAGTGTGCCGAACTGTCTGCACAGAATGGCCTGAGCTGGTACTAGCATGGAAACAGAATGTAGGACAGAGTCGAAGCTGATGTACAATTTCGAAGAAGACATAAGAGATGGATCGATAATGTGAATACGTACGTATAAGAGGAAGTGATTGACAGAAAGCCAAGTAAATGATAGTGTATAATAGTTGTGCATTCATACTTGCGCCATCCTAGCTGAAGATAAAACCTGACTGGACAAGACTCTGCAGGATATAGAAAACCCCCATCTATACAGAATTCTAATGGTGGAGGCAAATGGGTGAGATGGATAGGGTACTTTGTGTTGATGTGCACCACTCCCACTCTGGAAAAATGGTTCATCGTATTTTATAGTCTCTTGCATTAAAGTTTGTGAAACTTTTGAGTCCCTCCCTCACTAAATTCGTGTAAGCTCTTACTTTCAAGTTTCTCATTTGTATAAATTTGTTCCTGGTATTTAAAAATATCCCCTTAAATTCCCAGTATTTATGGGTCACAAGGATTGGTATAGGCGCCTTTGTCACTTAATTCTCTTTTAATATCCCTGTATTTTCTTGTGAATATATTTTTTTCTGCCCGTCCTACTCCTTTTCTTCTCCATGCTTACCTAGTATCACTTCTATCCTTTCCTCTCAAAAGTAATTGATCAAACCCGGCCCATCATGAAAATTAAACTGCTTTAACCATTTAGGTTATTTTTTCTTGGTCTGAATCATGTTCTTTTTATTCTCTTTGGAAGGAGGAAGTTTTTAAATTGGAGAAAACAGAAGATGGGGCCAGTTCGCCAAAGATATAATGCTTGCTGTCTGCTCGTGTCTCCTTAAACTCCCATGACTGGAGGAAGAAATGAATAACACCGTCCATTGTCTTCAAAATTCTTATACCTCGCATCTTCCATTAATTTATATGAAAACGGGTGGTTTGTGACGAAGATTGTCTAAAAATATTTCTATTCACTTTGGCTATTATGCATGCAATGACAGGCTGGATTTTTAGTCGCGGGCGACTTTACATCTCACTATGTCGGTCGGTCTCCGTTTTGCTTTTATTTTTGCTTTTGTAATAACATTGTAACTAATCGGCCGATTCTAACGAAATTCGAAACCCTTATGTTGTTTTACATTCTCTTTCCATGGTCCTCCCAAGGTTTCCTGTGAATTATTTTGTTTTGGTAATAATAACATAACTATTCCGCCGATTCTATCGAAATTTGAAACCCTTATGTTGTTTTACATTCTCTTTCAAATTATATAACTTCCAGGGTCATCCTAAGGTTAGTCTTTGAATTATTGAAAGTTTTTAGAGGTTGTAAGGTCATAAATCAGAACAAGTGAGAGCACGCGACTTTTTGGTCAGCAGACCTTCTTTTTTTGCGCCTCAATTTCTCCAGTTGCTGTTATAATCACCAGCTTTCTTCAGCCATTCACTCACTCTATGGTTGCGATCCTGATTAAGACAAAAACGGGTTATTCTGACCTTAATTAATGTACAAATTGTAATTTCATTGATAAGTATTTCTAGAAACAACGCAGGTGAGAACTTATGAATGATTTATAGAACAATGATTGCAATTTAGTTTGGTAACTAGACTTTTCCCATCTGCAATTAGTAAAAATAGTAGAAAAGAGGTGGATATCATTAATAATTAAACTAATTAGCTAGAATTGATCAAAATTTGGTCGACCTTGTGTGCATTATGCTAATAAATTATTGATGGACAGAAATTGAGTAAAGATAATTATGGATTGACCAACTCCATCATCACTTTGTCAATAATACCCATCGCTGGATTTTCTAACTCATATATGGGTAACCATAAGGCCATGGCCATTTTTTTTTAGTCCCGCAGCTAAATTAGGCAATTTATTTCGAATCCTTTAGAATTTTTCTCTGAAAGTCATTTTGAATTATAATTTTAGGCCCGAGAGCTAAAAGGGTCTCATAAAACTAGGTTGTGAGGAAAATGCATTCAGAAGTTTGTACAGTTTATTAAAATGTAGCTAATAACATCAAATGTAAGATAATTTTTCAGTAAAAAAACTAATCAACAATGGTAACAAAAAAATTAATTATAATAAATCGAGTAACATTGTTTTTTTTTCCAAAAACTTTGAAAACCATTTTTAAAATATAATGATAAAGTAAAACTTATTTACTGATTTAAACTCAAACAGTACTTTTTTTTCAGTTCATACTATATTTATGACAATTTCAAAACTTTCCTCAAAAAGATATATTGCATCATTGGCCTCAAAAATATAAATATTATTTATTTACTAATATTCAGCTTTTAATACACATCAGTTTTTCTTTTTTTTTAAATACAGTATCCATTGACCTATAAACTGAAAACTGCAATGAAACATTGGTCAACATTACACTTTAAATACATTTTCAAAATATAGCCACTTAGGACAATCAATCAAACATTGGAATCCTCATCAAAAATAATAATCATCATCTGCTGCCTTTAGCTTCCTGTTAAAATGTCCTTTCCTAGGGAAATATTAAAAGGAGACTCATCAAGTCCAGCTTTGTTGGTTGAAGTTTCCTTGGTCCATCTTCAAGCTGTGGTAGGGTATCTTCCATTCACTGTCCTCAAATCGAACTGTTGCATTGAGGTATCTTATTTGAAGAATGTCCATCACATAATTGCTGCTTAATTTGGAATGTACTCCATCACCTTTATTTTCATCGAATTTACTGGTTGTCCTGTGATCTGTGACGATTCGCCAGAAGGCCGCCACTCATATTGAACCTTTTGAATTCTTGAAATTAATTAATTGCATTTTTGTTCACTGTAACTTATCCTTTGTTGATAGCTTTGATCGTTGTGAGTCAGCAGTCTCATGGAACGTCAATAATGGCGCTATTCGATTTCTTATGTTCTTCAACCAAAGCATCTATGGCCAGGTTTCAAGAAGGAATGAGTACTTTTCATCCCCTTTCAAAGTGGCATATGCATAGCTGCAGATGTTTTTCGCTCTGGCCGCCACATGAGTCGCTATAGAGCCTGACGTCCTTGTCGTCTGGTAGTTCATTCAGCCATTTTAGTGCACCCAACCCTATTTCTTAGCTACCTTTTCTTCCAGTCCAACTGGATTTGGAAATGTGCATAAACATGGGTGAGAAAGGGTGGAAGAAGTAAAAATCCGGAAACACAGAGTTCTTTATTGACGTTTCGCCTTTCAGCTTCTTCAGAATAGAACTACAGAAGAAAGGAGATGTAGGCAGATGTCATCTCGGGTCACGGCTGCTCGTCCTCGGTCGGCTTCTTCGAGTTTGTCGGTTGATGTTATCGGACTCCGACCTTTTTGCTTCATTTCTTATGACTCTAGTTGCACCATTGTCCAGACGGAAGAACCCGTCCCGGTGATTGGTACCCGAAGTCTGTGTAAATTGTTCCGAGGCCGATTAGGGGGTGGGTGGGTAATAACCTGCTTCACCCCCACCCACACCTTCCTTTTCTTTCTCCTTTCGCTCTCTATCCGTTTTACGCTGAGCCTAAGGTAGAGCCGCCATGCTGATGGGCTGCCAGGCCACTAGGCGGGAGTAGCCTCAGATGGCAGCAGTTGGCTTTGCCGGCCCCGTATTCACCCCGCGCAGAGCGGGATACTCCGAGGGGTGATTAGCGTTTGCGTTCCGTGTCACTAACGGGGTCACCATGCCTATGAATGAAAATCAAAAAACAAATAAAAAAATCTCCCCCTTCACCAGCGACAGAGTCGCCTTCGGGCAGCTCTACAGAAAAATTGGAGCGACCGTCCCTCGCTGCTTTCTCAGGGAACCTTCCAACTTTCTTTTACCGGAGAGGAGGCCTACTCCTGTTCTATGTATACGGATGCAGGGGACTCTCCCCTCACCCCCTTCTCTGGAGGCGCCCCTGGGAGCCTCCCACTTTCCTGCAGCAGTCCCTCCTTTTCTTTCACATGGGACTGCAGGAAAAACACGCAGGTGGCCCAATATTGACCGCTCTCGATAGGGTCAACCCTCTTGGGGGGAGGGGGCAAGGGAAGGCAGGGCCCGTTGTCCCGAACCGTCCAAAATCCTGCACTCGTGAATTAAGACCTTACAGGAGGCCGGCGTACCTGCCCCCCTCGATTCCTGATGGATACCGGTTCCCGGTTCGCTGGCTCAAGACGAGACGACCAAAGGTACCTCGAATGGAATCTGTGATGTCTTGGGAGGGGAGGGGGGCTTCATGGAGGCCCCCTTCGAGATAGTTACGGTCCCTAAGATTACACGGTTCCGGACGGTAGGAATTTCCATGCGGTCGAGGTCGGGCTCGTTGCCTAGCACGGGACCAGAGTACGCCTCTGTGCAAGCTCCTCTTCAGACGGCTTTGGTCCTGTATGCCTCATAAGGAGAGGAGGCAACTCGTCCCCTGACTGGTGACCCTGTGACAGCAGGGACCTTCTCGATCTCGGAAAAGAATCTTGCTGAGGAATGCCAGTCCGGCCTTGGGGCTCCTTCCGCCGGAAGAGCGAAACGGGTGCATTTCAAACAAAACGCAAGATCATAAAGACTAAGGGTTCCTCTCCCGCCGCGTGGACGGTTGGGTCCGCCGCCGTTTCTGCAACGCCCAGGCGAAGATCGGCACGTCCAGCGAGGGCGCTCCCCTGGGCGGGAAATCCCTGACCAAAAGGAAAAAGTGAGCAGAGCGGAGCCTCGATTACGTCGGGGCACCTATTCAGAGGTTACCTGACATTTTCAAGCCCGCTGGCTTCAACAATTCCTCGTTATTCGCTCCACTGATGATAGCATGTTAGCTAAGGGCAACATCATCCATCAGAGGAGAGCTCTAGCTAGGGTGACTGGTAGAGAGCCGAATGTCTCAAGTTTCTCGGATGGGAGCCTTCTGGCGAATGTGTCGAATCCCTCCGAGGCTGCCTTGATTAGTGCCCTTCGGACACTTGATGGCACGCTGGTGAATGTGACATCTCACTCTACCATGAACTAAGTGAAAGGAGTAGTTTATGCGAGAGAACTCGTGGAATACTTCATAGATGACATCACCTAAGAGGTGGCTGACCATGCGGCGGTCGAGGTCGAACGTGCGATGAGAAAACAGGGAGGGGCCTCGAGACCTACCCCTAACCCTCTTCGTCACGTTCGACTGTGACCAGCTCCCTGAGTAGGTACAAAGGCGGTCAATAAGTTTTACCAATCGGTAGGGCAAAACAGAGGAAGGGGGATGGCTGTTTGTGGGGGTGTTATGACAAGTCAGGACCTGCAGCCACACGTTCATGCCTCGTACATTTAAGAAGCAGTAGCTGATCGCAGATCGTCAGTCAGAAATTTTTCAACAATGGAGAAGGTTGAGCACCGCGCAGTGATCAAATTTTTTGACCACGGAAGGCAAGAATGCAAAAGAGATCCATGAACGCATGGTTGCAGTGCACAACGACACCGCCCCTTCCTATGCAACCATTGCTCGCTGGAATAAGCAGTTCCGCCATGGTCGTGAGTCCCTTGAAGATGACCCCCATCCAGGACGCCCGTCAGACGTGACCAACGAGGACAATGTGGCCCGTGTGGAGAGGATGATCCTCGAAAATCGATGGGTGAAGGTCGAAGAAAGCGAGCGAGAACTTAGAATATCACATGGAAGTGTTATCAACATCATCCACGACAATTTGGCCATGACCAAGGTCTCTGCCTGTTGGGTCCCTAAAAATCTCACGCCCCATGATCGACTTCAACGTCGTCAAAGTCTACAAGGCCAGAGTTGCACAAGCTGCCCTGCGCGAGTGCGGATTCGAGGAGCTCAACCATCTCCCCTACAGTCCACATCTGGCCCCTAGCGACTACTTTTTATTCCGAAGCCGTCCGGCTCGACTAAGGTTTCGAAGCGGAAGGAGGAAAAGACTCGCATGGCGAACCCAACCTCCACCGATGATACTCGAAGGCCACAGCGGCTTCAGCGCCATTGTCCGACTAAGATCTGAACGGCTCCGGCGCGGTGGTCTCCTTTTCAGGAAATGACTGATTTCTCTGTCTCAGTCGAGGAGGTTAGGTCGGTAAATGAAGCCGTTGAGTTCTCCGGCAACCTCATCATCGTTAACTTAGCTACTATTCCTAGAACGTCGGGCTGTTTTGCACCCCGACCACTTGCGTGGTGGTCAGCCTACATGCTCTATAAGCGACCCCGGTATGATTTCACTGGCGGGGAATTTCGTCGAGCTAGGTTCCGGTATATTTCGAAGCATGCCCGCCTCTATTCTTAGCGGGTATATGTCTCTTCACTTAATGGAAAGACCCATCTAACTGAGGTGTAGAAGCGAGTCAAAAGGATTTGGGGCAAGTTCTCGCAGGACCTCCCATTTTCCATGAGAATGGGACCGCAATCTCGGACCCCGCGTCCGTGGCAGAAGCCTTCGCGACCGCTTTCTCAACATTCTCTAGCCGGGATGCTGCTCCGCCAGCATTCAATGCACGTCGTGATGTCACGGAAGGCCGCCGACTGGACTTTACCACCAAAGGCTGAGGACCCTTCAATGACAGGCTTACTCTGAGTGAGTTGCGTTCCGCTCCTGCTTCGTGTGCGGACACCGTCCATGGTCCGGACGATGTCCCGTACGCCATGCTTCGACACCTGGGTGAGGGAGGCATGGCCTTTCTGTTAGATTTGTTCAACAGGATCTGGGTGGAGAGTCTCCTCCCAGGTTCCTGGCGAATCGCTAATGTGGTCGCCTTTCGCAAACGGGAAAGAGATCACTCTAGCCCGGCCTGTTTCCGCCCAATCTCTTTCACTTTCTGCGTGTGAAAGTTGATGGGGAATTTGGTAAATATTAGATTAGCTTTTAATCTGGACAGCGGAGGCCATTTGTCTTCTACACAGTGCGGATTCCGCAAGTTCCAATATACGTCGGATGCTCTGCTCTGACTGGAAAATGCTGTCTGCGAGACCTTACTTCGTAGACAGCACTACGCCACGGTGTTTTTCGATCTGGAGAAGTCCTATAATACCGCATGGCGATACGGTATCATGGAGACTCTTCATACGATGAGGGCGAGGGAACGCCTCCCAATCTTTATATATGAATTATGTGAGATCATCGATTCCGAGTATGGGTGGGGGCAGCCCTCTCCGGCCTAATGGAGCAGGGAGATTGTGTCCCGCAGGGAAGATTCCTCAGTATCACACTCTTTGCCTGGAGCATTAATAGTATCACCTCGGTGCTGCCGGAAGTTCTTGCTACGCTCTACGTGGACGACCTTTCGATCTCTTTTGGTGCGGCCCAGATGCCAACTCTGGAGTGTCGACTCCATCAGGTATTGAACCGTCTCTGTCTCGCTATGCTGAAGCGCACAGGTTTCGGTTTTCCTTGGTCAAGACTAAGGTGGTGCACTTCTACAGCCAAAAACGGCTTCACCCTTACCCAGACTTGTTTCTAAATGGGGTGCGCCTGGAAGTGATGGACTCGCACCGTTTCCTTGGTCTTGTATTTGACAGACTCTTCACCTGGGAGGCTCATATTCGCAGCCTTAGGGTCTCTTGTACCCGCGCCATAGATATTATTCGTAACGTGACGTGCAGCGCTTGGGGCGCCGACAGGGCTACTGTCTTACTTTTTTATCTATCCTTTGTTCGTTCCAAGCTCAACTACGGATTGAGTTATATGCATCCGCAACCGAGCGTGTATTGAGGAAGGTGTACTTTATCTACCACACCGGCCTTCGCCTGGCGACCGGTGCTTTCCGTACTTCTCCCATTGAGCCGACTTGTCGAGGCTGGGAAGCTGCCACTTGCTCTGCACCGTGCACACTGCATTATTAGCCTGTACGCGCGAGCCTGGCGCCTCCCTAAGCTCTCACTTCATCTGCAGCTGATCTCGACGGTGCATATGCCGCCGAGAGATGCTAGTCATACCATAAGCCCTTTGGTTTATGGCTAGGAAACTCCTTCGAGAGCTAGGTATATCTACCCGCTCTTCGATGCGCCTTCTCTTGAGTAGTCCTACTATTACTTTCACTTGTGGCCATACTATTAGAAGAAAAAAGTAACTCATGGAAAGTAGATATTATGACCCTGCCCCCATTACTTGGGAGGTAAAGAGAAAAGTCTCCATAGGATCAGAAATTCCAGAATGTGATGGGCTTTGCCAACACGAGAACATTGTCCTGGAACTTAGGATGGTCCGTTGTAGCCACTTTTTATGCAGTGGAGGAAGGTAAGCATAGTTGAGGGCCCACCACACCCTGTACCTAATAATTGCCCTAGCCAACGGGCTTTCGGCCCTCGCAGCACGTAGGGGCCTCATGGTATACACTGCCACTCGACTAAGGCTCATAAGTGGACGAAAGTGCGCTGGGCAGCCAGAAACTCTGTGGACAGGAGAGCAAGTGTGGAAAGGGGTAGGAGGGTATGTAATAAAAGAGAAATAGAGAGAAGGGGGTCCACTAACCTTTAGGGTGGGTGATCACCTATTATCATCATAGCCTGGTGCTGGGTGCCCCCAAGATCGCATTCAGTCTAACAAGGCTCCATAGATACTGGACTGAACTCTGTCCAAGTAGGAACACTCCTCCTGGTAGTCTGGGTAGAAAAGTGAGGGGATAGCCGAAAGAATACTAAATAAAATACTACTACTTATACTAATAATAATAATAATGCACGATTATAAATAATAATAAAAAGGTAAAGTAGAACTGAGTGGGAGCTAGGGGAAAGCGCAGACAACTTTCCCAGGAACCATCAAAGAAGTTCAAGTGAACCCAGTGACGGGGCTTCCTTAATTTGCACTCAGGCAGTAAAGATAGGCAGCTCCTCCAGGTGCCAAGTGTAACAGGATACACAGGGGAGCCCCCTGCGAGGAAAGGATAGGTTATCTGGATAGATGTTTATTGGGACTGATTGGATAGCGATGAGAAGTATGACACGTATAAAATGAGAACACTCACTGGGGGAGGTGAAATAAGCAATATTGACACCCTTGTATAAGAATCCAATTCTTTGGGATAATTAAGTGATTCCTGATACTATGTTCATTATTGCCTGCCAGGAGTTCCCCACTAATATTGGCATGTCTATCATGCTCGTCTGCACACTAACTTTTCAACACTGTTTATATCACTCCCCTTTAGGGAAGCTATCTTGCTTTATGTCATATCCATCTTAAATTTATTTATTGACAACCTTCTAACTACACATGGCCTCCAAGAAAAGATTAGAGAGGATGGCACCTTGAAGGACCAAGTTGGGAAGTTCTCTCTTTGGATTGGACACTGTTTTGGAGTTGGCTGTCCTTTGGTACCCATTTCATGTGTAGTGGTGGCAATTAATTCTGGAATGGAGTGGAACAGGATGAAAGGCTTTGCTCTCTATTTCGTTCATGATTCTCCGGAGTGGGACACGTTTTGGGCCAGTAGTGTGATTGCGAAAAAAGACCTTGGGGCGGGCGAGCGAAGCTTATAGATGCAATTCAATCTCCATACTTTTGGTGATAATTTGAAATGTGATGCCGGAGTTAAGATTTATTGGATTAAAAAAAATGCAGACATAGTTTAGACGTTTCAGCGATATTAGACATAACTTTGGTTAGTTTGCAATTGTTATTTCAATATTGAATATTACTACTCCATGGACTCTCCAGGGGCACGGATGTCATCTATTTTCAGAATCATTTTGACAAGTTGAGTTGCAAGCAGAATTTGCTGTTTCTTGCTATGTAAGGTCTCAATCACATGTTGTTTTTTCATATCTGGGAGGAGAAAATAAAATTGTGAATGGGCGATAATTGAATTAATTTCAAAACTCTTTCACAGATACTGCGAGCAGTCAGAGCACTCTGTCGATCACTATAAATCACAGACCAAGCATACTTCTGAAATTGTACATGTGCAGCGCTCTCACTTTACATCTCCATCCATAAAATAGTCTCGCAAAAAAAAGGGGGGGGGCAGCAACATACTTTCATTCAGCTTCTTCACACACTACTCAAAACGTTACTATGCCGACCGCCAAGGAAGCGGGCGGTGTACTAAACGGCCATGTCCATGCGGGGGAACGCACACGGACCAAGGTGGTTTCTCAGGCAGCAACACTATATCCATTGACCACCACACAGCCCCAAATCAGTGCGTCCGGAGAGGATAGGGATAGATCTACACCGGATTTTGTTTTATAGAGACTGGCGATTGGCGCCAACGGCACAAGTTGACGTTATTATAGCCTATGCTATAAACAAGAAAGAGAAAGCAGCACAAGGAAATAAATGAATGAATGAATAGTGCCGAGAAGAGATGCTACAAAGCACAAGGAAAGACGATCCAAGTTGGGAGGGAGGCCCGCCTCCACTCCCAGTACAGGAGCATGAACCCAACAGAAAGAGAAATAAAATGGAGGCCAGCCTCTTTCCAAGTCATATAGTCCAATGTGAGCAGTGAACGAACACAACAACAAAGCCAATCCCGGTAACGTGTGCGAAGAGATATCAGGCTGAGACATTCAGCAAGCAGTCGTTGCACTAAGGTGCAGAGGAACGCTCCCTCAAATGGCGGGGTCATCTCCCAATCATCTTTGCCAGACAATATATGGAGGGCTGATATGATTCCTGCCATGTTAGGAAGCGAAACGTTGTTCTGGTCGATCAATCCTCGCAGACTCTTTAGCATCCTCATTCCCCGCAATTCCTACATGTCCAGGAACGTAGCAGAAGATAATCTCAACATCTATCCCAATTGCAGCAACAGTAGATTCACAGATACTGCGAGCAGTCAGAGCACTCTGTCGATCACTATAAATCATAATTTGGACTCCGAATTGAACACAATGCAATATCTCCAGTACAGAATGGTGTTATGCAACAAGCTCAACCGTGAAGAAAAATACAGCGTAGAGACCCACCAACTTCAAACAATGGGGATAGGGCGTGGATGCAGACCTCCTCTTCAGACTTGAAGCCATCTGTGCACACTGGCACAAATCAACCGTGACACGAGGTTCACTTCAAAAATATTAAAAACAATACTCCCGGAGGTCTATACGCTTTGGGAGCGGAGGCGTCAGCAAATAGTCAGAATTGGTTGGTACCCTCCAAGGTGGCGTCCTGGGCAGAACCCCATGTGCTACCGGCACAAGAAATATACTGAGATTTCGTAAACCTAAGGGGTTTAGGAAATGTCTTTGTCCGTCTCTCGGCGGCATAAGCACCATCAAGATTGGCCGCCGATTTGATCATAGTCGTTAGCGATTGAGCGAGACGCCGGGCTCGCGTGTACAAGTGCATAATACACTGTGCTGGGTATATAGCAAGTGGCATCTCCCGAGCATCGATAGGCAGAGTCTCAATAGGAGATATGAGTAAGGCACAGGTCACCAGAAGGAGGTCGGTGTGGTGGATAGCGTCCACCTTCCGCGATTCACGGTCGGATGCGAATGCGAAAAGTTCATTACTAGTCAAGCTTTGAGCAAACGAATAATAAAACAATAAAGCGCTATCATCACCCCAAATGCTGAACGTCAGGGAAAGAAGAATATCCATGGCGTGGGTACAAGAGACCATAAGGCTGGGAACATGGGATTCCTCGTGCGAGGCATCGGTCAAAAACGAAAACAAGGAAATAGTGAGAATCCATCACTTCCAGATGTACACTGATTGGAAACAAGTCTCGGTAGGGGTACACATTGCATGGCGAGAGAAGTCAACTTAGTCTAGGGCAAGGAAAACTGAAACCTGTATAGTAAAGATGGAGTTGGAATCAACGAACCAACCAGACTTGGCATCTACGCTGCATTAAGAGAGATCGAAAGGGCGTCTACACAGAGCGTGATACCCCTGTGAGACGACCTCTTCCTATACTATCGAGCCGGAAAAGCTCACCACCACCGGTACGCAGTATAAATCTCGTAGGAATTCAAAATGAAAAATTGGGAGGAGTGACAGTGTGAGGGTCTCAATACCATATTGCCAATTGGCGGTAGAGGCCAAGTCTCTAGATCGAAAAACACTGTGGTATAATGCAATTTCTCAAAAATGCCCATTTTGATGGCCTTAGTTGACCATCTAAAAATTTGAAAATGATAGTGCACTGATCACATGGTGTGTGTTTTTTTTAAATCGCACTATTTCAAAATATTATTGACATTCCCATAATAGTAACTAACATGGTTACTGCTCAGAAATGGTCTACTTATTGAGATAAAAATACCTAAAAGAGTATTCCATTTGCTGTACGTTTAAATCTTGGCAATTTTCATAGGCCTGTAGATGGAAAAGAATACAAAGATACACTTGATTTGATAGGATATTTGAACTCCACAGAAAAGGTTAGCCTCAAACACTTTATTTTAAAGTTGTGCTTGCCAAATTAGAGGAAAAATGGCTGTCTCAAGTTGGTACAAGAGGCTAATTCGGAAGAAAATGTAAAATTAATTAATATTTTAAAGACGTACAATTTCAAAACTATCAAAGATATTGACCTAATACTTGATATTTTGTCATCCTATTGGTATAGGAGCTAGTATGATTTTTTTTCAGGGGGATCTGAAGGGGGTGACCTGGGACCCTCTGGATGATTTGACATGGAATCAATGACCAAACAAGGCAATAAAGCCTAGCAACTAAAAGCAGTGCAGCCGAAATACACCGTAGAATGGCGGCAGAGAAGTGGTTAGTCTATTACACGCAGGGAAAGGGTTATTGAGGCAGAAACTATTTTTCCATTAATCAGACCTCAATGGCCAGAACTTCTCACGTCATGGTGTCCCAATCAACAGGCATTAAAGGGTGTTGTTTATAGAGGATCTAAATCTTCTCCCGACACAACATAAGGAAGCTGGTCAAGTACTTTAGCCAAGAGAACAGGTTGCGTGGATATTCATAAATACTAATAATAAAAAAGGGGTGCAGAAAGATTCAAATTTACCCAAATTAGAACATATTTTTGCAAAAATAACTACGTTATTATTAAGTTTCGGAAGGTGAAAATAATAACAGTGAATATCATTTTAAGAATTAAGAACGTTTATATCTTTCAAAATTAAAAAATTGGAAATGTCTTAAAAATGAATATTATCCTTCTTAGTCATGGAACACTACTTTTTCACAAGATCAATACATTATTTTGCTGGGGTTGACATCTGGAGGATTGTGTGTCCTTAGTCCCAATGCCTGCAGATACATTCCTTCTGGGCTACAATTAATGTAAGAGGATGTGGAGATATACAGGGGTTGGACAAAATAATTGGAACAGTAGAAATTTAACAGCAATATTTCAATGAGCCATTATATTACAAATATCCATCCAAATTTCATTGTGAGAGTGTTTTGTTTTTATAGTTTTATTTATCAACGTTAATGATTATTTGTATTTCTTTTCAGATCGTGGTATAGATGCTAAGATGCGTGGCTTCACTGAGTTCGAAAAAGGGCAAATTGTTGGAGCTTCCATCACCAGAACAGCTAAATTCCTGGATTTTTAGAGAGCTACCATATCAAGGAACATGACAGACTTCAAGAAGCCGGGCAAAACCTTCAGCAGTGCTTCGAAGTTCGCTGAAAGAGACCGACGACTGTTGAAACGCATTGTGATGAAAGATCCCTGGACAACTGCCCCTAGAGTGACTGCAGAGTTGAATCATCTCACTAGCCCAGTTTCAACCAGAACTGTTCGCCATGAGTTCAATAAAGCAGGATATCATGGAAGAGACACCATCAAGAAACCTCTGCATTCTTATTAAAAAATTCGGAAAAGGCTGAACTGGTGTAGAGATCACAAGGGCTGGTTGACTGGGTTGGAAGCAAGTAATATTCTCCAACGAGTCCAGTGTTTCTCTTTTTCCCACTGCAGGGCGATATGTGTGTGTGGAGGCAGCCCAGGGAAGCTTTTAATCCTGACTGCCTTCTTCCTACAGTGAAGCACCGAGAAGGTTCAGTGATGGTTTGGGCAGCCATATCTTGGAATTCTCTTGGTCCAATCATTGCCCTGCATGGTAGGATCACAGCAACTAATATCGGAATATTTTGGAAGATCAAGTCCATCCCATGATCCAGACATTATTCCCTGATAGTGAGTGCTTTTTCTAAGGTGACAATGCTCCCAATACACACCGCTCATGTGGTTAAGAATTGGTATGAAGTGCATAGGAGAGCTACAACACATAGAGTAGACCCATTTGTGGTGCATCTTGGAGCAACAAGTTAGAAATCGTGTCTGAAACAGCTGGAGCAGGTATTGCTAGAAGAATGACTCAATATTCCTCTCAATGAAGTCAGGAAGCTGTATGAATCAATTCCGAGATGCATCGACGCTGTTCAGAAAACAAAAGGAGGACCAACTCCGTATTAAAAAAAAAATTCATTGAATTTAACATGTGTTCCAATTATTTTGCCCAACCCCTTGTATCTTCCACATATTTTCAATTCCTCTATCTTCCCCAACTTTAACATAACTCTCCTTACTAATTTTGAGGGAGACTAAGTGTTGATTTTTGCTTTACAATGAGAAAAAATTATTTAGCAGTCACCGCATTATTTTTCTATTATTACAAATACAGTTTCGCTACTCAATATGATTCCTCTTTTCCAAGATTGACTCCAAATTAAGCTGACTTTTAAAATGACAAAAAAAAAAAAAAGTAAAGAAATGAGGCTCATCTCAGTCATAAAATTGTCAAAGTTAGGGAATTGAATATGTATGGAAGAGAGCCACGGTAGGCATGAGAGGAGACCTCCTGGAGTGTTTTTATGTGTTGAGAGAATTCAACTCTGCTAAACCTGCACCAAAATACAGGTAAAGGTAACTACAGTTCCCCTAACAGGCCGTTTGCCCAGGGGGAAAGAGAATTAACATTCCAGTAAGGGAAACCCATCACATTCGGGCAGTTCAGATGACTTTCTCTTTAGAATTAAACATTGCAAGTGATTTTATAATAGTCACAATCTTTCCCTGCATGAACATAAAAAAACTTACCAAAGGTGCCTGTATGGTTGCAATCAATTCCAAGAGCAGGATTTAGTTCATTAATCTGCCTTGTCTTCACCTCTGTAAGAAGCTTGATGGGGTTGAAGGCTGCATTTTCTGCCAGGGCCAGAGGAATGGACTCAAGAGCATCGGCGAAGGCACGGAATGCATACTGTTCTAATGTTGAAATCTGAAAAGTCAATCAGTTTAGCAGTTTTTCCTACTTACCAGTCAGTTGACAACTTACAAATCCCTGAAGAATTATTCCTAGTGGCCAGGCAGTAATGATACCATCCTTGTGGTATCATTTTCTGCTGTAATGATAATACATAATGATCCTGAGTTAAATGAACAGCCTTGGACTGACTGGGTCACATGTCATCTTATTCATAGCTAAGAGAGCAAGTCTCCAAATCTTGTCCAGAATTTCATCCTGGAAAGCTTGCACACAGCATCTGAAACAGCCTTGCTGGCCTAAAACATCGTGGATATAGAATGGAAGTCACACCAACTTACAGATTTGGAGCCACCCATGCATACTGGGATTGCCCCAGTGTGACATATATATACTCCAAGAAGAACAACCGCAGTACTCCCAATGCTTTAAAATCTTTGGGAGTGGAGGAGTAGCAAGAAGCATTCAAATACGGTACTCTCCATTTTTTTTTACAAATCTCCCCTGGCAACTACCATCAAGGACATAAGCCACAGGAATTAACGTTTAGCTTATTAAGCTATATTAAAAAAAGAAAAAAAAAAGATGGCAAAACAACAACCACACAAAATCAAGCCCCCCAAATAACCACCATGAAGCATGCTTAGGCACAGTAGGTAAGCAGGAAGGGAGAGGATATAAAGAATATACAGGCAAGGAAGAAATGGGCCATATTAAAAGTCCACCACCACCACCATAAAGGTAAGAGTGGATCCTACTCCCTGCTAGAAGGCAGGAAGCCTCAAAAAAGTGAGTGGGGAGGGGTGAGTAAAGGCTCTTAGGTATAGATGAAGGGATTGCAGTGGTGTGAGATGAAAATGTGTGATGTGAGTAGCCATTGTGTCTCAAGCCAGGAAGCATCATAGGCAAATTTTCGGCATTGTGAAACTACCACACAACCCCACATTGCACAAGAATAGTACAGAAATGATGGAGGAGGCCTAATCACATAGTTTAAAGATTACATTCCCTTCACCAATAAGGCCTTGTGATCTCAGCCTCCATACCTGATCCAATGAAAATTCAAACTCTAAGCACGATCAAAAGAACAGACAACTTTCACCAACCTATACATAAGACAGAAATTTTTCTCTCTCTAAATTAAAGTGCAGTACCAAAAAGGCTGTATCTACAAAATAAGTAGTAGTCTGTAAGGAAAGTGGTGAAGATAGGTGAAATGAAAACAGTGTAAGATGTATAGCCACCTGTTTTACTGCAGGCATAGATAGGGGCCGGAAGGATGGAAAACTACAGGTTTCTGTTGTAGCACAGGGGGATTACCCCTGTATAGCACAGGGGGATTACCCCTGTAACAGCACCCATCTCCTTATAGGGGGTAGGAAGAATGAAAATAAGAGGGTGATTTAAAGAAGCCCAAAGAGAAAGAGCAAATTTCTTAATACTAATTTATCTTAACCTAGGATCGCACCTTATCCGCTTCATCAGAAATTGCAATGGCGGCCGATATTTCAGCAGCACCGCCACCGTACACAATCTTGTTGTTTCGTACTAAGTTTCTGACAACACATAGAGCATCATGGATGCTGCGCTTCGCTTCTTCAATTATCATTTTGTTGCCACCACGAACAAAGATTGTAACTGCTTTTGTGTTAGGGCACTCTTCAATAACCAGCATCTTGTCTTTTGTGGTACCAAAACTTAGTTCTCGCACGCTCCCACAAGAACCCAGTTTTGCTGGGGTGAGTTCTTCAAAGCGAGGAACGATACGACCATTCGTGGCAATGGCGATAAGCTCAATTTCTGGACCACCAACCCAGCGGACGGCTGGCAGCTTTTTCTGCAGCAGGAGGTGATTCGCTTCATCATCAAAGCCCCATTGACAGATGGCCAAATTAGCTCCAGATGCTTTGACCTTGTCCACCATCTGAATAAACTCTTTTTGTTCATACTGATGAAGAGCAGTGTAATCCTCTACAGAAGAAACTTCCAATTTATGCTTAGTTTTGGGTTTGGGTGGCTCAAATGGACAGGTAAGGATAGCCAATTTGACATCTTTGAGTTGCTTAGGCATTTGTGGATGGGAGAAATCTTTGTCAACAATCACTCCTTTTACCAGCATTGTATCTTCCAATTTGCCACCTTCTTTACCCTCAACTTTAATGAGTTCAAAATTGACATCTCGAGAGTCGAGATCCGCCACTGCCATTACAGCATTCACAGCAATCTCAGCCATTTGGCGATGACACCTGTTAATTATTTTTGAGCCAAGAGTGGTCATGGCAGTCAATATCAATGGCTCCAAGTTATCTTTACTAACTGGGAAATCATCAGCTACCATTTCTAAATGACTAATTGCTTTCTTGGCTGCCAGTTCATAACCATCAGCTATTCTGATTGGATGAATGCCCTTGTCTAACAATTCTTCCGCTTTCTCCAGAAGTGCCCCACACAGAACTGTAAGGAGACAAAAAAAAATATCAGAAGTGGTCATAATTTAGGTAAAATTGGCATAAATTTAAAGTTAATGAAATGCAAGAAAGCTTTGCATAAACCAATCATAGAGAAACATCCATAAAAAAAATAATGATTTGACAGATTCAAGAGTGATGTAATTAAATAAGGCAAGAAGGCAAAAACAAGGAATAAAAGGAAAATAAATAGTTCAGAGGAATTAAATAGTTGTTGCTGATCCTCAAGCTGTCTGGTCAAGCAGCCCTGAGACACTAAGGATGGCTTGTACTGGGTCTTCCCATAGACCCCTAAAGGATTATATGCTGTGTTGTTGGCAGGTGTGATTTTGTGTGGTGCAATGTTGGACTCTAGACTGGCATTAATGGTTACATACAGACTTTTCTGGTAGCGCAGGAGGGGTGGGTGATGTCCACAATGATACCTGGTCACAAGGGGAGAAGGATTTAGAAGGATATGTGAAAGTGACTGGATAAAGTGGTGAGTGAAGTGGGTGTGTGGATATTTCTGAAAGCTGGTTTAGATTTTTGTTAATTCAATCGTACCCACCTGGTGACTGCCACTGAAGGCATAAGTCACAGTAATTAAAAATTCAGTCCATTACTTACAAGGCTTCTTTAAAAATTCTGAGAACAAATGAGCAGGAGCATAAAACCAAACAGCAAAGATAGTAAAATAAAATGGGAGGCCAGCATCCTCCAAGAAGTCAAATAATCTGCAAGTGTGTTCACAAACCCGTCCCTAATGGAAGTGACAAGTGGTAACGACCTTGCTAGCCCTGGTATTAGGACAGGTAACATGCCTAAAATAACCACCCAGAATGGGACATTCAACAAGAATGTGCCAAACAGTATGGGGGACAACACAGTCATCGCAGTGAGGTAGAGGAGAGTGCTCAACCGAATGGGGGAGGTTCCCTCAGTGTGCTTAATTTGAGGATGACAAAGTGTCCTGAAGCCAATGTGGCATTGTATGGTAGGACCACAGGAACAGCTGCTGCACCATGGCATACAAGTTTAAGTCCCTCTTGGTAGTCTCATATCTTTTTTTTTTGCCAGGCAGTCCAGAGGGCTGACCTGATTGCTGCCATGTAGTTAGTGTGAGGAAGAGCAAAACACTGGTCACCCAGTACTCACAACCTATTAGGCGTCCCTCATTTCCTGCAATCCCTATGTGTTCAGGAAGCCAACAGAAGATAATCTCAATATCTACCACTCAGGAAGCTTTGAGTCACTATAGATCCACTCTGCGAACCTGGCAGGAAGCATTAACGCCCATACTGAGTGGTGTGTTGCAACCAGGGAGGAGAGTTATGTTTCTTTCACCTACTGGCATCTCTCCAATCAAATTAGGCAGTGGTCAGTAAGGATGCCACAATAGGTAGTTTTCTCCAGAGGTACCTTGAGAAGTCATATTGAATGTGGTTGTGAGACGATGACAAGAAAACATGATAGATGAGATGACCAGTATTTTCAGGTTACTGGAGGTTGCAGTTGGGGATGGATGGATTTTAATGTTTTTGTATTCATGTAAGGCGGGGTTGTGCCCTGCTCGCAGGCAGGCAGGCCAGTGTGACTGTTTCAGGGAGCTAAGGTTGTTCAAATGATGAATATTGTGTGTGGGGAAGGGGGGCTTTAAGATAGCATGTTTTGGAGCAAATTTGAAGTGTAGCTGTTATACAGGTGTTGTGTAGTAATTGGGTATAGGTGACAGGCAAAGTTGCACGGGGGTTGCTAAGAGTGGAGAGGGCTTGTAGGGGGTGCAAGGAGCATTGCAGTTTATTGAAGAACAGTGAGCCTAACATGTTTTTCAATTGGGAAAATTTTTGTTTTGGCATGGTGATGTAGGTGTGTTTTTTGTGCAGCAAGTTATGATGAAGAGGATAGTATTTTGGTACTCAGACTGGAAATACGTAGTTCAGAATAGTGTGAATGAACTTTCTGTATAGAATTATCAGTTTCTTTGTATTGTCCAATGTTGGTGTTTGTGTTTTGACTGTGGTGAGTTTGAACATGGCTTTTGAGACGGTTTTGTGTGTGCTGAGTGAAGGTCATATGTAGGTTTCGGGTGATGGTCGAGATAAAGAAACTGACCATTGAACAAGATGTGTGGGTTGTGACTTGATTGATTTTTCTATCAGGGGTAAAGAGGTTTACTCTATTTGGGGGGGGGGGGGGGGGCTTTCTACATAAATGCATAGATGGACTGTTTCGGTATGGGGGAGAGCATGAAGAGACTGGGGAGAGGATAGCTTCTTGAGGAGCATTTCCCATTTGGAGTGGCCCTGTGTTGGAAAACTTGGCCATGGATGTTAGGATAGAAAGTTTTCTATCCATTTTTGGTCATTGGAGTGGTAGTTGGTGCCCAGGATTTTTGGTAAGAGGATGTGGCATAGAAGGGCGTTAAGGTGGCTTTGGGGATGTCTATTTCAGCCATGAATGTGTTCTGGGGAAAGGTTTTGATTGAAGTTTTCTAATGTGTGTTAGGATGGCCAGTAGTGTGGTTGTGGCGTTTTTCTCTGAAGTCATGTTGGGTGGGCTTGATTCCTTTGAGGATTTGTTTCTCTAGTATTTTGGAGATGGTGGAGAGAAGTGAGATCTTTAGGGGCTAGGGAGATTCAGGGGTTTATTTGGTATGAGGATGGGGAGGATGTATGGGCATTTCAAGATGGGACAGGGTCCGCTTGTATACTTGTTAGTCCTGTAGGCACAGGCTGCCTCAGGAAGATCTTGGAGAGGCAGACTCAGGTTGGGTGTTATCTACCACCAAACCTAGGATCATCCACACCTTGCTAGAGGGGTCTTCTCATTAAATGAAGACACGTATGCCCATCAGGAAGAGAGGCACGTGTGCTTAGAAAGATACCAGAACCTAGCTCTAGTTCAATGAAATTCACAGACAGTAAAATCGTTTCTATTTGAGGGCCGTCTCACACTCAGCTGACCAACATGGAAGCAGTCTGAATGCAAAATTGCCAGACGTTCTAGGAATAGTAGTTAAGGCTTATGGTGATTAGGTTGCTGGAGAACTCATCGGCCTCATCCTCCAACCTAAACTCCCCAACTGAGAAAGAGAAATCAGTCATTTCCTGAAATGTGGACTACTGCACCAAACACCACCGGGGTGGGTTCTCAGGGGGTAGCAGCTCAGAAAGTGATATTTGAATGCAAAAGTGATCACTATCATGAGGGTCATTGACCCAAAATCAGGCTATGCATGCTGAGAGCACAGAGATAGATCAAGATAGGAAAATGAAGCGGTTCTCGGGCAGTGATGCGTAAACTCATACACATTTATGACACCTCTCTCCAGCTCATCAAGGACCTGACCCTTGCGTTTGATCGAGTAGTCTTCCCTCCCAGAAGGGGTGTCTACCCCCTCTGGTTCAGGGAGCTAAGGTTGTTCAAATGATGAATATTGTGTGTGGGGGAGGCCTTGCCAACTGTGCTACAATGAGGAAGAAGTCCCTTGCGCCAAAGTTGGCTGACGGTGGAATGTATGCAGAAATAACAGTATCTATACCTCCTATCCAGGTGCAGCAGCACGGCTACTGCATGAAAGGTATTCAAAGCAAAAGAGAAGAGCAGAGACATAATGCCAGGTCTAAATAGCGCATTCTCCTACCCGGCCGCCATCCTGTGGTGGTGGTGGGGTCGCAAAGCCCTTATACTCGGGAAGGGTGGGCAGGGGGCAAGTGCCCAAGATGGTCTCCTCCCAGTTGGCCTGGATTTAGGTTAGGATTAATGGGGATTACCTCAATCACATGAGATTCACAGATGACAATTTACGCATAGTTGATAATCTAGAAAATATTCAAAAGATGCTTCAAGAACAACCATGAAAGCAAAAATGTTGACCTAAAATTAAATCTTGGAAAAGTAAGTCATTACAAAGCAAACAGGTCAATATGATAGATATCACAAAAAATAAATAAATTAAGAGCCTTTCCTTTGACTGGCTACTAGGGCAAAAGTCACTGTAATCACACGATAGACATCACAATATACAACAAGCAAATTGAAATGGTAGACAAATATCTATCTGCTTCATGAGATTACATGACAGATAAGATCAATGAAGTGGATGAGGATAACTCCCTGTTGGTGGCAGGTGATTTCAATGGACACATTGGTAGAAACAGAGAGGGATATGAAGATGTAGCAGGGATATATGGTACGGGTGAGAGAGAGATTGTTACAGCTGTGTCAGCAAGGATGAAAATATTAAATACTTATTTTAAAAAGGAGGAGGAACACTACATCACATACAAGAGCGGAGAAGGCAGGTCACAAATTGACTTTATACTGCTGAGAGGAACAGGAAAGAGAGCCAAGAACTGGAAAATAATCTCCGGAGAGGAATGTCTTACACAGCACAGGCTGTTGTGTGCTGACATTCTAGTAAAAGAAATGATGCCACCCAAACAGAGGAAAGGAGAAAGTAAGATTAAGATATGGAAATTGAAAGACCTACAAAGGGACAGTTTCCAGCAGAGGGTGAGAGAAGGCATAGGCGATGGAGACTGGGAAAACATCAAATCATCAATAGTACAAGCACCAAAGGAAGACTGCTGAGTAACAACTGGCAGAATACAACACAGGCGAGAGACTCGGTGGTGGTGCAAGGAGGTGAGGGCGGCGGTGGTTGAGAAGAAAGCATTTAAGTTATGGCAGATGCAAGGGACAGAAGAAGCTAAACAGAGAAACAAGGAAAAGGCAAGGGCAACGAAGGTGGCAATAGCAGTGGCAAAAGCAAGAGCATGGAGGAAGTGGAGTGAAAACATCAATAGTAGTGAAGGAAGGCAGAAAATGTTCACGATAGCATGACAAATGAAAAGGAAAAGAAAGGATGTTATTGGGTCGAAATACATCAAGGATGGAAATGTAATAGTTAATCCGGACAAAGCAAATGAAAGATGGTAAAGGTACCAGTTGAACAGATAAAGGAAGATGAAGTGGCAAGAGCTGTGAAGAAGATGAAGAACGATAAGGCACAGGGACCATCAAGTTTGTATGCAGATTTGATCAAAGCAACAGATGACATTGGTATTAAGGAGTTTACAAGGCTGTGCAAAACGGTGTTAGAAAGATTTCCCCCCCCCCCTTTAGAGCCCATCTGGCGACTGCCCACTTGCGCATAAGTCACCGGAAATATGACACCCTAGAACTAGGTTAATTTAAAATAAAATTATGAAAAAATAACAATGATAAATATTGGAAAAAATTAACAATTAGGAAGCAATCTCCGGCATCGGGGAGAGGTCTCCCTCACCCTGGTGCAGGAGCGTGCAACCTACAGAGAAAAACAAAAAATAGAACCTACTTAAATAAAGGGGAGAAGCCAAGCCTCCCCCCCCAAAAGTCAACAAGTCAATGTGCACGAACTCGTCCTAAGCACAAGGGACAGGAGGTAGCGACCCCGCCCATCCCGGTACCGGGACAGGTAACGTTCGCGAAGATCACCCAGACTGGAACATTCAACAAGAATGTGCTGAAGAGTCTGGGGGACGAAGCAGTCGTCACAATAGGGCGCAGGCGAGCGCTCCATCAAATAGCGATGCGTCACACGAGTGTGCCCGATTCGGAGACAACAGAAAGCGACCTGAAGCCGCCGCGGCATTGGGAACAGTCACCGCGCAATGGCACACAACTTTAATTTCCCTTCGACCGTCTCCCATCTTCTTTGCCAAGCATTCCTGCCATGTAGTCGGTGTGAGGAAGAGCAAAACGCTGGTCCGGTCGCAGAGTCCTCGCGGACTCTTTGGCACCCTCATTACCCGCAATTCCTACATGCCCAGGAACCCAGCAGAAGATAATCTCGACATCTGCCCGGCTCGCCAAAACCGTGGCGTCACGGATATCTGAACCAGGGGATGCGGAGATTCCAATGCCCCGAGAGCACTCAGGGCGCTTTGTGAGTAGCTATAGATCACCATCTGGTCTCCGAACCGGGCACGTCGCGTAATCTCCCGTACCGATGGTGTATTGCCACCAGCTCGGCCGTGAAGACAGACACAGCGCATAGTAGAGTCCCGCTGACTTCAAACAGAGGGGATACAGCGTGGAAGCCGACTCCCACTTGGGACTTGGAGCCATCCGTATACACTAGCACGGTTCCAGCGTGACACGAGGTGTGCTCCAAAAAGGTCGAACGCAATACTCCCGGCGCAGTACAAGCTTAGGGAGAAGAGGCGTGGCGACAAATAGCCAAATGTGGTACCCTCCAAGGTGGCGTCCTGGGCAGAACCAGGGGCGCCACCGGCCTGAGAGCTATATCTACCTCTCGAAGGAGTTTCCTGGCCCTAAACCCAAAGGGCTTAGGATATGACTGGCGTCTCTCGGCGGCATAGGCACCGTCGAGATCAGCTGCGGATGCAGTGAAAGCTGTTGGCGACTGAGGGAGGAGACGGGCTCGCGAGTACAGGCGAGTGATGCACGCGGCGCAGAGCGAGTGGCATCTCCCCAGCATCGACCAACAAGCTCTCAATGGGGGAAGTGCGGAAGGCACCGGTCGCAAGGCGAAGGCAGGTGTGGTGGATCGAATCCACCTTCTGCAATAAACTCGCATCCGTAGTCGAGCTTCGAACGAACAAACGATCGATAAAAGAGTAGGGCAATAGCCATATCAGCGCCCCAAGCGCTGAACGTCACGGAACGGAGAATATCCATGGCGTGGGTACAAGAGACCCTAAGGCTGCGAATATGAGCCTCCCAGGTGAGGCGTCGGTCGAATACAAGACCAAGGAAACGGTGCGACTCAACCACAAGCAGGCGCACCCCATTAAGAAACAAATCTAGGTCGGGGTGGAGCCGTGGATGGCGGCAGAAGTGCACCACCTTAGTCTTGGCCAAAGAAAACCGAAACCTGTGCGCTTCGGCATAGCGAGAGACGCGGTTCAATGCTTGTTGGAGTCGACGCTCCAGAGTTGGCATCTGGGGCGCGCCAAACGAGATCGTAAGGTCGTCCACGTAGAGCGTAGCGAGAACATCTTCCGGCAGCACCGAGGTGATGCCGTTGATGCTCAGGGCAAAGAGTGTGACACTGAGGACACTCTCTTCCTGCTCGTTTAGGCCGGAGAGCGCTCCCCCCACCCGTACGCGGAATCGACGATCTCGCAAAAATTCAGATATAAAGACTGGGAGGCGTCCCCTCGCCCCCATCATGTAGAGTGTCTCCATGATACCATATCGACATGCGGTATCATAGGACTTTTCCAGATCGAAAAACACTGTGGCGTAGTGGTGTCTACGAAGGAAAGCCTCGCAGACAGCATTTTCCAGTCGGAGCAGAGCATACGACGTGGAGTGGAACTTTCGGAAGCCGAACTGTGCAGAAGACAGATGACCTCCGCTGTCCAGGAAAAAGGCTAGTCTAACATTTACCAATTTCTCCAACAACTTGCACACGCAAGAGGTTAGAGAGATTGGGCAGAAACCGGACGGAGTAGTGTGATCTCTCCCCAGGTTGCAAAAGGCGAGCACAGTTGCGATTCGCCAGGAATCTGGGAGAAGACCTTCCACCCAGATCCTGTTGAACAAACCTAACAGAAAGGCCATGCCTCGCTCACCCAGGTGTCGAAGCATGGTGTACGGGACATCGTCCGGACCATGGGCGGTGTCCGCGAAAGAATCGAGAGCGGAGCGCAATTCAATCACAGTAAACTTGTCATTGAAGGGTCCTCCAAATCTGGAGATAAAGTCCAGCCGGCGGCCTTCCGCGACATGGGAGTGCATTGAATGCTGGCGGAGCAGCATCCGGGCTAGAGAATGCGGAGAAAGCGGTCGCTAAGGATTCCGCCACGGACGCGGGGTCCGAGATTGCGGTCCCATTCTCCTGGAGAACGGGAGGGGGGTCCTGCGAGAACTTGCCCCGAATCCTTCTGACTCACTTCCACACCTCTGCTAAAAGGGTCTTCCCGTTAAGTGAAGACACGTATGCCCGCCAAGAAGAGAGGCGGGCGTGCTTCGAAATATACCGGAACCTAGCCCTAACCCAACAAAATTCAGCGAGTGAAATCGTTCGGGCGGCGGTTATAGCGCATGTAGGCATAACGCTTGTTTGAGGGCCGTCTCACACTCGACCGACCACCATGGCGTGCCGGAGAACTCAACGGCCTCATCTACCGACCTAAACTCCTCGACTGAGATAGAGAATTAAGTCATTTCCTAAAATGCAGGCCACTGCACCCGCGCCAAGCACACCCGAGGTGGGCTCTCAGGCGGCAGTTGCCCTGAAAATGATATTTGAATGGGAAAGTGATCACTACCATGGAGGTCATCGACCACCCCCCAATCAAAATCAGGCTGTGCATCCGAAGAGCACAAAGATAGGTCAAGGCAAGAAAATGAAGCGGTTCTCGGACCGTGATGCGTAAACTCATGCACGTTTATGACACCCATCTCAAGCTCTTTGATCAGATCGGCAAGGACTTGTCCCCTGGGATTTATTGAGTAATCTTCCCAGAGAAGATGCCTGCCATTCAGATCTCCAAGCAAGAGAAAGGGCCTCGGCAACCGTACCACGATGCGGCGGAAGTACCCCGCGTCGAAGTCAGCTGACGGTGGAATATATGCAGAAATGATAGTATACCTCCTATCCAGGTGCAGCTGCACAGCCACTGCCTGAAGGGAGGTATCTAAAGTGAAAGGAAGAACAGAGACATCATCCTGGGTGTAAACTGCGCATCCCTCAGCCCGGCCATCCCGTGGTGGTGGGGTTGCAAGACCTTTATACCCCGAGAGGGCGGGCAGGAGCACGCGCCTAGCATGGTCTCTTGCAAAAAGATAGCTAACGGGGAACGGGAAGGGACAAGCCTCGGCAGCTCCTCCCAGTTGGCCCGGAGTACACGGCAATTCCATTGAAAGAATATGCCCTCCAGGCCTAGCTCGATCAGAAGACTCTCACGGGAATGGCCATGCACTTCCCGGAGGCTGTTGGCCAGACAAAGCGCTGTCGCCTTCGAGGACTTATTTTTGGATGTTGGGCACGCCATGCGAGTCTTTTCCTCCCTCTGCCTCGAAACCTTAGGCGGGCGTTGCGGCTTCAGAGGCAGGGGGCCCTCTATTCGAGGAACCACCGTCTCCGAGCCACTCGCTCCACCACTAGGCGTGGGCTAAGGAACCGAAGCTCCTTTGTTGCTGTCCTCCTTTCAGGCGACAGTTGGCCTAGCGACCAACTTCAGGGGTGTTGCCTCCTGTGAGTCTAATGACTTGCTGGAGGCGCGTGGCCGTTTCGGCTTACGGGAAACGATCACGCTTGGAAAAGAGGGGGCAGCCCTGGTTTTAGCCGGGGCTGGGTGTAAACCATTTTTGCCGCCAGCTTTACCAGGGAGGAGCCCGGGTTGAGTAGAGTACACAGAAGGGCTCTGAATGCGCGCAAAACAACTGTGCTCATTGGCCTGGATGGGCGAGAGCAGAGGGTGCCTTTCTAACTATTAAGGCATATGATGTCCCAGGCAGAGCCGGGCACCCCAGGACCAAGTCCTTAGTCTCGCAAAATGAGATTCGATCATGGGGCTGAACAGCCAGGATTTCTTTCTCAAGGACATATGCACCACATTGCTTCGAAGAAGCAGGGTGCGGCTCTACACAATTGACACACTTGGCCACACATGATTTAGACTTATCGTGTGCAGCCTTGGAGCAATTTACAGACTTCGGGTGACCCCGACTTTGCATGTCTACAAGATCAATTCGTATGGCCGAAGCGGTGACAGTAATAGCACCGCCGCAGCAGTGACATGAATGCCTTCACGCGGTAGCGGTACCAACCAGCCTGCACCGACTCAGGTAGCTTGTCACAGTCGAAAGTGACGAAGAGTGTAGGGGTGGGTCTCGAGGCCCCTCCCAGTTTTCTCATCACACGTTCGACCTTGACTGCCCCATGGTCGGCCAGCTCTAAGGTGATGTCCTCAAAGGAGTAGTCAACGAGTTCCCTCGCATAAACTACTCCTTTCACAAAGTTCATGGTAGAGTGCGGCATCACACTCACCGGGGTTCCATGAAGTGTCCGAAGAGTACTTATCTTGGCTAACTTAGTGGGATTCGCCGCATTCGCCAGAAGGCTCCCGTCTAAGAAATGGGTCACCTTCGGCTCTCTACCAATTGCACTAGCTAATCCTCTCCTCTGATCGATCATGTTGCCCTTGGACAACATGGTGCCATCAGTGGATCGAATAACGAGGTGGCGCTTGAAGCCAGCGGGCTCGAAAATGCCAGGTAACCTTTGAATGGGGGGCCCCCGCTGTCATCGAGGCTCCGCCCTGTGCACTTTTGGTCTTAGTCAGGGGCTCCACAACTGGGGGGAGGGGCAGACGGGGCGGATGTGCCGATCTTGGTTTGGTCACTTGCCAAAGTGGCAGCAGACCCATCCGTCCCCGTAGCCCCCGCGGATGGAGAGGAGCCCTGAGTCTTTTTTCTTTTTCTTTTTTGGAGGAGGGCGGGGAATGAACCCGCTTCTCACCTCTGCAGGAAGAAGCCCCCAGGCTAGATGGACCGGCCTCAGCCAGGTCCTTCTCTTAAATGGATAAGGTCCTGGTAGTCTTGGGGCACCGGTCAGAGGAGATCCCTCCCCTCCTTGTACTGCTTCAGAAACCCTAGCCGTTTTGAGGAAGATCTTGCATAGGGGCGGATTCGGGTTCGGTGCTTGGCGCCGAGCCCGGATTCCATCCCATCTGAGGCTGGGTTTCCTCAAGGACCATGTCTATTTCAGGATGGGGCCTCCAGTTGGCCATCACCCACCACCCCCAGACATCGCAGATCCCGTTAGCGGTATCGTCACTAGTCTTGTGTGGGGAGGCACAGGCCTTAACTCCGGCAAGGTTCAATATTCTTGCCAGCAGGTCTTTTGAGGGAATCCACCGAAGGGGCCTGGCCCCCCAAAGGGGCTTTGCCCTACCGAGCCACTTTGATGTGGAGCGGCTGACTAAGGGCTGCCTGCTGGCTTTCTTGGAAGTTCCCTGGGAAAGAACAGAGGGGACTGCCGCTGGAAGAAGGGAGGTGCCCGAAAGCACCTCTAGAGAAGGGGGTGAGGGGGAGTCCCCTGCACCCGTAGACGAAGGAGAGGAGTAAGCCTCCTCTCCGGTTAGAGAAATATGGAGGGTCCCCTGCGCAAGCACAGGGGGAAGGGGACCTCGATTTTTTCGGTGGAGCTGCCCGCGGGCGGCTCCATTGGTGATACAGGGAAGATTTTTGTGTTTCTCATCATTGCGCATGGTGAGTATTTGTTTCACAGGATGCAATCGCTCATCACCTGGCAGTCCATCGGCATGGCGGCTCCACCTTAGACGCAGCATAAGACTGAGTGTGAAGAAGAAAGGAAAAGGGATCTGAGGAAGGTATGGGTGGGGATTAAGCAGGTTGTTAAAAACCCCATTCCGAACCGGAGCTCAGGGGTTAGGGAACATTGTCCCCTCCCACCTCAGCCCCGATCCGGGACAGTTGGCTTGAGAAAGTCAGCATCTACCCTGTGAAATTAGAGGCTGACCATTGAAAGTTGTGGGAGAGGTTGTATGAAAAGTGACGAAGTAGGGGAGAAATACAGGCTATCTGAAGGAAGGAAGAGAGGCTAAGTTGGGGCCGGACGGAGTGCTGCATCCAGTCAGCAGGGTGGCCAGGATGGCAAATTGCTGCGCCCCTTACGGGGCGGTGTTAGAAGGAGAAAAGATACCAGATGACTGGTGTTCCAGCTACACCATTCCCATATATAAAGGGAAGGGGGATTCTTTGGTTTGTGAAAAGCACAGAGGCATAAGATTACTACAGCATGGAATGAAGGTATGGGAAAAAGTCCTTGAAGAGAGGCTGAGGCAAATAGTGAAGATAGACGAGTGCCAGTTTGGTTTTCAGCCTGGAAGGTCCACAACTGATGCTGTGTTCATTCTACGACAAGTAGAGGAAAAATTCTCTGGGAAGAAAAGGTTGTTGTACCAGATTTTCGTGGACCTAGAGAAGGCTTTTGACAGAATTTCCAGGAAGGTTATAGCATGGGCTTTGAGGAGACAACTGGTTCCTGAGAGACTCATAACACAGGCGATGGCACTTTAGAAAGGGATAAATTCTAAGGTGAAGATGGGTGGTGGAGTGTTACAGGAGTTTCCTATAAATGTTGGGGTTCACCAGGGCTCAATACTAAGTCCCTTATTATTTATAGTTGTAATGTAGGAGACAATGAGTGATAGAAAAGGTGTTGGTTTGTATGAACTTCTGTATGCAGATGATCTAGTAATTACAGCAGAAAGGTTTGAGGTATGGAAAATATCCCTGGAACAAAGAGGAATGAAAATAAATGTGGAGAAAACCAAGGCCATGATTACAGGCAAAGAACCAACTAAGAGAAGGAACATGGGAAGGTATCCATGTAGTTGCTGCAGAAAAGGAGTTGGGGTAAATTCTCTACTGTGTACAGACTGCAAGTTATTGTGTCATAAGAAATGCTCTGGTCTCCAGAATGTCAGACATGCAGGGGACACACTTTGTATGCCCTTCATGTGTACAGCAAAGTGAGGGGCAGATACGTGAGGAACACAGATTGCTGGTGGAAGGGGATGAGATAGAAGTAGTGGATGAATTTTGTTATTTGGGTGATATGCAGAGCTGTAATACAGGTGCTGAAATAGCAGTTAGGACAAGAATAGCGTATGGGTGGAACAAATGGAGAGCGCTAGCCAGTCTTCTTATAAATGGACACATCCCACTTAGTAGGACAGTAAATGTCTTCCTGGCATGTGTCAGAATTGTCATGACCTAGTTTTCAGAGACATGGCCACTTACCGAACAGCTGGAGAAGCTCCTGCACAACAGTGATTGTAGAATGTTAAGGTATGACATGTCAAGTGGGAAGACAGAATATCAAATGAAAGACTGCTACAGATGGTTGGACTGGAAGATATTGTGGATGAGATAAGCAGAAAAAGATTGAGATGGTATGTCCATGTTAGAAGAGAGGAGAGGCACATATTGAGGAGAGCTTTTGAGATGGAGGTGTGGGGAAGAAAACCTAGAGGCAGACTGAAGAAGACCTGAGAAGATGGGACATTGATGAAGAGAACATCATGGACAGAGACGAGTGAAGGAGACTCATAAAATGTCCAATCCCAAGATAGGGAAAGTATAGATGCTAAATGAATATGATGATGATTCATGAGATTACAATGTCACAGGAAAAAGATCAAGAAATACAATGCAGAATTACTCTAGGCTGGAAAATGCCTGTGGGTCTGAAAATAAAAGTAAACAACTAATGCATAATTTCAACTATGACCTATGGAACAGAAACTTGGAATGGACCAAAAAAACTTAGAATAGAAAGAGTACATGAATACATTATGATAGGGATAACTTGTTGTAACAAAAAATAAGCCATTTGGATACATGGACAAACAAATCATGCTTGAAATTTACAAAGACAGGAAACATGGGGTTTATATATAGGGTCTTTCAATAAGGTTGCTCAATTTTTAAATGTAAATAAAACAAGTTGTGTGTGATATATGCACTCAATTTATTTTAAATTTGTAAGTACATTTATGGCATTAAGTGCGAAATATGACATCATTCAAATGTCCATTGCGGCTTTGCTTGGTGGAACGTATTCGGTAGGCCCAATTTTTGATGGCTTTGTCGCATAAATCTGGCTGAATTTGCTGGATGGTGTTCGTTATGTTGACTTTGAGGACATCAACTGTTTGCGGATTATTCGCATAGACCTGCGATTTAAGGTAGCCCCAAAGAAAGTAGTCTAATGGTGTTAAATCGCATGATCTCGGTGGCCAGTTAACGTCGCTGTCGTGCGAGATGACCCTGCCCTGAAATCGCTGGTGCAAAATGTCTATCATGGAGGGACAGTGTGGCACGTAGCGCCGTCCTGTTGGAACCACATGTCGTCAGTATCCATATCAGGCATATAATCCAGTTGAGGCCACAAGAAGTTGCTTATCATCAATCTGTAGGTCTCGCCATAAACATTTATGGCAATCCCATCTTCGTTCTCAAAAAAATACAGGCCGATGATTCTGTCAGACGAAAATCCGCACCAAACAGTGACTTTGTTAGGATGCAATTGGTGCTGATGTATCTCATGTGGATTGTTTTCATCCCAAATCCAACAATTTTGTTGTTCACAAATCCATTCATCCAAAAATGGGCCTCATCACTGATGATTTTAAAAAAATTAAAAATTTGGGGGCAACTTCCAACTGCTCTAGAACCCAATCAGCGAACACAGGGCGTTGTCTATGGTCGTTTACCTTAAGTTCCTGGGTAAGTTGGATTTTGTACGAGTGCAAACCCAAGTCCCTATGCATAATTCACCAAACTGAAGTCGCAGAAAGGCCAAGTTCTTGTGAACCATGAGAAATCGACTGCCTTGGATTTTCCCGTACACTCTCATTTAAGGCAGCGATGTTTTCAGCAGACCTTGCAATTCGGCCATGTACGGGTGTTGGCTGATTGTTGATTGACCCTTTTGCCTCAAATTTGGCCACCAAGCATCGAACAATGGACCTGGCAGGATGATTGTGGCAAGGATAGAAATCATGTAATGCGCGGAACATTTGTCGAATGGAGCACAGATTTTGACAATAACATCGTGACTTGCCAAGTACTACTGAACAGTTAACAGTGAGGTTGCCAGATGTTGCTTTAACAACATGGCCAACATCACCTGACAAAGATCAAGTGTCCTTGTTGAAAGACCCTTTATAAGGTCAGGAAAACAAGAAGAGTGCAATGTTGCAAATGTCAAACAAGTGCTGAAAAGACAAGGGATAATTACAATAGCATCACTCTGAAGGATCTTATAAGCCCTAAGTTACCAGATTGGGCAATTTTTTTTAGCTGCCACTAACTGTTTTGAATCTGCTATTTGCAACATTTTGGGCTACGTCTTTAAATCATTTCCCTACCAAGTAAATTCATTACGGCAGGCAGTGGTGTCACCTTCATTTGGACTGCAACACATACTGAATATAGTTCTTGCATATGGGCCATCTAAAGATTTAATATTGTTGGGGTTTCCAAACTGACCACCCAGGTTTCTACATCTGCCTGTTAACTGTTCAATATACCAACTTTCTACATCTGCATGTTAACTGTTCAATATACCAACATGACTGGGACAGTGTCAACAATGCCTGAATCTTTGAGACCAATGGGCGGTTGATATTAAAGATGTTAAGGGACACAAGTATGCTTTGGCAAATACTTAAAATTATAAAATTGGTATAAGATGATTTTCAGATAATTTCAAAGGCTAAAAATGAGGGTATAAAGGCATGTAGAGAGTTGTTGCAGATGTGAGCAGTGAAGGAGAGGCAATACTATTTCCCAATATGGCTTAGTGCAAATGTGATGGGATACAAGGTTATTCAAATTGAAGTTCACCCATGTGCCTCCATTTATACAGCCAAAAGTCATGGTTGAGTATGGCATCTGCCTTAGACAGCTATTAATCCAGCTTGAAAAATACATTTGTAGAGACTAGGGTATCAAATTTGTATTTGGGTCAAAAGAATTTTAACATCTGCTAAATAAAAAATTAAATATATTCCAAATGTTGTCCTACCAATAAAATTATTGAATACTAAGCCCTAAAAAAAATGTACAACTATCTTACCAACGACTCCAGTAGTTCCATCACCAATTTCATCATCTTGAGACTGGGAAAGCTGAACCATCAACTTTGCAATCTGATGGTCGACATCCATCATCTTGAGAATCGTTGCCCCATCATTGGTGACAGTTACATCACCATCTGGATTAACCATACATTTATCCAGTCCTTTTGGGCCAAGTGATGTCTGGAGTATTGATGAGACAGAACGGGCAGCCAATATATGGGACTGAAATCAGAGGGATTTATAAGTAATGGGATATTTAATATAACTTAGCATGCGGGGAGGGGGGGGGGGGGGCAGGTGTACATTATTAAGAAATTCCACTAGGAACTAGTTTCTATGATGTCAATTTTTTTTAGGCACTTTTCTGGCAGCTTCCAACAAGGGCAGGGTTGCTGGTAGCAATATGCTCCATTTCTAGGCTACTTTAAAAACTGTCAAAAATTTAAGAACCAAACAATAAATACAGTAACCCTAAACCAACTATTTTTTTTAGGTGCCCAACAAAGTTGCCATAATGAACATTAATGTATTATTAGAAAACAAATCAATAGCCTCTAAAAAAATGAACCCAAAACAAAACATGAAATGCAAAAGAAAAGCAAGAAGTAGGAACACTGGCACAGCATGCACCAAACAAGGTCATAAAATGGAGGTGGCCAGCCTGATCCAGGAAGTCATACAGTCCACAAGATTGTGTGCATGATTCCATGCCAGGTAGAAAGGAGAAGCATCAGCAGCACTGTTCATCCCAGTACTGGGACAGATACTGTGCATATTGATTCCAAAGACTGGGACATTCAATAAGAATGCACCAGTCTGGGGTACAATGCTGCCATTGCAGTAAAGTACAGGGGGTGCTCCATCAAATGACAGTGAATCCAATGTGTTTGCTAAATTTAAGACACCAGAAAGTGACCTGGTCACTAAAACAGGCTCAGTCGCTTCAACTTACTTCTCATAGATGTGGTAAGTTGTGATTGACACCATATTTTTTGTTTTAGTTGCAGTGTATGTAGCTGAATAGGCCAATAGGAACTTTTGTTTATTTATTCAGGGTGTAAAGGAGAATAAATATGCCAAAGAAATATTTCGGCAGGAAATTTTAGTCAATTATATTGGTTGAATAAATGAGATAACTAATCTTGCTACCAACATAATTATTGACCATTTTAAAAGGTTAATAAAAGAAATCAATGACAGATTTAATGATTTAAAGGCAATGAATTTTCCCTTTTGTTTAACTCAGCCATTGCCGGTGGATATTTTTGATATTCCAGTGCAATAGCAAGGAGTTATTAGAATTTCAACATGATGAATCAGTGAATACTATGTTCAGAATAAAAGGTACCATTATGTGGCTATGTGACAAGGTTAAAAAGAAATACCCTAACACTGCTACATTGGTTGAGTATGGCTTTAGTGCTGTGAATGAATTGGTCTGAGGCAAGAGAAACCAACTTGAAATTACAAAACATGGTGATTTAAGGCTGAAGCAGCAAGCACAAGGTTCTCACTGAACTAATTCCTTTATTCTTTTGTGGTCAATATATACAGCCTTAGCCAAAATTATGGGGGAGGTATGAAAAAATAGAGTATGATGAAAATCATTCACATAATAATTGAAAACAATATAATAAACAGGCGAGTATATCCCATCTAAAATTAGTATTTTAGATGTTTTCCATTTGCTTTTATAACTGCTTCAATGCATTTTTGCATATTGTTCATAAGTAGTTGGGACAACTTTCTGTCATTCAATGTGTGATACTAATGTTTATTCCTATTTTTGTGATTATCATATTAACTTATAAGTGGCAATTTTTTGTTAGAAATGTCTCCGAAGAAACAGATTCCTGAAGCTCAAATCATTGCATTGCCAGCCTCCTCCAAAAAGTCTAAAAGTCCACAGGTCAGTGGGCACAAATCCGTCCTGAGTACAAGGGACAGGTGGTAGTGACCCCGCCCATCCCGGTACTGGGACAGGTAACGTGCACTAAGACCACTCAGACTGGGACATTCAACAAGAATGTGCGGAACAGTCTGGGGGATGGTGCAATGGCGATACATCACATGAGTGTGCCCGATTCGGAGACGACAGAAAGCGACCCGAAGCCATCGCAGCATTGGGGAATAGGTCCGTGGGAACAGTCGTGGCACAATGGAACGCAACTTTAAGTTCCCATGGACATCTCCAATCTTCTTTGCCAAGCAGTCCGAAGAGCTGCCCATATTCCTGACATGTATTCTGTGTGGAAGAGTGGAACGCCCAGTCGCCCAGTCCTAGCAGACTCTTTGGCGCACTCATTCCCTGAAATTCCTACATGTCCAGGAACCCAGCATAAGATAATCTTGACATCTACCAGGCTCACTAAAACCGTGGCATCACTGATATTGCAAACCAGAGGGTGTGGAGATTCCAATGCCCCAAGAGCACTCAAGGCACTTTGTGAGTCACTATAAATCACAATCCGGTCTCTGAACCGGGCATGCCACATAATCTCTCGTACTCAGCCATGAAGACAGATGCAGCACCTGGCAGAGGCCTGAGACTTCAAACAGAGGGGATACAGCATGGACACCGACCCCCTCTTCGGACTTGGAGCCATCCATATACACTGGCAGCGTGACACAAGATGTGCTCCAAAAAAGCTGAACACAATACTCCCAATGCTGTACAAGCTTTGGGAGCAGAGGCATAGCGACAAATAGCTAATGGTGGTACCCTCCAGGGTGGCATTCTGGGCAGAACCAGGGGCACCACCAGCTTGAGAACTAGATCTAACTCTCGAAGGAAGTTTCCTAGCCTTAAACCCAACGGGCTTAGGGTATGACTTGCGTCTCTTGGCAGCATAGGCACCATCGAGATCAGCTGCATTCATGCGTACAGGCAAGTAATGCACTGTGCATATATAATGGCATCTCTCCAGCATCGACCAGCAGGTTCTCAATAGGGAAAGTGCGGAAGGCACCGGTCACCAAGCGAAGGCCGGTGTGGTGGATCGAGTCCACCTTCCACGATAGACACTAGGCTGCAGATGCATAAAACTTACATCCATAGTAGAGCTTTGAACGGACAAAGGATTGATAAAAAAGTAAGGCCAGAGGGGGCTTCCCCCTCCCGTAAGCAGAATCGGCGATCTCACAGAAATTCAAATATAAAGACCAGGAGGTGTCCCCTCGCCCCCATCGTGTGGAGGGCTTTCCATGATACTGTATTACCAAGCGGTATCACAAGCCTTCTCCAGATTGGAAAAACTGTGGCAAAGTGCTGTCTACGAAGGAAGGCGTCGCAGACAGCATTTTCCAGTCGAAGCAGAGCATCCGGTGTGGAATGGAACTTGCGGAATCTGCACTGCACAGAACACAAATGGCCTCCGCTGTCCAGAAAAAAGGCTAATCTAACATTTACCAATTGCTCCATCAACTTGCACACTCAGGAGGTTAGAGAAATTGCGCGGAAAATGGCTGGAGTAGAGTGATCTCTCCCCAGTTTGTGAAAAGCGAGCACAGTAGCGATTCACGCGAATCTGGGAGGATACCCTCTACCCAGATCCTGTTGAACAAATCTAACAGAAATGTCATGCATCGCTCACCCAGGTGTCAAAGCATGGCATACGGGACATTCCGGACCATGGGCAGTGTTGGCGCATGACACAAGAGCAGAACGCAACTCACTCAGAGTAAACGTGTCATTGAAGAGTTCTCTGCCTCTGGAGGTAAAGTCAAGCCAGCGGCCTTCTGCGACATCACGACTGAGAAGGAGAATTCAGTCATTTCCTGGAATGCAGGCCACTGCGCCCGCACTAAGCACAACCAAGGTGGGCTCTCAGGTGGCAGTGGCCCAGAAAATGATATTGGAATGGGAGTGATCACTACCATGGAGGTCATTGACCACCCCCCCAATGAAAGTCAGACTGTGCATCCAGAGAGCACAGAAATAGGCAAGGACTTGTAACCTGGGATTTATTGAGTAGTCCCCCAGAGAGGATGTCTGCCATTCAGATCTCCAAGCAAGAGAAAGGGCCTCAGCAACTGTGCCACGATGCGGTGGAAGTCCCCTGCGTCTAAGTCAGCTGATGGTGGAATGTACATAGAAATAAGAAAGAACAGCATACCTCCTATCCAGGTGAAACTGCACAGCCACTGAAAAGAAGAACGGAGACATGATGCCGGGTGCAAACCACACATCCCCCAGCCCGCGGTGGTGGGGTCGCAAAACCCATATACTCCAGGAGGGTGGGCAGGGGGCACGCGCCTAACATGGTCTCCTGCAGAAAAATAGCTAATGGGGAACATGACGAGACGAGCCTTCTCACGCAGCTCCTCCCAGGAGATGCGGCGGACCTCTTCGAAC